>CM070081.1:21832876-23032876 GCA_036250285.1 Pyrocoelia pectoralis | reverse complement strand
ATTTTGCGCTAGATATATTGTTGAGTAGATTAAATTCGGTGAGGCATAAATTTAATTAGATTAGATTAGAACGTAAATCAATGTTAAAATACGTACTTAATGTAGAAAAAAAAATGTAATTAACACCGGTATGTCCAAGAAAAATTAAGGAAGGTTAGATTTAAGAGGATAGAAGTCGCTTGAATAAATTCTAATTAGAAAACCGCTACAGTTAAGACGATTAAAATGTAGGGGTGATTTACTTAGATGACAAGCGAAAATATAATGAATTGAAAAATTCTGGAATCGGTATTATTCGGAATCACATGCGTGAAGAGCAAGGTCGGAATGACCGAATAATTCTTAATTCGAAAACGCACCCTGTACGGTTAATGCGATTAAAGTATAAGGGTGCTTTAGATAATAATGTACATACAACAGGTGTATTATAATATTGGGTAAAAGATGGGGTGAGCATGTAGGCGTGAAATTTTTGTACAGGTAAAAATTTAATTAAATTAATGTTGAAAGCACAGATTCAGACAAAAATAATTTTAATTGGAACCATTTAAATACCGCTCGTTAAATGTTAAGCGCAATCTAACTTTACTTTTATTCTTCCACTAAACAATTTGCTAATTTAGTTAAAATTAAATTGTAAATGCAAGCAAAGGTAGGATTACATTTGGAATTGACTGAATATAAAATGTACTTGCTGTTTTCTACAGTTTTAAAGGACGATTCCACGAGAGTAACGTTTTGTTTCACTACTGTAATAATTAAATCATGATCACAGCTAATTTGTACACTTTTTTGCAACTATAGTTGTAGTTTAACTAAATTCCTTTAATTTTTAATGTCAGGATTTATTTACCAGATCCTTAGAATTAGAAGCTTTAAGGCAACAAAATCGAACCCATGTAGCATTTAATATTGGTGCAATATTGGCGTTTCATTGTAAATATATTGGTAGAATATTAATATACAATATTGTCACAACATTGAAATGTGAACAATTTTACATACCTACCTATTGGCTAAATATTACTAACCGATATTATTTCAATATTGAGGAAAATATTTATACAATATTGGCCCATTATTGTTTTGTAATGTGTCCCAAAATAGTAGGAAATTTTTTTCCATGTAGCCTAAATATATCATTTTAAATATCCAGTCATATGGAAAACACAGCATTGTTATATGTTATTGATAAATAAATATAGGCTTTATATTGTATAGCAACAATATTTAGTAATATTGTACACGCAATATTGGTACATTGTTGTATGTACAATATTTGAATTTACATTCAATATCAATGTTTACTTAATATTACAAATATGTAGGTATGTTATATTGCTTAAATATAGATTTTCAATATTTAGTAATATTGTACACGCAATATTAGTGCATTATTGTATGTACAATATTTGAATATACATTAAATAGCAATATTTACTAAATATTGTAAATATTGTTCTCATATTCATTAAATATTGTATTTCCAACATTTGTATAATATTACAAAAATATATTCACCCAATATTGGCTGCAGTTTGACAGTATTGCTCCAATCGCTCTATATTGACCCAATATTCGACCAAGCTAACGCCAATAAACCGTACTACATGGGAAGGGTTCGAAATTCAAATATTTAAAATATCGAAATTCGAATTAAGGATGTAGATCATTCAAAACACGGTGAATATTCCATACTTTCTTAAATACTGCCTTACTGTCTCTAGAGTTAAAGTAATAAGTATGATGATTAAAAGATTTAGCTGTTGGGGTAATTAGCAATCTCGTAACCAGTTCAGTATTCCAAGATTCTATGGTTGTTCGAGCAGGATTGTAAGATGATTAAGTCCAAAACTGAACAATTCCAAAACGACTTTATTACAGAATCCACAATGCTTCAACATCGCAAGGCTCCATAAAATCCTTATGTAACTTGATGTTTACGAAATTTAAAGTTTTAAGCTCATACGGTTAACATTATAGCAACCAAACTTTTCATAAGTATCATATTTCAGATGCAATCCTCGTAGATTGTAATACAATCAAATGTCAAGGTTTTAAACTCAACTAGATCATAGAATCCAAAATATGTGTCAATAAGCGGAACAGTCCTTACATTTAAAGGTTTAGGTAGACTTAGAGAGTTGCATATTTAGAGAATCAATATTTCGGCAATTTAAAATTTTAAAGCCTTGGATATACAGACCTTTAAGTTTAAGATTACTGAAAGGTTTATAGATTCAAAGGATACGAACACTACAAAGTTTATGTCAAGACAAAAAAAGACGCGAATATCTAAGCACTCAAAAATACTGCATAATTCTGGAAAGATAGCACCATTCCCAGGTTGGAACGTTGGAAGGCCAGTAGAACTTGTAACTCACGGTCCGAAGGTTATAATAGTAATCCGTAGAATTTGGAAAGCTCAAGATTACGACAGTGTTACAGATTTTGAAGCTTTAATCATATATTCCCGGCCACAAAGTCATAACTCTTTGACAAATCACCAAATTATGAATTAACTATATTCAAGGATTTAAAATTGCAAGCACCCAAGTGGTCAAAGATCCAACGATTTCAACATACAGATGTGCCATAAACTTGGATTCGGGATTGTGGTTCTACAAAAACCAAAAAAATGACAACCCTATATTCCAAAGTTTGTCAACCACCACTGAATTGTAAGGTATCAATCACACTTACTATGCTAGTCTTATACTGGACCATAAGTCATCAATATGAAATTAAGAATCATGGAATATCCGAGATTGTTCTGTGTTGACCTTGAAGTTAATCGGCGCATCTTGCCGTGCCGTGCGCTGCCATTTCAGTGCGGTCAGTCAATTAAGAACTTTATATTACAGTAAGTAAATAAGAAAAATACCCTTTAGGTATTCCCAAAAGTAATAACTTTATTAACGTATGTAAAACCTCGTTATAAAATAACCGTAATAAACGGCCAGTTTAATTAAACTTTTATCTAACAATAATATAGTTTATGAATAATAATAGTTCCATTTCTTTGAGAATCTTATTCAGATATTCGGAGATGGAAAAACTGAAAGATTCAAAGGTTCATAGATGGAAAGAGCCAGAGAATCAGAAGTGAAACAGCCAAATTAAAAAATATTCAAATATTTAAATGTTAAAATCTTTAATAATATTCAAATATTCAAAGAGCGAAAGACAAACATTCAAAGATCAAAGGTTTAAATACTCAAGTAGAATATACAAATATTCAAAGGCCGAAAGACTCAATTCTTTAAAGGTCAAAGTTTAAAGATATAAATATTCAAAGATTCAAATATTGAAAGGTTCAAAGATTCAAAAATCCAGAGATTCAAAAATTCAAAGGTCCAACCATTCAAGGGTTCAAAAGTTTAGCCGTTCAAAGATTTATAAATTTAAATATTCAAACGCGTTTTTCGTTTCTACAAAGCTTGTAATTATAGAAATAAGTGGTAACTCTTTGAGGATCCGAATGTTCCACAGTTTCCCGAAGGTTACCTTATGATTTTAGGTGCTGAAGTTTAGAGCAGTGTCGATCCCTTAAATGTCGAAACTTCCTATACTCGCAGGTTTGGAAATTAGGTGATTCGATGTCCAAAAGTTCCTAGAGACAATTCGAGATCTTTGCACGGAGTTACTGAATTCGGAAACTTCAAAAACTTACATGCGGGCAGTATTAAGCTTCCAATTTTTATATATCAGAATGTCATCATCGAACGTTTCAAATTTACGGAATGTTATGTTCATTCATGTACAAGTCAGTGATACTGAAAGGGCCTAAGTCTCAGAGCGTAATGACCTAACCTAAAAGATTCTCAATCTCTGATCAAGCTAGGTTTTGATCAAAGATTCAGACATTCGAAGCGTAAAAACCTAGGTATTCAGAGGCTCAAGCTGTCATAAGATATTATGGGTTTCAGTAGCTTTGAAATTGTAAAACTTGCAGACGCAGAGTGCTGTGATTCGAATGCACAAGCGTCACTTCGACGATTGTTTAAAGGCTTAAGTGGATTTTGGTGCCAAATACAGGTTGGATAACGATTGACGGATCTCAGGATTGCATATTGTGCACGATTTTTGACCATGGTGTACGAGAATCCAATTTCTTACTCAACTCCGACGAAAGGCACGTTCACTTGGACGATTTTATCAATCGCCAAACAACTCGCTTTCTTGGTATCGATAGGCCAGACGTTATCGTCCAGAAATCGCTGCGTGTTACCATTTGGTATGTAGTGTCAGGAAAGGGTGTGCTAGGTCCGTATTTCATTGAGGATGATGATGGTATACCTCTTACTGTTATCCAGGAACGTTATAGGAACATGATGGTCAGGCCATTTATTCAGAATCTAAGGAGGTTTTGTCGTGCCAAGAATATTCAGATGAATACCAACAAGACCTGCCACATCGCTCAACAGTCTGTGGCTGTGCTGCAAAAAACCTTTCCAGGACAACTGATTTCCCGTGGGACTGAGTTACAGTATCATTCCGATAACTAAATAACAACAATAACAGTAACATAGTTTTCCAGTACTGTTTGTACATGTACATGTATTGCAGCAACTTTTTTGCTAACTGTCGAGAGTCCGGAACAGAGAGTTATCACACTCCTTTGAATTTGCCACGGTTTTTCAATCGGATTTCAGTTTAAACCTTTCGGGCATTGACGACCAATCGCCCGAACGTCTATTTTTCGACTGAATTTACACCGCCTTACTGGTCTGTGATTTTTAGAACATTTAATGTACTCTAAATGTTATGATAAAAGACCCGCCAGCTGTTTTTGATGGAATTTGTCTTAGGTGCCCTTTTCGTTTCCGGACCTTATATTTATTGATGAACAGTAGAAATTCTATGAAGATGAAACTTTTGCGAATCATAAAATGTTTACATTTTAACATATGTATTTGAAATCAATATTAAAATTATTATGTATATTTTACTGGGAGCTGTCATGCTCACATGCATCTATAGCAATTGCAATGCAAAGCGAACCAATGTTTATTTGAAGTCGAGTTGTTTACCATACGTTCAGCTTACTTTTGCACAAACAAAGGAATCTGGATCAGATTTAAAGTTATTCAAAGGTTTCGATTAATCATAAATTTTTTTCCAAGCTATACTCATATAAAAAGTGTTCCTCTTGCGAATAACTCATATTTTTCACTCGCTTTTCCAATATAACTTTAAAACGGCCGCCATAATTTACATATTAATCTAAGAGAATGACGAAAACGATTGTTTTTCGGAAGTGTAAGGATATCTCGATACTTTCGATTAAATGATTCGCCGAAATAAATGGACGGATTTCAATCATGAGCTTACTTTTTAAAATGTCGAGAAAATGTATTCCAAAATACACCTCCAGAACGTTATTTGAAATTCCAACGAGATTTAGAGTAAATATATAAGTACATACATAAACAACGTTCGGTTTACAGGATTAGAACTTTCAAAGTTCGAAGGCAGAATAAGAATGCAAGCTCACAAAGCTTCTTCCTTCGAGATTTAAAATTCTTCCATTTTTGTACTCGTCTATTGTTAAAGGCATTACAAATTTATTACTACTTCCCATTATCCTTTGTCAGGTTCACTTTTTAAGAAATCCTTTTAACTAATTCGATGCACTATAATATATTATCAAATGGTGGAAACGGAACTGCGTTTCTAACCGAACAAAAATATAAATCAAGTTCGGAGAATTTTAACGTCCGGCGTTTTTATTTTTCGAAATTATCGAGCGAATTTGATTCGAGACGCATAAAGCTTAAAGGAAAAAAAGTCTAAAACCGACAAAAAGTGCTTTGGCGTTTCGAATTACAAAGCAAAGAAGAAAAATTATATTGTTTATCGTGCATTGGGAAAATTCGTATATATACGAGTTACCATTTATTCTATCTCTACAGATTTCTAAACATTGCGGTCTCCTATTACTTTTGTAAATCTTTTTTACATTATAGAAATATGATCTATTTTGAATCGAGAAAATACGGTTCTATTTTTGTTCAAAAATTGAAGTAAACATTTGCCAATGTCAAAAGCAAAGATTGTCATAATAGAATTTTCTAAATTGAATATCTTAGATTTTCTTTTGTTGTAAACAATATGAATTTTGAAAGCATCCTTATTATTTGTGTAGGTCTCTTCTCTTGAATAATTGGGAATAAAGAAACAAAGACGTACCTAATTGCGTTTCTCTACCTATATAAAAAGAAAAGAAACATTTAAAGCCCTTATTTCAGGTTTTTTTATATATCCTTAATTTTTTTTAGTCTTATGAATGTAGCATAAACATAGATAAAAAAAGCAGCATATAAAGGTTGTAAAAGATAAACTAAACATTTTTAATAGAGCGTAACCAATCGATAGCTTCTGGTGTTAGTTCATTTAATACAGTAAAACCTCCCTGAAATTTTTAATGAAAATTTATTACACAACCTTCATACTTTGTTAAATGTCACATCCGTCTGTAGTGACATCTAGTAGGCTTTGTCGATCACTCTTCAAAGACAAACTTAAGAAATGCTCTCGTATATGTGTGAAGTGGTTTTCTTTACATATGGATTGAAAATGGACGTAAGCACAAAATCTGTTAGAAGTCATACCTTCAAATACCTACATTTACCTGAAACTTTGTTATGATATGTCTCTATTCTATGGTTTAGTTGCTTAGTTGTGATCGATATTATCGACCCTACCTGATTGTGCAACAGGTGGCGCAACATTTCCTTTTTACACTTAAATTCTTTATTTTCTGATTGGTTGAGATATTTAGTCTTGTAAATAGTCTCGAACCTTGTTTCCGGCGTCTCTACTCATCTCTCTTTGTTAAACATCATTCACTTTCTACTACCTCTTTTTATTTCTTAAGACTCTTCTGTTTCCGTTCTGATGTACAAGAACAACCAACAAGACTTGCTTCCTAATTCTCAAGCTGTACGCATGCATCATTTCTGTAGTGAGAAGTATTCACAATTGTCTTAATTTAACGTTATATAAAACGGTTATACCTAAGTGAAATTTCTTAAATTATTGGTTGTGTAGAAAACACCTGCTCATTTCTATCGCTTCCAAACGTATGTAATTACGGTTTTTAATACATTTATTGTGTGTCGTATCTGAGATTCGTTATCAAGTTGCTACTTGGCGTCAGTGATTGAAACTCATTGGGTATGTACTTATGTTTACTATATTCAGAATTACTTTCTTTCCTTCAACTTCTCGTCTCTAATTTGTCATAATTGTCCTACCGTTCAACGTACCGTTACGTATAGTTAGAGTGGTCTCAAGTTGAGAACATGACAGACGCCATTAAATGTCTGCGCGGCGGGAAAATTCCAGTGGCGTAACATTTTAAACCGAGAATAAAGTTACACAGAAACGAAATAAACACACAAGGTGCACACAAGGGACGCCAATGACAACAACAAACTGTCTCCCCTTCGGTAACAATTTGGACTCGCCCGAACGCTTTCTGGTTTACGGCGCATGATGACTAATGTCATGTTCTCAACTTGAGACCACTCTACCGTTCAACGTATCGTTTACCGTTTCCTATCAACTGTAAATATCTGAAACCACCATTCTGGCTGTTAGCGTCCATTGCTCCTTGACGACTCGCCGCCATATTCTAAACTTCACCGAAGACTTCAAACTACAATTTACCTTTTCTGCTTCCTTATAAGTTACTCTACCTTTCTTTTCCTTTGAACTTATTAACTTTTTATAATTTAATTTGTGGATACTTTGCCTTACCGAAATTACTTATTTAGTAAATTTGTTTTACATTTAACTTCAATTTTGATGACATCATTTACTTTGTAAATATTTCATTCTAACTAGATTTGTTCCTGTTGTTACTTAAAGTCATGAATATTTTTTTGCTTTAACTTACTTGTACATTAAACTGTATTAGCTACTCCCTTTTACCTTAACTATTAATTGTTGATAAATTCAAAACTCTTTTGCTAATATATTCTCAGTATCCGATCCTTCAGATGAATCGTGAGTAATTAAGTATAATTCTCATTATTTGGGACCGAACCGTTATTTATGGCCCGATCTGTGCTAACTTTCTTTATTTAGATTACATCGCTTCGGCAGGCTCTTTGCGCAAGGGATCTCCACCGGAGTTACTCAGGTACACTTTATTATTATTACTTACTTACTTACTTACTTTGCCCATTATGATCACATCGTATTCTGAAAATTTTGAATTTGCATGTTAACGTAATTCACTACAAGTAGTTTATTGCAACACTACTTAAAAGGTAAACCGGATCTCTAGTTATTATTATAACCATTTAGTAGGTCACTACAATTTTGGATTATTATCCAGATACATTTATTTATTTATTTGTTTTGAACCATTTACCTTATGTTATATTTATTATTTTTATTTATTATAATAACATCCAGTGAGACACATAGTGTATATAGGACTTGTCAATACAAGATATTTGTATACATATTTTGACCGAGTTTTATTATACTCTCGTCAAAGCACTTTTTATTCTCGTTATTGCTCCATTACCACATTTCTCTTTCAGATTACTACGTTTACTCATCTCCGAATTGAGACTATCTTCGCAGTTCATACTCTCAATGTTAGCTACTATCTTTAGAACTTGCGTGGCGCCCTTTTTCCTTATTGAATATTCTTTGCTCATCCTGCTCATACTGTACAAAACTCCCCTTCTCTCATTCTTACTAATCCACCCCCAATTTACCCATATAACTGAGCTTACCGTGTATTACCTATTTATAAATTGTGTTACAATTCTCAATTCTTGCCGTAACAACTTGCAGATTGAATTTGTAACTTGAATCCTAAAGGTAAAATTGTTGAACTTGAAACACGACAGCTTAAACCGTGAGTCAAAAAAGCAATACCTTCACTTGCAATGATAGATTTCTAGTGGGAAACATGGATCCTGCAACTTGAAGCTTAAAAAATGAGTGGATATTAAAACATATCCTTACATAGCTTGGAGCGTGAGCGTTAAAATGTAAAGCTTTAATTATGATCCTTAAAACCTAGAACCGGAAATGTTAACAACGTGAATCTTTCACCGTAAAAATATGGTAACGTGATATTTGAATCTGAAACTTGAAACTAAAACCAGACATAAAATTTAAAACTTGAAACGTAAAAGCCAAAATCTGAAACGTAAAACCTAAAACGTGAAGCTTGCAACTTGAAAAAAGGTTGATACGTGGAACTTACAGCATGAAACTTGAGAAATCAAACGCGAGCTTTGAACTTTTAGGCTTAAGAAGACTAATTCCTTTCAAAAAAGTCATAAAGTTATCGATCACCCCTCTACATGTTCAACAGTATACACTGTACAGGGTGGTTCAAATTGGACACTTTCTTATGGCAACACCCTTTATTTTAAGAGATAGACAAAAATGGACCAAGGTGTCTGGAGGTCAATTTTAATGAACAAATCACTAGCGCAAACAGAATTCAGCTATCTTTAATCGTTTGCTCCATAACTTTCTTATTATTAAAGATAATTGATTTTGGCAAAATTTTTCTTAGGGCACTTTTTACGTAGAATACATCGCGATAGATAGTTTTTATACAAGGTGTTTGGTTTTTTGTGTACGACCCTAAACTACATTTTTCCATACGGACCACCTCACATTTGATGTATTACTTGTTAGATATTATTTGCAATATTGCATCTTATACATTGTTATTTCAATTTAAAAATATTTGGAGTTAATACAAATTTTCAGATAACAAAGACATTATCGATTTAAATCATACTGCCGTCTTTTGTTAAACAATGGAAACCTAGATGTAAATATTTTAATGTAGGTATAAAAATAATATTTAACAGAAATATAACAAGTGATACATCAAAATTTAGGAAATTTCACTCTCTTTTCAAAAACCCAAAAATATATAGGGTGGTCCGTATGAAAAAATATAGTTTAGGGTCGTACACATAAAACCAAACACACCCTGTATAAAAACTGTCCAACGTAATGGATTCTACGCAAACAAGTGCTCTAAAAAAGATTTTTCCAAAATCACCTATCTTTAAAAATGAGAAAGTTATGGAGCATTAAAGAAATCGACCAAATTCGAGAAACGCCCCCTAGCGTCCAAACGATTAAAGATAGCTGAATTCTGTTTACGCCAGTGATTTTCTCATTCAAATTGAGCTCCAGACACCTTGGTCCATTTCTTTCTATCTCTTAAAATAAAGGGTGTTACCATAAGAAAGTGTCGAATTTGAACCACACTGAACATAACAATAAACATTTAGAAAATAATAAACAATTAGAAATACATGCAAGGCAATAAGAAAGGAGCAAAAACAGAAAACGTTGTTTTCGATGATGGCCCTCTCTGTGTAATTGTGGAAATGTAGTCATAATTTAGTAGGTACGTTACTTCTGTACTATAGATAGCATATTAATTAGTAGAATGTATTCAATGGAACGTTACTTCCCTTGCATTTCGGCTCAAAACAAGTGACTGAGGTAATGTAGATTCTAGTTCTGGTGAAACCTAGTACTAAAGGTGTACCAAAAAACAATTATTACGCGAAACCTTGTGACTTACCACAATAACAGGCATACTACGTTTACTACGGGGATATGTAGTTGTATACGCCCCCCCCCCTCCCTTCCCCAAGGTACTACAAAACGACTCCCATATTGTTTGAGTACGGTGTATTAAAATTTTTGTGATCATCGATCGTCATTTATACCAAAATAACTACTAATCGGTACGAAGGCGACAACAGAAGGTAGGAGATTTTGATCCTTATTGCCGCTGCGTTCGTTCTGTTTCATATTGAAAACCAGATTTCCGTGCTCATATAAATAGTGCTTCGATTTCTAATAGCGCATCTTTGTACCTACTTTGTGTTGCTTAATACGTTAATAAGTGCTACCGAGTTTTCGCAAGTTTCTTATAATCGATAAGTGGAAATTTCGACATTTATTAGTGCCTATTTAGAATCACCTTCTTATTCTATTAATCGTATTATTCGGCTTTACGAATTTAATTTCGTATACGTTAAAATTTTTGCCACGCTCCAGGAAAATATTAATCCTCGAGGTAGGTACCTAATCTTTTTGCATTAAATATCACGTTACTCTTCGAATTGCTGACAGTAATTCATATTATTTGTACTAGCGTGTTTTTATGGTTTTCTTTTGGTTTTACATTTCACTTTCGGTGTACCGCCATTTTGTTGAAGAATTTGTCTTGAGTTCTACCTGAGTTCTACAAGATCGATAAGTCTACTAACCTTATTTTTTCCTTATTATTATTTGATTTTGACTATTTAATTCATTTTGTTACGTGCTTAATTAATTTTTCATTACCTTTGTATGTTACCTTTAAAGTTCCTTTTGATATTTATGTTTGTTACCTTTTACCTTGAAGAATTTAATTTGCTTAAAGTTAAAACTCAAAAGCCAAGTGCTATTTAGTTAAATGTCAACACTTGATATTGACTAAAGTTCGTAACTGTTATATATCAGTCGGTCTGCTTGTCGCAGCCCTAATTTTTCTGTTAATTAACCATTTTGTTTAGATAATTCAACAGTACTGTGGTTGCGCAACCAACACTACTGGGAAGTAAAAGGTGAGAGTTGTTTAATTACATTTACTGACTTTTGCACAGTTACCAAGTCGGTTGCTGATATATTGATATTTTTTTGTTTTACCTATTTTGCATTATAATTTGTTATAAGTGAAGTTCCATCGTTCCAAGGCAACAAGTTAAACCTCCTTATTGTTACATTCAATGCTGTAAAACCTTAGTTTTGTTAAAATATATTTAATTGTTGATTGTAACCAGTATTAACCGTTATAGTTTGGTTCATTATAACCACCACTATAGTTACTCCAGTGTATTTCTTTACCGAATACCCACATTTTCTTTCAGAAATCATATCACTGTTACTACAAGCTGCTAAGATCTTCGTAGTTCTGTTTATCAGCTTTAACTTTCTAAAGAACTATCGTGGCGCCCGAAATTTACTTTACTATATTCGTTAACTTGGTATAATCTAACTTTAGCTTTGATTACCCTCTTTGCTTGCCGAGTTTAAGTTCTGTACTCATATCTAAGCCTACGCCCATTAGATTGCCCCTTATAACTGAGCTTTTCGAGGCATTGCATTATAGATTGCGGTACCGACCATTTGTTACCGTAACATATTCTTACCATTTCCATGATGAGGGATATCAGGACAACGTCCAGTCGTGGTTATGATGTAGTCAGTTCTCGCTCTTGCACTTGTGGAGTTTGTAACGTTTCTGTAAGAACATAATTTTTTCTTCGAGGAGGTACATTAAGTAAATTATTTTATTGCGCATTCTCCTTTTATACCGAAAGTGAGTATAATCACGAATATATAGTCAATACTACACAACTGATAAATGAATGTAATGATATACTTGGGTAGCAATTAAAATTTAAACTGTACATAGTCACTAACGATTCCCTTTTACTTTCAGGTAAGAGGACGATATGCAACATTTACAACTCTAAAACCCACACGTAAGTTCAACAGAGGATAGGATAAGAATTTAATCCCAATAATTTGCAAGCACAAACTACTTGTAAGAGCAAACAGAAATTCCTGAAAATATATTACATCGAATATTTACCAGTCCCACAGACTTCGGGGTACAGGAATAATAGAGCACTTAACCCTTTCAACAAATTCACATCCTCTCTACTCGTAAATGCATCACAATTTTCATACAGCCTTGTACACGTTAACCAGACGTTCCTTTCTTAATTACACTTTATTCCTCCTCAAAAAAAAAAAGGGAGAGAAAGGCCAATCTCCATTAGTCTAGATATACAAAGGGAAAACTGTAATCTATTTTAAGATAGCACTTTTAGTTTTAGTTCGTTCAGTGGGTTGAAGAGCTCGCGAGGGAGGTAACCCTGTTAAGTATTTCATTAGCTAGGTAAACAGAATGACCCCAACACGAGTCCAATTATACACTTATCCCACATGTGTATACGATAAACTTTTTTAATTAATACAAGCGGGGGGGGGGGGAGGGGTGAATCGGGGAGGTCTTACATTCTATAAGAGTAAAGTTATGCAAGAAGCAGCCCTCTTTTTATGCTATGCAAATTTTTAGTGGTGAAGTTTAATTATTCTTATACAAGGTGCTACCCTACTTACCTTTTTGGTAACAAAAATGGTGTACAGGTGATGAAAATCCCTAATTATTTAGCTTACGTAAAACAAGGCGTTTTAAAAATTTACAATCAACGTTCTAATGGTTTTAGATCAACGTAACTTCGCGAAAAGAAAAAGAGAAACTTATTTTATTATTTATGTAAACGTAAATTTTTTATATCCTCTTCGACATTTTCGTTTTAGTTTCAGCACGTGCAAACGGGTATACGTGAAGGATTAGAAGATGGTAGTAATTTTGAAAATAAGTGCTCCTTTTTCCCTTTATTATGGACGAGAAGGAAGCGGATTGTCTAACGTTTTATTATTTCCCATTTTATCTCCTATTTTATTATTGCTTTATTTGTTTCTATTGCCTTTAAAAATAAATGTCTTAACCTGCACGCACCACATTACGGCAGTGAGATTCATAAAACAAATACGAATTGGGCAATTTTCAACTTACTGTAGTTACGTCTATGAGTTCTGATCTAAAATTGGGAGATTTTGAAAGAATGTGCTACTTTTTTCAGATTTTATTGATATAGTTAAACGTTTGGAACAAAGTTTGTATTGGTTACTTTGAAGATGATACTGAGCCTAAAATATTCTTTTATGAACAATATACAAGATGGGTTTGTCTTTAACGAATCCGTTTGGCACAGAAAATGTAAAATCGTCGTGAATTGTTGGGTACAGCTCTAAATGGATACGATGATACCGCAATCAGTGTAGTCAATTTTGAAGTACCCAGCTTATCCTCTTCTATTAATAGTTGAGACTTGTATCTAGGAATAGTTTTTGAAATTCTCATACAGAAAAAACATATACTACTACTACATTTGGAAAAAATAGTAAAGTAGTACTCAACAGATAATCGATAAGTAAAGAAATTGTAGAATAATCAAAATAGAGTGGATAACTGTTTATTATATACCTGAAGAGTAAAGGAGTAAGATAAAAACGACTTCCGCGGTTGAACCGTGACAAAGTTAGGAACTGACTCTGGCGGCAGTGGGAGCATTCATTGTAACAGTAAAGTAGTACTCAATACATAAAGACACGTGTCTAATGTGTGCCAGTAATAAATGGAAAAGGTTTTATCGAATTGAATCATCTTCTCAACCTAAGCACAGATCAAAGAGTAGGATATGCTTTTGTTAGCTTAATATCGCTCGCTTGAGAATTAGGTCTACATAAGTAAAACTGTCGTATTTACATGCCCTTATATATGTATACTGTATTATATATTGTAGCGGATAACCTGTAAGAGTCGCTGTACATAATCGATAACCCAAGAAATTGTAGAATAATTAAAAGAGAGTGGATAACTGTTTATTATTGTATAAACTCGATTAAAACGAAAGATGATTTTAAGGAAAATATGGTAGCTAATAACATGGAACGGTATTTGTAAGACAGGCATGCGCATAAATATCTCTTGAAGTATTGATCCATGACGTGCACGCACATGCGCTTTAGTACTGCCTTGTAAATATCGATCCATTTTTATAAATCCACCAAAAGGTTTGACATTTATTTATTGAATTTTTAAACAATTTAGTGGCTTGCGCACATTACACTTTTCTTATAGTTTTTTGGCCATCCTCTCTTATAGGGCAAAAGTTAAAACGGTTTGGTGCATGATACCGGATTCTATCTACTTGTGAAACTCAATAGCCTGCATCATTGCATTAAATTAATCAAGGAAAATAAAGTACTCTCTACAAGAATTCATTTTAATAAATGAAAGATGAATGCTAATAATTAACTAATTGTTCTTGCAAAACTCGCCACTATGTTTTCCAGGGTTTGTCATCCTCATCAATATCCGTCATTACAGTATGGAGCCAACTACCATATTGAACGCAGCGGATGCATTTTTCATCGCTCTTATCAACATCTATTGCATTTCCGCAAAAGTTCTTCTGGTGCTATCTTCATCATGGGTTGATACAAATGGAATACTCTTTTCACTTTCAAAGGTACTTTTTGCCCTTAATTTTCTTCGTGACGTTGGATTTCTCTTGTTTGGATGATGGAAATGATTGTGTTTTTCCTTCAAATCCTAAATCTTTGCTTACCGACGGTGCCTTCTTGCTTCTCTTTGCTATTGATTTTCTAATTTATT
The DNA here is from genome assembly GCA_036250285.1 of Pyrocoelia pectoralis. Classification (NCBI taxonomy): domain Eukaryota; kingdom Metazoa; phylum Arthropoda; class Insecta; order Coleoptera; family Lampyridae; genus Pyrocoelia; species Pyrocoelia pectoralis. The sequence goes on along the minus strand of CM070081.1, from coordinate 23,017,566 downwards.
CTTCTTCAGGACTATTATCGTTCTTCTCGTCTTTCTTCCTCTTCGTGTCCAAAGCTTTAGGAAACGGCTGCACTTCTTCCGTCGGGACAAACTGGATTTTTAGACGTTTCTTTCTTTCGTGCATTTTTAAGCGTTGTTTCGTTTCGTACATCTGAAGATGCAGGTTCAATGTCAGCTGAAGCCGTATTTGTACCAGTTTCGTAAGCGTTGAATACGTTTGCCGCACCTAAAGGATCCGGTCTGTTTGTTAATCTGTAATATGGTTTTCGAATGGTCGCAAGATTTATCTGACGCGGGGAGGTTGAGCGCAGGCTGTATATCTTTTAAATTGCGATGTGTTAAGAACCCAGGAAATCCTGGTCTGATAAACTTCACCGAGCAAAGGGTATCTTCCATAAGCCCTAAACCCTAAAGTATTGGTGAGAGAAAAAGTTCGCAAAGCTCCTTCCTACTGAGAAAATATCAACTGAGAAGATCATGACATCAATAACGCCATTTAAAATGGCAATAACATTTGCTATTGAGGGAAATCTTACCGAAAACGAACTTCAATAATTCCAATAATTCGAATAATCCGATAATTCGAATAAGTAATTGTATAATTAGAATATTTCGATAATTTGAATACATAATTCAAATAATTCGAATAGGTCGAGAATATTCAGAGTAGTTCGAAAAGTATGAAAATTCAGTAATTAATCTGGCAAATCCCATGTAGCATTTAATATTGGTGTAATATTGGCATTTCATTGTAAATGTATTGGTAGAATACGAATGTACTATATTGTCCCAACATTGAAATGTGAACAATTTTACATATTGGCTAAATATTACCAACCAATATTCATTCAATATTGGGGAAAATATTTATACAATATTGACCCATTAATGTTTTGTAATGTGTCCCAACATAGTATGAAAGAGCCAATACAGAGCCCTAACTGCTGCGAGGGACTATTTCCCAGTGCGCAGCACCTGCAGGGCTCTATGTGGTCCGGTGTACCCTTCCCCAGAAACCCCATTCACTTCGTGCAGACTCGGAGGAGATCGGTGATGCTGGAAAAAGCTTTTGCTTCAAGTAGGACTCGAACCATCGATCAACCGGTTAGAAGGTCAGCCATTATACCATTGAGCTACGGAAAGTTATATAATTTTGGAATTGAAAGTTGAACACTATAATATATGGAGGAGGGTGTGCATATTATATTTTGATTATTTTGATATTTCTAAATCGGCGAAAGTTAACATTCGGGAGATTTTCAGAAAATATCATAACGTTATTATTTGTGAATATTTTTTTCATGTTGCCTAAATATATCATTTTAAATATCCAGTAATATTGAAAACACAGTATTGTTATGTTATTGATAAATCAACATTGACTTTATATTGTATAGTAATATTTACTAAATATTGTAAATATTTATGTTATATTACTTAAATATCGATTTTCAATATTTAATAATATTATAATATATTATTGTATCTACAATATTTGAATTTACATTAAATAGCAATGTTTATTAAGTAGGTATTGCAAATATTGTTCTTATATTCACTACATATTGTATTTCCAACATTTGTATAATATTATAAAAATATACTCACCCAATATTGGCTGCAGTTCGACAATATTACCCCAATCTCTCTATATTAGGCCAATATTCCGCCAAGCTAACGCTACGGTGCTACATGGGATGTGAATCACTGATATAATTATAAATTTAAAGGTACTCACAAATTGCTGATGTTTTTTTGAAATTCGGATCCCTTCCACCATCGCGACTTGCTCAATCTAGAAGTCAGACATAGTCGGGATGTCAAATTAGGAAGATTGTGGCATGTTTCAATTGCCCCATGAGAAAAAGGCTCCGAAAGGATTCTTATTCTCCTCAGTTTTGACAATATGGTTTTAGTCACTTCGATGTATGCTTGAAAGTCAAAAGAACCCTGTGGCCAACTTCTGGTAACCAATCCATTCTATAATTTCACAAGAGGCGCTTGCAAAATTATTATGTATGAACACTCCCGACTGTCATAAATGATTTTGTTCTTCTTTTCCAGTGTCATCTTCTGAATTAGGTTGCCTACTCAAGTGATTTGATTTTTTTGAAAAGATCAAAAGCTGTGACAGTCACTTTGTCGCTTGGTTTCAATTCTGATATTTGGATAACCATTTTGAGGAATTTGATTAGTCCACAGAATTGGATCTGTTCTTGTGTTCTGTTCCATTCAATGAGGACACTGGTGGAGCAGATATGATTCCATCAAGGAGTATAACATGCCAGCGTACTTGTCACTGGTGGCTCCCAATGTACCCAAGGATCGCAGGATTCTTTCTTTCCTTGTTGGGATACAGCAGTTCTCGAACGTGCACTTCCACCAACACACATCGAAGCCGAATCGTTGCGCTAGGTCAATCCCTCAACTATTTCACGAGCTTACTGAAACTTACTATGATACGTCTTCGTCCTCATTGGATTCACTTAAATTAATTCCTCCCCTCGCACTTCTTCTGCCCAAATTTCAGCAATTTGTACAATTTTCTTGGGTTAGAATTCACCGAACTGGTATTCTGGCTTTGAGTATGATTCTGGTTGTGAGGGGAAGTGGGAAACAATATGTGGAATGAACCCAGCGCAACATTTATAAGCCTCCACAGTGAAAATCGCCTTCCACTTATAACAGCTCGTTCACTTTACGATTCACTTGAAAATTCCACTCAGAAAATTTCAACCAATTAGTTTGCACAATTTTGAATCATTCGACCAATTAGGAACGAATTACACTGACAATTCCACTCAGAAAATTTCAACCAATTAGTTTGCACAATTATGTATCATTCGACCAATTAGGAACGAATTACACTGACAATTCCACTCAGGAAAATTTCAACCAATTAGTTTGCACAATTTGGAATAATTCGACCAATTAGGAACGAATTACACTGACAATTCCACTTAGAAAATTTCAACCAATTAGTTTGCACAATTTTGAATCATTCGAACAATTAGGAACGAATTACACTCACAATTCCACTGAGAAAATTTCAACCAATTAGTTCGCACAATTTTGAATCATTCAACCAATTAGGAACGAATTACACTGACAATTCCACTCAGAAAATTTCAGCCAATTAGTTCGCACAATTTTGAGTCATTCGACCAATTAGGAACGAATTGTACTCACAATTCCACTCAGAAAATTTCAACCAATTAGTTTGCACAATTTTGAATCATTCGACCAATTAGGAACGAATTACACTCCGGGGCCAGATAATTCATAGAAATGACAATTCATAGAATGCCAATTCGTATAACGACAATTCATAGAATGTTGCGTTCATATACTATATGATCGATAGAATGATTTATTCATAGAATGGGCTACTCATAGAATGTTCGATTCATAGAATAGCTTATTCATCAAATCACAAATTCTATGAATCTTTTGTGGGCAGTGTGTAGTACAATAAATAAAACAACTCACAACTTCCCCTTAATCAATGGATTATCCACAACCTCCCCTTAATCAATGCATTATTCATTGATTAAGGGGAGGTTGTGAGTTGTTTTATTTATTACAATTTACCCCCTTAGGTTAGGTTAGTTAGGTTAGGTTAGGTTATAAATTAAGTATTACAAATTAACAACAATCTATGAATTTAGTGTTCTATACTATAAGTTTGCACAATTTTGAATCATTCGACCAATTAGGAACGAATTACACTGACAATTCCACTCAGAAAATCTCAACCAATTAGTTTGCACAATTTTGAATCATTTGAACAATTAGGAACGAATTACACTCACAATTCCACTCAGAAAATTTCAACCAATTAGTTTGCACAATTTTGAATCATTCGACCAATTAGGAACGAACTATACTGACAAATCCACTCCGAAAATTTCAACCAATTAGTTTGCACAATTTTTAATCATTCGACCAATTAGGAACGAACTATACTGACAATTCCACTCAGAAAATTTCACCCAATTAGTTTGCACAATTTTGAATCGTTCGACCAATTAGGAACGAATTACACTGAGAATTTAATATAGTCCTCAAATTATCGCTGTAATTCCTTCCTCCTTCCCTCAAATTACTTCTTTCGTGGAATTGTCATGCCGAATACAACTCGGTGGTACGAAATTGCCGAAAATGTTCGATCTCAGATGACTCGTATTTGTTTCGACGACAATTTCAACTCGTTCGCTACGCTCACTCTTGGAATTTGTCGTCGAAACAAATACTAGTATCTGAGATCGAAAATTTTCGGCAATTTCGTACCCACTCGTTGTATTACTAATGATAACACGATCACTATCTTTATGAATTACTCCTTCCTAATTTACTCTTCAAGTTTTTGTAAATTATCTACAAAGAGAGAAGCGAGAACGAGCTTTCTTACATATAACGTTTGTGAAATCCAGATGTAATAATAATGGCAATAAAAATGAAATAATAAAAATAAATTATAACTCAAGATATCGTGTGTAAATTAATGATGCTCAGAATAAAATTTGATTAAACCGATCGTATACAGATTAGACTAAATTGGTATGTCATCGTCGACTCACTTTCAATATTGTTAAAACCCGAAAACTTTCGGGCATGTAAATGAATCATTTATCGTGAAGTGTCTAAACCAATCACGATTTAATCAAATCGAGCTAAAAGCTTTGCCCGTTGTAAATAATGGTTATGACAATGAATGGTTATAAGGCTTAGAAATTTTCGCACTAACTGAATAAAATGATAAACCAAAAGGTGCTCAAAATTAAATCTTTTTCCCCAAAACTTTTTCATCCTTAAATTACATTAAGCACATCATTCAAGGGTGCAAAGATGATTGCGTGTAATTAAAAATAATTGGTAGACTTGTGTAACGAAATTTAATTTTCAAGTTCATTTAATATCGCTCTAATTAAAATTTAGTGTCCAGTCAGCTTTAAAACTTTTGCTCTCGAAAAATAACACAACATAAAACGTGACATCCCTTACGCCCCTAATTTGATATAAATGACAGGTACTTTTTTATTCTCGGGTTAAATATAAATTTAAAAAAAATTCGATTAGTGTAACATCGAACTGTCTATTAACAGGGACGCTATTTCCCGTTAAAAAAAAACAATAATGATTGCCAGCGAAAATCAGTGGTAACTTGTCTTTCGGGATATTCCCAAACGTCAACGTCTCTGAAAACATTTCCAATTTCACCAATTCCCCAATGTCCTACGGTTTTCTGTCCCGCCCTTACATGGCCCATTTCTATTTGCACCGCAAACACCCCAAGAGTCGTTAGGGACTAGTGCTAAATGCCCTATTTCCCTGTATCTTATTTCGCACTTTCTTGCATCAACTCAGTGACGTACTGTATCACTTTCGCGTTTACTTGATTTTAAAATCGTTTTCTCCGTTCACATACTTTTCAAATGCGAAAGTGAACGGAATCGATTTGTGTGTTATTTTAATCGGATTAAATGTCGAATTTAAATGTTAGATACAAGTTTATGTCATTAACTGTTTAAATCTTTAATTGAGATTCGGCCACATCGATTTTGACTGAAGTGAAATAGTAGCAGCCCTAGTGACATTTCTAATTACGAGTCTAATTAGTTAAATATTACTAGGTAATTAACATAATTTCTTTTTCACTCACAACTTGTGCACCATAATTAAATATGGCATAGCTAAGATCAGGGTGTGACAATCTGTGCACATTCGTGATGTTTATACCTACTAGTTTATGGAAAAATATATGGTTGGTATAATACACGCGAAAGTTGCATAATATTGAAATAATACCAAACTGAACTGGTATTTGCTCATGTGATGCGAATCAATCAGTATAACCGTTGGGATAGTTGACGCTAAAATTCAACAGGCTGAACAGCAGAAGCAACTATTATGAATAATATACAGTGCGGTCCAAAGGTATGGAATAAATTCATTTTTAGCGTTATTATGTACTTTTGGGAAAAAACCTGAAACACGTCGATTTCTATTTATAATTTACCATTTTCTCGTATGAAAGTCTTACCACCCTCTTGCACCCCCTCGGAGGTATGAGCAACCCTTAAAAAAATTTAAATACGAACGGGTGGCTTGTGGCACCTTGTTTGAAAGGGATTTTAAATCTCTATTCAGCAATATAAAAATTTTTAAATTTGGTACACTCGTAACTCAGAAATTGAATTTTGAAAAAGAAATAGTGTATTTTTAGATTAAGTGTTCAAAGTGACCACCAGTCACTTCTTGAAAAATAACCAAAGGCGATCATAAAATTATCTGTTTAATTTGAAATAATAATCAGGTATTTTCTTATTTGTTCTGATTCTGTTGAGGAAAAAAGCGTTTAACAAAAAATAACAAAAAATCTAACCACATGGTAGACTACTTCATATTTGTAGTTATTTTTGACAGACGCTTGTGTATTGCCAAATTTTGTTTGTGTGTGCATTTCAGTAAATAAATCATGGCTCAGTTAACAGAAACACAGAGAATAGACATTTTAATTATGATTGGATGTGGTAATAGAACAAGAACTCAAACGGAGGTTTGTGAACTATGTCTTTTTCAAAATTCAATTTCTGAGTTACGAGTGTACCAAATTTAAAATTTTTTTTATTTCTGAATAGAGTTAAAATCCCCTTCAAACAAGGCGCCACAAGCTACCCGTTCGTATTTAAATTTTTTTAAGGGTTGCTCATACCTCCGAGGGGGTGCAAGAGGGTGGTAAAACTTTCATACGAGAAAATGGTAAATTATAAATAGAAATCGACATGTTTCAGGTTTTTTCCCAAAATTACATAATAACGCTAAAAATGAATTTATTCCATACCTTTGGACCGCACTGTATATAAGACCGGTGCAGGTAAATTGTTCGAATTCAATTGTTCGAAATCAATTGTTCGAAATCAGTTGTTCGAAAATCAATTGTTCGAAAATCAATTGTTCGAAAATCAATTGTTCGAAAGTAAATTGTTCGAAATCAATTGTTCGAAAAAAAAGGAGAATAATTTAGTTGGGTTTGGGACTATTCGCTGTCGCCGGTTCGCCTTCGCCGATTCGCCGTCGCCAATTCGCCGTCAGGACAGTTGGCCGTCAGTTAAATTCGCCGTAGGGACGATTCGCCGTCGGGGAATGATTTAGAGGAATTTATGAAATTAATTATTAATTAAATATACATTATTATTTGTATTTTCACTCTGTTATCATAGCTAATAAAATGGGTTCTTTTATTTTGTAATTAATGTTTAGTATTTTTTTTCAATTGATACAAAAAGTGAATATGATACTGAACTGCATTTCAAACTAAAAAAAATGCCAACCTAAACGTATATTGCCACTCAGGCGCTTAGGTTAGAAGTAGGTTTAGTATATTTTTTTTCAATTGATACAAAAACTGGAATATGATACTAAACAGCATTTGATAATTAAAAAAATGTCAACCTAAACGTATATTGCTACTCAGGCGCTTAGGTTAGAGGTAGGTTTAGTATATTTTTTTTCAATTGATACAAACACTGGAATATGATACTAAACAGCATTTGAAACTAAAAAAAATGCCAACCTAAACGTATATTGCCACTCAGGCGCTTAGGTTAGAGGTAAGTTTAGTATATTTTTTCTCAATTGATAACAGTCCCTCAAGATTAAAAGTTAGTTTCAATTTTCGATTTGTACGGCGAATCGTCCCTACGGCGAATTTGACCGACGGCCATCTCTCCCGACGGCGAATTGGCGACGGCGAATCGGCGAAGGCGAACCGGCGACGGCGAAGAGTCCCAAACCCAACTAAATTATTCTGCTTTTTTTTCGAACAATTGATTTCGAACAATTTACTTTCGAACAATTGATTTTCGAACAATTGATTTTCGAACAATTGATTTTCGAACAACTGATTTCGAACAATTGATTTCGAACAATTGAATTCGAACAATTTACCTAGACCCATATAAGACAGTAGGTGTAAAATGTAAAAGTATTTCGATCGAGATGTGTTAGGTATGTTTGCAATGAAATACTTTCACATTTTCATTATAAAAGGTTGGTAGAAGTTAAACAAAAATAGGCCATATCAGTTGTCTTGTCATTGTTATAAAATTAATTGCAACATTTTGAGTGTTAAAAGCAATAAATTGAAAGCACTAGTAGCACTTTGATTAGTGCTTCAAAAGGTTTTCCAGCGAAATTGACTAGAAGACAGTGGACTACTTTTGTCAGATGTTGCTGATAGGTTTTCGCTTTTCACAAGCAATTTAGTTTTTAGTGCTTCGTTAGTGCTTCAAATGTTTTCTAAATAGCTTTGTTCACAACGAAGCAATTTGGCACATAAGATGTTACAACCAACTTTCCGCTTGCAAAAAAATATGCCAACTTGAAATGATGATTAGCGCTCGGTTAGTGCTTTTTAATATCTTCATTTATGACGAAAAATGTTCCATATAGGAAGTTACAGCCAACTTGATTCTAGGAAAAAATGTAACGACTGAGTATAAGTATCCTTGGTTAGTGCTTTGTTAGCGCCCTTCAATGTTTGAAAATTTTTTTAATACTTAACTCTATTAATATTGATAAAATAGTAACGTAAAGTTGGCTAGCACATTTTGTGTGCTACAATCCTTCATTGTCAACGAAGTTATTTAAAAAAAGAATGAAGCACTAAGAATTACTAACGAAGCACAAAAAAGTACATAAGCTAAGCTAGCCTGAACCTAGCAGCAACATTTTAAACTGTGATCTTTTATCTTCTGGTAAAATTTTTGAAGCACTAAAAGGCACTAGGGAAGCATTAATCAATACTTTGCAAACTTCACAGGCCGGTTAAGACAGTGTTTGAATTCCCAAAATGGAGTAACTAACCACAGATAATCAGGTTATAATAAGAATCATTTTTAGGAGCCTATTAAAATAACCTCCAAATGCGTGCTCTAAGGTGTGGTTGTTTTGGAGGGAAGGCAGAAGGAATGAATTAGCAATAACATGGAAAAAGATCATGGCACTGCTATTACTGCTATTAAGTTCTGCTCCTGAAAATTGGACAAAATTCAGCTAAATTAAAGTCCGTATTTATTTAATGGGAGAAAAATGTGAATTAACTTATGACAGCGTGCGCAGTTTAGTGTTGTTCCCGTTGATTAATTGGGTAAGAGTTTTTATATTTTTATTATTTTCATTGTTGTTTTTTTATTTTTTTTTTGCTTCTTGTTCTGATCAAGCCACTAAATTATCTTACTGACTCTGGCCGTCACTGACAGTAAAGTAGTACCCAATACATAAAGACACGTTTATAATGTATGCGAGTAAATGCGAGCAATAAATATGAATGATTTCAGTGAATTGAATCCTCTTCTCAACCTAAGCACCGACCATTATTTGCAATAAGTGTACAGAAAGTAGAATAGAAAGTGGAGCAGCATTTTGTATGGTAGAGAAGTAAGTGAAAAGCATTTACTGTAATCGCCTCTTAACAAATATTTTGTACGCCACGCCCAGAAGTTATATTTCTTCTACCTTCTACCTATCTGTTTTTCGTCTTCACTTTCCACCGTTCTCCTCCACTTCTTCCCTATTGAGTATAACTACTATTAAAGTACTTCTGCCATCTTCTATTTTTTTTCTTTTTATATCTACTACCATCTTCATCTTCGATAAGAACTCTTTCCGCTTTATGATCTAATATAGTCTCCTCTAACGTTTTTTTTCATATTACCAATCTCCTCTGGTTATGTACAGGGTAGTTCAAATTGGACACTTTCTTATGCCAACACCATTTATTTTAAGAGATAGACAAAAATGGACCAAGGTGTCTGGAGCTCAATTTTAATGAGAAAATCACTGGCGCAAACAGAATTCAGCTATCTTTAATCGTTTGGACGCTAGGGGGCGTTTCTCGAATTTGGTCGATTGATTTAATGCTCCATAACTTTCTTATTATTAAAGATAATTGATTTTGGCAAAACCTTTCCTAGAGCACTTTTTTACGTAGAATCCATCGCGATAAATAGTTTTTATACAGGGTGGTTGGTTTTTTGTGTACGTCCCTAAACTACATTTTTTCATACGGACCACCCTATATATTTCGTGGTTTTTGAAAAGAGAATAAAATTTCCTAAATTTTGATGCATCACTTGTTATATTTATGTTGAATATTATTTGCAATATTGCATCTTATACATTGTTATTTCAAATTAAATATTTGGAGTTAATAAAAATTTTCAGATAGGTAACTAAGACATTATGGTTTTAAATCATACTGCCGTCTTTTGTTAACAATGGAAACCTAGATGTCTACAAATAAAATATTTTAATGTAGGTATAAAAATAATATTTAACAGAAATATAACAAGTGATACATCAAAATTTAGGAAATTTCACTCTCTTTCAAAAATCCAAAAATATATAGGGTGGTCCGTATGAAAAAATGTAGTTTAGGGTCGTACACAAAAACCAAACACCCTGTATAAAAACTATCTATCGCGATGGATTCTACGTAAAAAAGTGCTCTAAGAAAGATTTTGCCATAATCAATTATTATCTTTAATAATAAGAAAGTTATAGAGCATTAAAGAAATCGACCAAATTCGAGAAACGCCCCCTAGCGTCCAAACGATTAAATCACCTATCGCTCCATATGTTCATCTCATGATTAAAAAAGAAAATTGATCAAAATTCACTACGTAAAAAATGGCGGCCGAATTTTTTTTGTTAAGCACTTAATTGTAGAGTTACAGTGTTAATTTCAAATAGTAAAGGAGTAAGATAACAACGACTTCCGGGATTCGACCGTGCCAAAGTCCAACCTCGGAAGTCGTTTCTATCTTACTGACTCTGGCGGCGGTAGGGGTATCCGCTGTGACAGTAAAGTAGTACTCAATACATAAAGACACGTGTCTAATGTATGCGAGTAATAAATGTAAAAGATTTTAGCGAATTGAATCCTCTTCTCAACCTAAGCACAGATCATAGAGTAGAATTTTTTTCGTTGTCTTAATATAGCTATTATTTATTTATTGAATTTTTAAACAATTTAGTGACTTGTTCACATTATTTTCTAAGCTTTTATTAGTTGTCTGGCCATCCTCTCTTATAGGGGAAAAGTTGAAACGGCTTGGTGCATGGTCCCGAATTCTAAATAATTACCGTACTGGTAATACCAGTCGAAGCAAACGAAGTTGCAATCTTTCTAAAGACATGCAGAGAAAACATCGAAAACGTTGCAAACCTTTCTGTGACACTCATTGATTCTTTCGATTTGGTCATGATTTATAGCAAATATTTGTTTCCACACTCGCTTTTTAAATCGAAACACAATATACACAACTGCGTAAGGCCGGATGGCTGTTGATTCACAAATTTTCTGTTAGGATTTTTGCGATTTCCATACAGTATTATAATTTTATCATAACTAAGTATCAGGATATAGTAATTTCGGAAACTGCAAGTCCGTACCCATACGAATTTTTTATAACTGTCTTTGCATGTTTGCACTACCGCGTTTCTCGTCTATTAAAGTTCTGTGCAAGAGGGGACGCCACTGAATGCTCAAGAACATAAAAATACCACATAACCCCCGAAGGGTAGTTTAGAACTGTCCGAGAAACTACGCCGTTCCAAGTGTACACATGTTCAACCACAAAACAGGCAACTCCATCCCTTCAATTTAAGGGATAAATGTTAGACAGTTGCATAATCTTATAATCACATACCACATTTTGATACTAGATAGCAAAATGAGACTAATCCGATAAGCGGTATTAAAATAATAAACCATTCTGTACGTAACGTTCAACGTAATCGGCTATCTAAACAAACAGGGTGATATATAAAAGCAGTTCCATTAAAATGGATCACGTGAATGGAGGAATAACAAATAAAATTTTCATTCAACGTCCATTATCTCCAATGTTGCCGATACAATTTTAATTTCAACGTAATCGACACTTTTCGCGACTCCCGTCAAAAACGTAAAGCGCCCCCTACAACAATCAAGTAAATTGCCAAATGCGCCATAAAGGCTAAACAAGTATTTTTAATGCGATGTGTATACAAACAAGGCCCTAAAGTTTGAGGTGAACATTTAGTTTACGTCAACTTGATATACTCATTCCGTTGTGGGTGGAAAGGAAAATTTCCCACAAGGGCGTGACAACTACTATTTTCGGATAGACACAACTTTGATATGCAAAGTTTTGTGTAAATGTTTTATCATAGTCATCTGCATAACGTTATGAATATTGTAAGGTCTATAACCGGCATTAGTCGAGGAAATAAAGCACTGAACCTACCAAATTTTTGTAGTAAGACGGATTGAGATGGGGTTTTTTGCATTCGCTTCCTAAATTTAATAGGAAACTTTGTACCTACTTTTCATCATGTTTTTTTTTGAAATTGCATTTGTGCAGTCGAAAATGCATCCTGAAAAATGTAATTTTATAGAAAAAATTCATAACTTCGTTATAAGCTTCTAGAATCGACTCAATTCGGGTACAAGGGGGTTTTCGAGGTCGCTGATCCCGAATATGACCTCCAAATTGCCCCACCGCCCACCTGGAGCTCAGGATGGCTAAGCAACGTCATCTCCGAAGCTTTTCCTGAAATTCACGCTCAAATGATTCTAGACATCTCATCCAAGGGTTTTTAGGGTTGCTGATTCCAAATCAGGCATTGGAAACCGTCCCCCGCCTACCTGGTGCCCCGCATCCGAGCATCAACGTCATCTTCTTGAGTTTCATTGAAGTTTCAAGCCTATAGGGAACCGAAAATTGTTTCCGGGTTTTTTGGGTCGCTCAGATCGAATCTGGTCCCGGATAGTTTCTAACGGATACCTGGTGCACCACACCGCGACGGCATCAACGTCATCCTCTGGAGTTTCGCTTGAACTTTTCGCTCAAATGCTTTCATTCTCATGCTTGTTTCATCATATCAGGAAATCATGAGGTAAAACTTATAATGGAACATTTGAATAGATGTGGACATTTTCATTTTGTGAAATAAAATTGAGATATACCGGGTGAATGAGACCACCCGTATCAGTCTTTTATTTAAAGAACGGTGAGTCGTAGAGAAGTGGGGTAAAAAAAGTGATTATAAAAGCCATAATAAAGAATCGAATGGTGATATCATTATTTCTCGGAAAAGTCAGCATTCCTCCAGAAGGCCTCCAACTCCAAAATTTTAAATGGCACCATAAGTCGAAAAAGGTATTATTTGAAAGATTGTTAAAAAAGAAGAAAGTTTTATGGGAAAAATTATTTTATTACTGCCACCCCTTTTAAGTAATACTTATTCGACTAAAGTTATTAAATTTGAAATTCACTGTTAACAAGAAACATTGAAAAGTCGATTTTTAAAATCTAGTTAGCAATGTTACATGTGTTCAAAATATCTTCCATTTACTGCTAAGCACTGTTGAGCTCTTCTAGGTACACTATCAGTGGCTCTAATAAGTACTTGTTGAAAGGGAAGAGCACAATATGTAACATTGGTAACTAGATTTTAAAAGTCGACTTTTCAATTTTTCTTGTTAACAGTGAATTTCAAATTTATTAACTTTAGTCGAATATTACTTAAAAGGGGTGGCAGTAATAAAATAATTTTTTCTATAAAACTTTCTTCTTTTTTAACAGTCTTTCAAACAATACCTTTTTCGACTTATGGTGCCATTTAAAATTTTGGAGTTGGAGGCCTTCTGGAGGAATGCTAACTTTTCCGAGAAATAATGATATCACCATTCGATTCTTTATTATGGCTTTTATAATCACTTTTTTTACCCCACCTCTCTACGACTCACCGTTCTTTAAATAAAAGACTGATACGGGTGGTCTCATTCACCCGGTATATAAAAAAATGTAAGTTTTGTTTAATAACATTATCATCCCAATGTATGAAGTTAATATTATAAAATATTTAGTTTAAAATTATTTTCGGTTCACTAGGCTTGAAATTTTAGTGAAACTCCAGAGGATGACGTTGATGTCGCCGCGGTGTGATGCACCGGGTGTCCGTTAGCAAGCAGGTATCTGGTGCCACATTCGATTTAAGCTACCCAAAAACCCCCGGAAACAATTTTCGGTTCCCTATAGTCTTGAATCTTCAGTGAAACTTCAGAGGATGACGTTGATGCCCGGATGTGGGGCAACAGGTACGCGGGGGACGGTTGCCGATGCCTGATTTGGAATCAGAAACCCAAACAAACTTCGTATGAGATGTCTAGAATCATTTGAGAGTGAATTTCAGAAAAAGCTTCGGAGATGACGTTGATCAGCCATGCTGAGCTCCAGGTGGGCGGTGAGGCAATTTGAAGGTCATATTCGGGATCAGCGACCTCGAAAACCTCCTTGGACCCGAATTGAGTCGATTCTAGAAGTTTATAACGAAGTTATGAATTTTTTCTATAAAATTGCATTTTTCAGGATGCATTTTCGACTGCACAAATGCAATTTCGAAAAAAAACATGATGAAAAGTAGGTACAAAGTTTCCTATTAAATTTAGGAAGCGAATGCAAAAAACCCCATCTCAATCCGTCTTACTACAAAAATTTGGTAGGTTTTGCTTATTTTAGTGCTTTATTTCCTCGACTACATATAAAATTTAATTTTTTATTATCTGCTACTCTCTTGAGATAGACATTTTGGTCATGTGAATGCTCCATTTATTACAGTCTAAAAATTTATGTCGTGTACGTTTCAAATGGAAATGTCAGATATGAAGTACTCTTTGTTTTTTTCATTTTATGGAAATATTTATCACCTAATTTTGAACCTTCTTTTTTTTTACTATTCTGCCATTATTATCAATTTATTTTGTGATTTCTGTTCGAGCTGGACATATATACGTTCAGTTCATATGAATATTTTGTGGGACTATCAGAAAATTTGTGTATGCATGCCATGCTTTCATTGTCCATTGATTGGTATCGAGATTTTTATCTGTAATTGATCTGTTGAACGTTAAACAATGTTTGAGTAACGTTATGGCAGCCCTGAAAACCTCAATATTGTTAGAAGGGTTGAAACTTGTAAGGCTTTAAGTTTTAATATAAGAGGCACTACTTGACTTGCTTTTTTGTTGATTAAATCCATGTAAGGTCAAGTTCGATTCCAAATGGGGTTAAAATTGCGATGAAACGATAATAATACATAGTAATAACGGGCTCAAAACCACCCCATAATTGTTTCTTTATTGAAATATTTCAGATAGCTACACTAGTTTCGACTACTACGAGTCATCTTCATGCTGCAAATTATTTAAACGTGTGGATGATAGTGAAGTGAGTCAATTAATAAAATAAAATTGTCTATTGATAGAAATTTCAGTTTTTATCCAACTTTAGACCACTCCATGCTTGGTTCTTCATTAAGATATTTAAAATAGCTACTAGTTTCGACTACTACGAATCATCCTCAGACTGTGAATTATATAAACATGTGGATGATAGTGAAGTGAGTCAATTAATAAAATAAAATTGTATAGATATTGCTAGAAATGTCAGTTTTTATCCAACTTTCCACCCCATACTTGGTTCTTCATTAAGATATTTAAAATAGCTACTAGTTTCAACTACTACGAATCACCCTCAGGCTGAGAATTATATAAACATGTGGATGATAGTGAAGTGAGTCAATTAATAAAATAAAATGGTATAGAAGTTGTTAGAAATTTCAGTTTTTATCTAACTTTAGACCACTCCATACTTGATTCTTCATTTAGATATTTAAAATAGCTACTAGTTTCGACTACTACGAATCATCATCAGGCTGCGAATTATATAAACATGTGGATGATAGTGAAGTGAGTCAATTAATAAAATATAATTGTATAGAAATTGCTAGAAATTTCAGTTTTTATCCAACTTTAGACCACCCCATACTTGGTTCTTCATTAAGATATTTAAAATAGCTACTAGTTTCGACTACTACGAATCATCCTCAGACTGCGAATTATATAAACATGTGGATGATAGTGAAGTGAGTCAATTAATAAAATATAATTGTATAGAAATTGCTAGAAATTTCAGTTTTTATCCAACTTTAGACCACTCCATACTTGATTCTTCATTTAGATATTTAAAATAGCTACTAGTTTCGACTATTACGAATCATCATCAGGCTGCGAATTATATAAACATGTGGATGATAGTGAAGTGAGTCAATTAATAAAATATAATTGTATAGAAATTGCTAGAAATTTCAGTTTTTATCCAACTTTAGACCACCCCATACTTGGTTCTTCATTAAGATATTTAAAATAGCTACTAGTTTCGACTACTACGAATCATCCTCAGACTGCGAATTATATAAACATGTGGATGATAGTGAAGTGAGTCAATTAATAAAATAAAATTGTATAAAAATTGCTAGAAATTTCAGTTTTTATCCAACTTTAGACCACTCCATACTTGGTTCTTCATTAAGATATTTAAAATACCTACTAGTTTCGACTACTACGATCATCCTCAGACTGCGAATTATATAAACATGTGGGTGAGTCAATTAATAAAATAAAATTGTATAGAAATTGCTAGAAATGTCAGTTTTTATCCAACTTTAGACCACCCCATACTTGGTTCTTCATTAAGATATTTAAAATAGCTACTAGTTTCGACTAAGTACTACGAATCATCCTCAGGCTGCGAATTATATAAACGTGTGGATGATAGTGAAGTGAGTCAATTAATAAACTAAAATTGTATAGATAGCGCTAGAAATTTCAGTTTTTATCCAACTTTAGGCCACCCCATACTTGGTTCTTCATTAAAATATTTAAAATAGCTACTAGTTACACGGCAATACTATTGCGCATGCGCGTACTCAACATGGATCAATATTTTCAAGAAATATTTATGCACATGCTTGTCTTACAAATACTGTTCCATATTATTAGCCGTCATATTTTCCTGCATCGTCTTAAAATCATCTCTCTTTTTTATCAAGTTTGTATTATAAACAGTCTCCCTTTAGATTATTCTACAATTTCTTGAGTTATCGATTATGTGCAGCGACTCTTATAGGTTATCCGCTAGTATATTTGTATAAGGCCATGTAAATGCTACTGTTTTACTTATGTAGACCTAATTATCAAGCTAACGAAAATAAATTCTACTCTTTGATCTGTGTCTAGTTTGAGAAGAGGATTCAATTCGCTAAAATTTGTAAGACAAAAACGACCTCTGGGATTGGAGCGTGTCAAAGTCGAAAAAGATAACGTTTCGCCCCCGGTACCACCCCGAAAGTTGTTTTTTACTTACTTCTTTACTATTTTAAATTAATTACTGCCAGGTTATGTGACTTGCAACCATTTCATATCTATAGCGCCACCTGTTGAATAGTAGAGTGTAACTTTAAAAAAAGGGCCGTTTTCCGCGAGCATTGTTGTTCATCATTTTCAATTATTCGTAAATTTTTTTCGCGGAACTAGGTCCCGGATTCTAAACAGTTACCATTCAAAAACTATAATAATGGATTTTTACTACATTGATATAAAACCTGTACTCTAAGCTGTATGAGATGGTTGTGTGTGTATAAGCTAGACGTGCATCTCGTGAACGTTACAGATCTACTCACTAATATTAGTTGCTGCTTATTGTGCAACTAGGAGGCGGTCCATATTCAAATTCTCTCGGGTTCACGTTAGTTTGCATAATCTGTAGCGTTGTGCACCGTTTTTCTAGAGCGACCGCCAGAATGGTATTCTTGTCATTTAGTCCCATGGGTAGGCAGAATCGTCAATAGGTTTGACGGTGTCATACCTTATATTATTCGTCAAGGTCAGTACATGGTACATGCAAAGAGTATAATACTCTTTGGTACATGTGTCTGTTTAGTGCCCATAAAATTTGCCCATGAACAGGTTCTTCCTTGCCAGACCACAAAGTGGTGCCTGAAAGACCTCTCCCGTATTCTCTAATTCGGTAGAGGTCTTTCTGACGTTGCACTGGGTTTGGGTGTCTTGAGTCATTACGTTTCTTACAGTCAATCACAAATTACATACCATATTTCGTAGTTTGTGCAGTCAATACTACAAATGAGAGAGGCGGCTCAGGCCAGTCGTGTTAACGCATCAGCTCTCACATTGGCTTTAACTTCATCGGTACAAACTTGATATAAGCCTCGTATGAGAGGTGTACTTATTTTACTGCCCTCACGAAACGGCGTCTTTATACATATGCCTTTGTCTGTCACTAACGATGTGTGTCGGTGTCGTTGTTATTGCTTCTGACCTAATCGAAAAGAATTTTATGTCATACTACCTTATTATTTCACCATAACAACTCTGAAGCAAGAAACATTAATGACTAAATAACGCCTCTTTACATGCGAGAACCGGATTTTAGATAGCAACGGGTGTTATTTTTTATAACGCCCGCTTATAACGCCCGCAAATGTAAAATTATGCCTGTTTTAATCACCTTAATCAACTTCTTGTAAGTTTGACTTAAAGTAAAAAAGGCACCACGGACGATATTTAGTTCATAACGCCCTAGATACCTTAATTACTAAAATGTAATCACTGCGGCTTGTTATGAGCGACATTAGATATACCTAATAATTTGAAATATAATTACTAAGATATCTGGTACGTCGTGAAATAAAAGCTAAGTTACTCACCCTCAAAAAACTATTCGATCATAAAATCGTTACTGGAAAATCTCGGAAAAGCTCTAGAATTGCCTTGCATAATAGGTAACGACCACATTCGTGGTATAATACCACCATTTCCATAAAATAAATACGCCTCGCTGCATTTTAATTACAGAATAATAAAATTGGAACTGAAGTAACCGCAAAAGTAAGGTGGGCGAATGAAATATGTATCTCAAAAATAATTCGAAAATCTGAAATTAGTGTCTAAAAATAACGATCAACTTTAATATAAATTCCTTAAAAGTAAAGTTTGAAAACCTCACGATGAAAATACTAAAGGATCGGCTTATTCCTGTCAGATTTTTGCCATCCCATCTAAAACTCTCGACGGGGGAAAAAAATCTAATGACCCGGAATGCCTTCACGACGTGTCCTTGTCGAGTCAGTCTATGACAACAAAAAGCTTTCGTCGAAATAAAAACCCACATTTACTGTTGTTCTCTTACACACACCCCCCTCCGGCCATCATCACATCATTAACATTTGAATCTCGTCATTTAATCCATTTTAAAAAAAAATGTAAAGGTACATTCAACAGCTTCTGAATATTCATAAAAGTCTTAAATGTCATTATAACTTATAATTACGTTGAATTTTCCTTTTAAAATGAGAAACAGTGGAAGTAAAAATGAAGACGTATACTGTTCCGGGCCGTGTCCGTCGTTTCTTTTTATTATAAAAATAATAATAGTAATAAAATTATTTCTTTCTCTTCAAGTTACATTCTAAGGGCATTTTTCTTGTTTTAAATAACAATGGTGTTACGTTTTTTTCCCTTGTTTAATTGTCGTCGGAACTATTGTTTGTGATAAGGATGCGGAAAGCTTCATTTTGAGAAAATGAAGTTGCAGTTTCGTTTTCGTTTACTTGCCGTAAAATAAAGACCATTATACAAAATGCGGGACTTCCGATGATTTAAATGGATATTAAGGGGTTGGTTCGTTCGTTGGTGCCCGAAACCCAGCTATTAAATTTATAAAACGAAAAGTTAGTCGAAAGTAAGTACTACGAAAATTATTTTTTTTATCATGAACTTTTATCTTAATCGATACCTGTGACGTAGATAAACGTCTTGGTTCACGCAACCCATTTTTAATCTTTGGGTTTTATGCAAGAATGAATTCGTTGTAATTATCCCAATCCCATTTCTGATGTAAATTACTAAATTCGATAATTTTGTTGTAAAGAATGCCGCATTTCTCGCGATTTCGGGAACATTTAAACCGTTATTTTTTATTAAGTTTTATTCCTCTTTTCATCTTCATTATTTTTCCCCCATATCTTTCACGTTCTCTTTTATATCTTTTATTTTTGATCCTCCATTTTGTTTAAATACAGCTTTCGGCACTATCTTTTTTACTTCTGGCTAACTAACTGTTTTCGTCAAAAGGTGCCACTTGCTTATTGTTTATTGGTATTATCGATACCATTACCAGCTGATAGAAATTGCTGATAAGCAGGGAGTTCCGCGACAGCTGAACAGGTCGAAATGCTTATCTCATGGATTAATATAAAATCCTCACGCGGGTTCGCTTCTTGTCGACGGAATCAAGAATTTCCGTTAACCGCAAAATAAAACATAGAAATATTATTTTGTGCATTCTAGCAATTGTCATTCTCACCCCAAGAATTATTTTTTCTACCTTAGCTTTTTAATTATTTTGGTCCCAAGATTTCTGTTCCCAAGAATTATTATATTAACCCCCAAAATTATTAATTTAGCCCACATAATTATTCTTTTGGCCCCAAGATTTTATTCATTTTACGCCATGATTTTATTCATTTTACCTACCCCAAGATTTTTTTATTTTACCCCAAGATTTTATTTATTTACTTATTTTATATGTAGAAGTATTTGAAACTAAAAAAAATGCCACCCTAAAAGTATATCGCCACTCAGGCGCTTAGGTTAGAGGTAGGTTTAGTACATTTTGTTTCAATTGATACAAAGACGAGAATATGACACTAAACAGTATTTGAAACTAAAAAAAAATGCCAACCTAAACGTATATTGCCACTCAGGCGCTTAGGTTAGAGATAGGTTTAGTATATTTTTTTTCAATTGAATAAAATGAATAAAATCATGGGGTAAAATGAATAAAATCTTGGGGCCAAAAGATTGATTCTGTGGGATAAAATAATAATTATTGGGGATAATATAATAATTCTTGGGATCAAAAATCTTGGGACTAAAATAATAAAAAAACTGGGGTCGAAAAAATAATTCATGGGGCAAGAATAATAATTCTTGGACTTAGAGTGACAATTCTTGGGGCCGCGAAAATTACCACCCTAAAACATAATTGTTTTCCAAAATTTCTATCTATAAAAGCCAATATACGGCAATAGAATAGTTACAGAAAATACGGGTCTAGTACAACTGGCCGCGGGACAAGTGGCCGCGGCCAGCTGGCCGCGAGACAAGTGGCCGACAGGACAACTGGCCGCGAGACAAGTGGCCGCGGCCAACTGCTCTAAAAAGGGTCTAGGAGGCCTATTCGCCGTCGTCGTTTCGTCGTCGCCGTTCCGACGTCGGGACAGTTGGCCATTGGTCAAATTCGCCGTAGTAACGATTCGCCATACAAATCGTAAATCGAAAATAACTTTTAATCTTGAGGGACTGTTATCAATATTGAAAAATACTATACTAAACCTACCTCTAACCTAAGCGCCTGAGTGGCAATATACGCTTAGGTTGGCATTTTTTTTAAGTTTCAAATACTGTTTTGTATCGATTGAAAAAAAATATACTAAACCTACCTCTAACCTAAGCGCCTGAGTGGCAATATACGCTTAGGTTGGTATTTTTTTAAGTTTCAAATACTGTTTAGTATCATATTCCCATTTTTGAATCAACTGAAAGAAATATACTAAAGCTAAATTTACTAAGAGTAAATTATTTTGATAAATACTTGTAAATCATCTTCCAACGGCGAATCGTCCCTACGGCGAATTTGACCAACGGCCAACTGTCCCAACGGCGAAACGGTGACGGCGAATCGGCGAAGGCAAACCAGCACCGCGGCGGCGAATAGTCCCTAACCGACTTCACTATCAGTTTGTTTGTTTTCAATAAATGAAACTAGCCCTATATTTATTTGAAATCAAGTTGTACTGGCAGCGACGCGACGACCACTTGTCCCGGCAGCTATTTGTCTCGCGGCCAGTTGTCTCGGCGGCCAGTTGTCCCGGCGGCCAGTTGTCCCGGCGGCCAGTTGTCCCGGCGGCCAGTTGTCCCGGCGGCCAGTTGTCTCGGCGGCCAGTCGGCGGCGGCCAGTCGGCCGCGGCCACTAGTCCCATCCCGAGAAAATACGTAGTTACAGTTTTTAATCACGTATCAATGAATTTTACTCAGCACTGATGACAATGTGAATGAAATCGGAATCCATATAAAAGGATAAATACTTGAATGAATTTAAAATCACGCTCCTAATCTGCGTCTACGTAATGATATCAACATCCGTTTACAAAAAGAAAACCGCCGACTATATGGGATGAGGTAAGAAAATAGAATACAGGTTTAATATTGTTTTTGACATCAATTTATGAATTCAAAGGTAGTGTGAAAATCAAAAATTAAAAATTTGACGTAATTATGGCCAAAATGCTGAATATCATCTCATTATTTAGACATACAATTCAAAAACATAATGCTGTACGGCACTTGTACCTCTCCTGTGGCACATCTCAGCCGCTTTTCCAATTTTTGAGGAAAGTCTTGCACTAAGTTTACTTAGTAAGATCGTGCTATATACCGGGTAAGTTCTTGAGATGTGTGATCAACATTGATGAAATAATTAGTTGCCAAAGTTATGTAATCCGTTTTGAGAAATGTTTGGAGCGAAAGAATGATGCCCTATGAAACCATGAACTAACGGGGCATCGGAGCCTAAAGTTTTCTGCCTGAAATAAAATTGTCATATCATGTCAAAATTGTCGTTGCCCATGTAGCATTTAATATTGGTGCAATATTGGCATTTGATTGTAAATATATTGGTGGAATATGAATATACAGGGTGGCCAAATTTCGATGTTTTAATAGGGAATCTCGTAAACTATCGGTCGTATGAAAAAATGAACCGCGCATCCTCCATCTCTTTTTTTGAGAAAAACTCAATGGTGTTTTTAAAATTTGGCTAACGTCTTTTGTTTTCGAGTTATGGCCAAAAATTCAGATTTTCGAGTTTTCATTTTATGTCCATATCTCGCTTATTTTTTGAAAATAGGAAAAAGTTATTTCCACGTTCTTCAGGCTTTCTTTTTTGATAAGAATGTAGTAGTGTAGTCAATTCTTTAAAAATATTCTTGAAATTCGGGTTGTAGCATAAAGTTGTATTTTTTTATATGGAACGCGTAGTTGGTTATGGCATCAAAAAAATTTTCCAACGATATGTATCAGGAGGTATGTGTGTCCGAGGTATTATTTTTCTTGTAGATGGGATGCATATCATAACAAATAAAAAACTTTTAAATCTTTCAGTCTTTTAATCCCAACTTCGAAATAAATTTAATTAAAGGTGACTAGTTTCGACCTTTTGCATTTCATTCTCAAACCTTAAACAGTTAAATGACAGAGAGTAAGGAGCAAGTAGAGTCACTTACCAGAAATTATTATAAAATTTAAATTACGAGGTGCCTCAACAAAGGGGCCCCTCTCAACTCCAACATGGAGGTGATGAAATAAGTTGAAAAATTGAAATATACAGTTTAGTTTAAACTGTATATTTCAATTTTTCAACTTATTTCATCAGGTTTGAGAATGACCTAAGTGCAAAAGGTCGAAACTAGTCACCTTTAATTAAATTTATTTCGAAGTTGGGATTAAAAGACTGAAAGATTTAAAAGTTTTTTATTTGTTATGATATGTATCATGTGGGGTCAAATTATTCACTTTTACGGGACTATTTCCCAGTGCGCAGCGCCTGCTGGGCTCCATGTGCTCCGGTGGCTCCTTTCTTTAGAAACCCCATTCACTTCGTGCAGACTTGGAGGAGATCGGTGACGCTGAAAAAACATTCTGCTTCAAATAGGACTCGAACCATCGATCACTCGGTTTAGAGGTCAGCCATGAATCAACTGAACTCCGGAAACTTATGTAATTTTGGTATTTAATGTATAATATTATAAAATATTGAGGAGGGCGTGAATATTATATTTTAATATCTCTAAATCGGCGAAAATTAACATACGGCGGATTTTGAAAAAGTATCATAACGTTATTATTGATGAACATTTTTTTCAGGTAGCCTAAATATATCATTTTAAATATACAGTAATATTGAAAACACAGTATTGTTATGTTATTGATAAACAAATATTCACTTCATATTGTATAGTAATATTTACTAAATATTCTAAATATGTATGCTATATTGCTGAAATATCGATTTTCAATATTTAATAATATTGTACGTACAAGCAATATTGGTACATTATGGTATGTACAATATTTTAATTTACATTGAATATCAATATTTACTTAATATTACAAATATGTATGTTATATTGCTTAAATATAGATTTTCAATATTTAGTAATATTGTACACGCAATATTGGTACATTATTGTATGTACACTATTTGAATTTACATTAAACAGCAATATTTACTATTGCAAATATTGTTCTTATATTCACTAAATATTGTATTTCCAAAATTTGTATGATGTTACAAAAATATATTCAATCAATATTGGCTGCAGTTCGACAATATTGCCTCAATCTCTCTATATTGCCAAGCTAACGCCAATAAACGGTGCTACATGGGTATTGTATAGGGCGATACTGGTATCGTTTGCATTGTCCTCAAGGAGACACCAGACACGCCGTCCTCAGGAACGAGGTTGGTTCTCTTATTAAAATGAATCTCAAAGCGCGCATTGTATCGGGTCTTGCATCCCTTTTCAGTTGGTTCACTATGTCTTTGTGCTGAAGGATCGCATGCATGATAAAGGTTGATGGTATTCGGTTGACATAGAGACAGTAGGAAGCACTTCAATCTAGAAGGGGGGAATTCATTTCAACCAAATCCTTCCAACAATTTATCTACCGGAATATCTGTAACTGAAAGCACTTGATTCAGTCAACGCTGAAAAGAAAGCCAACCAAACCCATTGGGTGTAATACCAAGTAGTAGAAAAACTACAATCTGTAACCTGTAACGTATATCACGTTTCAAACAAAGAAATAATCCTTCAATGCCGCTTAAAACTAGACAAATAACCTATTGATGAAGAATGCCATTTTCTCATAAAGGAGTACCTACTGGCATTATTTTCGTAGAGAATTGGCAATACTGATTGAACTTCGAAGAATACAAGTATCTTGAAAAAAAACAATAAATTTACATTGAAATAGTAGGTACCTATGATTAAATCTGTGTATACGTTTTCTTATCTTATCTAGTTTTGAGATTTGCTTAGCCCGAACCGAAGCTGATGTAGACGCCAATTTGACGTGCTATCTTAATTATCTTTTACCCAAAGCAACGTCATTGGTCAATTTGAAATCTTCACCACCACCTTTGGAAATTTGATATGCGGCTGTATTGTAAAAGAAAAATCTTAACGGGGAGGTATCAGGACGAATTCAGTCAACAGTAAGAAGTAATACGCAAAGTTAGCTTCAAAACCATAATCTGTAATACGTGGTTAAATTCGTAATAAAAAATACTATCGAATACAGGGTGTTTCTTTGGTTGCGGCGATATAAAAAAATAAAGTTGACGATGGTTTCTTGAGACGAAACGGTGAATAAAAAATTTGAAAACGCCATTTAATAGAATTCAAAAAGTGACGATGAAGAAGTATCTTTGGTATTTAAAAATCTTTTAAAATAAACGAAGGAATTACGAAAAAAGAAAAACCCAAAAAACGTATTTTATTTTAAATATCGGAAACGATAAACAATAATGAACTTTTGCAAGCTACATGTGAACATGCCCTAAACACTACCATTTAATCTGCGAACTTTTATTGAATGATGGTATATGATTACGAACAATTGTGTAGGAGTTGGAAAATTAAAAGTGC
This sequence comes from Pyrocoelia pectoralis, assembly GCA_036250285.1. NCBI lineage: Eukaryota > Metazoa > Arthropoda > Insecta > Coleoptera > Lampyridae > Pyrocoelia > Pyrocoelia pectoralis. The sequence continues at coordinate 22,991,886 of CM070081.1, read as the reverse complement.
TGAAGATTTTGTGAACGAAGGGCATGAATAAAGGTAGTTCAGGATGAATTCCCATCACGGTCGACGATCCAAGCGAAAGGATATAAAAAAATTACCTTTGGTACATCCAGCTTCCATTCTAACCTATCCTCATGCCCAAGCCATGCCTCTAGGTCTTGGGTTAGCACAAACGACCACCCTTAAGTCTACATTTTCACCTTTCTCCACTTCTTTTTCGGGGTTTATCGAATGCCCTAACACTTTCGGCGCTCTTGTAATAAGAGAAAGAAACCTTACATGCGAAGATGGGTCACTAAAATGGGCAAGGTGTCGATAGAGCAGTGTAATGGTTTTATGCTTACCTTACAGTCTGTCTTACATTTTCAAACCGAATCTTTTCCAACGATTGATGAAAAATTTAACGGCAAAGATCGATAAGAAGGTCTCTTTCGTCGACCTTACGAAATTGTCCTGGTCACTACAAACGTTAAGATCCTACTCCTATTGGCCATTTTTTTAATCGATTAATGCTGCGAGCGATACATTTTGTCATAGTATCGTTTAGAAATATTTAGAAAATAAAATAAGGTTTCAAAATTCAACGAAGTACTCGAAATATGGTTTGAGTAGAATATCACTTGAACGAAAGCTCCATAACAGCCACAATTCCGTATTATGCCCTTGAGGTTACAAAGTATGAAAATAAATTGCAATGAATTTTGTAAATTTTCCGAAGACAGGATTAAATTAAAAAGAAATATACCGCAAAAAATTAAATTTACCGATACCACTTTATTCACAAATAGAATTTTGGTATCGAAGAGAAGGTTGCTTGAAATTTAATTAAAGACGTATGGTGTAGAAAGACTGTAAATGTCTGAGGGCAAGGTTAGATAAAATAAAAAAAAACGCAAATTTTTTACTGGCTTTTAACGAAATACAGTCAATCGAGAAAAATACGACGCTTCCACATCTACTAACAAATGACTTATACGAGATCTCCTTTTAAAAAAAATAAACCTCATTATTTTCTATCATAAATAGCATTCTTTTCTTCGATCTTCGATGAATTTATTATCTCATTATTGCAATTTTTCTCATTATCTGCAAATTTGTTTATTTCAGTTTGTATATGGCTCGATTTATTTCGATACTTCCAAATTGTACCATTTTATTAGCTTTCAGGGTTTAGAAAATAGGTTTGATGTACTTCTTACATATTGGCTGGGTTAGTAATGATAACGTCAAAAGGACGTACCTCAAGTTGCCGATGTAGAAAAGTTGGACTGTGTTGTTTAATACTTTGTGGCCATTGTTAAAGTTAATCATGTTGAGACCGCTACCGAAGAAAATATTCAGTTTGATCCCGGTGACCTCATGATACAAAATATATCAAAAGGAAAAGAAAATGTTGGGGAAGTAACCAGGAGACGAAAGAAAAGGAAAGGTATTTGAGGAATCAGATGACGAGAACCTGTATGGGAAGATGGAGAACGAGAACTTGGGGGAGGTGAGAGTGAACGAGGAACCAGAGATCCAAAACGAGGATCAACTGTAGAAGTCACTAACCTACCCAGCCTACTGGGGAAACCATATTAAAAAACAGGCCTTGCAACCTACCGTTGAGATGGTGTGGAAACAAAAGCACCGCTACTCTGTGTTTCATGGCGTATAATAGTGTGAAAATGGTTGGCATATAACATTAGTCAACCTTTCCTTTTGTAATAGCCAAAAAAGTCATCGGAAATACAGGAACAAAATATTTCCGAAAAACCGATTTATGTTACGTTTGTCCTTCAATAACTTGAAATGCAAGCAAGATATCGGTGGGGACTTTTGATACATTATTAGTAACTAAGAGAGCCCGTTCCTGGAAGGCAACTGGCGTCCTGGAAGAGTAATTTGTACATGTCGGATCTCCATACATACAGGTAATTTTTTATTGTCGTATCCTTAAGTAACAGGATTAAAAAAATTACCGTATAAAAAATTTGTTTACTTTGACGGGTTTCGAACTCCTGCTTTGTGAGAAGTTAAGCACTGATGTGTATTCACATCCAAGGCGAACTAAAACAAAAACCGACACACGCGTGATCAGTACCACAGAAGACATAACCAGTAGCGACACTTGTGGTGGCACGTTTGATGGTCGTTTGACAAATCTGGGTGACCTTCGCCATGTTATTGTTAGTACTTTACGTGGGAAATTTAAAAACATTTTAGTTTTCAGCATTAAACTACTTCTCTGGATGGCAACCATATTTCGCAAATGTTAACTTAATTCTTAATAGTTTACATTGCAATAAAAAACAAGTATGGCTTGTCTCAATTTATATCGTCTTGAAACTTATCTCGTAAAAGGATTTATTTTCAAATCTGCATTGTTAGTAGATAAACACGTTGTAAATGCCTACCAGCCCACTCAGGGTTGGGTTAGGTATGCGTCACCCAGTGCTATAACAATTCAAATTAATAATGTAACCAATTCAAATTAATAATTACTAATTAGTATCAGTCGTTAAGAATCCTTGTTGTTGTAAGTATAATACGAGTAATTTGTATATCGTATAATTTAATTTAAAACTCGTAATTTATTTAAAATAAAACGGATGTCTTTCAAAAGAAATTGCTGTATTAATATTTTTACCTTAGTCCGCCTCTGATGCCCTGTCATAAAATACCGAGAGGTCCCCTTTGTTATGTCAATGAGGTAGGCATTTACAACGTGTTTATCTACTAACACTGCAGATTTGAAAATAAATCCTTTTACGAGATAAGTTTCAAGACGATATAAATTGAGACAAGCTATACATACTTTTCCAAAAATATTCATTCTCAATACAATAAGTACCTACCCCTATTATTTTAAACTAAAGATTACATAAAATTTTTAATTTAAAATTTCTTTTTCCAGATGTTTTAAATTCCCTATTCGCAAATTTTATACAGCTAAAGATCTGAAACTTAATTATCAGCTTTAATAAATAAATGATGATTCGTGTAATATAAATTTAAGTATAGTTTGTCTCATAGTACCTATATCGTCTTGAAATTGCCCTGTCAGAAAATACCTAGAGGTCCCCTTTATTATCACAATCAGGTAGGCTTTTAAAACATGTTTATCTACTAACAATGCAGATTAGAAAATAAATCCTTATGAGGTAAATTTCAAGACGATATATTTTGAGACAGACTTTACATGTTATGTTACCGTTATGATATAATAAATTGTACCAAAGTATTGGTCGATTCTGGTGTGACGTGAGGCGAATGTCAAGCGAGGGGGGCAATTTTTTTTCTATTGCCCCTATATTTTCCATCACGTGCCGTATTGTCTTTACTTTTACTTCGCCTCTGATTTGAATATGCTTTAGTATTACACTAGAACAAGCCAACTACTCTCGGTATAACATTTTTATTGAGAATCAAATATTCCGCGATAAGAACAGGATAAATCCAGCTACAAACCATCCTTGGTAACGAAGACGATCCGACCCTGAACGTTATACAACAACCACGAATTAGCTGAGGAACAGACCACAGCACTGAACCTCAGACGAGGACCATGATTTATTTTTTGGAAACATAAACCCATCAGAGATAAGAATCACATTTTAGACGACATACAAACTACCTTAGATAAGAACGGAATGGTAGTCACCACACATAACCCTAGGCAACAACAGCATCTTAGCTGAGACACAAACCATGATTCCGAGTCACAAAACACATACTTTTTGTGTTCCGAGTCTTAGAAAAATGTCATATTTGAGGTTTTCCTTTCCCACGCATGCGAACTCGGATTCCCCTTCAAAATACCTAAACGCGCTTTGAGGTTTCCAAGTTACCCTAGAAATCATTAGAGTACGCCCCATGATTTTGTCACGAAATTGTCTTGAAACTGCTCAAGGAGCAGCTTGTAGTGTAGGTGGTGCACGTGGTGTAGGTATGTTTCTAACATTGCAATTTTGCCCTGCGTATTCCCGTGCTGAATAACGTAATCTGAAAGGATCATTGGAATTTGAATTGAATTTTGTTGATGTATTGCTGAAAAAATTCTGAAATGGTTTGAAAATAATGACACATAGTGTGGACCCGCTTTGGATGTTATTTAAAATAAGAAATTTAGTGAATTTACTTATTATTATAATTATCTCTATGATGGGCTCGAATTTGTCCTTTGGTCTATGGGCTCAAGTCCAAGATGGGACAGAACCATTGTCCAAGAGAGGCCGTGTCCCTTTATCCCGTGGATGTGACTGTATTCCTACCAATTAGTCCGGCATTTTATAACAATATTTGTAACTTTAGATATGTCAGAGCGGAGGCTTCCACGGTCAGAGTCAATAAGATTAGGAAGACGTTTCGCCCACTTTCGTAAGGGGCTCATCAGGACAAAAACTAAACGTAAATAAAAATTAAAACACCAATAAAAATAAAATATATAAATTTATTGACTTTATGTTTTGTTTTTGTCCTGATGAAGGCCCTTACGAAAGTGGGCGAAACGTTGACTTTTTCAACATTGACACGGTCCTACACCGAAAGTCGTCTTAATCTAACTTTAGATATGGCCGAAACACTATAACTATTTTTTTTATAAGTGTAGGAATATTTATGGATAGTAAAGATTATTGTGTAATATCCCTCATTAGCTAAATGAGTTATTAGATAAGTACCTTTCTCATTACCAAATCACGCGAACATTGTTCATATTGTTGACACCTTAATTTATTCTCCAATTGTTATGGTATCATTCAAAATTTCAATAGAATATTAATCTGATATACAGAAATGATTTCATCTTGTTTTTTATTCAACTTATTCTGTATTCTCCGTCAACATCAGAAAGATATCCGTAGATAATTAGCTTTCAATGGCCTGATAAATTATTATCTGTCTCTAATGACGAGGACAGGTTATATAAGGTTTATAATGAGTGCTTGTGAAACACAGTAAGAAAATGAAGATTCAACTGCTAATTTTGTTCGTCTTTTGCTTCGCTCACATTTCAGGAGAAGAAGTTTTTGGTAAGTTGTTTGAGTGACATCAGTGTGACAACTTCAAATTTGGGCTTTAGTTTGTGAAGATGGGATTCCGTACCAGGAAAATCAATGTAACCACTGTTTCTGTAGTGATGGTTTGCTGGGATGTACAGATAAGCTATGGTAGGTGTGCATTTGTTGTTTTACGTCACGCACCGTATTGTACATTTTCTAGTTCTGGCGAGCGTTATGAGGAACTTACCAAATGTGTACCAGGAACAAGAACTTACGAAGATTGTAACGTTTGCGAATGTGTAAAAAATATGGGTACGATTTGTACAAGAAAAGATTGTATGAAATTGTAGCTTTGTACACTTATGGGCATATGAGTAGTATGATGTAGTAAAGTGGAATAAAACATCATGATTTTTCAATCTTTTTTCCATTCAGTTGCCTTCACTAGTTTTATATCCAGTTATCGTTTTCTGAGGTCGAGATGTTGCCTTTCTTTGGTGACATCCAAACCTTCAGGAAACAGCAACAATTACATCCAGATGGTGAATCTAACTATATTGTATAAGTCGCTATTGCCAACAAGGTACGGAACAACAGGAGGGAACGTTTGTGCATAATCCAAACCTTCTCTTCAAGAAAACCCTTAGCTACCAGACGGGCCTTATATCGATTTAATGTTCCATCTGACTGACATCCATTTTGGTTTTCTTGGAATCCTGTTTGGTGATAATTCTTCTATGGGTCCATCTCCAAGTATATAAATCTACATTATTTTTCTTTCCTCTCACTGCTTAAATGCTCCAAGCCAAGCAGATTTAGGAATACTATTAAAATACCACCGAACAGCAGCATCGATCACCTCTTCCTCTGAAAAAACCCTTCTTCCTCGTCCTTTTTTAGCTCAAAAGAACATCACAAAGTCGCACATTGCCAGATCCGGTGAGCATTCGAGTTCTGCAGCTCTGCGGTGTTGGAAGAAGCATTCTCGTGATGTAGCATAATTCCCTTCTTTGGCACTTTATTAAAGACTTCGGACAAACAGTGATCTACGTACCATTTAGCTGCTTTCTGATTATTGTTGGTGTGGCCTCGTCTTCATCGATTGATTGATACTCTTTTTTGCCGAGTTGTCATGTCGAAAAATGGTTTCATCGCCTGTTAGAATTTTCGACAAAATTGGGTGTCCACTATTCTTAAGGCAAATTCGTACTTGTTCTGCTTTTTGAAAATCTGTAAGCTGATGGGGTACAAAACGACTTACGATTTTTTCCAGATAAACGTGTTTGTTTTCACAGATGAGGATTCAATCCCCAGTTGAGCCTCTATTACAGCGTAACTAGTTCTGTTATCTGCTTCCAAAATCTTCTTCACACTATGTGTCACAGCGGTAATGGGAGGGCCCGCGCCTTTCTGTTGATCATATGCACTTCTTCTAGGTTCAAATTACTTGTACCTACCACCTGTAAATTGTTGCCAAGGAAGCCAATGTAGCATTTAATATTGGTGTAATATTGACGTTTCATTGTAAATATATTGGTAGAATATTAATGTACAATATTGCCACAACATTGGAATGAGAACAATTTTACATATTCGCTAAATATTACTAACCGATATTATTTCAATATTGAGGAAAATATTGATACAATATTGGCTCATTATTGTTTTGTAATGTGTCCCAAAGTAGTAGGACTTGCGCCACCCCAGAGCCCTAACTGTTCCGAGGGACTATTTTCCAGTGCGCAGCGCCTGAAGAACTCCATGTGTTCCGGTGGTTCCTTCCCCAGGACGTGTAGACTCGAAGGAGGTCGGTGATGCTGAAAAGGGTTTCTGCTTCAAGTAGAACTCGCACCATCGATCATCCGGTTAAGAAGTCAGCCCTCATGCAACTGAGCTACGGAAACTTTTGAAATTTAAAGTTGAACACTATAAAATATTGAGGAGGGCGTGCATATTATATTTTGATTATTTTGATATCTCTAAATCGAAAATTAACATTCGGTGAATTTTGAGAAAGTATCATACTGTTATTTATTTATGAATATTTTTCCATGTAGCCTAAATATATCATTTTAAATATCCAGTAATATTGAAAACACAGTATTGTTATGTTATTGATAAATAAATATTGACTTTATATTGTATAGCAATATTTAATAAATATTGTAAATATGTATGCTATATTTCTTAAATATCGATTTTCAATATTTAGTAATATTGTACATGCAATATTGGTGCATTGTTGTACTTATATACAATGTTTGAACTTACATTGAATATCAATATTTACTTAATATTACAAATATGTGTGTTGTATTGCTAAAATATAGATTTTAAATATTTACTAATATTGTACACGCAATATTGGTAAACTATTGTGTGTGCAATATTTGAATATACATTAAATAGCAATATTTACTAAATATTGCAAATATTGTTCTTATATTCACTAAATATTGTATTTCCAATATTTTTATAATATTACAAAAATATATTCACCCAATACTGGCGGCAGTTCGACAATATTGCTCCAATCTCTCTATACCTATTGCGCTAATATTCCGCCAAGCTAACGCCAATAAACGGTGCTACATGGGAGGGGCCTGATCGCCAAATGTTGATTTCAAACTTTCTTCGCAGTCATGTGATACTTAAGATAAATTAGCGAATGAAGCGTCAAATGTCAAGTAAAGAGTTGCTCTTATTGAGGCTACAGTTTTTGTTTTCCATGGCTTACGTATTTTCTTCATTCTCAATAATTTCTTCAAAGACTATTTCCTGAAAATCCCTTTCTAAATCTTTCACTAATTCTACATACCTATCTTTCTCCGAATTAACACTTACTTCAGTATGACAATGAGTTGTTGAGACCAACATTTTTCTCCATCTCTACCTAACATATCACAAATCGCCCTTTTGGTGTTACCATTAACAGTTTATTACATTGATTTTCTAAATTTACTGATATGCATTCTCCAGTATCTACTTCCATGTTGATGGTTTGTCCTTCTACAATGACCTCCACCTTTTTTGAAGAATTTGCTTGACCAGTGGGACAGTATATGCCTCCCTCCGTCCTCTTCCTCTCTTATATGGAAGTTGATGCCACTATTTCTTCCTCTAGTTTGTGTTGACGTATTCGTACGACACACGATTGATCTACGACCAGGGGCGTAGCTATAGATAATTTTCGGGGGGGTTCTACATGAGAGTTCGTCAGGTCAAGTCAACTATCCCCAAGTCGTTAATGAGAAAAGTTACGGCTGACCATGAGATTTAGAATTTAGTGCAGAATGTTAACTTATTTCGGGGGGGTTCAACCCCCTTCCCCCTATATACGCCACTGTCTACGACCATCTTTTTTACATATTAGGACTTGACTGTGATTTATGTGTTAGCCCATTACTTTTGACTGACTTTCGACCTTATGTACAGGACCGTCGCAAATGTTTCATATGATACAGTATTGTTGGGAAGCGACAAGGAGGTGAATGAAATGAATCCAACTAAAAGGTAACAGAACCGCCCAAAGTGATACACGCAAATCAACACAAGTGAAACGATAGGGTTCTAGTTACAAGGAAGAGTTATGATTCGCTAACTAAGGGTTGGTGAAATATCCGTATTTTCATTACACGATAGAGTGCTGCATAAGTCTCGTTAACTCATGCAAAAACACCACGACCGGCATTATTCAACGCAGTTCTATGGTGTTAATCATTTGAATTTTCCTTCGCATAATATTAAAATGTCATCTTGTACACGAAAGTGCCATTTTCGTGATTAAAACATCTGTAAGCGTCCAGTTCTTTTGTCAACTTCTATCACCCCCACATTAAGAAATTTGATATACCCTGTTCGATAACAGCAATGACAACGACTCGAGTTGGTTAGGTCCTGCAGATTAGCTATCATGAGCAGTAAACTGTACGTAAGTTCGAGGGTGGTTCGTTGAATTTTTCTAAGTAACCGCGCTTAGTACAAGATACTACAAATTAAAGAGTTAACAAGAAAAATAAATATGCAACCTTTGATCTAGGACTTTGAGTTACTTAATAACAAACAGAAACATTTCTACCTTTTATAAAACAGTTAATTGGCGAAGAAAATTAATTCGTGAGCACAATGTAGTTTAATACAGACTGTAAAGTAATTGGCGCTAAATTTGGGTCGGTGGAAGACATTTTGCGAACATTTACTTAAAGAAGGTATCTGATCAATTTCTCGTGACGGAGCTAAACTCCTTCGATATACGATACCGTAAATTGTAATCAAGTGATTTTCCTGAAAACTTTATCTACTGAAGGAGGAAGTTTCAAGCTCCTTTCATAGAGACTACATTTATTCATCTACATCAATCAGTTTGAAACAATCAAAATATGATAAAAAACCATAGGTTTATATTCTAAACCATTACACTTGCACTTGCCCTTGTCGGTGGAAATTAGGGCGAAGGGTGGATGAGAACCACCGGTTGTTAGGCAAAAATTCGATAAATAGTAAAAAGGTGGCGTGCTTAACAAAGTAGAGCTCGTCTACTAGCGGTTGGTGAGACTACCTGGCTGTTGTGATCCTAAATACACATTCTTAAGCTTCTTAGGATAATTGACATTAACGTAAAAGTGCAAGTTGTGGAAATCCAGTGGCGTCACAGTCATTACAGCAGTGAAAGTAATGGCGAATATTAGAATGACAGTGATTAACGTGAAAACAGTAAATGTTCATTAATTGCCCTTATCTATGTATGTAGTAGTTTGTATAATAGCATCTAATAAAAAGTAAAAAACCTGTTAATTTGAAAATTTGGTGTAATCACATTGACGCCACTGGATTTCCCCAACTTGCACTTTTACGTTAATGTTAAGAGGCTTATGAATGAGTATTTGGGGTTCCAACAGCCAGGTAGTCTCACCAACCGCTAGTAGACGACCTCTATGTCGCGGTAATTATTCAAACAGTGAGAACTTGTGCTGCACAAAAATTTTATTTAAAGACATAATTACATTGATAAGTTACGATCCCTTGTGTCTTCTTACAGCAACATATTTAACAGTCATGGTCTGTACAAATTGTGCCCTGGCTAGCAACGCACGTACAAGTATTGCAACCTTCCCTGGTAACTGATCCGACCGAACATCTTCTATATTGTTGCGAGTGTGGACTAAAACCAAACGGTTAATATTTGACGAAGTACTATATGAATGTGTACCATTCCATATATGTGCACATCAAATCACCACCAAGGCACCTACACTGATTGCAATGATTTTCTTTGTAAGGAACGCCGTCTTGACATACTAAAAATTTCATTTGCGTTACAGCTCTTGCCAAAATGCCACTTACCAAACTGGCCTGCGCACATACAAGCAAACATTGCGATCAGGAATAACTGAAGTTGCATTTTGACGTTGTTACACTTGAACCTTCAACACATGTACTGATAGGCATAAATGTACCGGACCAATTTATACATTCCAAAATGATATTATTAAACCGTATTAATAGGTTTTTCCATTTAAAATAAGTAATGGTTACGAAATAGCGGAAGCCTTATTGTGTTATAATAACAGGTTATTTTTTTTATAAATTACGTATTAAGTATAAAATAATGACAAAAATATTAGATAATTGTTCATCTCAAGTGAGAAGGTTGCAAAAAGACGTGCTATTCATAATAGTAGGGTAAACCCGTGTTTGTAATCGTATTTATTACTCATTGGTGTACCTTTTTTGATTCGTTTCATACACAGTGTTTGATTGTGAATCACCGACGCATAATGATTATTGATAGGTACTACCTGTAATTAGGGAAGGTGATATTAAGCGAGTAGGTACACGGAGGGCAGTCATTTTGTTTAGTCAAATTGTTCGCCTGATTAATGTACCTCAGCAGACTATGTCTAAAGCTATTAACAGATTCGAAGCTGGGTCTTGACAGAGGAAGCAAGTCTCTCGCGAGATTGGTAGTAGTAACTGATGAGTACGACAAATTGCTAAAATGTTGCTATAAGGGGCATCTAAATGTCCAAGATCATCTGCTGACTTCAAGAAGAAACTATTATCTACAAAATATTGGTATTATTTTAACCTTTTTATGTCGTTTGACATAAATAGCTTATTTTAGATTTGTGAGTGATGTGTTGTGGTGTTTCTCTATCTTTTTTTACAAGTACCTACCACCCTTGCAAAAGCTTCCTAAGTTTACTTTGATATTAAAAGGGTGCAGCTTCATTACTTCACTTGCTATACATCTAGTACACGGATATTATTTTATAGACAAAAACAGAGTATGTACACCAACCTATCTGTTAGTTAATGAGATTAAACACATATTATATGTTACGTTGCTCGATTATTTGCCTAATTCGCAAAAGTTAATCGTATTGATTTTAGTAAGAATTACAGAGTTACGAATTTCCTAATTCTTATACTTTGTCAAGAGAGATTGACTTGGTCCATGTTTAGATGTTGCAAGAAGTAAAACTCGAAATGGGGTGATTATAACTCTTTGAATTAAGAGAAAAATGGGGTATGGTTTTGTGATTTTCTCTTAATTCAAAGAGTTTTGTCAAGAGAGTTCGCCCCCGAAATTTTTTTTCATCTCTTTTGTTTTTTTTCTTAAGCGAAGCGTCGGTTTCTGGTCGCAGCGTTTGCGTTGGTTCCCTTAAGGTGTGGTTTCGCTGGAGCGTCTGGCGGCGGCGACTCGCGACTGCGTCCCCAACGTTTTAGGTGCGGACGTCTTCGAACAAGTCGCAGCATCTGCGTCTCGACTGCCCGATATAAGGTTGAAAGTGATAAGTCGCAGTATCTGCGTCTCGACTGCCCCATATACCAGTCTAGGCGCGCAGCTGTGCGACTTATCCCTTTCAACCTTATATCGCGCAGTCGAGACGCAGATGCTGCGACTTGTTCGAAAACGTCCGCACCTAAAACGTTGGGGACGCAGTCGCGAGTCGCCGCCGCCAGACGCTCCAGCGAAACCACACCTTTACAGATTTTCTACTCGCCGAAGATGTATAATGTTCTGATTGGCTGTCAGTGTACGTCATTTGGTCTTTGATTGGTTGATTCTTCCTGATTTCGTTGGTTCCGTGACGTCACCGGCAAATATTTTCATGCTTACATAAATAGTACCCCGATTTCTAACTGCGTATATTTGTACTATGTGTTGCTGAACTACACGTTACTAAATGCTACCGAATTTTCACAAGTTTCTTACAATCGATATTTATCTTCTTTAAGTGGAAATTTTGACATTTATTAGTGCCTATTTAGAATCACCTGCTTATTCTAAATACCATTAAATCGTATTATACGGCTTTACGCATTTAACGCTCCAGGAAAATATGAATCCTCGAGGTATGTACCTAATTCTTTTGTATTAAATATCACGTTACTCTTTGAATTCCTGACAGTAATTTATATTATTTGTCCTAGCGTGTTTTCTTGGTTTTCTTTTGGTTTTACATCTCACTTACGGTGTACCGCCATCTTGTTGAAGAATTTGTCTTGAGTTCTACCTGAATTTATTTCCGTTTTACTTGCTGTCGAACTTCGATGGTTAGTTTCCTGATAAACAACGTTAATTGCTGTCCATCATATCAGCTCTAATCATTTCCGGATCCCTGAATTAAGAAATCATTTACTTCAAAATTTTCATCTGCTGCCATCTTTCGTCACCTTTTGGAAACAAGATTGATAAGTCTACTAACCTTACTTTCTCCTTATTATTATTTGAATTTGACTATTGTTTATTGCTTAAATGGTTTATGCTGAATTACTTGATTAACTTATATTTTGATTTAATTTAAATAACTTGTTTAATAATTCATTTTGTTACGTTCTCAATTAATTTTTCAAAAAATTTTTTTGTTACCTTCAAAATTACTTTTGATATTTATCATTGTTACGTTTTACCTTGAAGAATTTAATTTGCTTAAACTTAAAACTCAAAAGCCAAGTGTTATTTAGTTAAATGTCAACACTCGATACTGACTAAAGTTCGTAACTGTTATATTTTATATTATTATATTATATTACCAACCATTTGTTACAGTAACAAATTTTAATCAATTTTATTGAGAGTATTTGTGAACTTTCGTTATAGTTTCTTGGACTATTTACGAAGAAACTTCAATTGATTAGGAGAGAATCCAACAATTGTAAATTACGTTGGCCATTCAAAATCGACTGAGCTACTTTACGACGAGGCGCACTGAGTGTCATAATGTCGTGTAAGTAACACATTTATGTGGTTTGGTAAATAAAAATTGAATAAATATGTAATATTAAATTGCTGGATGCAATAACCCTTAATTCAAGTGTTGTTTTGAGATAGATAAGTTTGTTTGTTTTGTCCGGTATTATTTTAAGTTAGATAATAATGGGTAATATTTTTCCATGAAAACTCTGTTATACGATAAATAGTGAATATATGACAATATTCATAAGGAGGACGTACGGCGTGTCTTTTATAGTTTAAAATTAAGTTATACATACATTTGGGTTAAAGCTTCACCACCACCCCGAGTCTTACCAAACTTTGTGTTTCTCCATGTTATAAGGAAAAACGTCAAATAACATTTAATTTTGTTTATATGCCCTTTGACTTTGATTATCATGTGCGTACATCCTTTGAATACATTTAATTATCACAAGTCATGCAGTGTGTGTGTCAAAAGTTTTATTAAAACGGATGGGGATAATTTAATAAACAATATTCTCCTTAGAATGTAAGACGTTATTTAATATTTTCGGGCGACAATTTGTTAGTCCCACGATTAATACACACCCACATAGAAAATTTTTGTGCTAAAATTATTACTGTGTAGAAACCGATATGGTTCTGCATCTTGCAGATACAATTTTTTTCATTTCATACGACGTATAAAGAAATCTTACTAAAAAGCTACACCATGGATTTGGCGTGACGATTAAAACCCACCAGGCTCCCACCCTCCCAGAGTTCATAGTAAAAGAAGTACTCGGAAGCGATATTTACAAGTCATCACAAGATACGATGTGTACTTCCAAGGAGTGACCATGTTGATAGAAATATTAGAACTTTATAATATTAAGCATTCATCACTTATTATTTATTAGTATTTTATTCAATCTTCCCTTACATTATTATTATTGGTACAAGCCAACACTAATGTTTTTTGTGACAATCGTAGTTTGTGCAAATTAAGCCTAACACTTCATCGCACACACATTCGTTACAAGCTTCGTGGGTTACCTCATCAGCTGTACATTTCACCCTTCCATCTCCACTAAAATAAAAAAGAACGTTCATTTGATTCGTATAATAGTCAAGTGTGATTACATACCATAACATCTCTGTGCAAGCTAGTGAACCCTTATGGCAGTTACAAGTATTACAGTGGTTTTCTATATAAGGTACATCATCCTTGCAAACTAAAATTATAGTCATATACAGAGGTTCAACCCTCACCATTATAGCACTTACCAAATCCAGCGTTTGTCCAAGCGAAGCCGATCAACACAACGAGTAAGAAAACTAAGTGGAACTTCATCTCAAATTTTTAAATCTTTTAATTAAAATTTGAGGTATGAGGATTTCCAGATCGTTTATATATTATTCCTTATCACAAAGGGTCATGCACTGTATTAATAATATTACTGTATCCAAGCAAATGTGTTGATGTTATTTAAAATCTTTATTTTCGATTATGTTCTAATCGTAGCGGACATGTGTCGAAATGACCATAACCTTTGTAATTATTGCATTTTCCGTTAAATCTATTGACTTGTTTGTTTTATGGTAAATAAAGTATTGTTCGAAGGCGGTACCGTCTTCGGTCTTGGAGTTTTTCACAAACCAGGTCCGTAGTGGGCTGAGTAACACTATTATTTTTCTAAAGCCATTGTCAAAGACCTGCAAATATTTTGGCAAATTTGTTAAAATATTTGCTACCACTTCTTGATATGGATAATCAGGCAAAATTGTTCGGATTTTACTTCCGGTATATACTAAATTACAGCGGCGTATGTAGACAAAATTTTTGGGAGGGGCCAAGACCAACGTTATGTTAGGTAATTTGGGTAATCTATAGTAGTTACACCCAATGTTTAAATTAGATTCTGGCAAAGTATGCGTTACAATAAATCACATTAGTCCATTTTTGTTAGATTTTCTCATTTTAGAGGGGGCCCGGGCCCCCTAGGCCCCCCTTATATACGCCCCTGCTAAATTAATATTCAATGTTACAATTTTCGTAATGGATGGTGAACATTTCTTGGTTTAACGAAATAAAACATCGGTATACCTATAAATAATTTATTTAAACGGTTCCACATTTATTTAGTTGTTTCGCACTGTCGAATATCCTTGGTTATGTGACTTGCCACACTACTAACGTTTCCATTATTTTCTAAGATTGTTGTCCTTCGAACTTTTGATGCTTGTTAGACAATTTCCTTTGTAAATGCAAACAGAGTCAGCACAATTCACTCAACACTTAGCGTTTCGCTTTTCGATACTTTATACTATAAAATTTTCTTGTAATGGAATTTGAGAAATATTTATAGCTTTTACTTATGTCACCCCGAGCCTATTGAAGCAGAGCTTAAAAAACATTTCAACACATTCCACAATATCCAAAATCACTAATATTAGTATAATTTGAGCAATAAACTTTCAGCCTTGTATTTAGTATATGCATCTATACAGGGTGTTTTTTTGGGAGCTTTAAGTAAACGTTTCTGGGAATGTTTTATAGGTAGGTTTTTGAAAATTTGTATTTAGGGGTTACTCTGAAAGCCGAATCGATGTAAAATATTTTCAAAATGGCGGCACTTCCGGAAATGCCGGAAAAATAATGCACTAATTTATTAATTAGATACTGTTCAAATTAAAAAAAAACTTTACCAAGTAAGCCTTTCCTTTGTCCGATTATAATAGGTAACATTTATTATATAGGGAGGGCCATAAATTTTTGCATTTTTGTAATAGCCCTAGCGGAGTAACAGAGCGGCGGAGAGGTGGAGGCCGCACATGCGCGGCACCTCGCTTCTCGGAAATTTAGTCGCAATGCATCGCTTCACGGGAGAACAACGCGCGTTCTGTGTAAAACATTTTTACAAAAACAATGATTCGTACGTCGTTGCCGTTGGCGTTACCAATTACATAATATCAATCAGTGCCCAAGTGTTAATTTAATAAAGTCGTTGGTAAAAAAATTCGAAGCAACCGGTGTGACCATAAATGAGAAACAAACCGGACGACCACGTAGCTAATAGTTTATCGCATTTTCAAAAGTGCAAAAATTTATGGCCCACCCTGTACTAACGCAACTTGGGGGGGGGGGGGATAATTACCCCCCCATTACACTCCCCTTAAATATGCGCTTGATGGATTTGTGGGACTAGATTTACTTAAAATTCGATTGTCATTGCGAAAGAAGTGGTATCAATGCAATGAAATTGGAATAAGTCAGAAACTGTTAAAGATAGGTTTAGGAACACGTAATACCAAAATATGTCCACTCTGATTGTCTATCCAATGCAATAGTAAGAAAATGGTCATTTCATTAAAAAACTAAATTTTTAGTCTTTGAATTTTCTAAAATTTGGAAAGTTCTGTTCTTCCTCTATGGGCTGGTGGGGAAACTCGGTTGCCATAACTACAACGCTTTTCAAGTCCATAATGAATTCTCAAAGTACCGCCCACTTCCCCATTTAAAAAAAAATCAAAATAACTTAATAAAAATAAATTGTAGATATTGACATGTGGGCATGAAAAGAACTGAAATTTCACGTAAAATCCAAAAATGCAATAAAAATAGAGGTTCCCGTTTAAAATAACGAGGTTACCAACTACTGCCAGTATTTCCGGAAGTGCTTCCATTTTGAAAATATTTTACATCGATTCGACCTAAGTACAAATTTTCAAAAAACCTACGTATAAAACGTTCCCCCGAAACATTTAACTAAAGCTCCCAAAGAAACACCCTGATGTGGATCACTCTCATGGAGCCATCCCAGCAAACACACATATAAAATATACATACAACATATATAAGATTGAAGTAAATACCCCTACATATGCTTTTTTATGTATCAAGTATGTAAGTGTTCTTTAATAAAGTTATATAAACCGTATGTAACAGATTACGTATATTTTACATAATAGTAGATATATAAACTTACGGATATTCTATATACAGAAATTCATATAATATATAGGTACATATATATAATTACATATTACCCATGAAATTTATGTGCTGTCATATTTATATGATTAGATTTATGTACGTTATACAGGGTGTCCCTGAAATGCGTGGACATCGCTAAACCACAGATTCCTGGTTCGAAAATAAGACGATATAACTAAACTTACCTATATACAATTACGTTTCGTTTAGCTAGTATTCAGCTTCAAAGTTCTTTAAAAAAAAAGTTATTTTATCCATAACGACAGAACGCTTGGATCGATTTGGATAATATTCGGTATTGTACTCCTTACAGATGTAGGTCATCTTTTAAGGTGATATTAGTTATTATCAGTGAACCATTAGTGTACGAAACACGGGTAACACGGCATAAACCAGTCAAAAACTTTTTAATGTTAAGGCCAATAACTTTCAAAAAAATAGTTTCAGAAAGAGACATTCCATAGTAATTTTTTTTGTTACTTGTTAATTGATGATATCTGTTAAAGTTTAGACACAAAAAAATAAAATCTGAGGGACGGCGCACTGCATACACTATACTTGCCATTAATAAAAATATCATCGTCATTTATTTCATAGAATACCAGACTATTAGGTTACATTTGTTAAGAAATGAAGTATTACATATTTTTTATGTATGCCTTCTGTAAATACAATTATAAATTATCATTAATTCATTACATATATTTATGTATTGTCGAAAATAAAAGTCCGTTTCTATTTGCGCCGCATAAGTAATCGCACGCGCGGGTTTTCTATAACGCCAAAAATTGTAGTTCACGTACCTTTAATATTAGATCCGTATCGACTAAAATGCGTCTAATTTATATAGAAAATAAATAATATAAAATAAATTAAATTCTGTTCATTTTTAACATAAATAAGGTAGGTATAATCATTGAATAAGACTTCACTCAACGATATAATCAAACATAATTTAAACTCGCGAAACAGCGCAAAGTTAGAAAAAACGAAATAAAAAAAAAGAATGTTTCAGATTAGCGCAGTGGTACAATGTCGGATACAAAGAAAACACATGTCGGATTTCGGAATTTGCAACGCCCACCCGCAACGGTTCGAATCCGGTTAAGGGAAACTTTTCAAGCAAGTATATAATATCATAATAAACTGTCGGCTTTCAGTTCAGATAAAAACGGGTTCGTGCAAGAATTAAGTTAATTAAAAGTACAGTTGCACGTAAAAATGTAGTTTTTCCATTTTTTTGTATGAAACTGCTTAAATAATTTTTTACATTGGTAATAATTACATTATGCTCGAGTAGCTGCCATTTGGTCATCGCAACGCTTTTACAACTAATATTTTTTATGTGAATATTACATAAAATATACAGGGTGTCCATTTAGTAGCCTGTTCTTCAAGTACGGCTTTATTGTTAAATTTACTAAAAAATAAATATACGGGATTGCAATTAGGTTAGATGAAGCATATTTTCAAATTATTTAGACACATACAGGGTGTCTCCAAAAAGTATGGCGCATAAAACGTATATTTTTTTAAATGGAATGACCCACTTCTTTTAAGCGCAAATGTAGGGGCCTTGGGTGAACTTTTCAGTCGTACATTATTTTTGTATTAATACACGGCGTTGTCAAGTTATTAATTAATACATATTTTTTTGCTAAATATCAACCCTTCCATTATACGCTTGTATTTTTTAACGTTATGTTTTTGTTTTTACGTAAGTTCTGTGGTGGACTTGGGTTGAATCAGAGTATTCAACCGTGACGAAACATTGAATTATTTCATACAGGATGTTCACTTTTTCTTGCTCCAAACATCGACATTTTCAAACTAATTTTTCTTCATTTTTTTAAATGGCACACCCTATTTATTATTGCATAATATTTGGAATCCCCGGTAAATTTTAGTGCAACTTTATTAAGCTTACCCTATACCTGCGATAGTTTTTTGTAAAATTGAGATTTTCTATTCCTTGCGGCAGTAGATAGTGGCGCGATGGTTAAGGCGCGTGGACGAGGCAACGCATAAGCTGGACACTCAAATCGAGGATGCGATGAAATAAGGTTCTATTTATTTTTTTAAATATGTGCTGTTTACGGACGAATGTACGTTCCATAGAAATGGTTTTGTAAACAGACACAACTTTCACTTTTATGGCACGCAAAACCCGCACATTATCCGCGTCAACCATTTCCAACATAACTGGAGTCTCAACGTTTGGGGAGGAATCGTGCATAACTACCTATGTACTTGGTCCTTATTTTTTTGAAAATCCACTAACAGGACAAATCTTTTTAAATTTCTTGACAGAAGACTTTCAAAATTTAACTCAGCATCTTCCTAACTACATTACGGAGGTAATGTGGTTGCAACGGAACGGAACTCCGACTCACTTTTCCATACAAGTCAGACAACAAATTAATGAATACGTTTATCGTAATGGTGCCACTACTAGATAGAACATGATGGAGAGGATTCAACAGTCTTTTCACCACATTACTCCAGCTATATTGAATGAAGTGATGAAATCTTTCACCAAAAGAGTAGACTCGTGCTTAGTACAAGACGGCAAACATTTTAAACGGTATCCTGGTTTCGAGTGTCCGGCCTATGCGTTGCCTCGTCCATCGCGCCACCATCTACTGCCGTAAGGAATAGAAAATCTCAATTTACGAAAAAACTATCGCACTTAGGTATAGGGTAAGCTTAATAAAGTTGCACTAAAATTGACCGGGGATTCCAAATATGCAATAATAAATAGGGTATGCCATTTAAAAAAATGAAGAAAAATTAGTTTGAAAATGTCGATGTTTGGAGCAAGAAAAAGTGAACATCCTGTATGAAATAATTTAATGTTTCGTCACGGTTGAATATTCTGATTCAACCCAAGTCCACCACCGAACTTACGTAAAAACAAAAACAAGACGTTAAAAAAATACAAGGGTATAATGGAAGGGTTGATATTTAGCAAAAAAATATGTATTAATTAATAACTTGACAACGCCATGTATTAATACAAAAATAATGTACGACTGAAAAGCTCACCCAAGGCCCCTACATTTGCGCTTAAAAGAAGTGGGTCATTCCATTTAAAAAAATATACGTTTTATGCGCCATACTTTTTGGAGACACCCTGTATGTGTCTAAATAATTTGCAAATGTGCTTCATCCAACCTAATTGCAATCCCGTATATTTATTTTTTAGTAAATTTAACAATAAAGCCGTACTTGAAGAACAGGCTACTAAATGGACACCCTGTATATAAAACGTATATAAATTCATGTACTACGGATATAAAGAATTTACATCTAATAGACATATATATTATTTTGAAAATTGCTGACATCCTGACATTAAATATCTCTTATTTTTCTTCCAGTTTTATATAAATCTAAAAAGCTCTTATATAATTTATATGTATTTTATATATAAATGTGTTTGCTGCGATGTTGTTTTTGAAATGATTTCAATTGCGCACACCAAAAATGATTTTTTTTACTTATGCAATTTCAGGGATCCCACCGTAAAACCTTAAAATCATGTTCCAAAATCGTGCAACGTATTTATTTATACCTTTTTAATAACATTAAAGTTGACGATTCAGACGAGCGAGTCCGTGATCGTTTTCACTTTCAATTTTCTAAGTACGGCCGTAAAGAATTTTTCTTTAGTGGCAAAGCATTATACAAAAAAATGCCTAAACCACTCAAACAAATAATTTAAACGTACATCTCCACATCGACTCCCTTAAACTTCAAGTTCCTCTTCAATCATTTTCACATGATTGAATCGTTGAAATGTTTTTTCGACTTTAATTCGCTAATTTAAGGGAAAATTGAACTCCTTTAAATCGTCCAAGTTTCAATAAGGTCAATTTACATTATATGTCGCCGTTTCTGTTTTTCGTTGAACTTGTGTACGATATTTCAACTGAATTTAAGGTAAAAGTTGTCTCCGTATAATTAATTTTGGAGACAAATAGAATAAGAAAATGTGTACAATACGCTTCGGTGGTAGTTTAAATGTAAATATTTTCAAATTTCATTCTTTGCGATGATAATCCCCCTTGTGTACTAAAGTGTTGCTAATACTCTTTGCATGTGATCTGTGCTACTTTCATTGTCAATTCCTAATTCCATGTAAGAATTGACTGCGTAGCGTTTCTACAGTTTTTGTTGTTTGTATCATTGCAGCTAAAAAGCATTAATACGATTACTGATTAACCTTAATGAGCATGCTTAGATCCACAGAATCAGCTCTACACTGTATTGTTGTAGGACAGATCGAGAGATCTCCGAACTGTAAACAGTCAACACTACCAGAAACATTTATAGACATAGAAGGGGTCCTTGACAACACAACTTTTAGAACCCTTAGTTGTACAGCTGCTGAAACTCGGGCGCTGGCGACTAAGAATAGAGTTAGACAACATGCTTTATTCCTACTATCGAATTAAAAATACAAGGTCCCTGGGTTTGGAAGCTTGTATCTCAGTAATTAGCAAACATAATTTAATCAAATAAAATGCATTTAAAGATAAAAAAGTGTACAGTTTTAGATGTTTGCAATACATCGTTAATTTGGTGGTAGATACTTGAAAAATGTATACTTATTTGTTGGTGTGAGATGCTTTTGAACCGAATTGGTTTATTAGCCTGAAAGTTATAAGAAAAACGACATCTTGTGTAACTGAGTACGTGAGAGATCGATATTAATAATATTGACAGTAACATAAAAAGTTAAATTATGTTGTAGTCTAACACGATTCAAAAAAATAATGTCATGTATACATACAATCATTTAAAACAGATTTGGAAAAAAGGATGGATGCTTCGGTCCGCATGGCTCCGCAAAAATGTAATTCAGTTGATAGTAATGATTTTATATTGTAAAAGTAATATCACATATAACAATTATAATGCAAAATAGGTAACACAAAATAATATCAATATATATCAGCAACCGACTTGGTAACTGTGCAAAAGTCAGTAAATGTATTAAATAACCTCACCTTTTATTTCCCAGTAATGCTGATTGCGCAACCACAATACTGTTGAATTATCTAAACAAAATGGTTAATTAACAGAAAAATTAGGGCTGCGACAAGCAGACCGACTGCAATATAAAAGTTACGAACTTTAGTCAGTATCGAGCAATGAACTGTATACTATACGTACCTGGAATGGACCCACGCCGTATTTCAACAATCAGTTTTTGTGTCAGGGGCAAACAGAAAAAGAGGACGGTAACCTGTCTTTGTCAATCTCGTTGTAATAAGTTTGGTAAATTCTCCGTCGCTTGAATAAAGTATAATAAATAATTATTTGGTAGCGATTTTTCTTGTGTTGAACTTATATTGTGTAAAACGGGCGATATGGTTATTTATTATTGCCTTTTAACAAAAATTTTACATTGAAAATTTTTTCCTTATTTAGCTTCTATTTGTGAAGGACAATTTACTTTGAAAAATAAAAAGCCAATTTTATGCTATAATTTCTTTAATAGCATCAAAATAATTCTCTTAAAAAGGTGAGAAATGGAGTGCAACTTATGTATCTAAATAAGATAGAAAGAGATAATTTCACGTCCACACTGCGGGTTGCCTAACTTCAAATTTTGCCTCACTTTCATGGATTTACGCGTCCCTTCCAGGTACGTATAGTATACAGTTCATTGGTATCGAGTGTTGACATTTAACTAAATAGCACTTGGCTTTTGAGTTATAACTTTAAGCAAATAAAATTCCTCAAGGTAAAAGGTATCAAACATAAATATCAAAAGTAATTTTAATGGTAACAAACAAAGGTAATGAAAAATTAATTAAGAACGTAACAAAATGAATTAAATAAGTTATTTAAATTGAATCAAAATATAAGTTAATCAAGTAATTCAGCATAAACAATTTAAGCAATAAACAATAGTCAAATTCAACAAATAATAAGGAAAAAGTAAGGTTAGTAGACTTATCAATCTTGTTTCCAAAAGGTGACGAAAGATGGCACAGTAGATGAAAATCTTGAAGTAAATGATTTCTTAATTCAGTAATTCGGAAATGATTAGAGCTGATAAGATGGGCAGCAATTAACGTTGTTTATCAGGAAACTAACCAACGACGTTCAACAGCAAGTAAAACGGAAATAAATTCCTCAACAAAATGGCGATAGGTACACCGTAAGTGAGATGTAAAACCAAAAGAAAACCAGAAAAACACACTAGGACAAATAATATGAATTACTGTCAGGAATGCAAAGAGTAACGTGATATTTAATACAAAAAGATTAGGTACATACCTCGAGGATTAATATTTTCAGGATCGTAGCAAAACTTTTAACGTAAACGAAATTAAATGCGTAAAGCTTTATAATACGATTTTAATGGTATTTAAAATAAGCAGGTGATTCTAAATAGGCACTAATATTGATCGAAACTTTCACATTAAAGACGATAAATATCGATTATTTGAAACTTGTGAAAATTCGGTAGCACTTAGTAACGTGTAGTTCAGCAACACAAAGTACAAAGATACGCAGTTAGAAATCGAGCTACTTATTTATGTAAGCACGAAAAAATTTTGCCGGTGACGTAACGGAACCAACGAGATCGGAAGGGTCAACCAATAAGAGACTAAATGACGTACACTGATAGCCAATTAGAATAATTATACATCTCCGCCGAGTAGAAAATCTGTAACGGAATCAACGCCAATGCTGCCACCAGGCCGACGCTTCGCTTAAGAAAAAAAACAAAAGAGATGAAAAAAAGTATCGGGAGCGAACTCTCCTGAGAAAGTATAGAATTAGGAAATTCGTAACTCCGTAATTCTTACTAAAATCAGTACGATCGATTTTTGCGAATTTGGCAAATAATCGAGCAACGTAACATTATGCTCGACATGGGCCATACATACATACATACAGTGTTCAGTATATTTTCCATAGTCGCTTTGCAGAGTTCTACGTCTTATTTTAAATGTTGTATTTAATTTCAAGTGGACATGCTATTGAAAAACTTGACAAACGTAGTTGGGGCAAGTCGTAATTTTATACACGTATACTCTTGTTGTATGTTTAAGAACGCATCTCCTAATTACAATTTGACAAAGTCACTTAACATATACATTTGCATTTAAACAGCCTCCAAACCAACGTTAGTTAAACGCTCAGTGTAATTGGTGCTGGTTTGCCTGACTTTTCTTGATCGGACATGAGAAATAAACCGAAATGAACGAGGGTTTACTTACGCTAATAATATGAGGGAGTTACTATGGGGTATACCTAAAGGGTCAATCTTTCTTTATTTACTTTAGTATAAAATTTTTCACTGTGGCTTACCACGTTAAGATCGTACAAGCAATTAGATCCTGTCAAAGAGAAGGTTATTTCTCTTTCTGACAAACCGTTTATATTATCCCCATATAAAATATGTGAACACCTCGTGTTAGTTTGGAAATCAAGGAAAATTTGGCTACCGTTCGAAACAACACCTCCAAGTATAAACTAGGGCTGAAAGTAAAATATAGAATTTTATTTAAATTTTCATTTTCTAAATACGATTACTTCAATTACAGATTATAACACCGTACCCGACGCAAATACGATCGCTGTGCGTCCAAACAGTGTTATTTCTTGTCTCGAATTCAGAATTTTAGAATTCTTCTGGACGTAATACCAAGGAGTATACATATTATATTATTCTCTTTGGTAATACGTACCAACAAAGATATGTACATGCTAAAATGTTTCAAACTGTATCTAATAATGATCATTATTATAATTATTATCATAAGTCAAAAATGCAAAAAAAGCACAACACCTAATCAACTCTCTTTCATTGAAGGCATGAAATGGAAATTAGGTAATTACATGCTTGCGTGAGATTCAATGTGACATGTAGTCTTATACATGATTACGAGGGGGTATCCAATACAAAGGGTGTGTAGTGCGCATATCTGCCGCTGGGTGTGTATAGCGCTACTCAGTGCTGCCTGTGTTGTCGACCTGGCTTGCTCTGCTCATCTGCAGTGATTGTTTTTGCTGGCGCTGTTTTGTTCTTGTTTCGTTTTTAATGATGGCAAGTTTAAGGGAATAACGTGCAGCTGTGAAATGTTGTTAAAAATGCTGCTGAAACTGTTTTAATGTTAAAAACCAGTGATTTGCTCGGTTTAAAAATCGCGACATGTTGATTGATGACAAACATCGTTATGGACGTCCATCAACTGCCCGAATCGACCAAAATGTTGAAAAAATTCGAGAAAGTGCTCACAGACCGTCGACAGACAATTATTCAGCTGTCACAGATTAGTGGGGTATCTTCGAGCTCTGTTCAGCGAATTTTAATCGAGGATTTGGGAATGAAAAGGGTTGCTGCCAAGTTTGTTCCTCGGGTTTTGACTATCAATCAAAATGAACGTCGAGTTGAAACAACAGATTTAAACTGATCCAAATTTTCTGTCAATTGTCATTACTGGTGAGAGTCAGGGTGCTATGGTTACGACCCAGAAACAAAGCAACAGTTAAGGCAATGGAGGAGGTCATTGTCACCCCGTCCAAAAGATTATCGTCAGGCCAAATCAAACATCAAAGCAATGCCGATTTGATTTTTTGATGCCAAGGGCGTAGTTCATTCAGAATTTGTTCCCCTCAGGTTAGACCGTTATGGTTCCGCTGCCCCACGCACCTTTCTCGCCTGACCTGGCTTATTTCCACGCATTAAACGGGGTGTGAAAGGACACCGACATTGAAGAGGCCAAGAAAAAAACGAGGGAGGAGCTACAAAAAATGTTTCGAACAGTGGAAGCACCGGTGGGACAAATGCATTAATTGTAATGGAAAATATATAGCTTTTAAGAAATAATTCCGGTTATTTGTGGGTACCCCCTCGTATAAGTAACGAAAGTTCGGCACTGAGCTGAGCATGTTTGATAAACTAGCAAAATTGTGATAACAAAGTTAGTAAGGTTAGGCAACTAAGCTTACGTATATGTATACACATGTTGGGCTGCCTAATTAGATAGCTAAACTTGTTACGGAAAACTCGGTAGTACAATGGGATTTTCGAACGTGATGTAACTAAAATCCGCATACGCTTTTAAAATTCCGTGTAAGTTCTATATATACATTAGTTAATTAGAGCGAATAAAAACAAATCGTTAGAAAAGTTTCGTGAAATTTTAGTTTTCAATATGACGCTAGCTTTCAAGCTCAAACAAACTCCAATGTATTTTTATTTTTTCGCGTCTGCAAGCTCCTCTTTCTCTTTTGTTAAATAATTAGGACAACATTTAACGGTCTGGTAGATTTTTACCCTTCACGAAACCGAAAAACCTTATATATATATGTATGTTAAACTAGAAAAACTAACAAGGGTTATCCGAAACTTAATTACGGAACATTAATTCGTGTAACAAGGGTGTTAAAACATCGAGTACCGAGTTGATTATAGAAACTGTATAATATAATAGATGAACATTTTCCATTTCATATTCCATAATTTTGTTCTCCAGCACATCTCACCCTTTTCTACTTAACTTTCAAACAGAATGACTCTCGTTACTTTAATGTAATTGTCAGCAAAAAAAAAAGGTAAAAGCTTTCCCTCTATCAAAGTTCGTTGTAATTTTCGTGTAAAGAATTACTCGTTCGTTAAAAGAATTATCCGCCTTTTTTTTTGGTTGGTATGTGCCATCAAAGCGGACGATTTATTACTTTTTTTTTTTTGAAATCGTATTAAGAATTTTGTCCGCCGCTAATTTCATTTGTTTGTATCGCAATTAAAATTATTTCGAGATGAGTTGCTGACAAAGAGCCACTCCGGTGAAAAATTTCCTTGTACGCTCGATTTCACTTCAATTGTAGGTTTTCCCCCCAGTGGGTTCGTATCCGTAAGGCTTTTTAGTTGTATTCATCCTGATAAACATCACAGTGGCAGTTCATTGAATGAATACGGCAAGTAAACAAGGGCGGCCAAGAACTGAAATAGAAACGAATAGGAAAAAGGGAGAAAAGCCCAAAAGTAATGCAATTACTTACCGTGTAGAGAATAACATGATCATTCCTACAGGCTTTATTTACTGAAAATAATAATCTTAAATACTAAAATGAAACTAGGTACTTACCTAATTCATCAATTCATCAATAACAATAGATTCCCAAATGAATGGTGATGGTTGATTCAGGCTCTTCTTTCTTCCTTTTGAATATTTGTGCAGAATTCACGTTAAAATAACAGTTTGAATCTGGGTTGGTACAAGAAAGTTTAGGTGCAGGGAGGGGGTTACTTTCACTATGCTAACAAAACCTCTGAATGGAGTGGACATAATCAAAATAGCAATCCTTCAATGACACTTTTAGTTTGGCGCACAGAGTCAAATCATATGGTAGGAGATCGAACTTGATTTTCAATTCAGCTTCTTCCCCTTCTTTGAATATTTCTTCAGTACTCTGGGTTGAGATAAGGAAGTTTTGGTACATGGGGGGGGGTACTTTCATTATACGTGCCAAACCTTTGAATGGTGTCGACATTATCAATATAGCAACCCTTCAATGGCTTTTTTGATTGGGGAACAGAGCCAAATCGTATGGTGGGGGATCAAACTTGCTTTGGCGATTCTTGATTCAGGTGCTTCTTCCTGTTCGTTCAACATTTGCTCAGGATTCACGTTGAAACGACAGTTTTAATCTGGATTGGGATTAGGAAGTTTGAGTACAAGGAAGGGGGTACTTTCATTATACGTGCCAAACCTTTGAATGGTGTCGACATTATCAATATAGCAACCCTTCAATGGCTTTTTTGATTGGGGAACAGAGCCAAATCGTATGGTGGGGGATCAAACTTGCTTTGGCGATTCTTGATTCACGTTCTTCTTCCTGTTCGTTCAACATTTGCTCAGGATTCACGTTGAAACGACAGTTTGAATCTGGATTTGGATTAGGAAGTTTGAGTACAAGGAAGGGGGGTACTTTCATTATACGTGCCAAACCTTTGAATGCTGTCGACATTATCAATATAGCAACCCTTCAATTGCTTTTATGTTTGGGGAACAGAGCCAAACCGTATGAAGGGGGATGAAACTTGCTTTGGTGATTCTTGATTCAGGTTCTTCTTCCTGTTCGTTCAACATTTGCTCAGGATTCACGTTGAAACGACAGTTTGAATCTGGATTTGGATTAGGAAGTTTGAGTACAAGGAGGGGGGTACTTTCATTATACGCGCCAAACCTTTGAATGGTGTCGACATTATCAATATAGCAACCCTTCAATGGCATTTTTGTTTGGGGAACAGAGCCAAATCGTATGAAGGGGGATGAAACTTGCTTTGGTGATTCTTGATTCAGGTTCTTCTTCCTGTTCGTTCAACATTTGCTCAGGATTCACGTTGAAACGACAGTTTGAATCTGGATTTGGATTAGGAAGTTTGAGTACAAGGAGGGGGGTACTTTCATTATACGTGCCAAACCTTTGAATGGTGTCGACATTATCAATATAGCAACCCTTCAATGGCTTTTTTGTTTAGGGAACAGAGCCAAATCGTATGATGGGGGATGAAACTTGCTTTGGTGATTCTTGATTCAGGTTCTTCTTCCTGTTCGTTCAACATTTGCTCAGGATTCACGTTGAAACGACAGTTTTAATCTGGATTTGGATTAGGAAGTTTGAGTACAAGGAAGGGGGTACTTTCATTATACGTGCCAAACCTTTGAATGGTGTCGACATTATCAATATAGCAACCCTTCAATGGCTTTTTTGATTGGGGAACAGAGCCAAATCGTATGGTGGGGGATCAAACTTGCTTTGGCGATTCTTGATTCACGTTCTTCTTCCTGTTCGTTCAACATTTGCTCAGGATTCACGTTGAAACGACAGTTTGAATCTGGATTTGGATTAGGAAGTTTGAGTACAAGGAGGGGGGTACTTTCATTATACGTGCCAAACCTTTGAATGGTGTCGACATTATCAATATAGCAACCCTTCAATGGCATTTTTGTTTGGGGAACAGAGCCAAATCGTATGAAGGGGGATGAAACTTGCTTTGGTGATTCTTGATTCAGGTTCTTCTTCCTGTTCGTTCAACATTTGCTCAGGATTCACGTTGAAACGACAGTTTGAATCTGGATTTGGATTAGGAAGTTTGAGTACAAGGAGGGGGGTACTTTTATTATACGTGCCAAACCTTTGAATGGTGTCGACATTATCAATATAGCAACCCTTCAATGGCTTTATTGTTTGGGGAACAGAGCCAAATCGTATGATGGGGGATGAAACTTGCTTTGGTGATTCTTGATTCAGGTTCTTCTTCCTGTTCGTTCAACATTTGCTCAGGATTCACGTTGAAACGACAGTTTTAATCTGGATTTGGATTAGGAAGTTTGAGTACAAGGAAGGGGGTACTTTCATTATACGTGCCAAACCTTTGAATGGTGTCGACATTATCAATATAGCAACCCTTCAATGGCTTTTTTGATTGGGGAACAGAGCCAAATCGTATGGTGGGGGATCAAACTTGCTTTGGCGATTCTTGATTCAGGTTCTTCTTCCTGTTCGTTCAACATTTGCTCAGGATTCACGTTGAAACGACAGTTTGAATCTGGATTTGGATTAGGAAGTTTGAGTACAAGGAGGGGGGGTACTTTCATTATACGCGCCAAACCTTTGAATGGTGTCGAAATTATCAATATAGCAACCCTTCAATGGCATTTTTGTTTGGAGAACAGAGCCAAATCGTATGGTGGGGGATCAAACTTGCTTTGGCGATTCTTGATTCAGGTTCTTCTTCCTGTTCGTTCAACATTTGCTCAGGATTCACGTTGAAACGACAGTTTGAATCTGGATTTGGATTAGGAAGTTTGAGTACAAGGAGGGGGGTACTTTCATTATACGCGCCAAACCTTTGAATGGTGTCGACATTATCAATATAGCAACCCTTCAATGGCATTTTTGTTTGGGGAACAGAGCCAAATCGTATGGTGGGGGATCAAACTTGTTTTGGCGATTCTTGATTCAGGTTCTTCTTCCTGTTCATTCAACATTTTCTCAGGATTCACGTTGAAACGACAGGTTGAATCTGGTTTCGGATTAGGAAGTTAGAGTACAAGGAGGGAGGTACTTTCACTATACGAGGCAAAACTTTGAAAGGCGTCAATATGATCAAAATGGCAACCCTTCAATGGCATTTTTAGTTTGGGAAACAGAACCAAATCATTTGATGGGGGATCAAACTTGCTTGAATAGTAATTTTTGATTCAGGTTCTTCCCTTTCTTGGACTCACATTAAAACGACAGTTTGAATCTGGGAAGTTTGGGTACAGGGGGAGGGTACTTTCACAACCTTTGAATGTTATCGATATCATCAAAATAGGGCGATCAAACTGGCACACTCTCGGTTTGAAATTTCGATACATTAGCTATTGATCGTCTAATCAATTGTAATCAATTCTTTATGCACCAAGCACTTGTTATTGCAGATCAAGATCTTCACCTTTAACTTCTCTTGGACTAATTGTTTGGGCCTTGTTTCTCCTTTTGACTGCCATTCGCCACTTTTAACACTTGGTTTTGGATCGTATTGGAAGCACAATATCTCATCATCCATCACAATATGTTGTTGGGAACTTAAGATTACTTCCAGTTGTGTTAATGGCTCACAGTTTCTTCAATTTTCTTATAGTTTCCTAAGTTTGATATCTGCTTCTATGACGATTTTCATAAGGTAATAATAATAATAATAAACAAAGTAAACTGCTTTGTACAATGGTTCTCTAGAGCAGTTTGGACCATAGTTCCGAAGTTTATTGCTGAAGATTCAATTTTTGAGGAATACCTTCACATGCTCATTGTGAGATGTTCCTTGCGCTAAATGACATGATTTAGAGCCCAACGGCGTCGTCTATATGTATACTAAGGTCCTTAAACGCTGTAATGGCCGTGAAAACGTTGTCGAGCGTGTACCTTGTAGACAACATGAAAATTCACCTGGCTGCTTCGTTGTGTTCCATTTATGCCTCTAAATTTGAAAGAGCTTAGCACACAAAATCGAAGGGACGCCTCCTAACGCGTAATACTTAGTTCGTTTTATGACGTCTTCCCAGTTTTCCAGCATTTGTGGCGTTTCTGGCCCTGTAATAAGTATTACGCTCAACTATCAGGTATGCTTCCTTCACTACCACGTTGCGACGATTATCTATAGACGATCGTATGCGAACGGCTGACCCTGTTCTATCCTGAACATGTTTTAAACCCTCTCTCTCATTTACGGTACTACGTTTCTCACAAACTGCAACACTTCCGTGGAAGTGGTAACCTCATGCAAGTTTCTTACCTTCAACATCCTATTTTCCTTTTATTCCTTTAGCAAGATTATTACTATTGTTGTTAACCCCTCTCCTTCACCCTTTTACCACTCTCACCAAGTCCTTAGTTGTTGCCCAGCTTATTCCCTGTATTTTAGTGTTCACGCCTTCTATCTTGGATCTCTATCCCGATGCTGCGGTATCCCATACCGTACGTGTTTCTGAGTCTTTAAGCTGCCCATGCGTATTAGTGAATTTGTTAATGAAGGCCTCTGTTCCGTATAGCAAGCTACAATGCCACTAGCCACGTAAATAACTAGAAGATTATATGCAAGGCCGTGAACAAAATTGGGTTGTTCCTTTTTCTTCCACAAGAGTTTCTCGCTATTCCCGATGGCTTTCACGTTGTTACAAATATGTTGATTTCTCCGAGTTCGGAGACCTTCTTAGGTAGTTGTTAAGTGGGATGGTTAATGAGACCTCATGTACTTCATTAGGCTAACCGACGTTTCGACTGGTAAAGGTCCAGTCTTTCTCAAGGTTCTGAAGAATTAGTAGTTCCCTAAGAAGGTCTCCGAACTCGGAAAAATCAATATAGTGCTATTTCGAGGAATACACCAACGTTGTTACAAATATTTGTAACAAAATTTCATTGTCTGACCTTGGCCCTAGCACCCTTCACGATGTGCCATGCAAGAACGTGGAGGAAGCGGACGGTTGAGCCATTATGCAGGTCAGCGACGTGGATGTGTATGAAGACGTGTGCTCATCCTCAGCAGTGGTAAGGATGTCTTAGCCATCCAAGAAAATGGATTGAAACAGTTTTGGTTGCTGTTGAATCCGGTTGGACAGGACATTATATTTGTGTCCATGGTGTTGCAGGTGACCGCAACACCACGTGCTTCATCTGGTCCAAAGGCAAAAGATGCAAGAGAATTCCCGAGAAATTTGACGAAAATGATGTGCACAACATTTTCCGATTATACTTGCATCATGCCCTCAGCCAAAAATATGTAGATGGTCACACTGATGATCTTTTTTAGTATTTTTGGTATGATCTTAGAATATACTTGGTTTTTAAAGACCACCTTTGAGTTAATTAATTCATAGCAAGGTGCAGCGTAGCGCTTACCTTGGAATTACGAGGGCATGATAACCACCCCTACGGGCTATGGAGATCCTCTTGAACCTACCGCCACTAAACCTAGCGATTAGAGCAGAGGCGCTCAGAGGGGCATACCGGCTAAGAGTTAACGGCGAGGAGGGATCGTCAAGGGCGGGGCACTCGCTCATTTTTGACGAAATCTCCAAGGATAAAGCCCTTAGTATGAACACTGAGAGGATACCCAAAACAGTTTGTCCCACCAAACTGTTTAAGACAACAATCCCCACTCGGCACAACTGGGAAAACAATTCCAGTAAAGCGAAGCTGAATAGAATCGTGTATTACAAAGACGGGTCGAAAACCACAAAGGGCACTGGGGCTGGAGTATACGGGAGCAATGGACGGGGCTGCAGAATTTCTGTAAGCCTAGGACAACAAGCGACCGTGTTCCAAGCCGAGGTATATGTAATCTTAACAGCGGCTGCTCAACTATTAAAAGAGAACCTTATCAAAAGGAAAATCTTTATAGTGACAAACAGCAAAGCAGCGATTGCAGCAATAGACTCATATGAGGGTAAAATCGGTGTTACTCCTTGAATGCACACAAATGCTAAACGCACTAGGTAAGTGCAACTCAGTCACACTAGTGTGGGCACCTGGGCATGCGGAAATCGGATGTAACCAGGTTGCTGACGAGCTTGCGAGAATGGTAAGCGCAAAACCATTCATAGGACCCGAACCGGCTTGTGGGATTACTTAGAACACAGTCAAAAAGGAGATTCAAGCAATACTCACGAAAGAGCATTGCAGACATTGGTCGAAAATCCCAGGACAGAGTCATTCCAAGATATTCCTGGAAACCCCAAACGGTGACCTAACTACGTCCATCTTAAAGTTAAGCAGGGCGAAGATAAAACTTGCGCCAGAAATGGTCACGGGCCATTGTCGCCTGAACAAACACCTGCACAACATGGGACTGACGGAAAGCCCGACATGCACGGGTTGTGGTGATGCAGATGCCCTATCACGTCATTTGCCAATGTGAGGCATTCATAAAGGCAAGGGAACTCCTTCTTGGAAATGAAAAGATTACACAAGAGGAAGTAACGAAGATTCGCCCTACTAAAATCCTGGACTTTGTGAAAGATACAGGTATTCTTGAAGGGTAGACAACACCGGGGAGCACAAGAGACCAAAAGGTCGCAGTGCGGGAACCTATTGGGACCACCCCCTGAAACAATAATAATAATATTAATAATAATTAATTCATGCAAAAGAAATTATATCGAATAAAATGTTACATTGTAATATTATGTTTCGCAAAGTACATTCTCACACGTGAATCAATGGTTCCGTTATACTTGAGCAAGCATTTTGCCCACAATAGGAAATATGATGCATACTGTGTTATAAAAGCGAGTTACTTCGTTCATGCAGATTACTTCCCACTTACTTGATTTTTACTAACTAACCACACTTAACATCAGGTAAATTAAAGAGTTAATTATTCGTTTGAAGCTCTTCCACGATGACGGAAGTTTTAGTGAGACATTTTGGAAGACGGGAAGATAATACTAAATTTTATTCCGATCGCTCCTGTTTAATAGCTGCTTGATCATTCAGTGACGTAAAGGAATTTTAATCTTTAAGTGCTTCTATATACTGAGTGCTCAGTTTATTTAGTATACACTTTAAAGTACTTGGAGTTAAATTGAAGCATGAGCAGTCATTTTGCGAACTTTTACTTAAAGAAGGTATCGGATTAATCTCTTGGGAAGGAGCTCCATCTCTTTGGATGTGTAAAATTAAGTGATTTTCCTAAACATTTTATCGATTGAAGGATTGCAATACACAGAGGAAAAGTTGGTTATTATTATAAGATTACTAAAACGCGATTAAAACAGAAACAAATTTTGAACCATTATGCTTGTAGGTACTCGCCCTTATAGATGGGAACATGTGTAAAGGGTGAACTATAACCCTTCAGGTAACGTAAACTTTAATACCCATTGTAGTTATCCTGTTCTATAATCTAAATATTGTTCTGTTTAAATTTAGGTTTCCCCGCCCTAACATCCAATTAGTGGATGTTAAAAATGCTATACGTGCTCATTTTATTTTGTAAGTGAAAGTTAATTGAGCGTAGTAAACTCGATTTATCTTCCTTGTAAGGATGCCATTGGGCTCAGATCATACCGTGTAGATGTAAATCACATCTCGCTAGGTATATTTGGAAGTTTTCACGTTATTTTCATAAAGCGGGTTAACTCCCATCGGAAAATGAATCTCAAGGGATAAATTTTTCGGGGCTATGAGCGAACTCAATCTATTGCGTGTAGACAGCTATTGTGCTAAGCGGTTTATTTGCATCAAGTGTGTTTTTTTTGTGCCACGAACACTAGGCACTCAACCATTCAGGAGCGGATATTAATTGCTTCATATTCTCCGTCAAGTTTTGTGCGCGACTATAATTAGAAGTAGTCATCACTCTTCATGTCATAACGATTGCAATATTTTTTCGAAGTGCGTGCTCGGATGTCTAACATTCGCGAAGCTCTTTAAATAGAAACGAAAAGTCGCATAAGCTACATTTCTCCAAAGTTGGAATAAAAATTATGATTTGGAACAGAATGCGTGATGCCTTATACGTTAAGCTATAAACTGTCTATTGGCCATAAAGTAGCTTTAACTTTTAGATATATTTTTTTGGCTACGCTCTCCGTCTAATGGCTGTCCACATTATGCCGCCTTATATCATGGTTCACTGCTTCAACTCACGGAATGAAAGCGAACTCTGTAAATCTACGAACTTTACCGATTTCGTCAACAAAAACACATCAAAATAATTTTCAAAATCAAAAAATGAAATGTCTAAACGATAGATACACATAAAATCGCTGAATCGTTCATAAATCAGGATAAAAACGAGCGAACATTGCATTTACACAAAAAGCATCAACTTTATGCCTACGTAGTAAGTTCTTGCATAATTTATTTCCTATAGAAATTTATGCATGCAAATTCACAAACTTTCAAGTAATTGTTTCTTTTTCAAAAACGCGATTAAACGAAGCATGCAAAAGTCAAATTACACGAACTACATGTTTGTACGAGGGTAATTTCGTACATTACGCATAACATGTAATAAAATCTCTAGTATACGTTCAATTTAAGATTTTAGGATTAGTAATTATAGTTTAGCTCACTAATTCGCTTACATGTTACTCATGTCAACTTACGATCTATATCCATGCCGTTAATTACGCGCTCTTTGCTATCGTGGCAAATCGATTTGATAGTTAAATTTCACGTTTCGATGCAACATAAAATAAAGGAAAATTCCTTGCGCAATAAAATGAAAGCAAAACATTTAAATAACAAATAAGCATGATATCATATTGTGCCCTTCAGTGAGGTCATTCATGGGTGGCGACTCTAACTAGGAATTCATCAATGAATCCTTATGGATAGATTATGACTTTCATTCACAAAGAATGTGGTGCGTCGTTCGTTTACTCTTCTACGTCCTCTATAGGAGGAGTGATTTACCAAGGTCATGCGGTCATAGCTTTTCTAGTTCCCACTTCCCAGGGCCCCTGAAAGTGTTCGGATAAGCAGGTGTAGATTAAGCGTTTGTAACAATGCAAAAATGCATCAATCTGGTCCTTAAATATATTTTGATCAATGACGAATAGGTCGAGTTGAAACTTACTGTTAATGGAAGCACCGTCCTGCAGTAAATCTGGCCGCTTTGCCCTTTACTCTGGTATAGTCTGTAAAATGAATGTTTGCGATTTTCGGATTAGCGCTTTATTTGGCGTACACATTCGTAGTTTGTATCTATTTCGTTCTAACACACAATATTTGGAAATAGAGAGAATGGAATGCTACATTATCGTCGCCACGGGTCACTAGACCGTGGCCACGGGTGGTGAACTAAGACAGACACTATACGTTTAAAACATCTGTATTTGTGTCAGGTGTGTTAGAAGGAGACAGTAATGTTTATTTTAGGCGTCTCTTTAAAGACTAAATTGTCTGTTGTAATCCTTTGACAGGGGTATTCAAAAGTTATTTTCACGTGTTTGTAACAAGTACTGAAAATATGTTATATTCCTTCAATTTATATAATAATAAATTATATTATTATATTTTCAATTACGTTTTAATTTCTTTGTATAAATTGAAGGAATATAACATATTTTCAGTAGTTGTCACAAACACGCGAAAATAACTTTTGAATACCCCTGTCAAAGGATTACAACAGACAATTCAGTCTTTAAAGAGACGCCTAATATAAACATTACTGTCTCCTTCTAACACACCTGACACAAATGCAGATGTTTTAAACGTATGGTGTCTGTCTTAGTTCACCACCCGTAGCGACGATAATGTAGCATCACATTCTCTCTATTTCCAAATATTGTGTGTTAGAACGAAATAGATACAAACTACGAATGTGTACGCCAAATAAAGCGCTAATCCGAAAATCGCAAACATTCATTTTACAGACTATATGACCGTTGACCTATACCTACGTATTCAAGGCCATTCTACTCAGAAATCTGTTTTTCAGCAGCTTTTAATTGAAATTGTGTGTTGTCCTCTGTGGCCTTTGCTCGTCAATTTCAAATTCTCAATGTTTTTTATCCTTAATTCCTGGTTCGTACGATTTTCCAACTTTTTGTATGTATACCGGATACAAGGATTATAAACTAGAAAGGATGGCCGAATCCCTATGCTGTAATGTTATCCGACGCGTTGGTTGTGGTTACGTACAAGCGCACATATACACGGTGTTAATACTAATAAGTTGTAACCCCGAAAACACCACTTAGAACTCATTGAAACAAATAACTTTTCTTAGGTGAAATTTTTGATTTGGAGCCCTCGTTCATAGTCATTGGTGTTTTTTTGTTTTTCGATAAATCGGCATTACTCCCTTATTTTAAGGAATATTTAAAAAATACAAAAACTTTCAGCATTTGCTTTCGGTTCTCTAAAATATTTGTAGTTACAATTATTTACTATTTTATCAAATAACAAAATGCCGACCGATTAAAAATGTAAGTGTGTTGACGAGACTTACGGTGACGTTACACACGTTCAAGGTTGCGCGAATGAATACGGCGGATTCGGCCATCCATTCTAGTTCATAATCCTTGTACCAGATATAGGTATACCGGCGGCATAAATCTATTACTGCAAGAAAGTGGACAATTTTGCATCGACATCTGGAATATCTCCACAGTTGTGGATTTGCAGCAACATTTTATATCGCATGATGTGGATTTTCCAACGTTTTTGGGTGTATACCGGATATATACCGGTGCCATAAATCTATTATTGGAAGAAAGTGGACAAATGTTTGCACACTGATGCTTTTAAATATGAGGAATGAAAATATGCATCATCATCTGAAATATCTCCACAATTGTGAATTTGCAGCAACATTTTCTGTCGCATGATGTGGATTTTCCAACGTTTTTGGTTGTATACCGGATATACACCGGTGCCATAAATCTATTATTGAAAGAAAGTGGACAAATTTTTGCACACTGATGCTTCTAAATATGAGGAATGAAAATCTGCATCTGCTTCAGAAATATCTTAACAATTGTGGATTTGCAGCAACATTTTTTGTCGCATGATGTTGATTTTCCAACGTTTTTGGTTGTATCCCGGATATATACCGGTGTCATAAATCTATTATTGGAGGAAAGTGGAAAAAATTTTTGCACACTGATGCCTCTAAACATAAGGAATGAAAATCTGCAACGACATGAAATTTCTTAACAATGGTGGATTTGCAGCAACATTTTTTATCACATGATGAAGATTTGCAACGTTCTTGGAGGTATTCCGACGGTGCCATAAATCTATTATTGGAAGAAAGTGGACAAATTTTTGCACACTGATGCATCTAAATATCAGCAATTATAATCTGCATCTGCATCTGAGATATCTCCACAATTGTGGATTTGCAGCAACATTTTCTGTCGCTTGATGTGGATTTTGCAACGTTTTTGAGTGTATTCCGGATATATTATACTGGTGCCATATATCTATTATTGGAGGAAAGTGGACAAATTTTTGCACACTGATTCATCTAAACATGAGGAATGAAAATCTGCATCTGCATCTGAAATATCTCCACAATTGTCGATTTGCAGCAATATTTTCTATCACATGATGTGGATTTTCCAACATTTTTGGGTGTATACCGGATATATGTATACCGGTACCATGAATTTATTATTCGAAGAAAGTGGATAAATTTTTGCACACTGATTCATCTAAACACGAGGAATGAAAATCTGCATCTGCATCTGAAATATCTCCACAATTGTGGATTTGCAGCAACATTTTCTATCACATGATGTGGATTTTCCAACGGTCTTGGGTGTATACCGGATATATACCGGTGCCATAAACCTATTATTGAAAGAAAGTGGACAAATTTTTGCACACTGATGCATCTAAACATGAGGAATGAAAATCTGCATCTCCATCTGAAATATCTTAACAATGGTGGATTTGCAGCAACATTTTCTATCACATGATATGGATTTTCCAACGTTTATGGGTGTATTCTGGATATATAGGTGCCATAAATCTATTATTGAAAGAAAGTGGACAAATTTTTGCACACTGATTCATCAAAACATGAGGAATGAAAATCTGCATCTGAAATATCTCCACAATTGTGGATTTGCAGCAACATTTTCTGTCGCTTGATGTGGATTTTGCAACGTTTTTGAGTGTATTCCGGATATATACCGGTGCCATGTATCTATTATTGGAAGAAAGTGGACAAATTTTTGCACACTGATTCATCTAAACATGAGGAATGAAATCTGCATCTGCATCTGAAATATCTCCACAATTGTGGATTTGCAGCAATATTTTCTATCACATGATGTGGATTTTCCAACATTTTTGGGTGGATACCGGATATATGTATACCGGTACCATAAATATATTATTCGAAGAAAGTGGATAAATTTTTGCACACTGATTCATCTAAACACGAGGAATGAAAATCTGCATCTGCATCTGAAATATCTCCACAATTTTGGATTTGCAGCATCATTTTCTATCGCTAGAAGTGGATTTTCCAACGTCATAGGGTATATATACGGGTGCCATAAATCTATTATTGGGAGCAACCGGACATATTTTTGCACACTGATGCATCTAAACATGAGGAATTATAATCTGCATCTGCATCTGAAATATCTTAACAATGGTGGATTTGCAGCAACATTTTCTATCACATGATATGGATTTTCCAACGTTTATGGGTGTATTCTGGATATATACCGGTGTTATAAATCTATTATTGAAAGAAAGTGGACAAGTTTTTGCACACTGATGCTTCTATACATGAGGAATGAAAATCTGCATCTGCATCTGAAATATCTCCACAATTGTGGATTTGCAGCAACATTTTCTATTGCTTGATGTGGAGTTTCCAACGGTCTTGGGTGTATACTGGATATATACCGGTGTCATAAATCTATTATTGAAAGAAAGTGGACAAGTTTTTGCACACTGATGCTTCTATACATGAGGAATGAAAATCTGCATCTGCATCTGAAATATCTCCACAATTGTGGATTTGTAGCAACATTTTCTATTGCTTGATGTGGAGTTTCCAACGGTCTTGGGTGTAGGTATACTGGATATATACCGGTGTCATAAATCTATTATTGAAAGAAAGTGGACAAGTTTTTGCACACTGATGCATCTAAACATGAGGAATGAAAATCTGCATCTGCTTCAGAAATATCTCCACAATTGTGGTTTTTCAGCAACATTTTCTATCGCATGATGTGGATTTTAAAACGGTCTTGGGTGTATAGCGGATATATACCGGTGCCATAAATCTACTATTTTAAGAAAGTGGATAAATTTTTGCACACTGATGCATCTATACATGAGGAATTAAAATCTGCATCTGCTTCTGAATTATCTTAATAATTGTGGATTTGCAGCAACATTTTCTATCACATGATGTGGATTTTCCAACATTTTTGGGTGTATACCGGATATATACTGGTGCCATATATCTATTATTTGAAGAAAGTGGACAAATTTTTGCGCACTGATTCATCTAAACACGAGGAATGAAAATCTGCATCTGCATCTGAAATATCTCCACAATTTTGGATTTGCAGCATCATTTTCTATCGCTAGAAGTGGATTTTCCAACGTCATAGGGTACATATACCGCTGCCATAAATCTATTATTGGGAGCAAGAGGACAAATTTTTGCACACTGATGGATCTGAACATGAGGAATGAAAATCTGCATCGGTATATGAAATATCCCCACAATTGCGGATTTGCAGCAACATTTTCTATTGTATGACGTGGATTTTCCAACGTTTTTGGGTGTATAACGGATTATAGCTGTACAGTGTACATACTACGGGAAATTGATTTTTTGTTTCTGATTGGACATGAATACACTTCCAGTTTGTGAAAGGAGAGGGCTGGATGACAGATAAGGTATAGGTGTACAAAGGGGGAATGTTGGGCTCTCCAAACCTGATAACTACTTACACTAAAGGACTACCATGCTAAAGCCTCTTCATGCTTATTTTATTATGTCAAGGTTCCTTTTAGAGCACAACAGATGACTCGAATTCTTGGCACACTGCAACTCCTTGCTAAAGTTGATATTTCTTTGTGGTTACCGGAAGTTCCCCAAAATTATTTGACGTTGCTCAATGGACTCAAGTTTCGACTTTAAAAATTTACATTAACGACACTTTCTGGGCAAACGTTTGGCAGCTAATGGAAGTTATGTTCTAATTGGAAGTATAAGAATTTCGTCTTGTACATAAATCTAAATTGAGTTTTGTCTCTTGTATTTCTTAGCCTAAATGATGTTTACTTGGAAATTTACAGTTGATTGTGAATTGCTTCACAAATTAAGCACAACAGACGTATATATTTGTCATAACAAAGAAGCTTTAAACTGTATTATTCTCGGTTTTGAATAATCTTACTTAGATATTATTACAAGGAAGCGTAGATTTTGGTGGAGGAAACTCTATAGAAAATGTTAACTTTCTTCGTGTAAAATTCACATTTAGAATTTAGTCACGTAATTTAAGATAATGTGTCCAAAATCTAATATAACGAACGTGTTTAAAATAGCAGCAAAACAATTACGCAATTCAACACCAAATTTTAATAGTAATAATAATAATAATTAATAAACTGCACGAGTGAAGTTGGTGACACGTGTTTAATATGAGAGTTGTCATGATCTACCTACTTTTACTGTCACACTCACAAAGGTTAGAAAAGTCAAAAGGAACAATTTTCGAGAATTCTGCGGACGTAATTTGCTTCTTTATGTAAATTGTCACGTTTCCATTGTGTTCCTAAATCCTAATACATTTATGCATGTGTAACGTTTTGCTTATTTTATGTGTTAACTGACACGAAGGACGGAGGACAAAGGAATTTGTATAATTCAATTATTACCTATTATTTTTAACATAATTATACATTTTCGGTATAATTTGTTCGGTCAACTAAAAGCAGCAGTGAATGTCGTTTTTTTGGTAGAGTAACTGTTACTCAATTGGTTAAGGGTGGTAACGGTTCTGGTTGCCAAAAAATTCTACGAATGATAAGAAATGGGTCCCTTATAGCAAAAATGAAACAAAATTGTCGCGGAAAACTGTTTAAAATTTTTTTTTATGAAGCACTTAATTGTAGAGTTGCAGTCTACTGTTCAATAGATGGCGTTAGAGGTCTTGAATTGAAAAAAAGTATAAATAACATGTGTCTAATGGAAATGCCCTTGGGCATTGCACCTCACATATTCTGACAGTAATTAATTTTAAATAGTAATTTAGTGAGAAAAAAACGACTTCCGGGGCTGGACTGTGTCAAAGTTGAAAAAGGAAAGGCATTTTCGCGTCGACAACTAAGCAAATATCTTTTCACCTGAATAACTGAATCCAACATCAACCTAGGCATAAGCGACTTTCACTGTTCGGGTATGATGACATGTGCACATCCTTCCGAACACTCGGGGATAACTATACTCATTTCCATCGAACGGTTTTCTTTTCCCTTGATATAATAACTTTTGTCATTAGTCCTGTTCCATTTTAAAGACGATTGCTGGGGTAGGACCGTGTCAATGTTGAAAAAGTCAACGTTTCACCCACTTTCGTAAGATGCTTCATCATGGTAAGTACAAAACATAAATATAACAACAATAAAGATAAAATATAAAAATTCGTACCAAATGAAGCAACACACACTACTAAACTGCACACGCTGGAACACTAAAAAGAGAAAGCGGATTTTCCTTTAGTAGAAGAAGGGATAGAATGTGATAGAGCTTCTTAAAACAGAATATTGTGACCGTTTTGAAGAGAATGCTCAGCAACAGCGGACTTGGAGCTATGATGACCTTGAACGCATGGTTCGTGCTCAGATATTCGAGTGCTAACCGATCTACCAGTTTCGTTAATGCAGACTAAACGACAAGATCAAGGAAAGAGATACACGGCTTTGCAAGATAGGGGTTGGAATTTATCTTTGGGGTTGGGAAAGATCTGAGGAGACATCCTATTAGACAAATTGTAGACGACCGTGGTTTCGTGTTTTCGAAGAATCTTCCCAATGCGATCTGTGGCTTTGTGGACGTAGGGCAAGAAACCAATACTCCTGGCGAAGTGGGAGAAACCTTGACTTTTTCAACATTGACACGGTCGTACTCTGTTCTGACATTGTTCCATTTTACCTACTATCCAAAAATGTAGCTGTTGTACATTTTTACTGCTTACTTCCCTACAGTAGGGGAGCCCAAGCGAGGATTTTGCGCGTTACTCGTGCGCGTCAGAAAATCATATGGGGAGAAACCTTGCACCCTGTAATGTACCCCTACCATATATGAACCCTTAATATAGGGGCGTGCGTTGAGGGCAGCCGATCAGATTAGTAAAAAAGATCGCTCCTCAGAAAAACTCGAGCGCGTCACATTAAGACAAGGTAAGTTTGAACCTGACATAAGAAAATGGCGAGTCACAAAGTTGTAAAAAAACGTCACCTCGAAATATTCGAGCGCGATTGAATTTTTTTTTATTTTGAAAGAGATCCTTTAAGGATTACGGAAAAAATCTAACGATTTTCATCGGGCAATGTAGCTAAAACCATCAATAAAGCGTAGAGCGTACAGCTGCTGAGAACTGTGTGTGACTGTGTATTTTGCACTCCGTGCCTCTCTTTCCTTCCCACTCTTTCTCTAACTCTCACTCGCTGGCACCGTCCCGTCTGTCGCCATGATGCCATTTCAGCTGATCACAATAACTTTATTACTATTAAGGTAAAAATTCCAAATGATAGATGCCACTGAGGAGCCCTCTGCACTGCATAGTATCTGCTTTACCGATAGACCCGTTGCTAATGGTTGCCATTACTGTCAAGCATTGAACTATACGCTATAAGCAACTGGAAGGGAAACGGGCGGGAAGGGACGCAGCACATTTTTTTATCTGTCATCTGCCTTTTATGCTCCGTGTCATCGTTTGTATGACGTTGCGTGTAAAAGAAAAAGGTAGAGATACCCATTCGTTTGACTTCAGTGTTACCATGCGCGTTTCCTTTCCAGTTGCTGTATAGCGTACAGTTCAATGCTGTCAA
Organism: Pyrocoelia pectoralis; assembly: GCA_036250285.1. Classification (NCBI taxonomy): domain Eukaryota; kingdom Metazoa; phylum Arthropoda; class Insecta; order Coleoptera; family Lampyridae; genus Pyrocoelia; species Pyrocoelia pectoralis. Next base: position 22,947,662 of record CM070081.1, on the reverse strand, counting down.
GTCCATCGTCCATGTGCGTTTTGTTTAAAAACAAAAAAAAACGGAAGAAAAAGCAGTTTTTTTTCAAATTGTCAGATTAACAGTATTCCTTCATATTATTGTCAGATTTTTATTTAGGACGACTAGGACATCAAGCTGAACCGTCTGTATAAAAATTTGACGCGCTCGAGTATTTCAAGGTCACGTTTTTTTTACATTTTCCAAAATCGGTCATGACTGTTGGTAGCGGCCAAATCGTCAGTCATTTGAATAGGACATTTTTTTTGAGATCATTTAACATTCTCTCTGAATATCTGACGCGCTCGGATCACTTTTTTTTTGTGCCCCTTTTACGGCCACCTCCCACTAACAAATCGTCAGATTAATATCTCTCGGTTATCAGAAAGACTTATGGTGCTATGAATGTCTGACGCGCTCGAGTATTTATTTCCACGTGACTGTTTTTTTACATTTTTGGAAATTTGTACACGCCCCCCCCCCCCCCCCCACACACACACACAAAAATGGCAAACGCAACATAAACTTTTTTTCGTTTTAGGACCTAATCTTCACAATGCAATAGGTTTCCATGACGCTTTAGTAACTACCGATTTAGCATCCCCGGCTCCCCTACTATAGCTGCGAATCAAGTTTCAACCTTCAATTGTCAAAACTTAGCGAATTTGTCCATAGGTGGCGCTATCATAAAAAAAAGGATGGATGTTTACATTTACACACTTTATTCAATGCATTTACATTTTTATTCTCCTTTTTTCAAAGCAATTTTGAGTTGTGCAACTTGTCTTAACTTTTATTTCTCTTTTATAGGTTATCGACACCTTTATGATTATTCTACAATATCGTGAATTATCGATTATGTACAGGTTATTCGTTACTAAATAATTCCATTCAAATGCCACTGTTTTATTTATGTAGAGCGATATTATTAGGCTAACAATAATAAATTCTACACATATGATCTGTGTCTTAGGTTGAGAAGAGGATCAACTTCTCTACAATCTTTTCCATTTATTACTGGCACACATTAGACACGTGTCTTTATGTATTGGGTACTACTTTATTGTTACTGCGAAGGCTCCCACTGCTTAGCTCTCCAACTTTGTCACCGTCCAATCCCGGAAGTCGTTTTTATCTTACTCCATTACTATCCTAAATTAATTACTGGCTGGATATGTGACTTAAAATGGCCAAGTGCGTTTGCATTAGACAACACACATGTTATTTATACGTTCTTTCAATTCAGGCACAGACAACAGTAATTAAAGCATATAATAAACAGTTATTCACTCTCTTTTGATTATTCTACAATTTCTTCACTTATCCATTATGTGTTGAGTAATGCTTTACTATTTGTTTCATATTTATTTTTTAATTACAAATTCATACCTATAACGACACCTATTGAACAGTAGACTCTAACACTACAATTAAGTGTTTAACAAAAAAAGGACCATTTTCGAGACAAATTTTTTTCATTTTTCCTATAAGGGATCCCTTCGCTATCATTCCTAAAATTTTTACCCGAAATTGGGGTGACCCCGGATTCTAAACTGTTACCATACTTTGCAGTTATAACTTACTGCGTGTTAATGACACTGCACTTTGGATTCAACGCCTTTTGGCGCTTGAGTTTTACGATAGTATCGGTAGATAACAACTGAACAAATTCAAGGGTTCAGGGGCTTTTATAGGTCAGGGTTTACACGGGGTAACAAGGAACAATTTTGGACGGGAATGGTATTTGCAGATGGAACAGATCCGGATATGCGGGAGAAGGCGGTTTTCGAGGAAAAGCTGCACGACGAAAAGGACCTGATTGAAGATCGTAGCTTTCTTTCCTCGCTGTCTTCTTTGACAATATGGCTAATTTATAACGAGAATTTGAATTAATCATTTCCGAATCCCAAATTCCGTTTGGTTACGCGGGAACAACAAAATTACTTATAAGCTCTACTCCGCTTGTCCATCTGATTACGTCTCTTTTCCTCTTTGCTGCATTTAGAAACGTTATCTTATCGCTGGAGTCCCTTCATTCCACCAATTTGAGTTTTGAATTTCTTACTATTAACATTAGCAGAAACCTTGCCTGTCAGTTACTTCAAGAAATATCCATTGGTGGCAACTCTCCTTGCGCAGGAGATTTTCCTCCCACCTATTTCACTCCCGAACAATATACATAGACCTTCCCTTTATGCCTTCCATAAAGGACAAAAACGTTAAATGCGCATCTCTCGTTTACATGTCGATTTTCCGATGTCTAACAACGTTATTGGTAACAGTAAGGCGCACTTCTTATTCCAGTGTCTTTTTTTTAGGACCACTGATTCAGGCATCTCCATTTAAATTTAGTTACTATGGCGACCACACATGATCCTGCTACACAGTCGCTTACATCTTTGAGAAAATCCTTTCTCAAAAGCTTACATACTGAGCAACGATTGATTCTCATTGGCCAACCAATGATAACGCGTCGACACCGGCCAGAATCCTTTATAAGCGAACGCATTTGCCACAGTAACCAGTCAGAGTCAGAAGTCATAGCCGCCAGCACCGAGCAGTCTGTCTACATCGACTCGTCAGCCTGCATTCCAGAACCAGTTTACCCTCCGGCAACCGACCTCCATTATTAACCGCATTCCGCGTTGTTAAAACTTGTACATATTTGTAAATAGAAATGTTAGTTGTTTTCACAACTCCCAAAATTTTATTGTTTATTTGGCACGATCACCAAATACCTGGTGATCCAATCCAACCGCGAAAGTTACCACTACCTTTCCTACTCCTTTTAGACATCTTTTTGGTAAGTAAAAATTTCGGTCGAACACCAACTTGACCATGACCATGAATTAGAAATGAGCCCCCCCCCCCCTATCAATTACTCTTTTAGACGGAAAGTATAGATACTTAATCCTTAAAAGTAGTTACAACCCTGCTCTGTACTGTACGACTCTCTACATTTTTAAGCTGTATTTTTATAAACTTACTGAGAACGGTTATTATATCGACATACAGGCGTCATTAATTTACAGAAAACTGTACCATGTTTCGATGAGTTTTACAAATAAATTCGTACTGTTGATGATAAGGGTAAAACACATATATAATCGAAAACAACTGCGTTTGTTTGTCATAACATGAGTTTACAAACCGTGGAACGATGTTTGATAAATGAAATTAACGTGAATGAATACTGGAATAGTTTTGTGTTTGTATGTCTGTTCAGTGATTCCGGTATTGGTAAGTATTGACATGACATATAATGTGATTAGACAATTGTTCATTGCGGTGTGAACATCGACTGACCTCTATCGGAACGAAAACCGACCGAATCAAAGCGTAAATTTTTAATTAAACTGCTCTACCGTGTACATTTCACTTTTACACATACATATAACAATTTCTATTAAATAACCCGTTTCTCTCACTATTCCCTCCCCCCTTTCGCCCCCCCCCTCTGTAATTAAAATGCGTTCAAATTTATCGATTCGACAAATTTTAATTTGGCCAAAATGTGAAATTAAGGAAATGGGAAAAAAATTATTTTCCGCATTTTAAAAGAGGGCACATTTAAGGATGCATGTGAAATGAAAGAAACGAGAAGAATTCGTCTTGTATTTTTTCATAAATTTTGAGTATGATTTATGTTTAATTGAAAATTTACTCGTCGAATGCATTAACTTAAAAAAAAAATGGTATAATATGAAAGGAAACGCTTTCGAGCGGTTCTAAAATTGAGAAAGGCTTGAAACGTTCTCCTCTCCCTGTGGACGTTTTGATGACTTATTAGTAGCCTAATTTATTTATAAGTTATGAAACATTAATGAATAAGATGAGAGAAAGTTCTTTACGGCGATTATGTTTTAAAACTTTTTTAATGCAAGGGCAACAAGTGTAACTTATTGATCAATGTTAGGTATTTATATGTAATTTGTTGCAAATTTCGTGTACTATAAACTTCATGTTTATAATTAATCATTTCATTTTAACTTAGTTACCTAGATTTCAATTTTTGATAATGGTAGATTAAAATTTATGCTCATAATTGGAATATAAATTACCGGTGCATTAATCGTGAGTTTAGTTTAAATGGGTTATTTACGTGAAATGAATGTTTGACGGAAAGGGATTATCGCTGGCCCATCGAAAACAGCCCATCAAGGTTTAAGGTTTTGTATGTGAAAATTAAAAAAAAATTATATTTTCAGAGGGACATATTTACACATTAATTCCGTCACTTTTTCAAATTGGAATCCCAGAAAACACACATATAAAATATACATACAACATATATAAGATTGAAGTAAGTACCCCTACATATGCTTTTTTTTATATATCAAGTATGTAAGTATTCTTTAATAAAGTTATATAAACCGTATGTAACAGATTACGTATATTTTACATAATAGTATATAAACTTACGGATATTCTGTATACAGAAATTCATATAATATATACATATAGATAATTACATATTACCCATGAAATTTATGTGCTGTCATATTTATATGGTACATACGTTATGTAAAATGTAAAATCTTATAGTAAGAAGTATTACATATTTTTTATGTATGCCTTCTGTAAATATAATTATAAATTAACATTACATATATTATATTGTCGAAAATAAAAATCCGTTTCTATTTGCGCCGCATAATTAATCGCACGCGCTGGTTTCCTATAACGCCAAAAATTGTAGTTCACGTACCTTTAATATTAGATCCGTATCGACTAAAATGCGTCTAATTTATATAGAAAATAAATAATATAAAATAAATTAAATCCTGCTCATTTTTAACATAAAGGTAGGTAAGTATAATCATTGAATAAGACTTCACTCAACGATATAATCAAACATAATTTAAACTCGCGAAACAGCTCAAAGTTAGGAAGAACGAAATAAAAAAAAGAATGTTTCAGATTAGCGCAGTGGTACAATGTCGGATACAACGAAAACGCATGTCGGATTTCGGAATTTGCAACGCCCACCCGCAGCGGTTCGAATCCGGTTAAGGGAAACTTTTCAAGGAAGTGTATAATATCATAATAAACTGTCGGCTTTCAGTTCAGGTAAAAACGGGTTCGTGAAAGAATTAAGTTAATTAAAAGTACAGTTGCACGTAAAAATGTAGTTTTTCTATTTTTTTGTATGAAACTGATTAAATAATTTTTTACATTGGTAATAATTACATTATGCTCGAGTAGCTGCCATTTGGTCATCGCAACGCTTTTACAACTAATGTTTTTTATGTGAATATTACATAAAATATACATAAAACGTATACAAATTCATGTACTACAGATATAAAGAATTTACATCTAATAGACATATATATTATTTTGAAAATTGCTGACATCCTGACATTAAAAATCTCTTATTTTTCTTCGAGTTTTATACAAGGTGTAACAAAATAAGTGTAAAACATTTCAGGGGGTGATTCCTCATCGAAAAAGAGATAGGGTCTTTCATATAAAGAAACTGTTAAGATACAGCCCCTTAAAGGGGGTACATAAAATTTGTTTAAAAATTTTTCTCACAAACACTAAAATGTAATTTATTTGGTTTACCCCATGATTGTAAGGGGTGGAAAACGCAACCCCTAAAATTTATTTCCAATAGCTTGTTTTATTCTAAACAAAAAATGTCTTGAATTTTTTGCCCAAAATTAATCAGTTCGCAGCAAAAAATTATTTTACGAACAACTACAGAGATACAACGTCATAAAACGAAAATACAAAACTAATTTATCAAGAGACATTTTTTGTTTAGAATGAAACAAGCTATTGGAAATAAATTTTAGGGGTTGCGTTTTCCACCCCTTACAATCATGGGGTAAACCAAATAAATTACATTTTTAGTGTTTGTGAGAAAAATTGTAAAACAAATTTTATGTACTCCCTTTAAGGGGCTGTATCTTAATAAGGGATGCTCCAATGAAGTTTCTTTATATGAAAGACCCTATCTCTTTTTCGATGAGGAAATGTTTTACACTTATTTTGTTACACCCTGTATAAATCTAAAAAGTTCTTATATAATTTATATGTATTTTATATATAAATGTGTTTGCTGGGATGGGTGTGTTGTGATACATCCTTTGAAAAGGCATTAATCTTTCTTTAAAATGCTACTTCGTTTTTTAAAATTTAATTGAATTTTATTGTTTAGTACTTACATGTTTTCTTATGAAGTGCTGAAAATGTCCGCCCTCTACCTCCATACAATAGTACAACAACTGTTGAAAGTGTTCCCGCACATTCTGATGAATATATGGTGTTATTTGTTGACCCTCATTAGTGATGCGGTTCCGTAAATTATTATCTGGGTGGCATAAATTTTAGGTGTACCCAGAAAAAGAAATCGGGTGATTTCGCTGACCATTCCTCCCAATCCATCTACTAGGAAACGTACAGGTAATGGGGAGGAGCTCCGTCATGCTGAAATATCGGATTTTCTTCATGGTAACTTTGATTCTTTTCGATAATTTCGATTAGCGGTGGGTTGATAGCATTCACCAACAAGTCTAGTCTAAGTAAGTATCCTCATTTAAATTTCCCGGTAAGAGAAATTGTCGAATTGTGTGATCACCAAAAATACCAGACCCGACGTTTAATTTTTGAGGATGTTGAGAATGAACCTCATGGTAGATCCTTGGATTCGTGTCGGACCAGTAACGACAATAATTATGTCGAAAAAATGAACATTCGCCTGAGAAGCAAACATTAAAAATGTAGTTGGGACTATTTATACTTCTTTCGGACATTATTTCACAAAATAGTAAACGGCGGTTATCATCTTCATTCAATTCTTGAAGAAGTTGAATTTTATATGGATGTGCATGGTCCGCGAAACTCCCGTTACATCAGAAAGTTTTCTCGTAGGTACTTAATGTAGGGTTCATGGTAATTTGATCCAGAACAGCTACTTCTACTGCCTCATTTCTCATCAGATTTTCAATATTCCATTTCTTATTTGCCACTGAACCTGTTTGGCGGAATTTTCCTATTCATTCTAGGGTGTAACCATGATGTATGCCTCCCATTAAACAAAGTTTAATTATAAAATACAATTCAATCATTTCCACTCTTTCCGCAATAGAATAAACCATTTTTTATCCAATCGAAAGAAAAGAAAAGCACAGAAGTAACGAACTATCCACATCAACTACTTTACTAAAGATATTACCATCCTTCGTCACGGTTCAAATTGTGGGGGTGTTTGAAATTTCAATGGCCTCACGGATTTTCCTTTGGTAGAAGAGGAGGAACGGGATGCAGATTTGGCTTCTTGAAACAGAATATTGAAGCCGTTGGATAAGATCTGGGAGATAATACGAGTTTTACACGAATTGTAGACGATCTTGATTTGGTGCTTCCGAAGAATGTTCCCAATGAGATCTGTGACTGGATACAGGACAAGAAAGTAATACTCCTGACAACCTTCTCCTAGGTGTTGTGTGCGAGGTGATGATTTATAACCTTGCGGATTTCGCTCCTGTGGAAACCATTGTCGACTAATGTGTTGCTGGCGTGCTGTAATTCGTTCCGAAGCTTAGGCTTATTGGAGACGGTTACAGCACGATGGACCAAGGGATTGATAATCTACCGTTTTTGGGCCGGGTGACCTGTAACTATTGGTGAGACTGCGTTTAGACTGAGTGACCAATACTTCCATTAGGTGGTGGGTGGCTAAAACATCGAGAAAAGGGAGCGTGTCGTTAGCCTCAACTTCCATGGTAAACTTGATATTGGGATGTTGGGTACAAAGCGTCATAACCGTGTGGCCAAATTTCACAGGGGTCATCGACGTACTTATACCAGACCCTTGGGTTAAAGCTGAAAAGATTCCACAGCGACCGAGTCGAAAAACTCCATGATGATATTGGCTACCACGGGTGAGAGGGGAGAACCCATTATATTGCATAAGGATTAAGGATATTAAAATTATAAAAACAGCATTTTTCGCCGTCCCCAGTAATTCAAATTAACATCGTGTAACGCCCTTGCGTTAATTTTCTAATTTCTATTGGAAATATTTCTAATTTTCTTTCTTTACGTTAATAGTTAATATTCTTAAAATTGCTATATCGTAGAAATGGGTTTCCTATGAATTCTCTTATCGTAAACTTGAAACTGCATGTCAACAGTTTTATTGTCTGCCTATCTATTCCCACGCAGGTGCGCTATTTTTAATGAATGCTGCTTTGTTCTGATTTGCGTCATATCCGTTGATAACGCGATAGCTTTGCTTTCGCCGATTTAGCAGAAGCGAGTGAATGGAAATCTTCCCCTTCTCAATAGTTTTCTTGGATAAAAAATGTACCTTTTGCCTTCAGTTTAATAACCGCTTTTGTACGAGTTAGGTACTTTTCTGTAAATGGTAAAACACTGTTACTAAAAATCGATAATTTCGTCTTTAAGTGTTTTATCACAAAATTAGTGATATTGTGGAACTTCTGCTTTTCCTGAATATCTACTAAAATCGTATTTTTACGGCTCTAGCACGGTAAAAAGTGTACATACCTAGTTCGCTAAACGCTGGAATAATTATCTCCAGCACTTTCTCGTACCCACCAAAATTTCTCTTATTTTCTACATAACTCCATGCTTTTCTGGTGAAGATAAAACATCGACATATCTACTATAATTTATTAATTTTCTACATTTACAACTACGTGAATTTTAACTTTCATTCTACCTTTTTGACATTTTAAATTTGCTTTATTGCTCTTGCTATAACGTAACTTTACCTTCGTATTTCGGCTATAACTTTTTATCTTTCTAAATTATTATAGTTTACATATTTGCTAATTTAATTTTTACTTGTACAAGATTAATTTGTTATCTAATTACCTTGATTCTTTAGTTTAAATTTAACTATTTTGAAGATTAAACTAATCAATAATTGGTATCCGATCCCCACACTACAAGCTAGTGATTTGTTATTTTGTTTTTGTGTTATTACTTTTATTTAAGGTACTTCTCAACGGAAACTTATGCATAAGGATCCTGTGAAGATAAGGACGGTAATATTTTAATTTATCATTGCAATTATTACCTTGTAAACTTTCGATCGTTTCCCCAATATTTTTGTTTGTTAATTTAACGTCACTCAAATCATTTTACTTGCTATTTTGATTTACTTTTAGGTAATTGAGATCCCGTATTTTGTGCTATAGAATTCAATATTTATTTGTATTTATAAACCCGCCATTTTGTTAGATATTTTATTTGCATATATTCATTATAACCACATCAAACTTATTTCTTTTTTTCTATTTATTGCTCAAACTAACCCGTTCTCTTTCAGGATTGACATCGCTACTACTATTATACCTGTTAACACCTTCGTAATTCGGATTAGCAGCGCTATTTTCTCGAAGAATTATTTCGCTCATTGTAGCTAACCTACGACCACCTGCCTACTAGCACTGAGCTACTGCGGCCATCGCTCCTCGTAAATTTCGTTGCGACCAATTCTTGCCGTAACAAACGTTTGAGTGTATGGAAAAGATAGATATATGGAGGGGTATGTGGAGACGAAAAACCAACGATGAGCTATATGAGCTTCTTAAAGAAGATAGTGTAGTGACTTGGGTTAAAAGAGCCCGTCTACGTTGGTTGGGCCACCTGTGTAGAATGTCTGAAGAGCGTTTACCAAAAAGAACAATAGAAATGGGAGAGGGTGCTAAGGAAAGGCAGGGGAGACCGAAGGTCAAATGGATAGAAGTGTATGTATGTAAGGATTTAGAAAAATGCGGTGTTACAGATTGGAAAGTGAGGACAACACACAGGGTTAGGTGGAAGAACACTAATAAAGCCTTGGATCTAAAATGATCTGTTGAGCTATTTTATATATGCCTAAGTCATATTCAAATATTACATGAGAAAATCCAAATACCTATGAATAATAATTTGAATATAATTCAACTCGTGGAAACCTAAGTCATATTTTATACATATTAAATCTATTACAAATAACTTTGTATAAGTTTAATATGTATTAAACATTTATATCCGTACTGCCATATTTTATTTAATCAAATTTCAATGTTTGTTCATAAAGAAGTGAGGATATTTGGTTTATTGTTATGTATGAACGATCATTTGCTTCATCATTACTTGCAAATGGAAAATGTAAAACTTGTTATAGTAATAAAGCAAGGATCAAGAATCGTCTGAGCTAGCTTCAAAGGGCTTACATGCATGGATCAATGAAAATGTAGAAGTGCCATGTTCCGCTCTAAATGCTTAGCACAAGCGTTTAATGAAACCGTTACCAATCTCCCATTCCTACTGATAAGCAGCTTTAAACACACCATTTGCACATGAAAGGTAAAATTACTAGTTGAATTTCAGCGTGTAAATTAGACACGTGTAAGTCATGACACAGATTTCTTTGATGAAGATCTCTTTAACTGGTGGGTAGCTCCCTTTCAGTAAATGTTTGTAAAGAGAACTTTGAAATTGGCTGTAATTTGCTAGGATTAAAACGTATCAAGTGAAGATGCTCATTTTATACGTACCTAAAGAAAACAAAAAAAAAGAGATTGATGTATGCCAAATAGTAGATTTGATGGGAATGAGATTCAATTTCACTATTCATTCATAAACGCCTTACATTTCCTCGGTTCCTCCCGTGTGGTAAATTTTCCAATTCATGCGTATTGGATGGATTTGTATACGAAATAAAATACAGAACGGCTGATACTATACAGTAGATGCATATTTGCATATAGGTGGATTTGCTTATTTGGTTCTATGTTAGATTTTGTGGTTTATCCGTGAATAATTTACTAAGTTTGAATTTCATCCCTGTCAAATTATGCGCATATATTTGAGGCAATCTGCGACTCAACTTACCAACCATTTATTTTAAACTGAATTGATTTCAATATCTTCTACCTTTAGCTTGTGTATTTAGATTAAAACTGAAAGTTGGTCCGTGTCATATTTAAGATATAGACAATTTTCGACTTTGAGAGCGAAGTATCAAAGTCGTAAATCGTTAAATAAACACAAAAGTGATTGTCACTTATAAAAGGAACTTTAAGTTTAAAGCTTTTAGGGACTGAAATTAATTTACACAATTGTTAAATACGAATTGAATAAGTTTTAACTCTCTTCAAAAATCAAATGGAAAAGCTTACTTTTGATGAAAAGAAAATTGGTTAAGTTTTCTCTTCTCCTTCACTTTCCCTTAACCTACAAAGATCGTTAAAATTGCATTTGTAACGTTTATATAACTAAAATCAGTCGATTACACCGCTTCGAAAATCACTTGCAGTATAAGGGGAATCTTTTATAGTAATTGTTGGAACATCTATTTCAAATTGTAGCTATGAACGTAAAAGTTATGGGTAGCACAGTCAAATTCGTCCTCCTACAGTGTCAGTGTCTAACAATCCGTGTTTAGTAAAACTGTAAGGGCGAACTTTATTTAACCATTGCATTTTTGTATATTCACTTTGTGGATAGAAAAATCTGAAATTCCAGTTTCCGTCGACAAGAAGCGAACCTGCGTAAATATTCTTGTATTCATCCTGTTTTTCGTTTGTTATGTGAAAAATTGCAATTATTAAAAGATTGCGTCTTCTCCTAGATTAGGTAATTAGTAGGGCTTAGCAGTGCCGTAGCGATGTGATTACGGGCCTGTGTTCACCAACTTACTAGCGGGCCCTATTGTCAGGTGGAGGGGGGGGGGGGCTCAGGTTTTCACAATAACACAAACAACAAAATAAGGAACATGATATACCTGTGTGTTTCATGAATATACCGAATTTTACATGTTAGATAATTATTTTTTTCTACAAACGTCAAAAAATGACAAGGTTTGCGCATCGATAACAATACGCGAAGTGACCCTTTTTTTCACTTACCTTCGTTACCATGACAGCGTGCCCGAAATGACGACGCCAGGCGCGAAGTACGCACTACACGCAAACTAGATGAGAGTTTTGTATTTTAACGTTAAAATAATTGTCAAATTCTTCACGTTTCGTTTGCGTTTGTAGAAAAAGTTTTGTTTGCAACTCGTGCGCGAAATACTTTTGGTGATCTCGACTATTTTTTTAACTCGGCTGCGCCTCGTTAGAAAAATCAGTTCTCGATCACCAAAGTGGCATTTCGCGCACTAGATACAAAAATAACTATTAGTTGCTTTATCTAAAAAAGTGACAAAATTCCAAAAAACATTGGGCAGAGATAAATTGTGCATTGGGGTTATTTTTTGCAAAAAAAAGTTGTCCCGTGAGCACGCCCCTGGGGAATTGTGGTATCAACTGTAATAAATCCAAAGAAGCCTCATAAAGTTACGATCAACCATAGAAAATTTCATTAAAATCGGCAGAAACATTTTTTAGAGATTTCCGGACATATGTTCAAAAAGCAAAAATGTTTGTTTTGATGTTCCCTACCACACCTAAAAGTTTGTCGGTACATTTAAGAAACACACTGTATATAACCATAAAAACCACTTTTTTGGTGTTTCATAGCTAATCTTACTGTACAACCACAGAATAAAACACAAGTGATACAGAAGCGACACTCTCCGTCGGCACCTTTGAAGTTATGTTGCCGATACAAGGCGGTCTCCTCGGGGCAACCATGCCCATTTTAGTCAAACTTCCTTGTCTGTTGCATTAGCAAGGCTAATAAAAAGAGGAGTGGTTTGTAGTTTTTCTCATTATTATCTAAATTTGAAATCGTATAAAAAAATGTGATAAACGAAAAATATTTGCCATACATTTTCGCATGTGATAAGCGGTTCACAGTAAAACTAATTCCGATAGAATTCTCGCAATAAGAGTTCAACGCACCGGGCACCGCTAGGTACATACGCTGAAATGTATAATGTATCAATGCGCGCACTATATTCTACAACAAAGAAGGCGGAGTTGTTAGTCCACGCGATAAGAAAATTTGCAACACGTATTTAGCAGAGTGTCGCTTCTGTATCACTTGTGTTTTATTCTGTGGTACAACTAAAACGATTTTTTATTACTGTCGCTTCCAAATGTATGGATAAGTGCAGATATATCTAAGTATATGGGGAACATGCTTCGTCAATAAAAATATGTTTTACAGCGCTTTAAAAGTGGTGATGTTTGACACCAGCAACAAAGAACGCCAAGGGAGGCCAGTAAAATTTTAAGACAATGGAGGCGTTATTGGACCAGGATTAATGCCAAACTCAAGAGGAGCTCGCTGAAACCTTGGCAGTAACTCAACCAGCGATTTCAAACCGTCTCAATGCCATGCCATACAAGAAAATACAAGAAAATTGGGTTCCGTATGAACGCCGTTTTTTCACATCCGAACAACTGCTCTAAAGGCAAGTCGGAAGGTTTTTTTTGCATCGAATCGTGACGGGGATTTCAATGGGATGTCCTACCCCACCCGCCCTATTCACCAGATATTGCTCCTTGCGACTACCACTTGCTACGGTGGTATGGTCTCGCCGAGCAGCACATCACTTCTTACGAAGAAACCAAAAATTGGGTCGATTCTTGGATCGCCTCAAAAGATGAGAAATTTATGTAATCCGTATGCTGCCCGAAAGATGGGGAAAAGTCGTAGCTAACGATGGACAATACTTCCAATAAAATACATTGTACCTGCAAAATTTGAGAATAATAACCCACGCCCATTCCAGTGGGTTGGTTAGGGTACTCTCCTTTCTGAGTTTATGTTACGGTACCTATCATGACGAGAATTAGCGCTGTAGCAGTACACCGCGATGATCCCTTACGAGACACTCGTCTGGTTGGAAAAATCTATCTGTAACGTGCACCGTATGGACCTGATGAGACGTGCACCACACTATTTGTTAGTGTTCCGCACTAATCCTACTGAGGGGATCTATGTTCGGAGAATCCTTTCTAAGCATAGCTACGATTGGCGCCGATTCTATTTCCATTATCCGCATATATGTATGTATATCTTTCGTATGGGGTGGCATTGCTCATAAGTCATAACATAGAATCCATGATCTCTCATACGAGATATGTTGGGAAAATACACGTTTCGCCGTATCTAAGGGACATTTATCAGAACCAATTAAACACTTCTTGTGGAGGGCTGAAGTTACAGCGCGCTTAATAATAGATGAGCAATATTATTGGCTTTATCTGTTGCTCTAAACAGAGGCTTTAACTCAAAAACGCCAATTGCCTATTCGTCCAAGTGTAAAGTGTGCGCCCTTACGAAATGAGATTCTCAGTTCAGATCAATGCACAAATTATAGCAGAGAACGGTAGAATAGCTCCCACGCATCTTTGTTTCGATTAGACGGCTCACATGGGCCAAAACGCTAAGAAGACAAAAGGTGTGATATATGGATACCTAAGAAAGGTGAGGACACAACCTTATAGTGAAATGATTAGGACCTTATGTAACAAACTGAATGAAAACTTAAACAGGAGGTTTTTCATGAAGCGTGATGTCATATAAGTGTGAAACTGTTTTTGTGCGTACTGGCCTTGGCCTTTTGTTACGGTAACAATTTGGTTGTAACACAAAATTCATAAAATGCAATGACCTCGGAAGCTCAGTTATAAGGGGCAGTAATGGGGTGGTTTAGGTATAAGCACAACATTTTAAATTCAGTAAGCGAATGTGGGTAGTAAGAGATAAATAAAATTAGGGCGCCATTTAGAAAGTTAAAACTGGTAATCAGATACGAAAATCTTTGCAGCTTGAAGTAACTAAATGCTGAAAGAAATATGAGTATTCGGTAAAGTAGTACACTTGAGTAACGGTAATCGTGGTTATAATGAACTAAACAGGTAACACTTGTAATAAGCAATTAATATATTATTTAACAAAACTGCTTCACAACGTTAAATGAAACATAAGGGCTTACTTTTACCTTGGTAACAACTGAAAAAAACATCTAACAAATAAATGAGGGTAGGTAACAAAATATAAGATATCAGCAACCGACTTGTTATCTGTACAACAGTCAGTAAATATAATCAAAACAAATCTGACCTTACTTACAAAGCAGCAGTGTTGATTGCGCAACCAAACGTACTGTTGAATTACCTAAACAAAAGAGTTAATTAACAGAGTTAGGGCTGCAAGAAGCAGACCGACTGAAGTATAACAGTATCGAGTGTTGACATTAAACTAATTAGCAATTGGCTTTTTAAGTTTTAACTTTAAACAAATTAAATCCATCAAGGTAAAAGATAACATGAGTAACAAAACTAATTTGAAAGGTAGTAAAACAAAGTTACTGAAAAAAATTTTAAGAACGTAACAAAATGAATTATTAAAGTGAATCAAGCTATGTGAAGATGATCAAGTAATTTAGCATAAAACAATTTAGGCGATAACAATAGTCAAATTCAAATAATAATAAGAAAAATACTATGAGGTTATAGTAAACTTAGCAATTCTTGTTACTAGGCGACTTGTTTTCAAAGGTTGACGGAAGATGGCGGCAGTTGAAAATCTTGTAGTAATTTATTTTCTTAATTGAAGAATTCGGAGATAATGGAGGTGAGATGATGAACAGCAATTAAGGTCGTTACCAGGAGTTTTACCAACGACGTTCGTCGGCGAGTAGGAACGGAAGTAATTTCAGGTAGAATCTCAGATAAATTCGTTGGAAAAATGGTGGTTACACCATCGTGAAATCGGCAAAACGCTACGACAAGTAATATGAATTACTGTCAAGAATTTAAAGGAAATTGTGATATTTAATATAAATAATAATTAGGTACATACCTAGAGGATTATTATTCTCCAGGAGCGCAGCAAGAAAGTAATTCGTAAACAGTTATTTAATGCACAAATACGTAAAATACGGTTTAATGACTCTTAGAATGAGCAGATGATTCCAAGTAGACACTAGATTGATTGAAGCTTTTCACTTAAAGAAGATTAATATCGATTTATAAGAAAATGTGAAAATGTCGGTGGCACTAAATATGTAACGTTTTGTTCAACGACACGAAGTAGAAAGATATGCCATTAAGAATCGAGCTACTATTTATGTAAGTTTGTCGGCGGCTCAATGGCAAAAAGAAATGAAAACGAAACGAAAAAGCTCAACCAATCAGAGATCAGGTAACGTACTCTGTAGCCAATTAAAATAACGGATTTCGATCACCGAACGAAACATCTGTAACGGAACCAACGCAAACGTCGCGAATCTTTAGGACGCTTCTATTAAAAAAAGAGGGATGATCAAGGTATCGAGAGCGAACTCTTTTGACAGAATAAAGAATTAGGAATTTTCGTAACTCTGTAATTCATACTAAAATCAATACGATCGACTTTTTTCGAATTAGGCAACTAATCGAGCAACACGTAACACTTTTTTGGTTGTTTTGATTATAGTGGGAGTCCCTGATGTATTTCCTCTTGTGGAACGCGCGAGTAGCGGCCATAAGCTAAAACGTATGCGGTTGACAAATGTTCTCTTTCTTTCTTCCCCTTTTTTGGTATGAGAACAATATCTGCGCGTTTCGAACTTTTTGAGTATGTTCCTCTTCTTGTTCCAGTTCTAAAAGCCATCGTCGATCGAAGAGGATTGAGTTTCGCCACTTGTGCTAACAATTCTGATGATGTTACCTGTGGGCAAAGAGCGTCTCTGTCGCTGCCAAGTAGACTAATTCGTACATTAACTTCTGGCAATAACGCGAGATAGTTTTACGTTACGTCCTTTTTTTTTTTAAATTTCATCAGACATACATACATGAAGCTCTTGGCGTTTTAAATACATTTATAGTTTCTATGAATTTAAATTTGCAACATGTAAGGAAAAAAAACCGTACGACGTGTTTTTACCAAAAAGAAACTTTTACAATTAAACGTTTTCATTATGTGTCAGTTCTTCGGATTACTTAGTATGTGTAAGTTCAATTTTTAGTGCAACTATCTTCAAAATCTACTAAACATAATAAAAATACGAATGTTTCTGTCAACTTCCGTTCGTATTGAAAGTTCAATCAAACAAAGCTTTATTACTACTTACATTGTACATAGTATACTAATAGTTAAAGGTTTGAAAGTTCTTAATTACACCCTGTATTGGTGTTACATAGGGAATTTGAAGCTGATAAAAGGATAAAATAACGTATTATCATCGATTCCGTGACTCTAAATTTTCTCATACATGGCACACCTTTGGTTTTATGATTATGGAATCTCCTTTAAATTGGACCAATTCGTAAATCGTTTAAAGCCAAAAGGAAAATCGACCTCATCTTTACCTTTAGAGTAGCGGAAATTTCGAGAAGTGTCAAGTTCAATTCACTGTCAACACGTTGCGTTTAAACTCTTTCATGTCGTATTAATTTGTCATAACTTTTGACTGTTGAATTATTATAATTAACGTATAGTCTAGTTTGAAAATTAAAAGAAGGAGGATATTGTGATAGTAACGTTTCACAAACCACCTAAAGCAATCATCCCCTAATCCTCTCTGTGTATGTAATACTAATTAATTTTACAAACAAATTTAGCCCAAAAGGGATCTATCAACTGACCCATTAATAAGGTAGGTTATAATACCTTCTCTACGTATAGGTGGAATTATTCAGTCTTAAGTTTAGTTAACGCATTTTGAATTAGCAAAAACAGCCACTTAATCCTTTTGAGTTCATATTAAGCATTAGGTTAAATTCGTAGGATTAGTTTCTGACATTTAGCGTAGGTAGCGATATTGCTTAAAATATGTTAATACCGGCGACTATCAATTATAGCTGTTAGTTTACATAATTGTGGAAGGTATTGTAGTTATAACCTGTAGGATAATGGGGAGGATGCTATGATATCATTATTGTATCCCGGTCACAGACTGTGCCGTAATTAGCGTAATTTGACGGGTTGATGTTATAAAACTTTCTCACTTAGATCTTTAACGTGGAAATATGATAACCTGTACGCTATTTACTACTTCAGCTGAGGAAGCCGTTGCCATTAAAATACTTCATTAGCTTATCTTTGATGGTGTTGGTGTTGACGTTTATATCGCACATTTTTACGCTTTTCAACAATCGATTATGTATAGTAAAGGGTTGTTGCTTATGTAAGCGGTAATTGAAGAACGTATTCACATCCGACATCACCCTCGCATTTCACCAAGAACAATACAGTACAATACATTCACAGATACATTATTCCCCTTAACGAGTAAATTAATTTGCTTAGTCAGCAATGTGCGCATTACTTCTAACGTAATTTCTTTAATTAATATTTGCTTCGATGGCGAAGTTTCAATTTCGCTTCGAAATTTTCATATTTACAGTAGGTAAGCAAACAACCGTTCGTTATTTTCTGTTTAATTACATGATTAGAACTTAATGAATTTGTTATTACGAAGTGCACATTGTATTAACTGGAGAGATTTCGTTGGAAATATTTTAGTTAGATAAGTTTATAAAATAATTATTGTAAAAAATCGATACGAAATCCACTTGTTGTAAAGAGATGGAAAGGAGTAACTTGTCTAATAAATTTGATAAGCAAATTGTAGGTGTGACTCCTTCCCACTCATTTTTAAAAACTGCCCGCCCCAGTCAAAATGGGGGAACAAGAATTAAGACTGGGGAAAATCTTTTAAAAGGCATCTCCGATGAGACAAGGGGTTTTTTTACATATTTTTGCTCCTTTTGAATTCAACCGCTCATCCTGTATAACCGACTATCCGAAACCGTTCTTGTATCCTGAAAACCATTATTTGTACACTCCGCTTATATTCCTGATACATTTACCTGAAAACCTGATATTCCTGAACCGTTATCCTGCTATCCCTTGTGAAAATCCCGTGTGTGCGTTCCTCTGTTCGTACCCACCTGTGGGTTAGAAACAGTTTTATAGTTCTTTTTTGGGGTAAGTACGTATATATTTTTTCTTTATCTTTATTATTATATTCACCTGTATATACATTAACATTTAAGACACCGGTAATTAGTGATTTACCGTTTACAACCGTTTATTTGCACGTATTCAAGATTCACACTAGTTCACCCTGTATACTTTTCGACTGTAAGAAACAAGCCGAAATAGCAGTGGTATAAAAAGGTTTGTGATCCTACGTTGTTTTGGTATAACTGGAGTGCGGCCGTTCAACCCGTTATACTGCACCGTAATTTAGCAGGAGATTCCGTAGCTAATTACACATAAGAGATTAATTATCTAACAGTTGTACAGTCGAATTCGTTTCTCTCTAAGACGACAAAAGGGCTAATTAACCTGTATGATTGTGGGTAAGAGCTCCTAAGTGCACGTTTCTAATAATCACCGGTTTTAAGCAACCGACTTGTTTTAGCCCTTGAATCTCTAGTCTGGCAACGCAACGGAGAATTTCGTTTGTAGGGAAGTGTTCTGGGTACTTACCTTACCGAAAGAGCATATCAGTTCAAATTTAGCTAAAACATGTTTCATTTGCAACGATCACAAATGCACCATTAAAGAAAAAAATTTGTAAGTCCGACCCTGTACATTTTCTTTATACCAAAATTTGCACTCATGTTGGGGACATGCTGGGGTATTAACCCTGTAAAAAGAAAATAAATCGCCCTAAAAACAACAAAATTATTTCAGATTAACAAATGTACTCCTTTATTTCGGGCCACAGTGTATTATAGTCTGAATGATTCTCATTTTCATCGTCTCAAAAGCAACGGAGGAAAAAAATAGATTGGCTTGTATATGACACCCAATGTTACTTAGTGCGTACTGCTAAATGACATGTAAAACCGGCACTGCTTATGTGTTAGAGGGTGGAGGAGGGGGTCGTTGTGTCTACCGGTACGAGGTAATCTTAAAACTATAATATATATAATAGAATAATCTATAAACTACTATAATATTCTAATTGGCTATCAGTGTACGTCATTTAGTCTCTGATTGACTGACCATCCGTTTGCGTTCGTTCCGTTTCGTATTGAAAACCAGATCTCCGAGCTTACATAAATAGTACTCCGATTGCTAACTGCGCATCATTTGTACTGTGTTGCTGAACTACACGTTACTAGTGTTACCGAATTTTCACAAGTTTCTTATAATCGATATTTAGAATCACCTGCTTATTATAAATACCATTAAATCGTATTATACGGCTTTACGCATTTAATTTCGTTTACGTTAAAAGTTTTGCTACGCCCCAGGAAAATATTAATCCTCGAGGTATGTACTTACCTAATTCTTTTGTATTAAATATCACGTTACTCTTTGAATTCCTGACAGCAATAATTCATATTATTTGTCCTACCGTTTTTGGTTTTCTTTTGGTTTTGCATCTCACGTACGGTGTACCACCATTTTGTTGAAGAATTTGTCCTGAGTTCTACCTGAATTTATTTCCGTTCTACTTGCTGTCGAACGTCGTTTTCTGATAAACAACGTTAATTGCTGCCCATCATATCATCTCTAATCATCTCCGAATTCCTGAATTAAGAAATCATTTACTTCAAAATTTTCATCTGCTGCCATCTATCGTCAACTTATGGAAACCATCGCTAAGTTCACCCAAAATTTACTAACCTTACATTTTGCTCATTATTGTTTGAATTTGACTATTGTTTATTGCTTAAATTGTTTATGCTGAATTACTTGATCATATATCACATTTTGATTCACTTTAAATCACTTTTGTTATTTGTGTTACCTTTTTCCTTGAAGAATTCATTTTGCTTAAAGTTAAAACTCAAAAGCCAAGTGATATTTAGTTAATTGTCAACACTCGATACTGACTCAAGTTCGTAACTGTTATATTTCAGTCGGTCTGCTTGTCGCACCCCTAATTTTCTGTTAATTAACTTTTGTTGTTTAGCTAATTAAACAGTACTGTGGTTGCGCAACAACACTACTGGGAAGTAAGAGGTAAGAGTTGCTTGATTACATTTACTGACTTTTGTACAGTTACCAAGTCGGTTGCTGATATATTTATATTTTTGTGTCACCTATTTTGCATTATAATTATTATTGTTATATGTGAAGTTCCATCGTTCCAAGGTAAAAAGTTAAACCCCTGTTTGTTTAATTTAATGTTGTGAAAGAGCTTTTTTAAAAATATATTTTATTATTCATTGCTTCCAGTGTTAACCGTTATATTTTGGTTCATTATAACCACCACTACCGTTACTCCAGTGCATTTATTTAGTGAATACCCCCACTTTATTTCAGAAATCATATCACTGTTACTACAAGCTGCTAAGATCTTCATACTTCTGTTTACCAGCTTTAACTTTCTAAAGAACTTTCGTGGGGCCCTAAATTTACTTATTATATATTTGTTACTTTGATATAAATTAACTTTAGCTTTGATTACCCCTCTTTGCTTGCTGAGTTTAAGTTCTGTACTCATATCTTACCTACTCCCATTAGATTACCCCTCATAACTGAGCTTTCCGAACCATTACATTATAGATTGCGTTATCAACCAATTGTTACCGTAACATAGTACACACATATAACTATATTTTATTAATTCTACAACTATTATATGTATAAATGTACAAACATGTAAACTTATACAGCATGATGTAAGTTACTGATGTCGTTACCATAAGAATGGATTCAAGTATGTGTTTGTATTTTTAACTTGCACTTCACTATCGTCATTTTTCATCTCATTTTCAGTTTTTCTGTCATTGAACTCTACTTTTCTTATTAAACTAGCGGTTCATTGAACTTGGGATGGTTGAGCTTACGGTCATTGAACTTTACTTTTCTTATTAGACTAGAGGTCATTGATCTTGAGCTCGTGACCCTCAGAGTCATTGAATTTAAGGTCGTTGAGCCCATGATCTACTTTTACTGCATAGTTGACGTAAGCGGTTTTGAGGAACTGGAGGTCGGTGACTTGATCCAGGATCGGCATAGCTATACTGAGGGTCGTTGAACTAGAGGTCATTGCCCTACTTTTCCTACATAGTTCACGTAAGGGGTTTCGAAGAGTTGTGTGTCGGTGCCCTAGAGGTTGACCTACTTCATTTATTAACTGTTCTAGGGACCTTTTGGGTTCATAGTTCCCTAGCTATACTACTTGCAGGTATTGTTTAAAAAGGGCGAGAGACGAATGATCTGACAAAGAGTTAGGTGAATTGAACTGTTTCATTGGCGTCGGAGAAATGGCGTCCACTACTAGCACTTGATGAATGATATATTCCCTACCGAATGTATAAAATGTTGAAAATTTTCGGTTAATGTGGAAAAGCTTATAATTTATCCATAAAACTTGTTCTTAATTCCACGAATTTTTCAGGATTTTACAATTGCTCGGCCTACTGGAATTCGGTCTGTGAAGGTAATGAAATCATATTATCTTTCGAGTTAGATTAGGGCTGTAAAGAATAAAGATCCGCAAATTTTATGTATCCGGATATCGGATCCAAAAATATCCGGATCCAATAGATCCTAATACCGGATTTTTGTGGATCCGGATCGAAAATTCGAAGGTAAAATCCGCATCTACGGAATTGGGGGGATAGGATCCACGGATCTACGGATTTGTGAGTTAAATCCGGACCTGCATTACTATTAATTTACATAGGATCCGGATCTAATGTCTGTAGCTGTATCCGTATTTGAATAAATTCGTGGAAGAGATTACTAGATTACAGTAAATTTCATTTACTGATCCAGATACCTCCATTTTGAGATTCCGATGGATACATTTTATAGGTATCACAAAGAATCACGAAGGTAGTAGTTTAATTGGCGGGTATACTCCGATAATATGAAATTCCCAAATCGGTTCACCAGCTCTGCTGGCAGTCTTCTAGCGGAGTCGCTGGGTAGTGAAGTTAGGCAATACAAAACGATTGTACTTCTATGAACTGGCCAATTACAATTCGATTACCAGTTCATAGAAGTACAATCGTTTTGTATTGCCTAACTTCACTACCCAGCGACTCCGCTAGAAGGCTGCCAGCAGAGCTGGTGAACCGATTTGAGAATCACGAAGTTCATTCCATGGGTACATCAACAACAGAATTCACGTGTGATCGAATTTCGGATCCGAATACGCGGATCCGGTTAAGGATCTACGGATCCGGATCTTATGGATCCGAATTGTGTATGAGATCCGGAGAAATCCGGATCCGGATATATCGTAGCTGGAGATCAGGAGGAGATCCGGATCCATACCGGATCTTGTTTTGGATCTGGAACCGTTTCACACCCCTATTAGATATGCTATAGAAAATTTGTAACAGTAATAGAATAAAAATGTCGAACACAACGTAACCAAGCGCAAATGATACTTGTTATCTTGCCAACTCGCTTTTGCTAGGTGTCGGTTTGTTAATCGCTCCATTGTTCTCCAATTTCATAACCGCTCGGATGTACTTAAAATCGATCATAAACCATTAGCATTACCCACTTGAAAATAGTGTCGGTTACACAAACGTAAAATTTATTCAGTTGATTAGACGTGACGCAGCCAATGGCTTGTCTGAAAATTTAAGTAGCTGTTTGTTCTTTTTTTGATAGAGAACTTCGTGATTACAATTCGATGTAAATAATACGATATACCAACTGTATCGATTCTTCTCGGCAATATTATTCGTGTTACTTTTCGTCGCAGAGTTGCAGCCGAAAATCGGATACGATTAACTCGTTGACGCTGACGAGAGTGTAAAGGCAAAGAATACGTTTCGAAGAGACATTACGCTTAATAAGGCTATTAAATCAAGAATCAAATTATCTTGGTAGTTTGCAATACAAGCAGTATCTAAATTGCGTAAAGTAATGTCGTTACCTCCGAGTTTGAAACGAGTCGATCTGACTGAGATAATGTTCAAATGTGTGGAGAAAACCACCGAAGGTAGCAGAAATGTTTTAGATTAGGAAACGAGCTGTTGAAAGGCAAAAGCTCCCTTAATTTTTCGAAGTAAAATTCGACTGAATGTGGAGGAGGAAAAAATCGAACTGTAAATGGTATTCATGTTTTTCACGCATAAAAGCAGACCATCTTCCTTGTAACGTCAACGTAATAAATTTTAGTTTATTATGCGTACGTATGAATAAATTTCGTTGTAACTAGCAAAGAAATATTTATGGCTCGTTTGTCTATTTATATTAATGTCGTAATTTTTATTTCCGAGCAATTTAATATTTATGTACGATTTAGTTGAAATCTCAATTTTTAACGGAATTGGGTTGAAACGTAAAATGATTTTTTTTTTTCGAAAATTGACGCCATTATGTTAATGTAAAGTTCCAACATCGCGACGTGGTCGTTAATGGACCTTTTTTGTCAAATTCAACGATTCTCATGATGGAACATCAATATAAAAATTAAAACGATTTATGTTTAATGGTAAAGTAAACTTAGAAGAGAAGAATATTGATAAAAGTTAGAAAAGCATTGATATATGATATCCTTAAACCTTCTCTTATACTAACTTCTTGAAAGCACGTCGCTCACTTGAAATACAACTGAAGTAAAGGGATATTCCATTAGAAAAGGATAAAGTGCGGTCTTGATAGTCGTATTAAAGTTTAAACAATGATTGAGTGACCTTTGGGGTTTCGCCACCGAACGAACCCATCCCGTCTTACTATCGTTTTATATTTAGAGAGCTGGCGGGAACAATAATTAAGTGCTAGTAAAAGAGCAGGAGGGGTTGGGATGTCAACGTGGACATTCATTAGAATATAAATGAGGGCCGAGATTGTTTACGGCCCTCAAACAGGTGTTACATGAACTTACAAGCTCATTTACCATTCCAATTCATGTCCAACTTCCATCAGAAAAAAATAACGCAAAATCTTATCAAGCTTGTTATAAAAAAGTTTTGATGGAATCCTGGTGTATTTTTTTTTCCCTAATAAAACTTTTGTTAGCATCGATTTAAATGTTAAGCTCACCTTTTTCCACTGGATGGATGGATATCCCTTTGCTGACAAGAGAACAATACTTTTTTTGAGCATGATAAAATACAAAGGTATTACAGTGGTACAATAAAATGCTCATTAAAACCCTCCCTTAGTTTAAAAAGCTCTGTATCAAGCACGAGCACAATGAAAAGATAATATAGTTGTAAAAGAACAAAAAGTTCTTTCATCTGGTTTTCAAGACGAACTTCATTCTAAAAAAAGTTTTTAAATTTTATTTCGTCATTCATCGATCCACTCTTTATAAACGAATTGTGTTGCGATTAGTACGAGGGATGAAATAACCACTTTAGGTAATGAAAGGTTAACCTTTAACGTCAAGTTCAAGTTACGTTTACAGGAAACTACTACATCGATAATAGAGCGAAGGTTTTAATCAAAAGCCGACCCGATCACGTAACCGACATATGCCTGTTATTTAATCGATAGTATTTGAAGCAAAATTGCTTTTATAGTCCTACACATTTTATCAGATTTCAAAGATATCCTTACAATTGTAGTTTGTGCGATGTAATTCGTGCGCGCTCGCGCCCGCGTGTGTGTACAACGATTTACTCTATATTTTATTTTATATTTTATCTGAAAGTGAATACAATCAAGTTTTCGGTTGGTAAAATTTTAAGAGCTGTTATAACTGTAGCGGTTGGGAACCATTTGGCCTCTGCATAAGGCTCTATATCTAGAGGTCGTCTACTAGCGGTTGGTGAGACTACCTGGCTGTTGGGACCCCAATACTCATTCTTAAGCTTCTTAGGATAATTTATGGACATTAACGTAAAAATGCAAGTTGGGGAAATCCAGTGGCGTCAAAGTGATTACACCAAATTTTTAAACTAACAGGTTTTTTACTTTTTATTAGATGTTATTATAGAAACTACTACATACATAGATAAGGGCCACTAATGAACATTGACTGTTTTCACGTTGACCACTGTCATTATAATATTCGTCATCACTTTCACTGGTGTAATTACTGTGACGCCACTGGATTTCCACAACTTGCACTTTTACGTTAATGTCAATTATCTTAAGAAGCTTAAGAATGTGTGTTTAGGGTCCCAATAGCCAGGTAGTCTGGCCAACCGCTAGTAGACGGCCTCTATCTAGAAACTAGAAAACTAGAAAATTGGTAGGTAAGTAGACCGAAAGGTTGGCACCCCCGATAATTCCCAGAATTCAAAGAACCCAGTTTTGAAAAATTATCACCTTTATCTTGTTGCACGTTTATGATAAAGTTATGCATCAATGCATCATCAACCATGTAAGACAATTAGAAAGTTTGTAATGTAATTGAGTAAATACACAAAATATCCCACATTGAAATATTGCTGTAGTAAAGCATAGGCTATGTAGATAGATAGATAGATACATACATTTATTTGTCTTAATTACATAACAAAAGATTCTTATTTTACTAAAAATAAAAAAAACTAAGTACATTTACAAAAAAAATAAACACTTCCCACACTTGTCCTCTTCTCTCTACCCTTTCCCTACTCTCCAGCACCCCTTCATCCACTCCACCCCTTCCCACTTCCCTCCCAAAATCACCTTTCTTTCTCTCTCCTGTTCCTTTAGTTCCTCACACTCCCTCATCATATGCCATATATTTTCCCCCCTTCCCCACACATTCTACACATCCTTTTCTCATCCTCCCACCAATATCTGTTTTCATTTTCCTCGTTCTCGTGCCACCATTCTTTTCTCCTTTAACTCCATAGCAAAGGCTATATGAAGTGGTTGTATGTGTATAAGTACGACGTACATCTCGTGAGTCAAGTTCATATTAAAAATCCCCACCAGTAATGGCGACTGTTTACTGCGCAACTAGTAGGCAGACTTACATATAAATTCTGAAGCTTCACGTTAGTTTAAATAATCTGCATCACTGTGTAAAGGTAATGCTGAGAATCCAAACTACCTAATTCTTATTTAGGAGATTGTGGCAGCAACACATAATGAGAAGTCGCGTCGTAGCCGCTATACAATAATTAAGTAGTAGTTCGTCACGTGTACACATTTATCATGCACACGGAAAATATACGGGAATTGGATTCGAAAGAAACTAACCCACTTCTGGATTGTTCGTTAATTTTTAAAAGACAGGTGGATGGTGTGCCGATCTTCTTGTCTACGTAGTTTTTACAGTGCGAAGTTCATTTGAGAACGTGTGGGCCACGTCTTTCGGCCAAGAATTCTGCTGGCTCAAAGTGTAATTAAGCGACTGAGAGTGCCAGCGTGCCAGATGAAGCAGTGACTACGAGGATCCTATAAAATAAAAAAATATCTTCTCCTTGGTTCACTTCAAAAATTTACGATCATTATACTTAAGTAAACTATGGTTCCCCTAAAGGAATTCAACCGTAATCAAGGGTAACAATGAGTTTAATTATTCAGGAGTAATATACTTTACTTTACTAACTAACGTTCAACGTCTGTTCTTATTGAATTTATTTAGAAACCTGTCGAGTCGTATTCGAGTATTGAAAGTCGTTTACTCTGAGTATTTGTAGTTCCTACTGTCGAAGTAAAAATCCAAGGCCCCTGACTTTGAGTGGTCATAATAAAAAAACTGGGGGGGGGGGGGGATTTTTTCATTTTTGGACAGTATATTAGTCATTTATATACGTTTAACATGTTTAAAAATCAAAATGGCAGAAACAATTGTTTAACTATTATTTTAATTAACAGCAATAAAAACACTGTATTTAGCATTTTCCTAGCTGACGGTCAGTTTTAACTTATAAAATTGTTATTGCTCCAAATTTCAAAATGTTGTAGCACACATACTTCTCAAAAGTCGAAAGCCCATAAATGTTGATTATTGATATAATTAACTGGTTTTATGAGCTATAATCGAAAATTGACTATTTTCCAATATATGGAAACTAAAGAAAAAATTGTTGTTTTAAATGCTAAATTTGTATTACTGAAATCAAGCTGCATTATTTCTTTATTGAAAACACAATTTGTTTCCTTGTAATTCAAAGTGAATGTTATGGTTATCGTGAAACAAAGACGCACATATTCCCGCGAGAGGTAATCTACCACATCGTAAACAGTGAGCGGCAAACCACCACAATGTGATTATTCCTTTGCATTGTACAAAACCATGCGCTTCGTAGCAATAGTGTACGACAACAGCTTCCCCGCGCACTGCACTTCACCGCGCAGACCGAAGCATCCATCCTTTTTCCTCCCAACCAACCTGTCCTGAAACATTGCTAACCACACAAAAGGAACTACTTGCTAATAAAATATTCAAATTAATGAGGTAATTGAAGGCTACAAAAGGAAGGCCACCTCACCCTGTGTCTCCTACGAAAGTACCGATACCTGCATTTGTTGAATACAAATAAAGTAAATGGGAATATGTGAGTTCCATCTGACACCCTGCAAATAAAATAAAATAGTGGTTGACGGAGCCTAATAGTAGCCACCAGAATTCACTACTCGGAATGGTGAAATAACTACATTTCTAGGATACCGAGGCCCTCAAAAATGATTTACTTACTGTAAATAGGGAATCCTTTGGAAGTACTTGATATGATTAAATTATAGACATAAGTTTTAGAAAAGATGGCGTATGGTTTTGAATTTTTTGAAACGTATGGCCAACCGAATGTTATAAAGGTATAGTCTAGTCTTCGAATGTCCAAAAGGGGGGGTCTAGAAAAAAGTCAATAAGCGGAAAGATCAAATTTTTTTTTTGTTTGGGGTACTCAGTAGTATAACACAGTAAAAGTTGTTGAACCTAGGGAGCGGAAGAGGAGGGGAAGAAGTTAATGGTCCCTTTTTTTTGGTTTTTGCCTATATCTCAGTAGGAGTTGGCCCTACAAAAAACATATTTGTATACAAAATACGAAAATTCCCTACATTTTTCATTCCTGCAGTTTTTTTGCTATATCTGTAACCGTTAATGAACTATACCCTCTCGAAAATCGGTCATTTAAAAAAAACATCTTCATCACATTTAAAATTCGTCACAAAAAAGTTGTTAAATTTCCTTGGGTTTTTGTTTTGGTTTTGTAAGTTTGGGGCTCCAACACCTGAGACGTAACGGTTATGTGTAATGTTGTCCAACCCCTTTTCTGTAGGTATTTCATGGCTTCTTTTGTAAGAGCATGGAATAGAATCGAATTTGTTGGTACATGTGTTGAAGTCTGCATTATCGAACACAAACAGAACGAAGGTTCCAGGTTTAAGATCGACTGGTGACGGGCAATTGCGGATAGCTCCAGTGTTTGAACATAGTGATATGATGCTTAGAAACCCAAACCCGCAAGGGAGTACAGCAAGGCTTTTGAGCCAAACCTTCTGCAGACAAGAAAAGCAAGGCTGTTCATTACGGAGGACATGAATCTTCTTGGCCGAACAATGGTGTCCGCGATTGCAAGGCATTTCTTCATTCTGTCAGTTACTCTTTTCATTGTGGCGCCCTCTAAACACGTTTGTAGTGTTTTAGGAATTTCTGCTGCGTCCTTCAAGAAGTTATCAGCTGGTGGGTACGCTCAAACATCATATACTTCACGCTGGATGTACTGTCTTATGATCTCAGTTGCCTTCTTCACGATTCTCATTCGTTCATCAACCACCTTATTGATCTTATTTTCATACCACAAATCTGTCAGCAGTTTGTGAATAATATGGGAAGCATATCGCGGTAACTTGGTGTCGATTCACCCTTGAAGCTACTACATACGGTCGCCATATGTCTGTAACAACCTTGCTTTGTTTGTTTTGTTATGTTGAGTTTCACCTGTCAGAGCAGCTCGAAGTTCCCCAAATGAGAATTGTCACATTCCATGAAATCGTATATTTCAGCCATAGCTTTGTCGATGTGCAGATTCAGCGGAATAAATGTGCAGGAAAAAATCCATCCGACATTTTTCGTGATGTACTGTTTCTTCAGCAACCAAATCAATTATTGCTGCATCAATACAGTTGTCATATGTCTGTCTCTAACTGTAACACCGTCTTTCACCTGTGTACCTCGCTTTTTCTGTCATCCACAACTGATTTTCTTCAAAAGAGACGGTTGGTCTTGAAATCGAATTGATGACCAGAGCACCTCAAACCAACTGATGTCGTTGCTGATGTTGAAGGGGCCTGTAACTGGCACTTATTACATCCTACGGATGCATGACGTTATATATCTCAACTGAAGCGAGATACGAACTGGAATGAGCCGACGAGTTGGGGAGAGCCTTGAGAGGGGATGGAATGTCATTGTTGCTTCCATTGTTGCAGGTGGCCTCCCTCCTCGCGTCTCAACCTTCCTGGTCATAAATAAAGAGTAAGTACTATCTTGTACAACTAGTTGAATGTTTACAGAGAAACGATTTTTACTAAGTGCTGGTTCCCACCGGAATCGCTCATTCCAGTAAAGATCTAACCCCTTCCGCCCCTCCTAGCGTCAAGGACTTTAAGTATGTTAAGCCACTCCAAACAACGTGGTCTTTCCGCTTGTCGCCTTTCCTTCTAGAATCATTCGTTGACTGTTAAGGTTTATTACAGTATGAATATGCAGAAGTTACGCAAGGTAAATGTAGTCGCAAACACGAAAATGGCTATTTGTAATTATTTCCACACATTTGCCAAAGGAAATGCGCGCCTATACGATCTCGGTTAAACGAAACTGTCAAATCGTCTCCATTTACACATCCTCAAAAAAAAAATGTTTAAACTAGTTCTCACTTAACGGAAATCTGTCATTTGTGAAACCGGAAAAGTGGTTGACCGCAGGATCGGAACTTGGGGCAATTTCCTCCGCTCTTGTAGTGATTGGCTCGTTTTTCACTCGCACTTATTAATATCATATTTTTTCTCGTCTGACATTCTCAGAACAGAATGCGACACGTAATGAAGTTTAAATTAAATCACATCATTCCCCCCTCCCCCCTCCAAGAAAATGGGAGACGAGGATGCTGTAGCATGGCAATATTTTAAAACCACCGACCGTTAGCTTAGAACTTTAAACTTTGGTAAAGTTAACACAAAAAAAAAAGTTTGCAAACACGTGATAGATTACCGGACGTTGAAGGTGGAAAGTGTTTTGCTTCTTTTCCCATATTTTCCGCACGCGATTTTCGCGTTATACAATTCTGCGTGTGCCTTCTTCTACAATTCGCTGCACTGAAATGTGAAAAAATAAACGATTTTGTATAAAAAAATGTAGTCATTTATGTAACGATCACGAGCTTTCACTTTTGAGAGTTTTCCAACCTGATTGAACGTCTCGTGAGGACTGTATTGGCTTACCCCTTCGACTCAATTTACAAAGTGTCACGTCACTTTTGAGCTAATCAAAGAAATTTTCTGTTTTTTTTTCTATTTCTCTATCGGTTGTAGGAAACTCGCCAAACGCAATCATTTACTTTTATATTCCCACTCTTACACACGGTCATAATTTTATTAATGGATTAAAAGCTTTCAGTAATACGATTCCCTTGATAGGCTTTCGGAACTTTTTCCTTCCCATCCCTAAATGGTTGTATTTTATTTTAATGTGACCTTAGCTTCCTTTTATTCCCAATGGAGTTTCGAGAAGTTTACGACTGTATACGTATATAATGGTGTAAAAAGTAGATTATGGTACTTAGCGAATTTCGAGTCAATAGTGATTTGAACTTAATACAACCAATGTAACTTTCATCATAAATCACAAAATCACACCCTTAACTGACACCCCTTAATTGGCCGCGAGCTTGTTGCCAAGTTTTGATGCTTTGATTGCCAGGATCAAGTTGTGTGTTTGCGTCGTTATTTGACGCTCACATGTCAGATCCACTTAAATGTAGGAGTTACGCATGATGAGATGTGAGATAAAGAAGTGAATCTTTTCATCTATAACGAATGTTTTTTTTTAATTAGTGTTTCTCCTTTTCTTTGGATAGAGTAAATTCCAATGTTGACCACTTCAGAGTTGTCCTCGTTTTAGCTTTCAGCGTTCTCCTTTGTTGTCATCCGCTTGTGACAATGTAACATTTCTACTTAAATAACGTACGTGTTTATCCAGTCATATTTCCTGCTCTACCAACTGTCTAGTAGACAATGACTTCACATTTGAACAGTAAGAGTAATACGAAGATTGAGCTGGGTAATTTGATTAATTAATTTCCTTCTTGCCGCTTAAAAGGTGTTACTTCGTTCGACTAGCGAAATGATCCACCGCATTGTTAACAAATTTTCAAGCTCATATAAACGAATATAATAATATAACCCGATCACCCTACGTCTTATGTCATCCGTAACTTATAATACGAATGAGATTCTTCCGAGTTCTATTAAATCTTGCCACCATTTCAGAGGATTTTTTCCTTTAGGTAACCTTACAAGAAGAAGTTAAATGGATACAGATTTGTACTGTTCGGGAAAGTCATTGGAAAAGACATTAACTTGTATCTACGCATCTATAGACACAGCAGTTTATTCGATAGCCGAAAAGCTTACATTTCGTCTTCTAAATCCCTCCTCATTAGAAAACAAACCTTGTTAAGTGTTTGGTGAGATTATGCGCAACGACTATCCCATGCGCAGATACACAAAGTCACATTCAATTATCGGTTGAACTGAGCATCTGTATTATTCTCGGAACATTCAATCATCGGTTAACGAATATTCGATTTCATTATTGTTTTACACAGCTTGTGTATGATTTCCTCGAAGTCAACACGATGCAACACAACTGGATTGGATGTAAACCTGTTACTAATACTGTAAGCACCCCTTTTCCATTCTACGACTTGGACGAAAATGGACCAAAGTCTACTGTTACGTTAACTTTTGACGCGATGGGTGTGGGTTAAATACAATAAATAAGGATTAGGGAGTCTTGAAGTATAAATTACAATAAAAGAGAAAAAGGGCGCTACGTAGTTCTAAACGTATACAAAATTGAAGGTTATAACTGCGAAGATATCTTCAATAAGATAATGAATATTAATAACTATTAACTAACAATTAAATTAAATAGGAATTCAACAGAGATGTAGGGCAAGGTTATTAATTGTATAAATATTGGGATATAATGTGAAATGAACAATAAAAAAATTCTAAGATGAACTAATTTACTTTGAAGCTCAGATTCGTCGCAGATTAAATATTAAAGTCAGTGAACTAAATTGATAGTATAAAATTGGTTAATAATATACAAGAAAGCAAATGGGATAATCAAAAAAGTATGGGTTACCTTTTTATAATCTTCTTCGGAGGGGAATCCTATGCATAGTTTCCAATCCTGATTAGGTACCTCTAAATAATAGTGTACGAACGTTATTAAAACATAAAGCCAACACTGACGAGAGAGTGCGCATGAAAAAAAGAAAGAAGGAAAAACATCAACACTACATGTTCAGTGGCGTACTGTATTTAAGGGCCATATAAATTATAACAATATTAAATACATTATTGTACCATAAACATTGCACAAATACTGTATAATATGAATACGGGACATGCAAGGTGTATCTTCAGATATACACTTTTTCCTTCAAATTTTAAGTAAATATTCCCTTCCCCCATTAAAATTTCTTTCTACGTCTATGAACGTTACTACCTATGTAAATTATTGAGTTCAGTGATGTAAGGTTATATTTTCTATTTGCTCTTGAACGTCCGTAAAAGGCTTCTTTTGCACATAAAACACCATCGCGGCACTATTGTCTTTTCCGTTTTAATAATTAAATGTAGAGCAAAATAATCCTTCTTGTATTTAAACAACCAATTTGTAATAATTGACAGCACGCACAATTACCGCTGTGTTGTCAAATCAGATTCACTTTGTACCTATGGAAGATTTTATTTAAGAACGTAAATTAATAAAGGTTGTACACATTTAACAGTCGCTTAATATTTTAGTTGATCATTTTCAATAATACATTATAGATATTTATAGATTTTAATTACTATTTTAGTTGTAATGTTGATAATTGGAGAAGATTGCATTGCAAAGTACAATAAATAAGACTAAATTAGGCTATCCTTGTCCTGGCTCACAAACCAATGTAAAACACACGTTTCTGTAGTTCATTTATATTCTAAGGATATTGACGTTAAAAAATTCAGAACGAAAATTAAATTGATTCAAAGTAAATAGTGAAATATTTTATGAACAGTTAACTAAAAAAATTAATATTTTATGAACAGATAATTGAAAATGAATATTTTCTCAACAGTCAATTGAAAATTAAATAACAAGCAAAAGAATTAGATTATTAATTTAGTTAATCACAAATTTCTTTTTTTTTACACCATAAAAAGCTTGACATAGGAAAGTTAAATTAACTAAATTCAATGGGATTCGGAAAAAAAAAACCCGGAAAAAAACCCCAGAAAAAAACCCGGAAAAAAACCCCGGAAAAAAAACCCAGGAAAAAAAAACCCGGAAAAAAAACCGCAATGCAACCATGTTAGAATTCACTTTGCCTATTGTTTACCGAGACTGAAATAAAAAAATTCTTGTAAAAAAAATGCCAAACTTAAACGTAGATTGTCACTAAAGCGCCTAGGTTATTTGCAGGTTTAGTATATTTTTTTTTCATTGATACAAAGTGGCAACATGACACTAAACAATGTTTGGAAGTAAAAAAAATGCCAAACTTAAACTTATATTGCCACTAAAGCGCCTAAGTTATTTGCAGGTTTAGTATTTTTTTTTCAATTGATACAAAATGGCAACATGACACTAAACAGAGTTTGCAAGTAAAAAAATGCCAAACTTAAACGTAGATTGCCACTAAAACGCCTAGGTTATTTGCAGGTTTAGTATATTTTTTTTAAATTGATACAAAGTGGCAACATGACACTAAACAAAGTTTGGAAATAAAAGTAATGCCAAACTTAAACGTAGATTGCCACTAAAGCGCCTAGGTTATTTGCAGGTTTAGTATATATTTTTTTCAATTGATACAAAATGGCAACATGACACTAAACAATGTTTGGAAGTAAGAAAAATGCCAAACTTAAACGTAGATTGTCACTAAAGCACCTAGGTTATTTGCAGGTTTAGTATATTTTTTTAAAATTGATACAAAATGGCAACATGACACTAAACAAAGTTTGGAAATAAAAGTAATGCCAAACTTAAACGTAGATTGCCACTAAAGTGCCTAGGTTATTTGCAGGTTTAGTATATATTTTTTTCAATTGATACAAAATGGCAACATGACACTAAACAAAGTTTGGAAGTAAAAAAAATGCTAAACTTAAACGTAGATTGCCACTAAAGCGCCTAGGTTATTTGCAGGTTTGGTATATTTTTTTTCAATTTTCGGGGGTTTTTCTTCCGGGTTTTTAGTCCTGGGGGTTTTTATGCAACGTCACGCTACACATTATGTAGCTCAAGGGGTAGTAGAGATTATGAA
Source organism: Pyrocoelia pectoralis (assembly GCA_036250285.1). Lineage (NCBI taxonomy): Eukaryota > Metazoa > Arthropoda > Insecta > Coleoptera > Lampyridae > Pyrocoelia > Pyrocoelia pectoralis. The sequence goes on along the minus strand of CM070081.1, from coordinate 22,912,446 downwards.
CTGGATCGGTAAGAACAGGTCTATCACTAAAGGTTACACACATTCGAACCTTATGGTAATTCTTAGTTCTAGACAATTTAGGTATCGTGCTTCAAAATTTAGACCTTACGTTTCATACTTCATGTTCAAAATTTTAAGGACTCAGATTTTAACTTTTACATCACATTTCAAGTTCATCATTCACTTCCAGTTTCAATCACCACGTTTTAAGTTTCAGGTTTCAAATGTCAAGTTACACACACATTACAAGTCAAGTTGAAAATTTCAGTTTTGAATATTAGAATTGTTGAATTTGAAGCATTACTTTCTCTAGCCAAGTTTCAAGTATCAGGTTTGACGTTTCAAGTTTCAAGATTAGCTTCTGACTTTACTACTGGCGTTTTATATCTTACATTATAAGTTCTAGGTTTGTCAAGTTTCAAGTGTCAACTTTGAAATTCTGCACTTTTCACGTTTCTAGTACTCGTCGAGCTTGAAGTTTCACGTTAAATGGTCCAGGTTCATGTTTTGTGTCCTCAATATTATGAACGTTAGGTTAGTGTTTTAGGTCTCGCGTTTGAAGTTGAAAGTATCAGAATGAAGTTTCAAGTTTTAGGTCTCCGGTAGGACGTTTAAGGCTTATGGTTTAGGTGTCTGTGCTAGTTTTTCATTCCGAGTTCTATGTATCATGTTCTAATTTTCAAACGCCTCCTCGTCAACGTAAACGCCTTTATGCTATTCTGTCTTTATCTTGTACATTGACAAACGTATTTGGTAGGTATGCGTAATGAGGAAGAAAAGGTTACCATATACGTTTTAGCTTGTCTTACATTTAGGGGCGTTTAATCCGACAGAAGACATTTAATATAAAATAAACTATAGTAGTCTTACAGGAGATTTTGATATACGCTGTGTTCGTTTGTATAGGACCCACCCTTAATATTTCAGAAATGCGCCGTGTTAGAAAGAAATGCTGAAACACCTCAACTTTTAACTTGAGCGTGAAATTTTTTGTGGCTAATGCCATAAACGTCATATTCACCCCCCCTCCCTACTGGAGATACCCCTTAAATTTTTTCAAATGTATGTTATCAACTTTCAAACTCGAATCTACAAAATTCTACGCCGACAGACATAATCTTGAATACGAGTTAAAAAGGTTAAAATAATACTAGATTATTCAATTACCGTAAACGCTAATTAAGCGCTATTACAAATTCTGGAAGTCGTCATCTTACGACTCTGACACTAGAAAACGACGGCTGTGTGATTAATGATCATCGAAATACCTTTGGATTAATGTAGAAAATCTTAATTAATGTTCAAAGAAATACTTCAATAAATTTATGTTTGAATTCCAATTAATTAATTAATGATAGTGGCCACATTTATTTCATATAATTACCTCCGTTTATTGCTCGTTTCATTGCTTCTAAATAAAAACTATGTAAAGTGTAATAATTGTAAAACTGCATTTAACGCGATTTAGCAGCTTCGCATTACATTGCAGCATTTATTTTGTTTCACACATCGATGCTTTCCAATTTTTGAATTTGATATTTAACGTTACACACTTTACTCTTTCAGTGGAGTTATACAGGGTGTCCCAGGTTTAATGATCAGAACTTTAACACTTTGTAGAAAAACACATTTTAAGGCGGGTTGCTCCTATAAACGTAATTCATAAAATTCTTTGTTTCTGAGATACAGGGCGTTAAAGTTTTCTAAAAAATAGAGTTTTTATTTATTTATTTCCAAACTGTGGCAATAATTCAAACCAAAATTGGCACACAAGATACAAGGACAGAGGGCCACAAGATTGAAGAATATAAACTTTTTTAATCAACCAGTGGCGGAGATATGGGTAATCCGTTCTACTAATTTGATAACTGAATTAAATATTAGAAATATAATTTTCGATGGAGCATTCAATTGTGAACAAAAAGTGTCTCTTGACTTTTTTTCGTTTCTGTTACCGTGCGGCCGCAAATTAGATTTTTGTCATTTATTTCACAAGAAAGTATTTTGGCTGTGTACAAAAATTATGGTTGCCATGGATCTTATGCTCTGTCCATGTATCTTGTGTGCCAATTTTGGTTTGAATATTTTCAACAGTTCGGAAATAAATAAATAAAACCTTTATTTTTTAGAAAATTGTAACGCACTCTGTATCTCAGAAACAAAGAATTTTAGGACCTATGTATATAGGAGCAACCCACCTTAAAATTTGTTTCTCTGCAAAATGTCAAAGACCTGATCATTGAACCTGGGGTATATGAATAATATTTTCTTCTGATATTCATTTTGTTAGTATTTGGAGCATCCAGAATTCACTTTGTGTGTTATAACTCAAATCTCAACAGTATTTACTTTAAAAATTCATACTTAACTTAAAAATCTCATACTGAAATATTACTTACACTCTACGTTGAACCAGGTATCATGTGACAATATGAGGCAATAGTTTTTTTTGTAAAAAAATTCAAATTTTAAGCCTACCAGAAACAGGTTTTCGAAGAAGTTTTTCAATCAAAATTTGAAATTTTGAATAAGGAATTTGAATTAAATTGAGATAAATATCACAAAAGATTACATATCGGTTAATATGTAATTAGCTCAACACAAAACCTCAAATTTGTGGAGAGAGAACCAATATTCAATTCATATAACTATAATTACGTTAATCTTCTTTTGTTGCCCTAAAATTTACACAATTACATAAGGAAACTGTTGAGAAAAAGGAATGGTATCTTATATTTGACTCTTTCCCTCTTGGTTCATGTTGTAAATGTAAAAAATAACACAGACTCATCGTAATTTCAACTGCGAAATAAGAGGAGAAATTAGCGGTACTTATTTTCTTAAATCCTTTTTCTACCCTTAAAAGGATTTCAAACTCCTTTAATGAAAATTTAAAAGAAAATAAACGCCGCGGAAGATTTTTTAAAAATTATTCTTAATTAAGTAAAGAAAACACTTAAATGTAGTCTCCTTGCTTTGACTAGATTAACTTTTAAAAGCATAAAAAAAATTACAAAATAAATGCTTCATTAATAAGAAGTAGGTAGGTACGTTGATGGGAACTCGTCGTCGTACAAAATAAAATAAATTAATCTTCTGTAGATCCGGACTCGTAATTACAACAAATTTTCAGTAATTAGACGAAATACCCAATCTACTGGTATGTCTTATGTGTAATTATGTAATTATTCAAAGTCTCGAAGCCAATATTCCTCACCGGATGATGTAAGCGTCGGTAATAAAGTGCACAGGTCCGGATCTACACACGTACAACATTCTGACACTTCGATAATTCAATTTCAACAACTAATTACCAAGTATCTGTAGATTGCTGCTCAAAATGTAGGTGGGTGATACTTGTTCTCGTACTAAGAAAGTTATCTGCGAGTACGTAGTTATAATTAAATTCTTAATGTACTTGCTTCTAGCCACAAGTGCAAATGGCTTCATTTACTTTCAATTAATATGAATTAGAAGCAAGACATAAAGAATGGAAAATAAATGAAGAGAGTTAATTAATACCTTTTTTTTTAAGTTGGCGGGATAAATGCAAGGCTAATGAGGTGTATAATCGGATTTTACATGCAACGTTTTGTTTTTCAATTAAAAGCAAAACAAAATTCCATACAAAGTTAACTAGATTGTAAAACAAGTGACGTTTCTCTTGCTTTGCGTAATCGCCGCAACGTTTACATTTTAAACTCTTCTAATTAGTTAGTGAAGTGGTTGTTGTTGCAGCATGCGTGATTACGGACCTTTATTTTTTCCTCGCTCGCGAGTAATACGACTTTTATCTGTTTTTAAGGGCGATTTTGAATTATAAATGCAAACGGAGATTATCTTTTGATTTATGCGAAACAAAATTGAAGCTTAGCATCAGGTGTACGTTGGGAGTACTTAAAAATCCTGAAAAATGTAGCCGCTCCATTTTATAACTGCATACAATTTATAATTGTTTAACTACGTGATTAATACAACATTTTCTTTTTGTTTCAGGTGCGTATTAGCCTGCTGCAGCTTTAAAGCTCACAAGCACAATGCATATAAGTTTAATTACATATGAAGAGAATTTACAACGGAAAATAGTTTCGATTAAATAAATGTTGGAATTTATAATGTCGTTGGAATTAGTTCATAGGTGGACGTAGTTCTTACAGCGCCATTCTTAATAAATGATACCGTTACAGAACAAAATTAGAACGTGTGGCGTAACATAAATGCGAAAAGTTTTCCCTCAACTACCTCACTAGTAACGGGCGTGAGTTATTATTCTCAAATCCTGCTCTGCATAATCTCAACGTCTACATCAGGGAGTTTTTGTCACCTGTTCATTTATTTACCAATACTTTTATATCTCACAACTGATGGAACTTGCAGATAAACAGGAAATTCTACAATTGCCTATTCGGTAAAAATGCGTATTTTTCTTATTTTTTAATTAATTCTTCAAGAGGGTGGTATCTGATTATCTGAACCACAAATGAAAATTGGGCAAGTTAAACTAACTTTCATTGGGCAAACCTTTTGATTATGAAATTAATATTAATAATTGGCAAATGATTACAAGGAAAATGTAATGTTATATCATTTTTCGTTAATATACGTTACGTTAATATGGAGCCTAATTAATCCCGTTTACAAAATAGCCATCGACGGAGGTGAATATAGATGAGCACAATGGTTAGGTAAACAGGAAATGCACGTACGGTTTCTAACCACGTTAATACACGCCACAAATTCAGGGAGAATAGATTTCTTAATTGTTCGTAATCAGATACCTTCACTAAGAAAAAGTTCGTAGAATGATTGATACGGTTCAAATTAGGAGTGTCAAACGGTTCCGCATCCAAAACAAGATCCGGTATGGATCCGCATCTCCAGCCACGATATATCCGGATCCGGATTTTTCCGGATCTCATACAGAATTCGGATCCTTAAGATCCGGATTTGTTTAACCGGATCCGCGTATCCGGATCCGAAATTCGATGACACGTGAATTCTGTTGTTGATGTATGGAATGAACTTCGTGATTCTTTGTGATACCTATAAAAGTTATCCATAGAAATCTCAAAATGAAGATATCTAGATCAGTAAATGAAATTTACTGTAATCTACTATCTAGTAATTTCCTTCCACGAATTTATTCAAATACGGATACAGCGACAGACTTTAGGTCCGGATCTTATGTAAATTAATAGTAATCCAGGTCCGGATTTAACTCACAAATCCGTAGATCCGGATTTAACCTTCGGATTTTCGATCCGGATCCATATAATCCGGTATTCGGGTCTATTGGATCCGGATATTTTTGGATCCCATAAAATTTGCGGATATTTACAGCCCTAGTTCAAATTTATGTTTAATTAATCAAAGGAATATACAGATACCGAGCACAATGGCATAACAAATCGCCTTCTTTTAGGTTAAATGATTAAGCCGAAAAATTTTAAAAGCAAAAATCGAATATTCGACACAATTATTCCCACATTTCTAAAAATCATGATAAATACAATACATTGTTGTGACTGTGACTATGCTCCATGCATTACATTTACAATAAAAAAATAACAAAAATCAAAAATAGGGCTCATAGAACTTATTTGAAGTATTCATCAAGGCTTGATCTAAAAAACTTTGTCAGTTCGACTATAAAAAGAGAAAAGAGTGCTTACCTCAATTCCATAACTAAACAAAACAATGATCAAAAAGTGATTTGGCGACAACTGTAACACTGCAATGTCAAAACTAAACCAAATAAGCTTACCAAGTAGCAGAACTCCTTCTGATCTTAATAACTATTACCTTTATGTAGCTGGAAACACTATGTGGGGCGTGTTAAGAACGTATTTATTTAACTATTAACGTTTACAACACATTTAAATTATTTACAAATTGATCGAATGTACGCGATACACAGGTCGCGTGGATCGAGCGAGTGAAGCGGCTTGCGAAGGGGGTCTACGTAGCGGAGCCGAGAGTCGAGGTCGATGATCACTAGCTTTCACTCTCGACGTGGCTCTTGCAGTTACTTCCGCGGCGTCGATGGAAGCGATGTTACCATTGACGGTATCGGCGATCGGGAAGGTGGTGCTGCTGTTGCCTGAGATCGGTGTTGGTGGCAACGGCGTGACTAAGGACGGTTCAGGCGATCGGTAGTGAAAATCTCGGAAGCAGTTCCGTTGCTGTCGGCGTTAACGGGCGGCTATCGACTGTCAGAGGTCGGCGTGGCCCTCTACTAGGCGGGCCATCGCTAGTGTCGTAGTACTACAGTCGACGTTTGGCCGGTAGCTTCCGAACGTACCCTTGGACGTGGAAAGCTGGCGCAATCTGTAACAACCTCAGAACAGGCTATAAGAAACACCGGCTGAAGGGGTTAGCTTATATTTTCCGGTGTAAGACGTGAGGACGAGGCTGACCAGGCTATAAGAAACTCCGGCACAGGGCAATTGATTCTGTTCAGGCTATCTCGAAACTCTGAAGCGGATTGCTTTCCTGGTCGTTGCCGCGCCCCTTATATACCCGATGGGGGTGTGGCTTAATCCGTATTGTATGATAAGCAAAGTTCCCCTCTACTCGAAGCTACCTTAGGTGTACCACAAGGCAGTATCTTAAGTCCAATTTTATTTTTAATTTATACTAGTACTGCTGCAGTGTACTGTAAATTATGCAGACGATTTGCAAATATATACTATTATATAGGTTCCCATTACTGTGATTATTATACTATGATTACAACATTTTCTGAATTCGACTCGTGTGATTAACGATTATTAATAACATTTCTACGTTTCGGCAGCCTTTTTTGCTACATATTAAAGGTTAATTAATTCATTAAATTCATCAGAGCGTTCGATTTAATATGTTTTTATTGTAGTTTCTGGTTTTTGCAATGTAGTGTTAAACTTTCACAAGAGTTCCAGTTCTTCCAGTCAAGTACTTAAAAACAGAAACCAAGGCACAACACGCCATAGCGGAAAAATAAGATAGGATACAGCAATTGTGGAAGCAGGGAAACAATGTCTGGGAACTTGAAAAGTATTAAAAGAAAAAGATTGCTTTTGGACGAAGACTGTAAAGAAGTACTAAGAGAAAGGAACAGAACCAAAGTCGAACAAAACAGAAGCAATGTAGGTGAGGCAAGGCGAGATTATTAAGTAAATAAGCAAAGCAGCCAAACGAATATGCAAAAAAAGCAGAAAGGGGAAAAACAATTAGAAACAAGTGAGGATTTTTACAAAATTAAAGAGATCGGAAAATTTTACCATGGAGTGAAGAAACAAATCAAATCAGCAACATTGGACTAAGTGATCGCAAAAATAACGAGGCATTGTGGGTGGACTTGTGACTACCCTCCCATCGTAATCCACAATCCAGTAACAGCAGCGCCACCTATTCGGGACCTTAGTGCTACGTCCCTGATTAGAGCGTCACTCAAGCCATCCCAAACGTGAGATAAACCAAGGGATGCGGCTCTAGTAGTCGTGCCCGGCTAGCATTCCTCCAACATGAGTCGTCTCAATTCAACAAGTACATTCACAAAGTATGTAGTGTGCCGTCTCGTCGTTTGTGTAGCATCCTCTACAGGATGGTGATTCGACAAAGCTCATGCAATGAAGTATATAGGACTATAGGTATTTAGGATGCACTGCTGCTTGGTGATATCGAAGGAAAATTAAAAAGGTGAGAGTAAAGAATTATTATATTTGAAGGACGACGAATCCGAACAGACTACAGTACAGGACTATAGGGATATGCGGAACAAGAGAGGGCGAACCAACGGAAAAGGAAGTAGTAGAAATAATAAAGGAAGAGAATGAAATTGAAGGTAATAAAAAAAAATTAAATTCAAAAAGTTTATTATAAATTTAAGAAAGAATCATACATGTAACGGACGTTATCAACCAACTTCAAAAAGTTGGTTACTAAATTCGTCCGGATGTCTGTGTGTCTGTGTGTTGGTCGATGTTACAGGGTTTAGAAAGCTGGAAGTGGTGTCATCTTACAGGAAATTCTTCATCGCTGGTAAATTTTTTGATCGGATCACCCGTTCGCCGTCGGGACGCCATTAAAGTCAAAATATACACCCTTTAATATCCCGAAAATGACACATCCAATTACAAAAAGAAAAAAATACGTTTTCTTTATTTATTGAAACCTATTGAGTCATGATACGTAAACATCACCCTCACCCCTCCTGTGGGGTGGAGCGGGGGTGAGTTTTCAAAACTTAAATGGGAACACCTATTTTTTATTACTTTTGGATTCTCCATAAAAACCCATATTCAAATTGCAAATTTCACCCCCAACTGCAACCCCTTTTGAAAAGGAGGAAAATTGCACGTCCGCAGAAAAACGATTTTTTAAAATTTTTTTTCCTCTAACATTTTTTCGTGATTTACAAATTGTCCGTCACCCTCTCCACTCCCATCTCCCTTAAGGGTGGAAAGAAAAACAATGACTCATTTGTGCAGAATCCGGCGTGGTTGTGTCTGAGGTGGGGAGAGGGGGTAGTTATATACATATATATTGTATATAGTATATGCCATAATTAGTTACAGATTTTAAGTTGGTTGAAATTAAAATTCTATAAGAATTTGCGCCTTTTGGTACTTGTTTTGGTTAATGAAATTTAATTACTTTTTACTTTTTAAGTTTGTTAAAGGAAGAATTGTATATACGGAAAATGTTTTTAGTTAGGTTAATACGTAGGTTTTATTTTAAATATAAGCGAGTTTCGTAGTATAAAAGCGCAAGTGTGTCTTATCTCCAGACATAAGATAACATTTATAGAATTGGCTATAAAGGCGGGGAGTTTTATTGAAGAATCAAAGTCCGCTTAAGGCGTGAGGTGCGTCCACTCCGTACCAAAATTTTGTGAAATTAAAAAGCAAATTTAGTGAACAAGTGGTGTTAGCTACAAAAAGGTACCAATTAAGTGCGCGAAGCTTTTCACTACGGTGTAAAAAGGCGTAAATAATAAATAGTATTTTATCTCTGCGGGTATAAACAGATGTGCATTTAATGGGTTTAAGTGTGACTGATTTTAAATAAGTAACGCTAAATACTAACAACGAAGAAAGGAGTCGCACAAAGTAAAAGGTGTGAGTATCCTAATTAATTTAAAACTAACATTATTAGAGGGCAACAAAAAAATCGCCTTGTTGTTACCTCACCCCGTGTTTATCAAACCGCTGTGTTGTTATATTAAAAATAATCGCCTTGTTGTAAAATCGGAACTTGTATATGTGAATTTTACATCATTTAAAGAAGAAATTTAAGGCAACTCGATTGGGAGCGAATCCATAGCTGAGGTACCGTTGAAGGAGCTGTCGGAGCAGCACGTCCGGTTTGCAAGCGGCGCAACGCGGGCTATTATCAACGTTATCGTATTGAGGTACAAAAAACATTCAGGTACTGTCCTAAAACTATTATTTACTTAAATTAATAGTGAAAGAAAAACTGAATTTTATGGATATTTTTATTATTTGCGGTTGAATTGAGTTAAAAATATAAGCGAATTAATTGTACGTAGCATTTCTTAATTTTAATGTCACGTTTTGCTAGCAAGCAATAAATTGGACATACAATGTGTTTATTTTAGGTAGAAAGTAAGTTTGTGTTTTTTTTTAGGGATTTTACATTTTGTTTAGTTTATTAGCTTTGTAATAAATTAATTATTGGTATTGATTTTAGTAGATTTTTCACTAATTTTTACCAAACTGTAAGGAAAGTAAAAAACGTAATTTGTGTTCAAATCGACGCTAAATGAAAGGTTAAGGACCTCTTCAAACTTATTAGAGTTGTTATAAATTGAGCCATTTGCAGCTAGAGAAAATTACTTTTCCAAATTAATTAATGTTTAGTAACAATTAATAATACTGAACCTTAGTGAGCCATTAAAGTTTCACCAAATTTAGAATTAACCCTTTTTATCCCAACTGAGCTAGCCTGGGAAGAAAAAGTACAAAAGGTAGGTCCAAACGTACTACCAAGATAAAAAAATTACCGAACCTTTTTACCACGAACCTGAAAATCTTTATCAACAATTGTAACTTCCGTCACATACAACCTACACTATTGTATGGTTCTGAAACGTGAGCAAAGCACCAAGAAAATGAGCGAGAAGCGAGGGAAAGAATCAAGAATACAGACCGAGAATGAAGAAGACGAACGAACCGGGAAATAGATGAAGTTTACAATAGACCGGCAATCTCGAAGAGGTCGTGCAAGAAGGAAATGGTTGTAAGAAGTAGAAATAGATCTAAAGGAGCAGGTACATAAACTGGAGGAGGATGGAGGGTCGCTAGGGACCGAAAGAAGTGGCAAGAGTTGGGGAAGAAAATTTAATCCTGTAGCGCTGAATTATATATGATATTTACATTTTTAAACGAGCATGGGACTAACAAGCTACTCAATTCGCCTCATCGCATCACACCATAGCACACACTGCAAGGGGTGAAAAATCGATATAAAAGCAGGTTTTGTGACTGATTTTTTCAGCCTTTTATTGGTAAAATTAACCGCCTCAAATATTTATTTAACAAAGCTTCTCTTGTTTTAAAATACAAAAGCGCGCCCATTAATTGCGTAATCTCGATAATTAAAATTTAACAGTTCACTTAAAACACTTCATTATATCAGTGTTAAGCCCATAACAATGCTACTTAAATTTAAACTCGTAGAAATAAAGTGCCTTATAGGAGGAGTGTAATAGCTAAATTAACTAAATTACTTCAATTACAACACTTTGTTAGAGAGTTTTGTATAAACACTTAAACTCGAATGGGTTGTCACAAACAGGGTGGAGGACACTTAGAGTACTTTGTGCAAAGGTATTTAGTGGTGGGTTCACTGGGTGCTGGAGAGCCCTACATCCCTGTGAAATTCAACACTTGCCGCGTAATTTATATGTTTACATTTGCGTTTGTACTTCATTATGCATACGGGATGAAATGCCTCGTCTATATGTATCCCCCCCCCCCCCCACGATTTAATGAGATATCATATATATCCTCGCATTCTTACTTAGTCTCGACAACTTATACAGCAAACTTGACTTCCCCACTTCTGAACGCTTCAATAAAAACGAAATAAATCTCAGTTTAACTACGTAAACAAAACATAACAATCTATTACGATGTCTCCAATCAAAGATTGCAAAGGAAAAAGGGGAAAACTTTCGTGGAGTTTATTAATTTAATGGTTATAATAGAAATTAGAAAAGTTCTAAGTAGATTCTGTTTTGATTTTTTTTTTTTTGCTAACGTAAATAATTTCATTGAAATAATTTCCCCGGAGATTTAAGCGTGGGCTGAAAATTTTGAAAAAAGGAACGTTTATTTATTTAATGGTGTAATCAATCACGTTGTCATTTCATTTCACACTATATGCAAACTAAATCAAGAGAACGTTTAACAAGATTATTATCACTAAATGTACTTTCGTGAAGCCACTATCGAGTACGGAAAGTTCTTGTAATTTCGCTGTATAGAAAAGTCGAAAAAGCTTCTAGTTGGGGGCTTTAGGGTATTAAAGCCCGTTAGTCCATTTTGTTCACCCTCAAATATACAGCGCATCTCTAAAATAGTTGGACATAATTTAAACTACAGATTCCGGGATCAAAGTAAAGCAATTCTGTAAACTTACCTTAAACCGCAATTGAACAAGCTCGTTGGAAACAAAGTTTTTCTAATGAAAGTAAAGACTAAAGGTCAATGAGCCGACTTTCCTCTTTCGTTTGCCTTGTGGTTATAAGTTATATTGATTCCGGTATCCTTACTTGTATTAAATGGAACTAGCTCTCGTCGCTCTTTTCACATAACACGCCGTTTTTTTAGATTGATCGGATACCTATTTGACAGATGAAAATTTCGATCAGAATCGAAGGACCAAAAAATCTTACACGAAAGTTGTGCATTCGGTGTTTCGCATTTCAAGTCTCCGCTAGAATTCGTCGATTATTTGGGAGAAAGATTTCGCTTTTTTTCTCCAAGAAAGGTTATGTAAGGATGAAGTGACAAATAGTTCTAAAAACACAACGAATTCGTTTACGTTGACGGAAATGAGTGTGAGACGATATGCGACATGCCATATACCCGACCAAATCCATTAGGAAGGTTGGAGGGGGTGAGTTAATACTTTGGGGTAATTTTAAAAACCGAAATATCCTTTTCTATAAAGTCAACAAACACTATTAATTTCGTCGGCAAAAATTTGATGCGATATGTCACGTGAAGGGTCTGCGGGTGTATTATATGAATAGGGGTGAAGGATGCTTCTACATTCTATACAATATTCATTTGCATTGAGAAAAATTAACTGAAAACGGTATGCTATATAACATTTACATATGTATAATGCGAAAGGAAGACGGTATATTAGGGGGAGGGAATATTTTGGCGGTTCTACATGTTGGAATATCGTAACTTTATTCAAGTGCAAAAACTGCACCATCCTAACTCATCACATTCGTTCACAGGAAGAATTTTTCTTTTTATTTCGAATTGTGTAAATTTGAAATTTATCTAAAACAAAAAGTGGTTTTGTTGCTTTGACTGCCGTACAAGTGAACGGCGTTAACTGCTACTGCAACTATTTTGTTATGTCAAGTAGTTCAAACGATTGAAAGCTATATTCACAAAGATTGAACCTTTTGCTTTCAATAATAAATTAATCGAGACAAAGAAGACCTCTATGAATTCGTATATCTTTATCAAATATGAATCGATTTTTTTTTGATTTTTTGACTAAGTCCATGTAGCACCGTTTATTGGCGTTAGCTTAGCGGAATATTGGCGCAATATAGAGAGATTGGGGCAATATTGTCGAACTGCAGCCAATATTGGTTGAATATATTTTTGTAATATTATACAAATATTGGAAATACAATATTTAGTGAATATAAGAACAATATTTACAATATTGCTATTTAATGTAAATTCAAATATTGTACACACAATAATGTACCAATATTACGTGTGCAATATTACTAAATATTGAAAATCTATATTTAAGCAATATAACATACATATTTGTAATATTAAGTAAATATTAATTTGTAATATTAAGTAAATGTAAATTCAAATATTGTACATGCAATAATGTACCAATATTGTGTGTACAATATTACTAAATATTGAAAATCGATATTTCAGCAATATAGCATACATATTTACAATATTTAGTAAATAGGTATTACTATACAATATAAAGTCAATATTTATTTATCAATAACATAACAATACTGTGTTTTCAATATTACTGTATATTTAAAGTGATATATTTAGGCTAGGTACATGAAAAAAATATTCATAAATAATAACGTTATGATACTTTTTCAAAATCTGCCGAATGTTTATTTTCGCCGATTTAGAGATATCAAAATAATCAAAATATAATATGCACGCCCTTATCAATATTTTATAGTTTTCAACTTTAAATTCCAAAATTATATAAGTTTCCGTAGCTCAGTTGTTTCATGGCTGACTTCTTAACCGAATGATTGATGGTTCCAGTCCTACTTGAAGCAGAAGGTTTTTTGATCATCACCGAGCCTACGCGAAGTGAATGGGGTTGCTTAGGAGGGAGCCACTGGAGCACATGGGGCTCTGTAGGAGCTGTGCCCTGGGAAATAGCCCCTCCGAGCAGTTAGGGCTCTGATGTGGCTCAGGTCACCCCTTTTCTACTATTTTGGGACACATTACAAACAATAATGGGCCAATATTGTATAAATATTTTCCTCAATATTGAAATAATATCGATTAGTAATATTTAGCTAATATGTACAATTGTTCATATTTCAATGTTAGGACAATATTGTACATTAATATTCTACCAATATATTTACAATCAAATGACAATATTACACCAATGTTAAAAGCTACATGGGAACGAAGAAAAATTTAACCAATTTGTCTAACGCCAATCAAAAAAATGTTATAATTACATATTATACAGAGTTGTAATTTGGAATAAATTCAATAGTTCGAATACTAATTTTTTTGGGAAAATGCTTGGGCGCCTCGATTAGTATTTCAAATTGCGATTTTTTACCTGCAATAATAATGTGTACAGGATGTCCCGATTTAGAGATATGACGATATCATTGATTTTCTTAAACGGCAACATTGTCATTTTGATGGCTATTTTTGTAGGGTGTGTAAAGTTGTACATAATTACCAAATATCAAATTTTTATTTCTTACCAATTACCAAGATAATAAAAAGTAACAAAGTTATGAAAAACAATATTGAATGTAATTATCTCACTTAAGCAAAAGCTCATAATGTTGTCCATTGACTACAAATCGCGATTTGAAATACTAACCAACGGGTCCGCGCATTTTTCTAAAAAAAATTAGTATTTTAACTATTGAATTTATTCCAAATTACAGACTCTCTCTGTATACACAATCCCAAATTTGAACAAATTAGATAAACGCTAACATTTCAATATTTATCAAATATGGAAGGAAGATTTTTTATGTACATCTTTAGTAAATATCAACTGATTTGTGTAATTTTTACACCAAATGGAAGCAATTTTCGGTATGTCAATTAGTTGCCACATCAGATATATCTACCGGTCCAAAAATCAGAAAATGTCCAAAAATGTTAATTTTCAACCATTTGCGTTATTCAGAAAAGTGTGTTTAGAACAATTTTGATCAAACAAAAAGCTGTAGAAACCATAGTTTTTAAAAATATCTACCTTGTAAATAAAAAACCCAACAGAATTACTTCGGGAACTGCCTCATTTGGCCCTTCCTTTCCTGTTTTTGAAGATCCACTTTGACATCTTTTTTGAAACACCCTGTATAAGTAGCCATCTTGGCAATGGTGCTTATCGCAACCTACGTTAGTTACCGTTGCACTTCTAAAAGATTTTGTCTTTATCTCTCTTACATTCAAAGATATGAAAATTATTCTTTGAAAATGTGCGAGAAATTGTTTTTGAAAAGCGAACGATATCTCCGAAACGATGCAACTTGGCATAAGGCGAGTGGTACCTGTTTAGAATCGTCGTCCGAAAATCTATACGGAAACGTCTTTGTTTGGTCAAATTTCGCGAATTTTTTCTTCTAAAAAATTTACACAAGGATAGCCCATGCGATTCTTTCAAAAAAAATTTAATGGGATTTTTTCGAAAAAATGAAATGGGCTTCTTTCGGAAAAAAAGTTAAGAATATTTAGTTTATTTTGTAAAATGTTTTTTGATGATTTTGACACCTTTTTGAAACACCTTGTATAAGTATCCGTCGTGGACAATGGCCTTTTACGAAAGTAGGCCAAATAGGTGTTAAGCACCTCATTCATTGATCAACCAGTGACTGCAAGACGGTGGACACGCTTTACGATACTCTGCCAACATAACCACCACCAAGGTGCCGCAATTTGTTTTGTTAATTTCAACCACGACAATTCCACTCTGAGATAATTTTCCTGAGAGTAGAAGGATTTCATACATCCATATATCCTTTATGGAGTGCATTGGTCACACAGTGGAAGGGTCTGGAAGGGTTGTGTATAATTTATGCTGTGAATTCAGTTGATAAGATCTTAACTGGGCATGCTTAAGGGGGAGATTCTCGGCATTTTGAGCAATATGAAAAATCTTACTGTGCAAAAGGTTGGAATCAATTTTAAATAAATTCGAGATTGAGTTGGATAGTATCAAGGCGAACGGATCCACTTGTCCTTTGCGGGTGCATTATTTTAACATAGTTTCGTTAATGAAGAAGTTCATAGATTGTGAGCGTCACGGTGATTGGAATGGTAAGCTTCTTTGCAAGCGGTCATGAGCCCATTTTTATGTGCAAGACATACTAGCATTGAAAACTAGCCACCCACGTGTGTTTAAGTATTTTGCATGTTAGGGTTGTTTCACATTAAATTGAACTGCTTTACGTTGGCCAAGGCTTTGGTCAGATATGAGCATAGAGCATGCTGACCCGACACGAGGAAGGTGAATATTCTGTTTTAGTGGAGTGGGTTGGTGGGTCTCCAGCAGGAACAGTTATCTGCTCATCATTAGAGGAGTTTGCACCACTAACTTTGTGCAGAGGGGCGTGTTAATTACCGGAAAAATGGAGATGGGCAAAATGGGGGAAAAATTATTAGTACTTCAAGTACCGGTCTTACTCTTTCGAAAAAGAATTCGCTTATGTCTCTGTTGACAGAAAAGTTGACTTAAGATCCTGTGAGAGTCCATTACTTATCTCATATGTTAGAGCATCGTGTACTGATAAATCACTTTTTCTAAACACGCGAATAATTCGGTTTTAACAGTTGATTGGAACTTATGCTTTTCTAATAAGCTTTAACTACGTATTATTACGGTTATAAACATTACACGAGTGCGTGCTCATCCTATATCCGTATAGCTTCAACGTGTCCTTCGGGGTTATCGTGTTAATGGAACTTCGTTACGTATTTTTTATTGTGATTACTACATTCTATTGCTGATTGCTGTACCTATCGGTTCCCTCATCGATCATTGCTGCCGTTATCAACATCATTACAATGTTTGATGTTTGTTGGATTCCTTCTACTACTTTAACTTGCATGTGGATTACATTGGATTCGACATCTTACTGAAGTACTCTGAGGATAAGTTGACACCAATCGTTAAGTTACTTTGCAATTTCTAATTTATCTTTGAGCTTTATTAGTAAATTTTGCCGCTTATATAAAATCAATGACTTTTGTGTCAAAGTGAGAGTGTTGTTGAATTTATTTAATTGTACTTTACCCACACCCATAGAGCCCTTATAACTGAGCAACCGTGGTCTTTGCATTTTAAAACTTTGTTACAAGTCAAAACGTAACAGTAACAGTATATCTGTTTCGTCGATTCGACTAGCGCAATCCTCTTGGTTCTCTTGGTGCGAAAACGCAGCACATGAATATTTTTAAAACACACCTCGAGGAGTCTGGACGAGTTTATTTGTTTGAAATTAGGGATCTTTGCTGAAGGATGTCTAGTAGAGTTAATGGTCGTTTACGCTTCCTGTTTTGAAAAACTAGAGCTTCGTATAGAGGGATTGGTTTTGATCGCCCGCCTTTTATCACCACCGCAACGAGCGTCCTCCGCCCTCTCAAGTGGGGGATGGCGGCGATGGCATTGTCTTGAATTCGCCAGAATTGGCTCGATCGAACACACCTTCCGTTTTCTACAAGGACAAGCGCAATTTGTTTTGCCAGAACAGCCTTGGTCGCTTCACAATTTTACGAATCGGTTCCGAGTAATCCCATTTAGATCGTTTTATTGAGGCAAGATCTCATCAAACGATATACTATATCTCCTCCTCAGGAGATTGTCTCCAGTTTCTCACGCTTCAGTCTCTTTCTCTCTCAATGCGTACCTTGTATGGGGTGTTTGTGATAGCGTTCCTCGCAGTTGTAGCCAAAGCTGCCAACTTTCTTCTGTGTCATTGGTGGTTGAAAATACTCCTCTTAGAACGCTTGCTCGTAAACTACAAGCCAGTGTCCAATTAGGTGCAGCCGAATCCTTTTTCGGTCCTCCTCCACTTAACATTACTGTACAGAAGTTTGATGATCGAACTCCAAAATCCGATTTTCAATGTATCAATTTGCGCAGTTTGTCATGTTTGCAAGCGCATTCGCACACCAATAAAGTTGTCTAGTACGGCATAGCGCAGTAAAATTAGTGCAGTATCAATTTCAAGCGCTCGTTAGATTGACTTTAAATTATATCACAAGCAGTATATCATTACAGTGGCCGTCTATGATCGCTAGTAAAGAAAAAGAAAGAAAAAACAAAGGGAAGGAAAGTAATTTCAACTTTAAATACAGGAATTGTTTCGTCTACGACTAAAGGGTAAATAAATATAACAAAAAATTAAAAGCATCGAAAACTTTATGTACCTAATCTGATTTAATAACAACATCTACAGAGAGTTTAGACGAAGTCAATAAATTGTCTACGGTTCTACGTGTAATCTAATTCAACTCGGTTGAACCGGTAAAGTTGGTAATCCTGAACATTTTTCTATTTACAAGTCCGGATTTTAGATTTGTTTAGGTGTGGATTTATTTTACATCAGGTTGCCAGATGAACAATAATACGATCCATACATCTTCTCTTTAGTTGAGATTACGCCTTTAGAATAAATTGGATCATTTTTACTTGTACAAATACATACATATACCAGACAAGGAAAACGCCGCTCTCGTAATATTTGGTGTAATAAATTTTACTTTTTGGTACAGAAGGTTCCCGTCAAATAAACGTATATAAGATTTTCTAAAAATGGCTAAGGAATTCAAGGTTAAATTTCAAATGAGGTTCGTTTTTCTTTACATTATTTGAATTCAACACTGTTTGTGGGTATCTAACATTATTTTACTGAACCGAACATTCCTTTGTGAAACGTTTCAACAAGATAAATGAAGAGTAATTACTTTGCGTGCGTATTTCACTCTGGACCTGGATGCTTTAACTGTTTCATATTATGTAAACACGTTTATTTATCGTTATTTTCATATACCATGGATGGAAAAGCTAAATCAATATTTTATTCTACTAACGACTTTAAACGTTGTCTGTGGCTGATGATATTACCAAACCTGATGAGTTTCTTAAAGTTGTGGTCAGATGCTTCCTCACATCCCTTGAACATGTATACCATTTTCTCCCAATCCTTACCACACAGTCTGCATTTTCAGCTCACGTCCTCCCACCAGTAATTGTTTTCATTTCCGCGTTTGTACCTCGCCACCAATTTTTTCTTCCTTAACTCCTCTTACGTCAACGGCTACTCCATCTGTCACAATTCCCTCTCTTACGCTTCACCCCATCCTCTTGTTACGTTCCCAAGTGGAGAACGGACAAAAATGAGTTGAGAAAACTCCGTCAGAATAGAGGTTGGACCAGGGTTAGTGGTTCTTCCAACGTAAAGCAGGGGATCAGAATCAGAAGCATCAAGCTTAGGGTAGGGTACTCCTGTAAGTGTTCGAATCCGTCAAAGTTAAGACATGTGACTGCTAACTAATGTGTACGTAAAATGGCAACTAATCAAATGAAAACTGACCGCAATATGTAGTTATAACTAAGTGATATGGAAAAAAGAACCGGGAGCGGTACCGGTTTGGTTAAGTTAATAGAAAATCCATCACAAACGTAAATTCTTACATTGCATTGTACTGTATGGCATTATATTTATTTGTTACAAGAAGGATTATACACAAACCTAACCGTTCTTGTATCCTGAAAACCATTATTTGTACATTCCGCTTATATTCCTGATTCATTTACCTGAAAACCTAATATTTCCTGAACCGTTATCCTGCTTATTCCTTGTGAAAATCCCGTGTGTGCGTTCCTGTTTGCGTACCCATCTGTGGGTTAGAAACCGTTTTTTAGTTCTTTTTGGGGTAAATCGGTTTATATTTTTCTTTATATTTATTATTACATTCACTTGTACATACATTAACATTTAAGACACCGGTAATTAGGGATTCACCTGATTTAGCGTTTAACACCGTTTAATTGCATTCATACCAGATTCACTCTAATTCACCCTGTATACTTTTCGACAGTCAAAAACAACCCGAAATAGTAATATAAAAAGGTTTGTGATTCTACGTTGTTTTGGTATAACTGGAGTGCGGCCGTTCAACCCGTTATACTGCACCGTAATTTAGCAGGAGATTCCGCAGCTAATTACACATAAGAGATTAATTATCTAACAGTTGTACAGTTGAATTGGTTCCTTTCGAAGACGACAAAAGGGCTAATTAACCTGTGTGATTGTGGGTAGGAGCTCTTAAGTGCACGTTTCTAATAATCACCGGTTTTAACCAACCGACTTGTTTTAGCCCTGGAACCTCTAATCTGGTAACGCAGATAGAGTTCATTTAATTAGGGTAGCTGCTAATGAGGTGGACAATTCCGGATTACTGTTGACAAGTTAACTTTGTTTATTTATTGAATTACCGTAAATTTTGCTCTTAATCAAATTAGTTCCTTCAGACACGGAAACCTGTAAGGTAAATTATAATAAAGGAAAGATTAAGTATTTGGACCATACTCATCTGTAATTAGTACCTGCGTAAGAACGGAATTTTAACTACAGCTGTTGATACGCCATTTTGAAATACGAATCTGATATAAAGACACCTGTATTATGAACCGGCAATTACTTTGTAGCAAAATCTTTAATTTTATTTACAGAGTGACTAGCGGGTCGATAGAGGGCGTGAGTTCCGATATTCGGGAAACTATTATATTTTGAATGATCTTGTTTTTATTTTAGCTATTTTTTGTACATATTTACTTTATTATAATTACTTTATTTAACCGTTGTTGAAACTTAACTAACAGTGCTTTGCTGAATTAACCGAGCTACCAAAAACACCAGATATGCCTATACTGCCCCTCACAAATATCTATCCTAATTATCACCCAAAAAACAAAGAAAAAAAATCATAAACTAAACGTAATAAAAAATTAAAATGAACTAAACAACCTTCTTTTCGTTTCCTAAAAAAAATTTATCTCTGGTTGAAGTTTTTTAAAACAACTCATGCGTTATCATTAAAGGAAAACTGTTAAGACCGGATTTCTCCTCGCGTTCATGTTTTCCTAAAAAAATGATCTCTGGTTGAAGTTTTTTATATTGTCTTCCCTCCCTAATTCGTCCCCTTCTTTCCCGTTTCTGCGAATCCCTATGCCTTTCCATCATTTGCTCTCTCGTAATTTCCCACAGACCTCTCTCCCTTCTGCTTTGCACCTTTCCACTAGCATATCCACTCTTTTCGTAATAGCTCCTTCTGTACATACTTTATATCGTCCCTTTTTACCTCCTTCCAGCAGCTTTGAAGGATCGACTCTCTTCTCCAATTTTTCCTCGTATCTAACCTGCTCTACACTTCCACCTCCGCTCCACATTTCTGTTACCTTCACTTTCTTTTTGAAACACTACCAACTTGGTCTTCTTAACGTTAACCTCCAGTTCTCTTTTGTCCATGAACTGTCTCACTGAAATGATCATATCCCTTATCTCCATCTCCGTTCTGGCAAACACCGCCACATCATCCACGTGGGCGGGTGCCCAGACCTTACTTGTCGCTGTCACTGTCCCCCCACTCTGCCTTGCCCTCAAATTTTCTACCAGTCGCTCTATATAAATAGAGAACAAGCCAGAACTGAGAGAGCTGCCTCAAACCCTTCTGCGTTCCAAACGCCACCCCAATCTTGTTCCAAACCCTTCGTCACTTTATATAGTTCCACCACCCTCTCCACTAACTCCTCCCTTACGCGTTCCTTTCTCGTCATCTCCCACAACCTTCCCCCGTTTACATGATCAAAACTTAAATTCTTACATGTGAGAATCGTGGTATTCGCGGGGGAAGCAACATTTGCATAAAACAAGCGAAATAATGATAAAAGACTTAGGTAACTTTTTTGTTAATGGATGACTAATTAATAGAATTCGATTAAATATTCCTCCTTTAAAGAAGAAATGTTGCTAGAAACTTTTGTTTACAAAGCGGTTGGAACATTCCCATTTGCGTTAGAAAATTTGGGCCTACCATAAACCGCTCTGTGAAGAGAAATGGCACGCTCACCATGTGAATAATGGCTGTAAGAAAATTAAACGAACAAATTCATTTTTCTAGGTGTTCTCTCTATAGCCGTCTTCTAATCGCCATGTTACGTTAATTCAATATTACTGATCCTGAAGGATGGACCATAAAAAAGCTCTCGTACGTGTGCAACAGTTGCCTTTAACACTTTAAATGCGGCCACTATTTCACGTTTATTAAAAAGTTAAATGCAAGTTACGCTTTAAGAAGGAAAACTCTTAAAGCAATGTGACGCTTAAATTGAATTTGAAACACCTGAACTCATTCACGTTAACTTAAAAGGTCCAAACCCGGTTCGTTTAATAACTATACGATGACAGCGAAGAAATAATTCTATTTTGTAACTGCTGTCACATGACGTAGTAATAAAAATTTTGATTTCCGTACATAAAAACTGGTAATATAATTCCATTCTACGTTCCCTCATCTTCATGGATCAATTCGGAATTAAATTTTAAGAGGGGATTGATAAGATGTAATCCTCTCAAGATAAAATTGACTTTGAAACTTGAAAAAAAAAGTAGATCTCGCATTAAATGAAAACAAACAACCCTCCTTTACCTGGATGGATGTTTAAAATGAATGTTTGTAATCGCATGGGGTGGTTCATAAAGTTGTAAGCCTCTTTCATGTAACCACACTAAATTATAAAGGGTAAAATCTCGTAAGTTTTAATAACGTTGCGTAAAATTTTGTGTAAATTTCTTCCCTTTTTGAACCATTTGGTCCGTATTATTAATTTAGATTCGAAAGGCAACATTCTGTATGGCAGGATTAAATGAGACCACGAGCTTTTGCTGAAACATGAATTACATTTAAACGTCAGAGTGAGGTCTCTGGTATGAGATTTCTAATGGTGTTGTTTACTGAATTATTTTGTGTTTTATTAACGCAAAATCTTATAAGAAGAAAATTTCTAACTAACAACGTTTTATTGCATTCATCTTTTATAAGTAACGTTGTCGAGGAAATTCCCTACTCTCCTTTAATTATAACCGAGACTACGCCGAGAAAACTTATGTTACTTAATATAGCTACTTTATAAACTTTTATGTACACACCAGGATGAAATTTAATCATTTTTTATAATATTCGAGTGTATCGTATAGAAACCTAAACGTAATGGGCTTATTTTCATCCTTAACAATATTTTAGTAGAAAGTAAATATGACCGGAACACGGTGGTTAGAGAGTCGCTTGATCTTAATTCGGTTTTAGGCGAATAAGCTGCTTAACCCTTTATATAATCAAATTAAATATGCGGCATGCATAAATAGTAAGTTTAAAAACGCTTGAGTGAATCTTCTTATACAATTTCCAATCCCTTACTTCGTTCCAAACTTGCTAACTCTTGGTCCACCACATATCTTGTGCCATTTACTTTTTTCCTCTGTATCCTACTTGGCAAGCAAATCTGTTCTAAGTATAGATCCTAAATTTCATACCCCTCAAGAAGCAAAATAATCTCCAGACTTCATTATTTAATATTGACTTTATAGTAATTGAAAATAAATTTGAACCCGTATCAGTCACTGCGAACTTTTATTTAGAGGAGGTATCTGATTAAGAACATTTGTGAAGGTGCCAAATCTCGTTGGATTTGTAAAAATTAAGTGCAAATACGCTTTGTCAACGTATTGAAATACTTAGAGGACGAACTGTTCGACGTTCGATTCAATTTTCATCTACTTACCACATTACAATAATATGTTCTATTACAGATTACTGTCGTTCCTTTTTGCAGATTTTGGGAACTTATGATAAATTCATTTTAGGACCCTCAGTGACAAAACAAATACTTACAGTGCACACCATATACACTGTCCAAACATTACCTTGTATATTCTCAACCCTCCTTATTGACGATCTTTTTCTTCGTAATTAGATCACTTATTTCCATGTTGATCACTTAAATTGTTCCTTCTTGTTTGTTTAGTCGTCTACCCTGTGAGGACCCCCCTCCTTAGGCCTTTCATCTTCCATCAGCTTTCGTTACGCTGGCATGTCATGGAACCTACCTGATCGTTTTATAAATATCTTTTGCCCTTACAGTTACTTCTTGATCTTTACATCTGAAACGTTTGAGTTGTGCGACTCTTCAATAATTCTAATTGACACATTAGTTGCTATTATGCTAGTGTTGACTATTTTTGATGCTTTCCTTCTCTTCTAACTCAGACTTTTTGCATATTTTTTAAACCTGTACGTGTACCAGAAGTGTCTGCTACCACCATCGCTGCATAATTTTCCCCTTTCTTTGCTATTCATCGTTTAACAACGATATCACCATGTTCCTCCCTTCCAGCCCGTTACTACTATTAAATGTATTGGAAAACTGGTTTCCTGCTGCCGTTGCCAAGCAGCCTCTTCATAGGCACTAAAAATTCCCTGCACCGTAAATAACACCGTCCACATTCCTAAGTGCCATTATCGTAGCCAGTATTGACACCGCTTAGACCGTTCTTGAAGAAAGAGATCCGAACGGGTGTCCTAGCCTTCACTATCACATATAGTGCATCCATAAAAGAAAAGCGTAGGGCCTAAAGGATCCTGCCAGAATAGAACAAAGGGAGACGATTTAAGACAAGGGGCACTCAAGTGCAGAGTACTGCAGCAGGTCCTACCCTGCGTGATGTAATACACACTGGTGTTTCATTCAGTTAGCTACTGGTGCTTTCTTATAATTTTAGTTTGTATAAAGTTCTTGTGAGACCTAGGCACCACGTGTGTTACCCCAGTCTCTTGTTGTTATTTTACGATAAGGATGGCAACAGGCGCCCTTTGTTCCCTCTTACCACGAAAAGCCGAGCTAGGAAGTTTGTTTCGCTTCATCATATTTCGCTGTTACTGTCTGTTGTTTAACGAGCAGCAATTAGTCCACAACAGAATTGTCATCGCGTCCGTTTGCTAATTCAGAATTCAAACTTGCTCTTCTATCTGCTTCTTGGACACATACATCAAGAGCATTTTTTGGCTAAAGACACTCTGTCCATTTACCACCTTCATACGTTATCCACTTTTTTATTTGGAATCAAGTATATTTGGCGTAATATTCACAGCTTCATTTTACCCACATATCCAGCTGGTATTTGTCTCTACCATTTGCTATACCTGTTAAGGGTAGGTTTTGGAATCCTGTTGGTGGCATTTTAATTTGAATGCCTCACAGGTCGCAGTATTCCACAAGGTCGATGGTGATTATCGCACCGTGTGGAATCTCCGCTGTTCTCCTGTTAATGGAATTACATGAATTGGAGATATTTAGAAACCGTTAAACACAGCTATCTCGTATTCCTTGTTCCGTTTGCTTTTCTCACATTTATCTGTAATACTTTTTAATTCTTCCGTGGAAGGGGGGAGGGGGATAATTTTGTACTTTTGGGACATAGGACTAGTTTAGATTGTTTATGCTTCGTGGGAGAATGTCCGTTGTCTATATATCTATTGTATTTATCTTTACATACTTTGTTTACGTTTTTTTTGACAACTGGTGTACCGTGCCTTTTTACGTCAATTATTATTTTTACATCTGTTATCTGTTATCACCTGAGAAAAAATTAATTTGGGGCTTTCGCGGTTCCTCGAACTGTCAAGATGACTAGTTCTCGGTTTATACCGCGCCGTTATACAATTTGTTTTACAGCCTGCGCTGAAAGGCTTACTGTGCCTTTTATCCTTAAGCATACGACAGGACGTGTCAGGTATAATCAAAAAAGCAAGAGCTCCTCAAAACAGATAAAGGTAATGCGACAATAGTTATGAATACAAGTCAATACGATGCAAAAATGAGGACATTGCTAACTGATACAACCTACCGTAAGTTGGTGCGGAACCCTATGAAGGTGATAGCCGCAAAGGTCTCAACAGCGATAAGAAACGACGGTTAGGTACTCCCCAAAGGCGATGCTTTGGGTTGCCAAAAATTCACAAAACCTATGTACCATTATGGCCGATTGTAAGTGCAATCATCTCCAAAGACCGATAACCGACAAAACGGAGTCCTACGTCAAAGATTCAGAGAATGTAGTGTCAAAGATCAGGAACATATAGGTAACTAGACAAGCAGAACATCTTGGTCAGTTTTGATGTCATCTCACTCTTCACCAAAGTGCCAGTAGATAATTTGTTGGCTATCGTCAAAATTTACTTCGGCGCCAACACGGTGCAACTAAGTTCCAAAAACACAGTTTTCAGTTGGAAAGGAGAAGTTTACGAGCAAATAGAAGGTGCGACCATGGGCTCACCTCATCTGTAATAGCCAACATCTACATGGCAAACTTTGAAACAATGGCTCTACAACAGTCTAACCTAAAACCGAAATGTTAGTTTAGGTACGTGGATGACACCTTTGTTGTATGGTCACACGACCCACAAACACTTAATGATATACTGAATCACTTCAACTCCATACATCCGAGCGTACTGTGATGTAACAGACACCAAGTTTCGCGCGCTTACCTACAAAAAACGAACCCACCTCCATCTGTACCTACGATGTCTAATTAAAAGAGGACGCCTACCAAGATGGCGGTTCCCTAGATGGCGCTTATCGAGACCTGTGAAGTTGTAGGATGGAGGAAAATAAACAAGCAGTTAAAATGAATGGAAATATATATTTGGTGATAAAACAAAAACCCTAAACTTTTGATAAATCATATTATTTACCGCCAAAAAGAGAAAGCCATGTCCACCTGGAACTTGCCGAAGGAAGAACATGGTAAAGAAACCTTCGGTTATGTTCCCCAGAAACTAAATACACAAATTAAACAAAACACACAAAGAAATGTGATGAACTACCACATTCACTAAACATACAAAAGCACATATAAATGGTTAGCTATTCGGACTCCTTCGAAAGGTACAGACTAGTGGCACAGAATAAAGCACAAGTGATCTTGTGCTTTATTCTGTGCTAGTGGTGGCAATTTTTTTCGAATATTCGAATATTCGAATGTATAATCGGGAATTATTCGAATACTTAACAATACCGCTATTCGAATTAGAATAAAAACGAATAAAACGAATGAAACGAATAAAACGAATGAAACGAATAAAACGAATAAAACGAATAAAACGAATGAAACGAATAAAACGAATAAAACGAATAAAACGAATGAAACGAATAAAACGTATAAAACGAATAATGGCCAGAACAAAGAAAATTGTTAAATTAAGAAAAAGAGAACTTCGTTGGTTTATTATTGAGAGATGACAGACGGCAGGTAGGCCTACTACCTACTTTTCATTTCATGGAATTATTTCTCATTTACAAATTTCTTTCGACCGACAATATTTTATGAATAGTAGATAAAACGTTGTAGGTACAATATTCGTATTGTAAATAGCTATTTCAGCATTTCTTTACTGTCAGCTTAAAGTCATTCACTATTCAATAACACCCTTTTACAAGTCGTAATGAACTGTAATTTATTGTTTGTTAGTGTTACCTATAGGTTTTCGGTAAATCAGTGAACACGTTTCTTTAAACATTACCTACAATAATCCTCAACCACGCAGGATGATTTTAACTGGAATTATTTTCATGGTATTGTGAAGCTTGGACTTTGTTTATTTAAGTTTATACTTTTTACCCGCCTTTGATGATAATTTATTCCTTTAAAGGATTATCTAAGCATTTAAATATAAATTTTTAATTTAGTTCAAATTATTTCTCAGCCTAGACGACTACATTATTGTGATTTATGAGTAAAGTGTGGAAATATTTCGTGAAGAATACGAGTGATGCGGTAGTTACTTGCAAAATTT
This sequence comes from Pyrocoelia pectoralis, assembly GCA_036250285.1. Classification (NCBI taxonomy): domain Eukaryota; kingdom Metazoa; phylum Arthropoda; class Insecta; order Coleoptera; family Lampyridae; genus Pyrocoelia; species Pyrocoelia pectoralis. Next base: position 22,885,072 of record CM070081.1, on the reverse strand, counting down.
GCAATTAAGTGTCTTAAATTTAATGGAGCAACAACAAGTAATTTACTATTCAAATGTTTATGCTTAAATGAAACTTCCATTGGAGAATGCTCTACTAGGTAGGTAGTATAAAACTAGTCCAACGAATAAAAGGAGTAAAACGATAAAACGAATAAAACGAATACAACGAATAAAACGAATAAAACGAATACAACGAATTCAACGAATAAAACGAATACAACGAATAAAACGAATACAACGAATAAAACGAATAAAACGAATACAATGAATAAAACGAATACAACGAATAAAACGAATACAACGAATAAAACGAATTTTTTTCTGACTATTATTCGAATTCGAATAATTCTATGTTCGAATATATTTTAACGAATATTCGAATACGAAAAAAAATTTGCCACCACTAGTACACAAAGCCCTCGTTCCCATCATTCTGAAGATGCAAGCTGCAATCTCTTGCGAAACGTCAGAACTTTTGGTTTCAAATCCCGCAGTCAGGCCTCAGCCTCAGCCTCAGCTAAGAGGATGGATAATCATCCCAAAAATCCTTGTTTTGTTTGACAAGGTAAAAGGCAAGACATGCCTTTCAATGCAGAAAATTAGTTTACTTTAGAATTCAACCCTTTCTTTTTCTACCACTGTATGCCCGAGGGACATCCATATCCGCCGCATGGAAATGCGCCTGATAGATTACCAATTTTAGAATGAGGTTTGAAATATTCGGTTTCGAAAATAAAGCGAAAGAAGACTTTGGCGTGAGTGGAGGAATTTTATTCGCATTTATATGCTTTCATTGCCGGTATTTTTATGTTACTGTTGTTTCCTCACTCCATCATATTTCTTTGTGTGTTTTGCTTAATATGTGCACGTAGTTGTCTCGGGAACATAACCAAAGGTTTCTTTGACCATGTTCTTCCTTCGGATAGTTTCAGATGAGCATGGCATTTTCTCTTTTTGGCGGTAAATATGATTTATTAAAATTGTTGGGTTTTTATTTTATCACCAATCGCCAAAAAGTCGGCAATAAATGGTTTTTTTTTTATTTTTGATTTTTTTAAAAAACCTTTAACGGCAATAATTTGTGATTTCAATGAGATTTTTCATCGTCTGTCAGTTTTAGCTTACCGAACAATCTCAATACCAGAAAAAAAATTTTTCTTTCTTTCCCTAAACTAAAGTTTTAATTTTTTGCAACATTTTCAAATTTTCACATTTTTGTGAAAGTAATTAATCAGCAAGAGTAAATTAGAGTTTTTAGAAGCCACGTAAATAGATATTCATTATCATTGAAAAACATTTCTCCCATAAAGTATGTTGCACCAAAAACGTAAAGATTATGCAACAATATTACTTTTCTGTAAATAATAACAAACCTATGTTTTGGTATGTGAAAATTTGAAAATGTTGTAAAAAATTAAAACTTTAGTTTTAGGGGAAGTTAAAGAAAAAAATTTTTTTCTGGTATTGAGATTGTTCGGTAAGATAAAACTGACAGACGATGAAAAGATTCATTGAAATGTTACTTAATTTACGAAAAATAGCACTTTTAGAATTGAGACAATTTCGAAAAACGCCATTTCCTAGCTAACTCGGTATATCTGATAGGGGCTAAATAGGTTTTCAGACTAGCACAAATTATTGCCGTAAAAAGTTTTTTTAAAAAATCAAAAATAAAAAAAAAATCCATTTGGTGTCGACTTTTTGGCGAGCACTGTATAGTTACCTTCATTTTAACTGCTTGTTTGCTTTCCTCCATCCTATAACTTCACAGGTCTTGATGAGCGCCAATTAGGGAACCGCCATTTTGGTAGGCGCCTTCTTCAGTTACACAACGTAGATACAGATGGAGTTGGGTTCGTTTTTATGTAGGTAAGCGCGCGAAACCTGGTGTCTGTTACATCACAGGTTTTAATAAATTGAGCTTCTTTCCTCATACCCAAGAACGGTTGAACCTACATATTGTGTTTTAGGTGTGTTCGGGCAATAGATGTTTACCTCGAAAAACTCCATTTTACTCCATCGGGATTACTTGCAAAAACAATCTATTTCATCAAGTAACGAAAGCGTAAAACCAAATAAAGAATGTAATTAAGGAGGCATCATTTTAAAACATTCAACTCTCAATTGATCGAAACTCATCCTAAATGCAATTTTTAAAGTTTCCAATTATAATCAAGATCAGTCTCCGCTCATTATAATTTCCTTGAAATCCTCTCATTTTTTTCACTGTCTGCACTCCAGCTCCCCTTTTTCCAACCCCCTACATCAAAACATAATTACTTTTGAAAAAATTACAGATTATAATCAGTCACAAGAACGGAAATTCACTTTTTTTTTACCGTGACAAATGTTAGAATATTTATGCTAAATAGGTAAAAATTTCGAGGTTTATAAATATGAAATAAATCGTGATAAACTGGAAAAATAATTTAATCTTTCTTTTTTCTTTTGAGATCAGAAAAAAGGAAGAAGAAATTTCCTTACTCGAATACTGAAATATTAAAATTAAGATCTTCAGACAGATATCGCGAATTCGTATTTGAAATAAAATGCAAAAGTAGTTTTTGAAGTGATCTCCAATTTAGCTCGACGTATTTTACGAGGTTTATTTCGAGGACCCTCTTTACCGACTTTTTAATCAGATTTATTGAAATTGGAATATTCATTTACAAGTTCTACTTTATATTCTTTTATGCGAATTTATGAAGTGACAAGCCGTAACAACCCTTCATTACTAGATATTAATAGGCGTTTTAAATGAGTATCTTTTCGACCTGTTTCATCAATTTTTAGCCTCTTTAATGTAATTAAAAGTCTTGCTTTAAAGCAATCTTTTATGAGGTATGGAGCTGTGGGAGGTTTCCAGGTGCTGGTCGCTGGTGATATAATAACACAGTAACGAACAAAAGAAAACTCGCTAAGATAAAGAACGAACTCGAAGTTACGTTTTCTTTAATCTTTTATGATTCTTTTTTGGTTTTGTTGTTGGTAATTATTTTCTTTAGGCCAGTGCCTTTCAGAGATGTAATTTTTTTTAGGCTAGACCTTTTTGTGCTGCGCTAATTGAATGCAACGCTGTAAATCATGTGGTTTTCAAATTTCAGAAAACTCTAGGAAAATGGAGTCTGATTGTCATACTAAAACTCCTTAAGTGTGGGAGATGAGTAAAAGACCGTGAAGTACATGTTAAATTATAGTGGTAGCTACAAATTGTGTTATGAATTATTTTCCGCCTATATATTTGTTGCCAAGTTGAAACTATCGAACACAGTGTTGATCGAAGAAAAAGTAATAGGTGCGCCATCTGTTGCGATAGCATTTGAAACTTGAATAGTTTCGCTATTTTTTGACGTATGGACATACAGTGGCTTGTTCGACGCGTCGGTTCAGTCTATTTTGTGCCATGAATCAACTAACATCGATACAACGAGCGGAACTCGTCAAATTGCATTTTGAAAATGGGTCCTCCATTGTCAAAACTCAACGTGCCTACAAACGTTTATATCCGCGTGAAACACGGCTTTCACACACCACAATTCGCAATTTGGTGCAAAAATTTATGGCCACCGGCAGTTGTGAGACCAATTGGCAACCCAGAAGACCGAGACCAAGGCGCTCAAACGAAAATAGTGCTGCCGTAGAAGCCGATGTTCGTGAAAACCCAAACATATCGTATCGACGCCGTGCATTGCAGTTGGGCTTGTCAGCAACGACATTGCGCCGCATTTTGAAGGACGACTTGCATCTTTTCCCTTACAAAGTGCAAATTGCACAACGCTTGTTGCCGCAAGACAAGCCGCGACGTCTTGAGTACGCTCATTTCGTCGAAAACATGCTCCATGGTGATGGTGAGTTTTGGTTCAAAATCATCACGAGGCGATGAAGCTCATTTTACATTGAATGGCGCGGTTAATAAGCAAAACTGCCGCTTTTGGGCCGACGAAAATCCTTGTAAGATATTCCAGCAGCCTCTCATGATCATAAAGTGACCGTTTGGTGTGGCGTATCGGCCAAAAAGATCATCGGGCCGTATTTTTTCGAGAACGAGGCTGGCAACGCTGTTACGATCAATGGCGCGCGCGCTACAGAGCGATGCTGCGTGACTTTGTGTTTCCGGAAATGACTGAAAATGCCATGGCCCACTTCTAGTTCCAACAGGACGGAGCCACAACACACACTAGCTGCGATTCAATGACGCTACTCCGCACGATGTTCGACCGACGCGTCATATCGAAAAACGGCGATTTCGACTGGCCGCCGCGCTCACCCGATTTGACGCCGCCGGACTTCTTTTTGTGGGGGTATTTGAAGAGCAAAGTTTACATCGACAAGCCGCAGACCATAGCTTAGCTCAAAGTCAATATTCATCGGGAAATATCGCTTATTACCACCGAGACGCTGGAAAATGTGATGCAAAATGCACGAAAACGGGCATCTTTTTGCATCAAAAATAAAGGCGGTCATTTGTTGGATATTATTTTCAAAACATGATGTAAATAAAATAGAAAGGAACAAATAAAGTTTGTGTAAAAAAAAATAAAAAAAGTTGTCCACATCAAAGTTTCAAATGCTATCGCAACAGATGGCGCACGTGTTAGTTGTACCAGTTGTGGGTTTGACTACTCTCGGCGCAAGAAGTATATATTATACTCGAGTTTGAAGCTGAATAAAAAAATAACCATTGGGCTGATTCGAATGAGCTTGGTATCAAATTAAAGCCTATTTATTTCTACGTTATTTAGAAGTAACAACTTTTTCTGTAAATGCACTTTAAGGGCCATTTCTACGGCCGAACGATGCAAAGTGCCCGTTTTCGGGGTTTGCGACACGCTAGCTAAGTTTAGAGTTACATAAAAACAAAACTACTCGCTCAAATGGAACGAAATTTTAGTATGTTGTAGATTCAACCATCGTTAATATAATTGTAAAATTGTATTATCAAAATTTCATTTTTATAGACGCTACAGACGATATTGTAGCACATTGCATTCTCGGGAATGGTAGGTCGTAGAAGCATTAGACTTAGGCTAGTCGTCAATTGAAACCGTATTCGTCCGAGTTATTAGTCGGCCGAATAACGGCCGATTTTAGACGTCCGATCTGTGCTCGTCTACTGCAGCCGAACTACATCCGAGTTCTTATGACGAATTTAATAAAATATCATTAAAAAATGGATAGTGATTTATATTTCTTAGAAAATGCATATCTCGTGAGACGACGGTTGAATAGGAAGGCAAAGAGAAAGTGTTGGGTCAACCCTATTTTAAGAAGAGGAAAAACTCTAGAAGAATTACATCATTTACACGATGAATTAAAGAGAAGCAGTGAAAACTTTTAAAAGCACACAAATAACAGCACCAACAAGTCAATTTCTTGACAGCCGAATGGTAGAAAACGTTCGACTAATCCGATCAAAATTGGATCCGGCCGTTAGTCGGCCGTGTTCGGTCGCATTCGACCGACCATGTCGTTTGTAATAGACGCACGTGAATACCTACGTTTGTCTTAGGATTAGTCGACCGTGGTCTGGCATAGGTCGGCCGACTAACTACTCGAACGAATACGGTTTCAATGGACGACTAGCCTTACACGAACGTCTTCGTTGTAGTATGAATAATAAAATGAGACTCATTTAGAAACCAAAATTTTGTCACGTTTTTGGAAATCAATTTTTAATTAACTGTAGTTTTTACACCACCGCTTCGGCTACAAACAGCGAGCGTGTGGCGTGCCAGTCCATTAGAATATTACGCTTCTCTCTCTAAGCGCCGGTGTATGCATGTATCTCTAATTTTATAATTTTCTTTGCTACTAAGTTATTATCACAATTATAAAAATTAGCAACTACCATACAAGATTGTCTTTGAACACAAAACAGGAAAGTTAACCGAATTTCAGTAATGATTATAGCAAAAAAAATTATAAAATTAGAGAGACATGCATACACGGGCGCTTAGAGAGAGAAGCGTAACATTCTAATGGACTGGCACGCCACACGCTCGCTGTTTGTAGCCGAATCGGTGGTGTAAAAACTGTAATTAATTAAAAATTGCTTTCCAAAAACGTGACACAATTTGGGTTTCTAAACGAGTCTCATTTTATTATTCATATTACAACGAAGACGTTCGTTTAAGTCTAATGCTCCTACGACCTACCATACTCGAGAATGCAATGTGCTACAATATCGTCTGTAGCGTCTATAAAAATCAAATTTTGATAATACCATTTTACAATCATATTAACAAAGGTTGAATCTACAACATACTAAATTTTTTTTCCATTTGAGCGAGTAGTTTTGTTTTTATGTAACTCTAAACTTAGCTAGTGTGTCGCAAACCCCGAAAACGGGCACTTTACATCGTTCGGCCGTAGTAATGGTCCTTAAAGTGCATTTTTAAAAAAAGGTGTTACTTAAATAATAATAATAATATAAATAGGCTTTAATTTGATACCAAGCTCATTCGAATCAGCCCAATTGTTATTTTTTTATTCAGCTTCAAACTCGAGTATATATACTTTTTGCGCCGACAGTAGTACAATACTAGATTGTTTTCCACGCCTGCCGGATGTACCGCGATAACAGAAATAGGTATCAAGCTCTTGGCGTTTAAAATCATATTTCTGGTGTCTGCTAATTTATTTTACAATATTTGGCACTCCCTTCCACTAGGTAAGGTATACAAACTAAAACCTTACCTTCGTTGCCATTTTTCCTGGCCTTATGATCCAGTGACAACTGTTCGCCACGTCTCGCGCACATCAGACCATATTCGGTGTGACGGTCACTAAACTGTTTGCTGTCTAATATGCGTCGATCTCACACATTAAAACACCGAGTGATCTTTCCCGTCAAACTCATTATAGTCCACAAGCCTCTCTCTTCTTATTTAAATTTCTATTAACTATTTATATCTGTATAACGGTAGGAATTGTATGAAAAATTATCTTACTCACCATTTTTTCTCTCTACCTACATTTCTAGGCCATGGATCAATCTCCCAGTATACTGGTTCCTCCTCTCATACTAACACGTTCGGTGTTGTTCGGCGTTCCATATGTCCCATTTTCTGGTCACCCTCAGTATATGTGTCAGCAGCCTCGAAACGTGTTCTAATTGTGTAAAAAAAACTATCAATCCGCCGCTTAATTGTCGTTTGTGTTTTCATCCTCTTCTCCATGATTTCTGTATCCACGTCGTGAGTCTCCTCCTATCTGATTCCATCCCACGCGATATACAACTATTTATCGCCCCCAACTTTCCCAGTGGACGTCAAAATTTCTGTCACATGCGACCACGGTGATCTAATCCACGAATTGGACCCCGTCCTACATAAAGTAGTACAACAAGAGACCTAGCGACGACGCCTGCGCTACTCCCTCTTTAATAGCGAACTCTGCGTCTTCTCCCTTCGGTCTCTCAGCCATTATGACTTAGTTCACGATTAATCATGAATAATAGAGACTTTGTTTGGTAACACCTCAAATTCCAGCAGTGAATTTAGGGTCGCCTTGCTGGATGCCTAATGACCACCAAGGATGGGGCCTGACACACTTCACGCTTCTACAGGTGCTCTAGTTCGCAACCTCTATCTTGCTTACCATGCACCTTAGGGCGTCAAGCGTGCTACACTGCTGCGCCTTTGGTAGCCGGAGATGATGAAAGGTCCCTGTAACATTAGTTGGTGGTATTAGAAAAGCATCACATTAAAAGTTATTCAAATTATTTTCACCGGCAGTAATATCTTTACACTGATCTAGTGGTTGATGTTAATGAAGGATTTTGATGCTGGTTGGTGATTACGAGCCGGCCCGGTCCGATCCTAGAAACCGTCAAGTAAATTCTCAATTATGATGGCGCCAAAGCAACGAGCAACACTCCCAAGGTGTTTAGCATAACAGGCTTTTAGTAGGTCCCCATCTAGTCTCCTATCTAGCGGAGCCGGTAATACGCCACCATACTAATGAGGAAGGGTCTGATTACCCAGGACACCTTTCCTTCATTCAGGATTTGAAACACTGCTACTCAGTGGCTACTGTGGGAAACGTAGAAGCCATTTACACTCAGGCGTGGCTTTGCGTATCGGTATTCTACTTGAGGTGAGTGCCTCAGAAAACACTCTTTAAGAGAATGTCTCGGACGTTGAGGATTTTATAAAGGTGCTGAAACGTCTTGATGCCAGTCTTTGTCTTTTTTTGTCCATGTGCTCCTTGTAGAAATCCCAATCGATTGGTAGCCGGAGATGATGAAAGGTCCCTGTAACATTAGTTGGTGGTATTAGAAAAGCATCACATTAAAAGTTATTCAAATTATTTTCACCGGCAGTAATATCTTTACACTGATCTAGTGGTTGATGTTAATGAAGGATTTTGATGCTGGTTGGTGATTACGAGCCGGCCCGGTCCGATCCTAGAAACCGTCAAGTAAATTCTCAATTATGATGGCGCCAAAGCAACGAGCAACACTCCCAAGGTGTTTAGCATAACAGGCTTTTAGTAGGTCCCCATCTAGTCTCCTATCTAGCGGAGCCGGTAATACGCCACCATACTAATGAGGAAGGGTCTGATTACCCAGGACACCTTTCCTTCATTCAGGATTTGTAACACTGCTACTCAGTGGCTACTGTGGGAAACGTAGAAGCCATTTACACTCAGGCGTGGCTTTGCGTATCGGTATTCTACTTGAGGTGAGTGCCTCAGAAAACACTCTTTAAGAGAATGTCTCGGACGTTGAGGATTTTATAAAGGTGCTGAAACGTCTTGATGCCAGTCTTTGTCTTTTTTTGTCCATGTGCTCCTTGTAGAAATCCCAATCGATTGAATTTTTGGTTCTTTGTCGACTGAGGGTTTCAACCCTTTCTTGCACCATCAGAGGTGAGTGCCTTTAACTCGGGCAGCGCAATTGAGTGTTCACGGTGTGACTCCAACTTGTAAATGTGAAGTACTGTAGATTGTTTCCTTTCTAAGGTAGCCTGTAAATGTTTCTCATTGGAGGCTGGTGTGATAGAGTGTGACCTCTTGCCAATGCAGAATGTGGGATAAAATACTGATTACTAGACTTACATTAATTGCTACCTGTAACACTGATATGTTGACCCGATTTGGTTTCGTATGGGTGTGTATTCATTGGAAACTCGTGCCCCGAGGGGTACGTTTTTTATAATTTTCTATTTATGACATTGTTCTATATTGTTCTACAATTTCATTATTGAAGAGGGTCTCCTGAGAATATACTGATGTTATTAAGTACCGTCCCTTATGCAAGGTCTCGTTCGAAATTTTCTACGTAGTGTAACGCGTAAAAGACAAATACATTAAAATAGTGCCAAATTTGTTACTTTTGACAACTCTATTGATTTAAAAATATTGATACCGGACGAAGCTAAAAAACATCGACTATGAAGCTAATTAAAATTGGATAGCCACTAAGGAAAGAGGACACGGGTCTTCGCTTGATCACAGAAAGTAACTTTGTGAACTACGTTCCTGAAATGTAGTGGATGGTAAACCAATCTACAAGGGTTCTACATAAGCAAATTAATTAACGAAATTGACGTATGTACTTTAGTTACATCATCATCATCCTCTCTTTGATGAGCTTCTAATCCGATATCAAAAATGTATTGATGGTGAAGAAATGTATGCAAAGAAATAAAACAATGACCTTTTTTGATAAAAAGAAAACAGTAATACCGGTTGGTTTATATGTGCGTAATGCTAAAGTTTACTACATTATGCAATAACGTAACGCGGAAATGTGGTCGCGCTCGCGTGGTCCTTCGAACCGCCATGAAAATGTCGCAAATAGGTAGGAAGTTGCTTTTAATCTCATAGAATATTTATATAGCTGCCATGATCGCATACATTCAAAGAGGATTGATGTAGTTATAAAAAAGTGTAATATTGTCTGAAAAGAGAATGTAACATGGAAATTTTTGTTTAAATAATTCACGTGTACGTGTATGCGTTATATTTATGTATATAAGCCTATAACACAATTTTATTAGGTATCGCTTCAATAAAGTTTATGTATCTCCCCACTTACTTTAGAGAAAATGCGCATATGTCACATCACATAAGCGTGAAAGAAAATTCTAAGGGATAAGTAAAATAAATGATTTGGATTTTTAGACGGGAACGTCGACTATGCGATAGATAATGGAGTTTACATTGAAGACTTAGTGTTCCTTTATCCTTTATAGACGTTGTGTTAGCTTTACTTTAGCTTACCTGATGTATGTTGTACGTTCTGATTTTTTTTCTCTTTTTTTTTCAGGTAATCTGTCAATTTAGTAACTTCCTGCGGCAAATCAAGTTAAAGTAAGTGAGGATTAATTAAAAAGTTTTCTAATTAAAATTATTCGCAACTGCAAACAGAAAAAAGAGTGGTTGAAATTTTCCAATAGTTGAAAAATAAAGGGATTTTCCAATAATATAGAATTCCTCCGTTAAAGGACGTGTTCTAATTACCGTTCCGGCAACCACAGCAATGTATCACTGGTTGTCTTGCGGTAACTTAAGGGTTGGTTCATTACACCCTCTGACAGCTGGGCAGAAATACCGAAGCTCCCCTAAAGCCAAACTCTTCCAAATTCTTACCATTCCTTTGTTTTTGACGAACAGATCAAAGCGCGCGTACTATGTAAAATTTCTCCTCTATAAAGCTTCACTGTCATTACAACATTTTCTCATAATGAAAATTTTTCATATTAATGTCATCGCCCCCGCTTCAATTTAACTTTTCGTTTTAAATTCTTCTCTTAATTAAAGAATCTGTGATTTAATCTAAATGACTGGAAAAACGTAGCGACATCTAGTTGTCAATTGATTAATGTCGTTTGAAATATTTATTGACATCCTTTTGTTACTGACAGTTTCTTTTATCTAGATACATTTTTCAAGTTTATTTTTCTCCTTTGTAAATTATTTTTAAAGGATAATAAATTGCTTAACAAATTTGCTTAGATTTCTTTTTCAAAGTGTCGAAACTTTCGAGTTCACTTTCAAAACCAATTTTTCTTATTCTTTTCGATTATGGAAAATCAAATAAGGACATATTTCACTCACATCATTTTGTTGATACGAGGTTTGATTAGAAAGTAAGTATTTGGTCGTGGTCGATTTGAAGATTTTTTATTTCTGTTTTGATAGGAACCAAGTGTTTGACCTTTGCTACCCTCGGATCTTCGAGAGCGCATTGCACTTTGTACATTTATTATTATTATTATTATTATTATTATTATTTTTCTCATTTCAAAATTTACAAATTTACAAATTTACAAAAATATTTATATTCAATATATTCTTTGTGTCTAAGAGCAACCACCTCAACAGAAGCACTTATATTTATCTATCAAAAACTACTTATATCTAGTCCTAATATAGATTAAAAAAAGCATTATTAAGTAGTTTAATTAATCATTTCCCAATTTCCAGCAATTTTTCATATACATTTTTTTTTAAATTTATGGACCGTTGCAAAATTTGTCAGGATTCAAATGATAATTTCTTAGGAACGTTAGACTCACTATGACTGCTTGTCTAGCCATTAATTCAGATTCATCTTCTTCTTCTTTAACATTTAGGAAACGAAGTCATTTCAGGCGAGATCAATTCTATCAAATAAAATAATGACGTGCCCCAAATTTATCAGCTGAAAAGTTTTGGCTGTATAATTTGGGCATTCGTCATCCTTTTGGTAAAACTCATAATATCCTTGCCTGATGGTAAGAAGTGTGGAAAGCGATAATTATAGTGATCACGATATAAGACTATGGAGTAGGCCAAGACAAGTTCATTTACTTCATTTATGGCGCGGAACCCTAGGGACCAGAAGTTATGAGGGTCCATTAAAATCAATATTTTTGGTGTCAAATTGTTGGAAATAATGGTTCCCTGTTTTTGTATACATTGAAAAAAATGTATACTAAACCTGCAAATAACCTAGGCGTTTTAGTGGCAATCTACACGTAAGTTAAGCATTTTGTTTCACTTACAAACTGTGTTTAGTGTCATGTTCCTGATCTTTTACACATTGAAAAAAATATACACTAAACCTGCAAATAACCTAGGCGCTTTAGTAATAATCTACCTTTAAGTTTAGCATTTTGATTTACTTCCAAAATTTGTTTGGTGATTTGTATCAATTGAAAAAAATATACTAACCTATGGCCTGGGGAAATTGGGCGTGTTCTAGTTAGGTTTGCGGGAAATTTCTGACAAAATCAGTATTTAAAATGTCAACACTCATAGTCATAACCATTTGAAACTTTCAACTCCCATAACTTTCGACCCCCAGGGCCATAAGTGAGGCGTCAATGAACTTGTCTTGGTGTAATATGAAACGAAACTATAATTGCCTTAATTATCGGGTTCCTGAGTACGGAACTGCATAGAAAAAACAAACAATAGTGCTATGGATACCCTTTAATAACTTTCTTCGCACCGGTAACCATCTTGATTTGTAAGAGAACATCTGATCCTACACGCGGCCATCTTGGTGATCATCGTTCAGCCAGGGCTTCATGTATTCGGCGCATTTGGTAGTTTTGACAGGACCCTCATGGTTACTCTCTTTAATGTCGTCATGTAAAAATTTGACTTTTCTAGTGGGTATGGACCGAAATACTTTGGCTTGAGCTTGTTGCTCGGTCCGACTTGAACACATTTAATAGCGACTAAGGCTCCGGTTCGGTAAATATTAGGCTTTCTTCTTCGCAGATTGGGTCCTGGGCCCTTAAAATTTGCTCTTTCAACTTCTGTCGCAATCTTTCACGGTTTTTTTGAAAAGCTTTGATCTATTCTTTTTCCAGAAGTCCCAGAAGTTCGAAATCTTCTTTGCACTTTATTTTAGTACCAATCAGTAATTCAAATGGTGTCCCTCCAATCCTTCTATGAAAAATTGGATTATATACTTGCTGAAGTCGAGTGATATGCTTATACCATGTGGCAGGGTTTTCAAGTAACAGTTTAGTCAATACCGGAATTGTGGTTCGATTAGTTCTTTCAACCTGCCCATTCGATCTTCGCAGTCCTGTAACGACACGAATTTTTGACTCGAATATTACAAACGGGAATCAGGTCGGCCGTCACAAAATTAGCTTCACTCTCCCGTACAAAACCTCGTGTTCAGCATCAAACACGAGCGCGGAAAACTTTTGTTTGAGGCGTTCGACTACCGTTCTAAGATCGGTGGCTTTAACCCACGATTCTTCAGCGTATGCTATCCACATGTTCACGATTGGCAATAATGCTTTAAACGCTGCATTATACACTGTGTCCAAGATAAGGAGGGCCACTATGGGGATTTCGGAAACGGTAAGAGATAGAGTTTCGGTTAAATGGGAGAAAAGTTGGGCAATTTTGAGTTTAGTACAATGAAATTTTTAAACTTACGAAATTCCGAACCGTTCCGAAGTTATGCGACAAAAAGCGAATTTTCAGGATTTCGTTTTTGACAAATTGTTACTTTGTCGTTGATGTTAACTGAAAAGTAAAAGGACCTTCTACAGGTACTTTTTAACGTTCTTTAACATGGCATACAGCAAATTGGAATCCGACGTTTCGTTTTCGAGTAACCATCATCAACTTTATTTTTTTAAATACGGTCCTGATTTTTTTATGCATAATATTAGAAGAGCTTTTTATTCTGCATTCAAGCATGTATCACACTTTATGGTTTAATTGCGATTTTATACTTATTTTACTATTGTACTTAAATTTACTAGATTCTACTTTGGAAGATGCTCTTGATATTTTACCCTAAGCCGTAGTACGCAATTGTTGGTTTCAGCAGCATGGTGCACTTGCGCACAATTCACGGGTGGTTAAGGATTACCTTTCAAATAGGTTTGCCGAAAGAGTTTTAAGCGCCAATTCTGAAACGCCCTGGCCAACTCGTTCTTCCGAAATAACCCCGCTGGATTTTTTTCTTTGGGGGTACGTAAGAAATTATGTTTACAAAGATACCTTTGGAATAGAAGAAGAACTCCGAAAGCTTGTACTTAACCGATTCCAAACTGTAACACCTACAATGTTAAAGAATGCTTTGGAATCTACAGTTAGAAGATGCTATTGACGATTGGAGAACTAAGGAGGGCTTTGCGAGCATTTATTATAATTTTTTTCTAATTATTGGTATGTGTCATGTTTAAATTTTCGTTTCATAAAATGTTTTCTGTTCATTTATGACGTGTTAGTTGATTGTTTGTAATTATGTACACTTGGTTATAAAATTTGTGTTCAAAATTGAAAATTCTGTGTCATTTCATTAATTTGATGAGGAAAGCACAGTTAGCAAAAGTCCATTTATAAATAAAATTCAGTTTGAATGTTATTGAGGAAGGATACAGGTTCGTACTTAGGATTTTTTCCGCTAATCGTAAAGTAAGTATAAAATCGCAATAAAACCATAAAGTGTGATACATGCTTGAATGCAGAATAAAAAACTCTTCTAATATTATGCATAAAAAAATCAGGACCGTATTTAAAAAAATAAAGTTGATGATGGTTACTCGAAAACGAAACGTCGGATTCCAATTTGCTGTATGCCATGTTAAAGAACGTTAAAAAGTACCTGTAGAAGGTCCTTTTACTTTTCAGTTAACATCAACGACAAAGTAACAATTTGTCAAAAACGAAATCCTGAAAATTCGCTTTTTGTCGCATAACTTCGGAACGGTTCGGAATTTCGTAAGTTTAAAAATTTCATTGTACTAAACTCAAAATTGCCCAACTTTTCTCCCATTTAACCGAAACTCTATCTCTTACCGTTTCCGAAATCCCCATAGTGGCCCTCCTTATCTTGGACACAGTGTATAGCACATCACCCTTTCCACATTTACATGTATCGAGTCGCAAACCCAAAACCATTACCTACTTCAGTCAAGATTAGCACCCGTGATTTAGCCAAGTTCAGAACACGTGACCTACTTTAGCCAAGTTCAGAATCCGTGACACCCCTTAGCCAAGTTCAGAACCCGTGACCGACTTTAGCCACGTTCAGAACCCGCTTTAGTTGAGTTAAGCATCTCGGCATACCTTAGCCAAATAATTCAGAACACGTAACCTACTTCAGCCAAGTTCAGAACCTACTTTAGTCAAGGATCCGAATGACCTCTATTTAGTTTTGAAAGTCACCGCCAGGGGGACGTCGTGACCTTGAACTGAGTTAGGAATAACGGCATGGATACTCTTTAATAATTTTCGTCGGACCGGTAACCATCTTGAATTGTAAGAGAACATCTGATCTTACAATAATCGTAATATAAATCATGGAAAAGTTAGCAAGTTCAGAATCCGTGACCTCCTTAACCAAGTTCAGAACCAGTTACCGACTTTAGCCAAGTTCAGAACCCGCTTTAGTTGAGTTCCGCATCTCGGCATACCTTAGCCAAATTCAGAACATGTAACCTACTTCAGCCAAGTTCAGAACCTACTTTAGTCAAGGCTCCGAATGACCTCTATTTAGTTTTGAAAGTCGCCGCCAGGGGGACGTCGTGACCTTGAACTGAGTTAGGAATAACGGTATGGATACTCTTTAATACTTTTCGTCGGACCGATAACCATCTTGATTTGTAAGAGAACATCTGATCTTACAATAATCGTAATATAAATCATGGAAAAGTTAGCAAGGGTATAGAGTTCGCCAAAACGGCGGTCTACCGCTCCTCACATACTATATACTAAACTACCCTGACGCTGTATAGGGAGTCCATATGACTGAAGATTAAAAATGTTGAACACTTCTTCTAAGTTTTCAGATTTTACAGTCCTTTGGCAAAACATATTTACACTTAAGTTTTCCTTGACAATTGTTCTTAATCAGATACCTTCTCGAAAGAACAGTTCGCAGAATAAATGATACTGGTTTAAATTTATTTTCAGTTACGTCAAATGTTAATATTAAATAAACGAATTTTCAGTTTAACTCCTCCTTATTAAATTATGCTTTGACAAGCCACGGAAAGTTTTTGGACGATTTTAATTAGTTCGGGGTCAACAAAATTCTATGAATTTTATGTATACGCTTTTATTAAACAAAGACAATCTTGGTCGAGTTTAATATTTCCTTCATTCACTTGACTTATTTTCCAAAACGTTTCTCTAAAATTCCCGCTGTTCAATATTATTTAGCGTAAAAATAAGCTTTAAGTGAAGTATTTACTCTTATTCACAACAAGCTTGCGTGCAAACGATTTCTATAAAATGAGTGTAATGAATAAAATAAAACGGGAGAAGTCTATATCAAAGGCAAAGCACACTTAATCTGTGATAAAAGTCATCAATTGTTAGTAATTAGAAAAGTGTCGGTGATATCTTACTTTAACTAGAACTTTCAACTGGAATTCAATTTTATTTTTCGTAACAAAAAAAGTAGGTAGGTACCTACGTTAATTTATGGCTCGCTGAATTTCGTTTCCTTATGAACGATGGACATCACGATGTTAGAATGCAAAATCGCGTAAACTCCATTTGGATTATTAGCTGTGCAAAGTTTTCGTTTTCTGATCTGTCAACCTCAAAACAAAGTGTCTACTTATAAGAAAGGTATATCTCTTGCGTATTTGGCAAGTCGTAACTTTTTAGATCTGAAATTCGTCCCTAAAATTGTGCAGATTTACGATCATCTGTAACCATCTAAAATTCCCTCGGTTGCTTCATTTTAACGCAATATTCCTCTTGCATCGTAACGTATAAAGGAGGATAAAGTGAGGGTAATGAGGAGACGGTGTTGCGGGGGGAGCACCAAACTGATCCTGCGAAGATCCCGAAAACTGGAATTTCGCCCTCCATAGACAAGCGTATAACGTGATAAATTCAACAAGATTGAGAAATTATGGTCTTAGCGGTACGGATACTGCAAGAAAAACGTTTTAGTAGTTCCGAACAATTTATATTAAACCAAAAAATTAGCCAGCTAGAACACGTTGTGTGTATTTAGTTGTAGCTTAATTTATTACCCGTATTTAAACTACTTACTTAACGGCAGTTACACGATAGACTCTCCCTTTTATTTTACGCTTTTAACAGATAACGTTCCCAAACCACGCATTTGGCAGTTTATTTCTTCTTCTTTTATCGACTTTTCCTTCAGCCGATGTACGAAAAATGTGAACGAAAAGGTTATAAAAGAAAAATCGATATTTGACCAAAATTAAAATTAAACAACCGCAAACGAATTTAATGAAATTATTAGTTGTTGCACTTTGTGTATGTTATTTCAAAGCAAAATGAAAAACTTTCTCGTTCATTAAATGGCGACCGACCTCATGGAAATTTTATTACATCCTATTTTCAATTATTAGCTTTATGTCATAAACCATTTATCTATGAAATTACATATTCCTTTATGTGTTTCATTTTCAAATGTTTGCTAATTTCATTTTGAAAAAAAAAGCGGATGCAAATTTCAATTAATTTTGATCAAACACAGTTTCAGTGCCAGCAAATCTCAAAATATGGGATTATAAATCACATTTCATTTTGTTTTAATTATGACTGCTCTTCTAACTATACACTTATTATTATTGTATTTTGGTTCTTATCGATACTCAGGCTGAGCCTGGTTAACTAACCGCACGGATCGGAATCAAGTAACGATTAGTTCTAGTAATACATACAGGGTTTTTCAACGAAAAGGAGCCACCCTTTATAACTTCTAACAGAATCAAAATTTGAAAAATCGGCGATACCCGTCTATAATAATATCGAGGGGGACACTTTTTGACATAAGTTTGAGATTTCATACCTTAACCCCCTGGGTCCCACAAACATACCCTTAATTTTTTTAAATGGCAACATGGGTCATGTGATACGTCATTTGAAAGGTCTTTTGATATCTTGCATTACTGCGTTTAAAATTTTAAAATCGTTCAATTCGTTTGTGAGATATTTTAATTTAAAGTTTTAGAGAACTGATATAATTTTCTTCAAAATGGTTGTTTTTTATTTATTTTTTTGCTTTTATAGTCAAGATAAATTGATACGAAATTCATTGTATTAAACTTTTTTTTATTTACATGGAAATAAAACTTAAAATAAATTAAAAAGTCAGTAATACTTTTATATTGCATTATTATAACGACAAATTATATCAGTTCTCTAAAACTTTAAATTAAAATATCTCACAAACGAATTGAACGATTTTAAAATTTTAAACGCAGTAATGCAAGATATCAAAGACCTTTCAAATGACGTATCACATGACCCATGTTGCCATTTAAAAAAATTAAGGGTATGTTTGTGGGACCCAGGGGGTTAAGGTATGAAATCTCAAACTTATGTCAAAAAGTGTCCCCCTCGATATTATTATAGACGGGTATCGCCGATTTTTCAAATTTTGATTCTGTTAGAAGTTATAAAGGGTGGCTCCTTTTCGTTGAAAAACCCTGTATACTTACCTATATAAAATAAATTTGAAGTATGTTATGATATGCGTATACTCTATGGTTTAGTACTATCTATGATCGATACTATCGACCCTACCTTGGTTGTCCACTAGGTGCGCAACACTTCACTTTCTAATATACTTCTTAATTTTCCGATTGGTCGAAAGGTTGCTTAGCCTCGTAACGATTAGCCTCGAACCTTGTGTTGGCGTGCTACTCATCTCTCTCCTTTTAACGTCATTCACGCTCTACTATCTCTTTTTTAATTCTTAAGCCTGTTAGTTCTTTACTGGTAAAAAGACGACTTCTCTTCGAGTTCTAGAATAGTGTGGACGCTCCATTTTTGTGCTTAGAAATTTTCTCAAATATCTTTACTTTTACGTTATTTAAACGGTTTTAAGTGGAATTTCTTAACTAATTGGTTGTGGAGAAACCAGCTACTTTATTTCTACCGCCGCCAAACGTTACAATTACGGTTTTAATACATTTAATGGTGTCGCATCTACGAATTCGTTTTCAAGTGTTCTTAACGTCAGTGATTAAACTCATTGGGTATGTACTTATTCTATTATTAGCTTCAAAATTGCATTCTTTCCTTCAACTTCTCGTCTCTAATTTCTCATAATTTTCCTAGCGTTCAAGAATAGCCTAGTTCCACGCATTCGCTTCTCGTTTACCACATGGTTGATCGTGATCCTGTCAATCACCATCTTTGAGCCGGTAACACCGATTTCTGCCTTGACAACTCGCTGCCATATTCTCGACGTCTTTGAAGACTTCAAATTTTCATCGACCTTTGTTGCGTGCTTCCTTATAAATTACTTTACCTTTATTTTCCTTTAAACTCCGTTAAAATTATTTGTTTTAGTAAATTGCTTACAGTTAACTTAAATATCTTTGTGACGTCATACATTTTTGTAAATACCTCATTCTAACTAAATTTGCTCTTCATTTAATACTTTTATTACTTCACTTTAAATATTATTTTGTTTGCATTGATGTACTCGTACATAAAATTGTATTAGCTACTCCCTTTTACCTTAACTTTTAATTGCTGATAAATTCAAACTATTGCTAAAATATATGCTCAGTATCCGATCCTTCAAGTGAATTGTCAGTAATTAAGTATTCTCGTAGTTTGCGACCGAACCATTATTTTGGTCCGATTTGTACTAACTTTCTTTATCTAGATTGCATCGCTTCGGCAGACTCTTTGCAAAGGGCTCTCCACCGAACATACACAGGTATTATCTTTTATTACTTACTTACTTTGCTTGCTACGATTGTATCGTATGCTGGAACTATTGCTCTTATGTTAACGTAATTCATTACGAGTAGTTTTGGTACGCTACTTTAAAAGGTAAAGCGGATCACTAATTAGAATTATCACCTTTGAGTGAGTCACTACAACTTTTTGTGGATTATTATCCAATTACTATCATTTATTTATTCTATTTTGAATAATTGCTTTATATTATACTTATTTCTGTACAAATTTTGACCGAGTCTTTATTATATTCTCGTCAAGTTACTTTTTATTTTCATATTTTTTGTATATTTGCATATTTTTCTTTCAGATTACTACGTTACTCATCTCCGAATTGAGACTATCTTCGCAGTTCATACTCTCAATTTTAGCTATTACCTCTAGAACTTGCGTGGCGCCCATTTTCTCTATTGAGTATTCGTTACTCATTCTGCTTATACTACTGATAACTTACTTTCTCTCATCATTTCTAATCCACGCCCAATCGTCCATACAACTGAGCTTACTGGTGCAATACCTATTTATAAATTGTGTTACAATTCTCAATTCTTGCCGTAACGAGTAGCTGTAAAAACATATGTGTTTTGAAATAGTATTATGTTTATTGTGTAAATGTTAGTTGTTTAGCTTGGCGCATAGGTTGCACTCGAGTGGGTAATGTATTGTTTGTGTTTTGTGCTAATTGTGAATTTATTGTGTATTTGCGTTTGGGTGTATGTGAACGAGTTAGAGGTGTCACATGAGTGGTTGTTGAAGTGTTGTGTGTTGTTAATGGACTTTCTGTAATGTTATGTTGTGTATGCAACAGAGTTTCAATTTGTGAAGGGAGGATTGAGTGTTGTGTTTCATTTTGTGTTTGAATGGTATTAGTTGAAAGTGTGTTATTATTATTATTATTATTATTATTATTATTATTATAGGTGATGTTTCTTAGCAGTATTGACGTTTTAATTTTACTTAACAATATGTTGGAAGAATAGATATGCTGCTTATAGTTGTTTTTATTATTAATTTTACATAGTTTTGAATGGTGATTTTTAAATACAGGCGAAACGTCGTTAAAATCACCATTCAAAACTATGTAAAATTAATAATAAAAACAACTATAAGCAGCATATCTATTCTTCCAACATATTGTTAAGTAAAATTATTATTATTGTTATTCTTCATTTGCATTCAATCACACTTGGTTTACAAAAAAGGATAGATGAACAGATAATCAGTACTGTAGACATTGTTACGAAAGCAAACTCTTCGCTGTTCAAAGCTGATGGTCAAACTCCGAAGGTGTTAGCAGCTGTAGAGAATAATCGGATCTCTGGTTTACCTTTATATGACCGCAAGGCAATATTATAATATGTGACGTTATCAAAATACAAGATAACCGTATACGATTGACAAAATAATACTTTCACAAGCATATATGTGTTACATAAATAAATTAGCATAGGACGGAGCGCAATAATTGGTCCAATATGAAATCGTAAATTACTAACTTGAAGACTGGAAGGGCAATCATCAGATACTGAAAGAAATATTCCCGACGGGAATAGTAAATCCAAGTATTGACTGAATGTGATCAATAAGTTAAAGGTAGGGAAGATATGCAGAATGTTTAACGTTACAAATGTAAATCGGTAGCAATGATCTTCCGATAGCAAGTTATGAATTGATAAATTAGATAATTAAAGCAGACGTGCTTATAAAGCAAAATTGAGTAAGTGAATTAACAAATTACAGTAAAAAAATTCCATGTTAAAATTCACTTAGCAGAGGTTCGCTGTGATCGATTCCAATAATCATGTGGTGAAAGTTGGTACTAATTCCGATAGCTATGCAGCTTGGGGTTTAAACAAAATGGATTTGTTCGAAATAAGATAACGGAATTCGGTTAGAAAATTTTCGCAAAGCAGTAATTTTTAAGGAGCTGTCTAACGATTGACGTGGTGGTAGCGATGACGCTAAAGAATCGAAAAACGTATTAACGTTGGGGATTCAAAAAAGGAATGCTTACCTCGTGTTCGAGCGTCTGGAACGGATACTATCAACCTTCGGTTTTGGTGCTTAAAAAGACGTCAACGTGACGATGAATGGAATATCGCGATAGCAGATGGTCGCACTAATACCGATTCTAGAATTCGATGGCCGCTTATATACAATATAAATCGGGATGTAAAGAAATGCGTTTTTCGAACATTTGCACAAAACTGTCGATTAGAGGGAACGTCACGAAAGTGAGAAAAATAATATCACTCCCACTATGGTAAACTAGTGACTAGAAAACGAAATTTGTAGCAAAAGAATGACGCGAAAAAACGTTGTGAGCTTTAAGGAAATGTCGCGCGAGGGCGTTACAAAATATTAAACATCTAATATTCTTCCAAACAAAACTATAAATTGCATAAATAAATAAAATATAAGTGGGTGTAAAATCCTTTTTAGATAACTATCTAATCTAATAAAACCAAATTAAAACTTCTATTCTGTGATAATTAAGGCTATTATTACTCCTCCAAAGAGAAAGGCTGATACTGTAAAAAAGGGCAAAGGGTTAAACGAGGCTAAACGAGGAGGGTTCAAATTTAAATCGGACATTTTATGTAAGTAATAATTTACTGTTGGAAGCAACATCCCCCCTAGAACGGTGCACTTCCGCCATCTTCATGGTGAAACTAACGTTTTGGTCACATATTTAAGAATTTTTGCACAAATATTTGAACCTTGTCGTCATTTGCAAACTTTATGCTTGATATTAGTTTCTACTCTGCATACGGCAGAGACCGAACATAGCATTTCTGTATAATTCGCATTTTTTGTAGATGCCCATTCGGTATTTTAAAAAATGAAACTTTAGTTGTACTGTCGGTTAGTTCGGATATGTCATGGCCATGCCATAAAACATAATGACGTCGATGTATTTAACTTGATGAGTCGTACACTATTTATTAATTGATATCTATGCTTCTCACGACTTTAATTCTGCAATTTATCATCCCAAGATGTCTTGTATATTACTTTATAGTCCGTGTCATCTTCTGTAAAATTCCCGTTTTTGTATCGTATCCTCGAAAATACACCATTTTGATCTTTGTTTTTATGTTGACAGATTTAAATTAGCGATGAATAAGTAAGTGTAAGAATGACATTGATAGATTCACAAATAACGTAATTACGGTACAGTTCGTTTTATTCCGTTCTTTTTAAACTGCCCGGATTACAACAAACAACAAAATGGTGGAATGAAAGCTTTGAATTTACTAAGCTCGTGTTTAGAAATTTTTGAAATAAAGCATCTACCACGTATCCGCAAGGGTGCTATATTAATCAATTCATAGCTTATACGCGACATGATAGTTTTAGACGGGGATGCTCATTAATTACGAGGTATATGTCGCCATCTGTTCTCGTGTCAAGTACGTGTTACCATTTAATATCTTCTCTATTGTTCCTCGTGTTCCACTATTTCTGCTTTATGCACCTATTAATTTATTTATTCACCTCTTGGGTTAAAGCTCCCTGATGTAACTCGTGGTGAATATAGGAGCATCCCATACATTAATACAAATTAATTTTACGAATTTCTTCGAAAATTTGCATAGGATTTATTGTTAAAACGTTAAGGGGGTTGGTGGTGCTTGCGAGGGCGATGACAAGAAACGCGTGATTAATATTAAAATGGGTATTCTGTCCTACGCTTTGTTATCAAATAATGGCTGTAGTTCTAAGTTCAATCAGTATAATGTCTTGAAATTGTCTAAACGTCATATTTCAAGATTGATGAATTGCGATACTAAGTTGGCAATAGTGCCAGGTCCTGATTGTAATCGTATTTGTGGGTGGAGGGTATTCATTTTTTATTATGACAAATAGAAGTGGAATAAATTGCGATTTTATCTGTCGAATCGCGCGACTCTCTTTCGTAGGGCAAATGGTGTATTTAAAATCTCGGTAATGAGACTCGGGGTCACTATAATTAATTAACCTCTGTCACCAAACTGGCTATTTTGTTCGACGTAAATATAACGGTAATGTCCGGATTAACGGAACGGGACATTATTATAAAGCTTCTATATGATTGACATTTATAACTGAAGCATTGCACCTTTACGAGCTTACGTATCTTGGTGTTACTCGAACACGTCATGCATATGACGTAAATACATAAATAAAGTTCAATAACAACTATTCCATACTGGTTTATCTCCATCTCTCCCTTTTCCGTATTCTGAACGGTTTGATGCTAATTTTCACCCAACTATCAGTAGGATACATTGCTGTGTAATCATCCCATGGCATTTCAAGGCCACCTTTCATTCATTCCTCTCTTCATAAGCAGAATGTTAGTGTTCTCTGTCAATAGTAATTTAAGTGTTCTATTTAATTGCATGGTAGATATATTACCTTCAGTAAGAAATAACTAATTAATTATTAATTAACAAGCTTCTTGTGAAACGAAATATAGATCGTTGTTAAATACTGGCTAAATTGCGACACTAATTTACTTAAAAGATGACCGAAAGTGTTTCACCAAGATTAACTATAAAATTTGAGTAATGGGTGTACGCAGGACCAACTGTTAGTAATGATTTAATTCGATTAAAGTTACAGTCTGATCTAATAATTTTTGAAAAGCAATTACTACATAGCAAAATTTGATTTGTTGATCTTCAAATTCTGGAAATAACAGGGGAAGTCGGTATAATGACGGCGCGGTGATTAAAACTAAAATTCTACGAATTGTCCGAGTTTATTTTCTATAATTCCTTCTAGTACCTTGCTATCCCATTGCCTCCGATTTATTATAGACAGTCCCCATCTCTCCGGTTATATTTTATCTTTACATATTTTCTTTAATACCTTTCTTCGAATTTTCTCATTCTCTAATCCAACCTTATTCAACACTTCTGACTTAATGTCGTCTATAGGTACCTCCTTCATTCAGCTCTTCTAATTCACACATTCTTCCTCTGGGATTGAGAGGCTTGTAGTCTTCTTTGGTTTTTGTGTCTAAATACTCCCCCACTCCATTAATTTACGTTTTCGGCACGTATTTTTTCACATTTGCAAGCTTTTAGTGTTGGATCTCTCCCTGAGGGTTGTCATTTCGTAACTCAAATTGACGTTTCACTTTTTGAATATCCAGATGTACAGAAGATGTAGTCGGAAATTAATGTAATTAACTAAGGGGGTCAAGTTGTTGTGGAACATCTGATAGTGTTATACGAATTCGTCCTTATCTGGAATATCTCCCGAGGATAGCACCATGCTATCCTCGGGAGGATAGCATGGTTAGCACTGCGCTTCTTAGCTGCCTATAGGGGTAAGACTCATGTACTTATTTCATTGAAGCGGAAACGACTCAGAGCAGGAAAAACTCCTGTTATCTTGGAGGTACCGAAAAGTGAACCTGTGCTATTGGAACTGCAATACCAATTTTAACGATGTTCATGTTAGATAATTAATTATACCAAATGTATGTATTTGTACTGAAAAATATTTTAATGATGCAGTAAGTGGACACGAGGCGTTGATTAGTAGTAACCTTTCGGTATTATCCTGCTCCGTCCAGTGTTCATACTATGTTTGATAAACGGAGGAATGGTGTTATGAGAATGACGTCCAAGATTTCCGAATGAGTCAGACCGATCAAAATGACGAATAAGTAAGACCCAATGGGCGACTGCAATGTTGTGCCACCACATTTTTCACAGATCAGCTATTTGCAATTTGACTGCACTTAGACGACGTGAGCGTTGTTCCTACTCCCGAACGAAGAGTGCACGCAGACTCGGTCCGCCCTTCTCGTGAACCTCGTGTTTAACCGAAAATTTCCCATAGCACGTTGTTCTCCTTTTTTGATTATTCCTAAAATCGTTAGGAGCAAAACAACTGAAACAATAACGGAAGCGCTGTAAAGGATTGCACATGGTAGATAGTTGTAGGTAGACTTGTCCATTGTCGCGATATTATACTTACTTACTGTAGTTTCTCACATTATCATCAGAGGTGAACGCAATAATTACTACTACCAAGGCCGTCCATTGGCGTACAATGTAAAGGTGCATCCCGATTACTCGTTAGGGGTGTCAAACGGTTCCGGATCCAAAACAAGATCCGGTATAGATCCGGATCTTCTCCAGATCTACAGCTACGATATATCCTGATCCGAATTTCTCCGGATCTTATACACAATTTGGATCCTCAAGAACCGGATCCGTAGATCCGGATTTGTTTAACCGGATCCGTAATTTGATCACACGGGATTCGGTTGTTGATGTGTGAAATGAACTTCGTGATTCTTTATGATACCTATAAAATTTATCCATCGGAATCCCAAAATGGAGGTATCTGGATCAGTAAATGAAATTTACTGTAATCTAGTAATCTCCTCCACGAATTTATTCAGATACGGATACTGTTACAAACTTTAGATCCGGATCCTATATAAATTAATAGGTAGTAACGCAAGCCCGGATTTTACTCACAAACCCGTAGATCCGTGGATCCGGATTTAACCCCCAATTCCGTAGATCTGGATTTAACCTTCGGATTTTCGATCCGGATCCACAAAAATCCGGTATTCGGATCTAATGGATCCGGATATTTTCGGATCCGATATCTGGATCCATAAAATTTGCGGATCTTTACAGCCCTACAACTCGTGCTCGTGCTTGTATAACACAAGTTTGATAACTTTACAAGTCTGCGCAAGCTCCCTTTGATGTACCGACACCCGTTGGAACTGCACGAGTAGCTTACTTGTGTGGCTTGTGTTCCATCATCTCGGGCTCGTCGCGCAGTCCACATATAGGCAAAACGCAAGTAGAAGCACGAACCGAGTAGTCTGGACGCACCTTAAGAAGCACTTAAATTTTGTCATCAGACCTCGTACTTAGCGTTACCGATACTTCTAAATCTATTCAGAATCATTATCAATCAAGGTTTAAAAGTTACTTCGCGATTATTACGTTGGCGTTAAGGCGAATTGGGTTTCCTTAAAACTTAAAAAAACTTTTATTTTTATCAAACATTTTTGGATCATCTCTCAGCTTTAATTTCAAGATTCGTTAACCTTAAAAGTTATATGTAATCATTGTAATCGGATTAAAATCCGTTAATTTTTCTTCTTGTTCGCTGTTCATTTAGTAAAAGTAAGGATAAAATCAATATCGAAGATGATATAATCTCTAATCGTGTATTCGCATACAAAAATTAAAATTGTGTAATCATAAAATAGCTATCCACTTTTTTTAGCATTAATGTATTATAACACGTGCAATTTGAAATTTACGAGTTTGTGTTTTTTTTTGGTTGTTCTTGTTATTACTGCTGGTTTTTTATGGCGGCTAGTCTTTTCTATTAATTTTTTATGGATTTTTAATAGTGGCTTACGTCGTAAAATTTTTATGTTTTTATAGTTATCGGCGTATTTGTAAGTGATCGTGTTCGCCACAGTCGGTTTTATGATTAATTTATGTTTGCATTACCTTACTTCTGGAACGCAACTTGATTTAGCTCTCTTTCGTAGAATATTATCCAGCCAATAGATTGTAGCTCGGCCTCTGTCCTTGACATGCGTACTACCAAATGTTTTTAGTAGGGAGCGCAACGCATTTTTTGATTCATCGTCGATTCGTTTACTTAGGACACTCTGCTTTCATTTGTTAATGGTTATTATTAACTTTGTTTTAAAAATGTGTATTACGAGTATGAAACTCCACAATTTCTTTTATTATTCTACTTTGTTTTCATATTAAACCTTGCAACTACTTTTGCCGTAGATTGTACTTTAGGGAGAGACATGTAGATAATGTCTTTATGTGTAGTGTCGTGCTCTTGATTAACGTTTGCGCATTTCAGAGGACGAGCTACAATCTGTTGGCTGCATAAACTATACTATTATACTCCCTCTGCCAGTTTCTAACACTATCGACCATCTCAAGAACCTACGCTAAAGCTAAATACCTTGTAACGCTGATCGATCTAAGGTCTTGCAGCACATCCCAAAATCCCTAATAAGGCTGTGCCTTGCGTGGTACTGTTAATAAACTCAAGACACCACGTGAATGATTAGCTGATCTTTTACAAGCAACCCAACCGCATATATTATCTGTCTAATTTACACATAAACATATGTCTGCAAACGTTTTGGACTGTAAGGATGTAATTCGGCTGAATTACGGCACTCGCCTATGGTTCGTGCAGAACACACATCCTCAAGTGTAATACCTACCATTAGATTCTCATTGAGTAATATACTATTTTCTACAAATTATATAACAATTCCATCCGTCAAAACAGTTTATTTCTATGGCGCTGCTGTAAAAAGTACGATAAAGTGAGTAAAACGCACCTGCTGTGTTAAAATCGAAATTTATCGTTATGCGTTTTCATTTTTAGACCTAAATCAACGTATCGCAATGAAAAAGGTGCAAAAAACATATTTTTAATATGAATCTTCGACGGAAACGTTGCAATATCTGAATATTTGAAGTCCTGGCTGAACCACAGAGAGGAATTCCATAAACCCAAATAGGTTTTAGTATTGCTTTATACCACAGTAGTTTATTATGACGAGAGAGCTGCCAAGTTCTTCCCAGCAGCCAATACGTTTGTCTGAATTTCATTCCAAGTTGTTTCCTCCCGTCCTGTGTGGGCCACGTTAGTCTTCTGTTAAGGGTGATTCCAAGCTACTTGACTTGAGTTCCCCTGAAATATTTCCCAATTGGTTTTCTTACTGAATAGCTGCGCTTCTTCTGATTTTTGGACTATATTTGTAGTTATTGTCACTAGAGTTGGTGTACAGTCCGAACTAAGTTCCCAGAAGTGTTTTAGCAGTAATTTTGGAGTATCTAATCCTTTAGTAACGCTGAAGGCTACTATATCTGGCGTTTTTTGTCTATTCTGTAGGACCGGTAGGTAATGCAGTTAAATTGTTTTTTTGAATTACCTGTAACTGTTCCCTGCCTTTTGTTGTAATGAGCCTAAATCGCCATTGTGGGTGTTTAGCGTTGAAAACTCCTCCTACCAGCCATTTGTTGCCTAAAGTCTTAAAAAATTCATTAAATTGTGCATATTTGTTGTGCAGTAGATTGCTGCAATTGCGATTTCTCCTTTCCTTTACAGCCACGCTGGTGGCCTGTATGTGTTTAAATCTAAAGTGTGGTTTTTGATAGTGCATAATTCGCAGTGTCACCATGCGCTGCTTCTCCGAGAGCGTTTGTATAGTATATGTTGAATCCTGGTGACTTCTTGAGGTGCAGTGAGTCTCACAAACTAACAATACATACAGGGTAGACCATTTTAATCGATGCACGCGAATATCTCGAAAAGGAGAAGTTTTTTTCAAAAAATGTGTCAGACAAGCCTTATGGCTTTGAGAGGGAAAGATGATGACATTGTCAATTTAATTGTAGATGGCGCCACTTTAGACATATCATCATGGCGGCCATTTTTTTAAATGGGAATGGATTCTTTTTTCAAAAGTTGTAGCTGGCAATAAGATGAATACAACAGTTTTTTGTTTTTCTTCATCGGGTCATTTTTCAGTGAGTTACGGTGTTCCAAAATGTATAAATTAAGTAAAGTTTCCACCCCCATAGTGTACGTATTTTGTAACTCTGCACCTCTCGCGCTAATCAAGCACCCCGAATGGTTAGAGGCAAGGGGACTCACGTTACTCAAGCACCCCAAAGGGATGAAAGCCCCACCACGTCCACGTCGTTCATCCTGGTTAATGCTAAGCAAAAAACTGTTGTATTCGTCTTATTGCCAGCTTCAACTTTCATTTGGAAAAAAACACCCCATTCTCATTTAAAAAAATGGCCGCCATCATGATGTGTCTAAAGTGGTGCCATTTACAGTTAAATTGATAATGTTGTCATCTTTTCCCCTCAAAGCCATAATAGGCTTTTGTCTGACACATTTGTTTAAAAAAATTTCTCCTTTAACGATTGTATAAGATATTTGTCTTTTGCTAATTCGTCTATAGTCTATACCATCTTCTTGATTTATTCCGATAGAGGACATTTATGATGGTATAGACTACAGTCGGCTTTACGTTTTTAACACCCCTTACAAAAATCGGTGGTGGTTTTGGTTCTTTGGTTTACTGATTTTCTTCCTTTATATTTTCATCGGTTAAGTAATAATGGCCACGCTATTATTTGAGTTAAAATTAGTTTGGTTATTTATTATTAAAGTTATTTGGGTGTTATTTAAATAAATATGTAGGTAAGTATGTAATAAGTTTATGATAGGTACCGGTTATCCGGGGTCAATTGATAAGTTAACTTATCACTTTTCGCTCGTCATACAACCTTGTTGTTTAGAACTCAAACGAGTACGTACAACCAGCGGTGTTCTTTTTAGTCCTTCTTAATAGAAAAAAGTACCCTAGTCCTCCTGCAATGATTTCAGTACCGACACTACCGACCTACCAAAATTCGAAAATAAGAAAAATCTAACAAGTAACGTTGGCATCCTTGTAAGTTGCAATTGACCGAATTTGAATTTGGACTTTAATTTTATTTACATTGGGTTGGTCATACAGTATGACTCATACTGTTAAAATCTTATTTATTGTATAAGTGTTTTAGATAGCACTTTATCCACGCAACAATGCAATAATAATTTTCTTAAATGGTTAGAATCTAAAACACGAATGCAATCCAACATTTTAAGTTTTATTCTCAATCACATTCAAAACTACAACAATCGTTGTCCCATCTAAAACACTGAAGTAAGAGTAACGCCATCTATAAATAGTACTCAAACTTGAAAAATCGTCCTGAAACTAATTTTTATTAGTACGGTTCGTAACTTTGCTTGGAACACCGCTGCGTACAACATATATAGCTAAAATATATGGTATGCCAACTTATACGTGTAAATAGAGGTCTCAAAATCGAGAGCAAGCTAGAAGTACAGAATTATACAATAGATGTCGCTTACTGTTCAGGGACTGTTGGGACTCTAAGGGACTGTTAGGTCTGGCAGTTGTAGTGTCAGTTCTGTGGGTGATAATTACAAGCAAGATGAATAAAGAAGAATGACAGCTCGAAAAATGTGATGACAGTCCTTGGCCTACGGTGGCGCTCTCTATTGAATGTTTCTGAAACTTTCAACTTGCTTCGAATTTTATCAACACAAGAGCATGGAGGTGGTGTACCAATATCTTTTGGTTATCTTGGTACACAGGGTGTTTTTTAAGTACGTAGCCAAACTTCAAGGGGTTATTCTTTAATTTTAAGTCGAACGGTTCATATAAACATATGTCCGGTAATGATTCATTGTCAAGATACAGGGTGACGAACTTTTTTTTAAAAATCGGTTTTTCGTAAATATCCCAATAATCCTTAAGCCGATGTTGTTGAAATTTGGTAGCGTTATCTAGGATAGGAAGATGCTAATTTAGCCCTAACTTGATTCAAAGTATTAAGTCCAGTGCCGTCCCGGGGAGTACCTTAACCAACTCTTTGGCCAAAAAAATGTGCGCCACTGACATTTTTTAAAACTTTTATATTATTTTCGCATTAACCAACTAAAAATACAACTTTTTTATCTCTTGAATTTTTTTCATATTGAAAAAAATTAATTTAAGAAAAATCAAACGAGAAACACGATTTATTAAAACTACACTTAAACAAATATTGTACAATTTTGTGTGACAATTTAACTCATGTATAAAAAATTGCATTAGTCGCAGTCATTGAATAAAGAATAGAGAGGAAGGAGAGTATCGTGTCACTGCTGCAGAAAAATTAGTTACGGAAGTTCAGCCATTTGTACACCACTGTTGAGTCATCTTTGTTTACATTTTGGTCGTCTTGACAGTTGACAATAACTTGCAAAATTTGAAATATTCATATGTTGATTGTTACAGTCACTGAACTCCAATTAGAGTTCTTAATATGGCAGTTGTTTCTGTCAATTTCTATTTAACAGGAAACGTGTTAGTAACCATTTTGCCACCACTTTGATTTCAAGGTCGAGGGCATATACTATCCTTCCTCTCTATTCTTTATTCAATCGTCGCAGTGCAATTGTCACTTTTACAGTGACAAATGCACTAGTGGTTTTTTCACTTTCATATTCTAATCAACTATCGCAGTATCCGTGTCCGCCGTATAAATACATAGTTTGACATTATTTGCCAATAATTTATTGTATGATGATTGTGTTATTTTAAGAATGAGTCGATTTGGTAAAGTTACGAACGGATTTATAAATTTATTGTTCGTTAAATTGTCCTGCCGAATTACACTCGAGGTTTGTATTTATACCGAGCAAATTTCTGTTGTTTAAATTCTAATCTGTTGCCTAGGAATTAGACGAGAAAAACTGTCAACCTAAAAATGCTCCACCTTCGGTGTCGCATTTTTATTGGTTGACAGATTTTCTCGTCTAATTCCTAGGCAACAGATTCTTATTAGTCAACCCGAATTTACTCGGTAAAATATAAACCTCTTGTGCAATTATAAGTGAAAAAAACATTTCACAGAAGTAACATAAAATTTATAATAATTGCTGAAAATGTCCGCCTTCAACTTCAATGCAAGCGTTAGCTCGTCATAACATCGATTGCCGAACACGTTGACACCCTGTATCTTGACTTGACAATGAAGCATCACCGGACATATGTTTATATGAACTTTTCGGTTTAAAATCACTTAAAGAATAACCCCTTGAAGTTTGGCCACGTACTTAAAAAACACCCTATAAGTATAGGTATATTAGGAACAGATATGGAATGTCAAATCACAATTTACTACCTCTTCGTACTGCCTCCCGTAATGAGCTACATTGTCCTATGTCCTCTACCCTCTACTTAAATACAAATCAATTTCTTCTGCACTCACAACACTTAAACCCTATTGCATAATGAAGGGGCTGACTATATTAGACCAATATTTTCTGAGTAACTAAGTACCTATAACATACATAAAACATGCAGCTACCAAAGTAAACCAAGAGATGTGAGACTTATACAGGGTGGGTCAACGAAAGGTAACACGCCTGTTTTGGGACACTTAGACCAGTTTCTTAAAAAAAACGCTCGGACATGTCGATTTTCTATTTTTGGGGGACAACTTTTGATGTCAAATTTGACTTTGTCAGGTTAACCCCCTAGCCCCAGCAACCCCTAACTCAAGAATTTAAATAGGGAAAAGGAGTCGAGCGACCCCTCATTTGAAGCATCGTTTAATTCTCTATTCGACAGTATGAATGAAAATTAGTTTTATTCAATTTTTTTTCCGCCCCCATGAAAAGCACCCTCCAGATTGACTAAGGTGGAGGTGTTGTTTAGGAAAAATCCTGAAACACGTCACCTTTGACCTTTTGAACGGCACATTTGGATGTCAAATTTAACTTTGTCAGGTCAACCCCCTAGCCCCAGCAACCCCTAACTCAAGAATTTAAATAGGGAAGGGTGCCGAGCGACCCCTTATTTGAAGCGTCTTTTAATTCTCTATTCGACAGTATGAATGAAAATTAGTTTTATTCAATTTTTTTTCCGCCCCTATGAAAAGCACCCTCCAGATTAACTAAGGTGGGGGTATGTTGTTTAGGAAAAATCATGAAATACGTCACCTTTGACCTTTTGAACGGCACATTTCAGGATTTTTCTTAAACAACACCCTCACATTACTTATTCTAGAGGGTGCTTTTCATGGGGGGCGAAAAAAAATTGAATAAAACTAATTTCGGTCATACTGTCGAATAGAGAATTAAAAGACGCTTCAAATGAGGGGTCGCTCGCCTCCCTTTCCATATTTAAATTCTTGAGTTAGGGGTTGCTGGGGCTAGGGGGTTGACCTGACAAAGTCAAATTTTGACATCAAAAGTTGTCCCCCAAAAATAAAAAATCGACGTGTCCGAGCGTTTTTTTAAGAAACTTGTCTAAGTGTCCCAAAACAGGCGTGTTACCTTTTCAGTGGCCCACCCTGTATATCCTACAATTTATGGAATGGTGGCTGACATTATTTTGGTGATGGCTGGAATTAGACACGTCTGCCCTACTTAATCAAAAGCACATGAGGTCAAAAGATCGTCATAAATAGCATTACACACAGTTGTTTTACCGAATTATCTTTAATTTATGGACAACGCGAAGTTTTCCAAAACGTCAACACATTGAGATTGAATAAAGCCAAAACAGAGCACTAGATACATTATATCAATGAACACGGGACTAAAGAACCAAAACGCTTCCGGAAGATATTTATTATTGTTTTAGGCGCGAAAGGTTGTGTTGAACATGTTTGTTGTTAGAATTAATGATAGGGATTTATGCACCCAGGGAAACCAAGGTACATTGAACAGATAATAAAACTTCGAAACAACCACTAAATTAAAAATAAAATTCATAATTAAGTACGTTGTTCTGGAATAAAATTTTTAACGAGTTACTTTATGACGTACTAATAAAACTCTTTTTTTCCCTTCCCTTTATCTTTATCGACCTGAAACCTAATAAAACAGACATCTTTTGTTCTTAAAAATCAAAGAAAATTCAGTTTAATTTTCGTGAGTTTGTTCACTTCATAATACAGAATGATGTATATGGGATCTTCAAGGCAAATTCAACCTTATATCGATCTCAGAATTCAAATACGAAAGATTTCCATGAAATAAGAAAGAAAAATGAATTAGAACAACACAATTAAATTAACTTCATTAAAAAAACATGAAATGACAAATAATTATTATGCAAACGAAGTCCGATAATTATAAAAACCGGAAACAATACGACAGAGTTGAAAAGCAATTAAATTTATCTTGAATATTTTAAAGTTAAAGAAAAAAAAATGTGCAGTCAATTATAAATTGTAACCTTAACAAAAGGCGTGCTACAATTTCGGAAATTACCAACTGAAACTCAGCATTAAAAGACAAGCAACAAAGAAATCCTTTCTGGAACGACTGTAAAGTGTCAGTCAACAGCAAGACAAATGTTCTTTCGTGAAAAAAGACAGAATGATTCATTACGTTTAACCGAGACAAAGATAGTGTTACAACACAGGTACAACATACGTCACAGTGATGGATTCTCCTAACCTCGTCCGCGCTATTTTGCAATTTAGGACACGTAGGAATTCGGAAAAAACAAGAAATATTGCCTTAAAATAAGCACACGTACGCGAAACCACGCTAATAAATGAAATTATCCAAAGAGTGGAGAAATTTTCCCCCAGGAAAAAAAAGATGCAAACGTTCATTTCTTTAATTGTTAAGACAAGCTCTGGCTATTAGGAAAATTAAAAACTTCTCGTATTTCAACTTTTACGGTTTGCGACGAAATAGAAAAGGGGAATTGTTTGGTGTCGATGTTGTTGACGTAACCTACATCAACAATGAGAATTAACCTTTTTCCACTATATTATCTCACAGACAGTAATAAGAGATAGAGGCATTATTGAAAATGAGAGTGGAACTATGTACTACATTATCCCCGCCGCCCTCCTAAATTTATATGTGGTATCCAAAGATGTACAGAACATATACCTACGGCAATTACAATCGCAACTGGAGCGATTTCGTGAATTTATTGTCACGATACTTTACAGATACATAGAGCAACTTACCAGGTTCGGTTTTGTTTTTTTCTAGGAGTTGTGTTTTAGCTTTCAACCGAGAGAGCACAGCAATTATCAAAGATCCCAGCAAACACACATATAAAATATACATACAACATATATTAAATTGAAGTAAATACCCTTACATATGCTTTTTTATATATCAAGTATGTAAGTATTCTTTAATAAAGTTATATAACCCGTATGTCACACATTACGTATATTTTACATAATAGTATAGAAACTTAAAGATATTCTATATACTTAGAGAAATTCATATATTTAAATTATTATTCATATCTGGATTTTCTCGTGTAATATTATTAATAACGTTCGACGTTTCTAAAACTACTTCCGTTTTCTTTATCAAGAAGTAGATTTCGAAACGTAGAACGTTATTAATAATATTACACGAGAAAATCCAGATATGAATAATAATTTAAATATGTGTAGGTTTTCTTTGGGGATTGTGCTGAGTTAATTTTACGCAGTTTGCTTTTTCAATAAAATTTCAATAAAATAATTGCAATAATTTTATTGAAAAAGCAAACAGCGTAAAATTAACTCAGCACAATCCCCAAAGAAAACCGATGAAAAAAAAGGAAGGAAAGAAAAAAAAAAAAAACAACAAAACCATATTCACCTATTTAAATTATCTGAAGAAGCAAATGGCATTTTGCGAAAACGTTAATAATTTTGTACCTATATGAAAAAAATGTAAACCACTGACAAATGATTATTAAAAACAAAAAGGGAAGCAATACTTTTTTTGTGATCACGCTTGATTAAAAATTATAAACTTGCTGCAACATTCCTCCGCCAAACCTAAAATAATTTAAATAAGTCAACTCGTGGAAACCTAAACAACAATAGAAATTCATATAATATATACATACAGATAATTACATATTACTCATGAAATTCATGTGATCTCATATTTATATGATTAGATGTATCTGTATTTACGTTATATGTAAAATCTTATATGTAAGAAGTATTACATATTATTTATGTATGGCTTCTGTAAATATAATTAGAAATTATCATTACATATTATATTGTATG
The DNA here is from genome assembly GCA_036250285.1 of Pyrocoelia pectoralis. Lineage (NCBI taxonomy): Eukaryota > Metazoa > Arthropoda > Insecta > Coleoptera > Lampyridae > Pyrocoelia > Pyrocoelia pectoralis. The sequence goes on along the minus strand of CM070081.1, from coordinate 22,848,776 downwards.
GTCGAAAATAAAATCCGTTTCTATTTGCGCCCCATAAGTAATCGCACACGCGTGTTTCCTATAAATAGAAAATAAATAATATAAAATAAATTAAATCCTGGTTATTTTTAACATAAAGGTAGATATAATCATTGAATAAGACTTCACTCAACGATATAATCAAACAAAATTTAAACTAATAACGCGAAACAGCGCAAAGTTACGAAGTACGAAATAAAAAAAGGAATGTTTCGGATTAGCGCAGTGGTACAATGTCGAATACAAAAAAAACACATGTCGGATTTCGGAATTTGCAACGCCCACCCGCAAAGGTTCGAATCCGGTTAAGGGAAACTTTTCAAGCAAGTACATATGTATATCATAATAAAGTGTCGGCTTTCAGTTCAGGTAAAAACGGGTTCGTGCAAGAATTAAGTTAATTAAAAGTACAGTTGCACGTAAAAATGTAGTTTTTCCATTTTTTTGTATGAAACACCTTAAATAATTTTTTACATTGATAATAATTACATTATGCTCGAGTAGCTGCTATTTGGTCATCGCAACGCTTTTACAACTAATATTTTTTATGTAAATATTACATAAAATATACATAAAACGTATATAAATTCATTTAGAAGAATTTGCATCTAATAGACATATATATTATTTTGAAAATTGCTGACATCCTGACATTAAATATCTCTTATTTTTCTTCCAGTTTTATATAAATCTAAAAAACTCTTATATAATTTATATGTATTTTATATATAAATGTGTTTGCTGGGATAGTGACAGGTGAAGATAAAGCGCTTGTTGTGTTTCACTTTCATTCGCATTAATCTGTCATAACAGTGCAACGACACTTCAGAAAGAAGTTCGAGAAATCTGCGCCGAGTGCCAACCCCATACGCGATGGTACGGTCAATTCACAGCAACAGTATGCCTCTGTAAAGGGAAATCAACGGGTCTTCCTTCAATTAGCTAAGAAGAAGTTGAGAGCCCGCTGGTGAGTTTCATTCGTAGCCCACAGAAGTCAACGCACAAAGCGAGCAGAGAGCTCAACATTCCAGAACACAAGATCTTACGGAAAAGCGGAAGCCTTCAGTGATGAAGCAACGTTCTTTGTGAATGGCAAAGTATACAGGCACAATGTGCGAACCTAAGGCACAGAAAATCCCCACGTTATCGTGCAGCAAATTCAAAGTTTACAGTACTTTTTTTCGGTGAGCAGAATGTTTCAGGACACGTGTATCTGAACATATTCAAAAATTGGCTCATGCCGCAACTGCCGAAGACCAGACTAGACAGTAATAACTGTCTAATAATAACAAACAGATGGATCGGAGGCGGTGGGGAGAATGATCAGAAATTGATGCCATGGCCTCCACGTTCCCTTGACTTGGAGACTAACGAATCACTCCCTTTTCTCGATGTTTTAGTCATCCGCCAGCATAATGGAAGGGAAGCATTTGTCACTGAGTTTATCGTAAACACACTCAGACCAAACCATCATCCTGTCCAAAAACGGTCGGTCATCAATTCCCTGGTCCATTGTCCTGTTACCGTCTCCAATAAGGGTAACCTTCGGAACGAATTACAGCACAGATGTCCCAGCTCTTACTCTCCATCAAAGATAAATTTCAACTCCTATCTGACAAAGGCGTGTGTGGTATTCCTTGTTCTTGCGGTTTAGTCTACATCTGCGAAACTGGTAGGTCGGTTAGCACTCGAATTTCTGAGCATCAAAGATTTTATCGAGGTCATCATAGTTTTAAGTCCTCTGTCACTGAGCATTCTCTCCTAAACGGCGACAACAATTTTACTGTCTTTGGGCGTCGAGGCCTCCTTCTGACATGTGGTCCAAACTCAAAACAGAGCATATCAAATAGACCATTTCATGTTCTTTTGACTAAGTATATAAATTTGGTGTGCTTGAAGTTAGAAAGCATAAGATGTTCTTGATCTTGAGAGTATAGAATCGTGAAAATTAAAACTTGAAAGTTTTCCTCCTGCTCTTTCAGTTTGAAATTTGAATTGTGCAGTTAATGTCTTACAATCTATATTTTACGTAGTGTAGCGCAAACTGTTTTGCAAGATTCATTCTTTCAATATGGTCAACAAGACGTCAAAATTGTGAAAATGATGATCAAGATTGGTCCGTTGTTTGCCATCTATTCCGTAGAAATGAGGATATTGTCAGTATGAAGTGAGAGACGAAACCTTTCTGCTTTTGATTGTTCAATGGAACTCCAACTTGACGAACTATACTTAAAGTTCCACCTCCTTAACCATTCGAGATTCAATTCCAAACAAGATTTCTATGAGAAAGCATCTTCGGCGACGAAGGAAATTTTTGGCCGATTGCAGGTCACAGTATTGACGTGTTCGGGTCACCAAACTGGATGTCCATACACGCCTCCATAGTCAACTCTTATCTAATATTCGAGGTACCTTGGTTGATCGATACTATGGTCGGCCATCCTCAGCTCAATTCATAATATGAAAGATTTTTACATCCAAACCGAGTCACACTCCCTGAAAAGAACACCGATATTCTATCTTAATCACGTTTGGCTCCACTTCCACTAAAAGTCAGTAAATTCTGCCAGCAAGGCCTGATCTTTAAAGCTTTACAGGTTTCGAGTTCATTCATCTTCTTCCATATTCTCGAAGTAAGTAGTTATTAGAAGAAATAATCTCCCTTCAAACATGGGATTCAACATCCTCCAGACAAGAAATAAATTATTCCTCTTTTCCACCCGGTTACGTTACATTTACGTTTCATTATTTATAGACTAACATCTTAGGTAACTTCGCTATCACACAAAGGGGTCGAAGGTAATCAAATCCAAAAAGGGGAGGTTGCAATTTTTGAATTTTATTTATAGACTGTTTGTCTTCTATCTTACGTATTCTTCTTATCTGAAACCTTTCGCCTGGCCCCTTTAGAATATTATTTTGACCCGTGTGCGGTACGATTAGTGACATATTCGAAAATAAAGCTTTTTAAATGACAACACATTTGCTTGGATACAGTAAATTATTATTAATACAGTGCATGACCCTTGTGATAAGAAATAGTATATAAGCGATCTGAAAATCATTATACCTCAAAGAACATAATTCAAGATGAAGTTCCAATTAGTTTTCTTACTCGTTGTGTTGATTGGTTTCGCTTGGACAAACGCAGAGTTTGGTAAGGGCTATAATAATTGTGGGGCTTTAATCTCTGTATATTGCCTATAATTTTAGTTTGTGAGGATGGTGTACCTTATAAAGAAAACCACTGCAATGGATGTCACTGCACCAAGGGTGCACTAGGTTGCACACTGATGGCATGGTATGTAATCATAATCGCATTTGACTATACGAAACAAATGAACGTTTTTTGATTTTAGTTCAGAAGGACGGGTGAAATGTGCAACTGGTGAGGTAACCCACGAAGCTTGTAACAAATGCGTGTGCGATGAACAGTTGGGCCTAATTTGCACAAACTACGATTGTCACAAAAACCATTAGTGTTGGCTTGTACCAATAATCTGATTTAATACAATATCTATCAAGTAATAAATTGTAATATTATGTGATACTTTTGAGGTTTTTAAATGTAAATAATAAAAACAGAATTCACATAAAAAACGTAGTTAATATTTTAATGGTTGTCAATGTACTGTAATTATATTATTTTATATAAAAACAAAAGCCAAAGTAGCAACCCCCAACATTTGAATAAATGGCGCGAAACAATCAATACTAACAGATACAAAAGTAGTTTGGTAGTAATGAATGCTTTTGTAAGTACAAAGCTCTAATATTCCGATCAACATGATCAGTCTTTGGAAAGTACACATAATATCTTGTGGTGACTGACAAATATCGATATTGAGTAATTTTTTTACTATGAACTGTAGAAGGGTCGAGTCGTTTAGAGAAAAAAATCAGAAAATTTGCATTTTCAAGGTATCTACAATATCTACATATCGGTTTCTACACAGTTATAATTTTAGTAGAAAAATCTTATCGGACGCTATGGGGGCCAAGGTCATCTTAATCGTTGAATTAACAAATTTTCGTCCGAAAATGTATGGCTTTTAACTTATTATAATAGTCTCGTTTTTTGAACATCGTGCGCGATTCGTATAGAAGAGTATATTCTCATATATTCAATATTACTACTAATACGACATTACTGGTGACGCGGGAAAGAAATTTGGTTAGCAACTCTGAACCTGTAAATTTGTACAAATAATACAATAAACAACACAAAAACGTTACATCGAAACATTTTATTATGTTTCTTGAAACATATCAGAGTGTAATTTATTGATATGTAGGAGAAATGTTAGTTAGGGAGCTGGTGGCAATTTAGGTATATGATTTCATCGTCATTGATACTAGAACATAATGTAATCTGCAACTATGTGAAGTAGAAAAAATAAGTGCCGAGCTTAGGTAGCTCTGATTTTTTTGTATAAATAATTTCGAAATTGTAAAAAAAAAACTGTCCAAAAATTATATTATCGTTTCTGTCATCAATTATATTTTATTAAATACATTTGATTGATAGTGAAATTAAAGCTGGCAGAAGTCAGGATTGTGGGAGTTGTTATAAAAATAATTAATAAACTGTAAAAAAATAATGAGTACTATACAATCGTCTTTTGAATAATTATTTGTATGTTTTATAGAGTATTTGTAAATATAAAAAAAATATGGCAGACATCTACAACTCTGATTTTAGATGTAATATAAAAAACAAATATTTCATTTATTTGAATTTCTTTTATTAAAATAGATATTTATAACATGCAGTAGTCATTGCTTTCTTCGTCACTTTCATCCAGAATTCTGTTAGTGGCGAAATCTGCACTTTCATCCATTATCTCTCCTTCATATGAGGGGCAAGTGGAGGGGCAAACGTATTTTACAGCATTTATATTTCTCTCTTTCGCTGTGTAATTATTTATCTCTATACAGGGGCGTAGCTACCGTGGAGCAGTTAGAGCAAACTGCTCCGAGCGCACGAATTTTAAGGGCGCACGAGTCACGGAGCGCAAATTTTAAAACAGCTTATTATAGTGTTATTTTACTAAATAGTTTTATCAGGTGATAAAAGAGGTTTAATCAATATATACACACAATTTGACAATACTTAACTTAATGAATGTTGTGTGCGCTGTGCGACTTCTTAAAAGCTGAAATATATTGTAAATTTATTGTACAAGAAATAATAAATGGTAGAAGAAAATTGTACCTCTAGTATAAGTTTCTCGAGGGCGCTCAATGACGTAATCGTGTTTTATAGCCACTTTCAATTGTGAAAATGTACTTTGGTTCGAAAAAAATATACACGCGCATGTCATAATAAACATTTTAACACAATAATGTTTAAAATTAAAATTAAAAAATAAAGACTAAAAATGTAGTATTATCATAGTGGGAACATTTGTGACGCAAAAAGGGGGCGCACCGATCTTATTTGCTCCAGGGCGCTGAATATGTAGCTACGCCACTGTCTCTATACCCTTCATTTCCTGTTTTAAACCACCTACCTATTCCTTCTAACTTTCATTTCCATGCGAACAAATATAATATACACAAATAATATTAGTGAGTGTGTATTTCTACTCCCTTGCAGCTGTCCTCTGGTAGTAAAATACTTCTGTCTTCGAAAAAACAGTATCGATTTTTTCTGCCTTTTTCATTTTTATGCTTTCCATAACTAATAGAAATATTAGACTTAAAGACAGAAACGATGTTATAATTTTTTTAATTTTTTTTTAAAGCATTTTTGCTGTAATACAGATTATTAATGCAACATCATCATAGTGGCAGAAGTAATTTTTTAATCTCTTATAATATAACTTCAATAATCATTGTAATCTGCTTGCCGATGAAGTAATTTATTTTTTTATATATCATAATAATTAAAAAACAAATTAATTACTCTAAAACACAGCAGGACAAACTTCTGCCACCAGCATTAATCTTTTTTTTATATTAAATACAAGTTATTAAAACTGTTAACAGAAGCGATAATATCGTTTATGACACTTATTTTTATTAACATTTTTCGCAAGCTCCTATTTGATATTGCAACAATTAGTGAATGGTAGAAATTGTTTAAAATGATTATTTTACTTAGTACTCTAATATTATCTACCTCTGTCAGACGATGAAATCGTATAAAAATTACTGCCACCAGCTCCCTAACTTAAATGTTTCATACGTGAATATTTGAAATATAGTCTGTAAAATGAATGTTTGCGATTTTCGGCTTAGCGCTTTATTTGGCGTACACATTCGTAGTTTGTATCTATTTCGTTCTAACACACAATATTTGGAAATAGAGAGAATGGAATGCTACATTATCGTCACGACGGGTGGTGAATTAACACAGACACTATACGTTTAAAACATCTGTATTTGTGTCAGGTGCGTTAGAAGGAGATAGTAATGTTTATTTTAGGCGTCTCTTTAAAGACTGTTGACCTGTTGTAATCCTTTGACAGTGGTATTTAAAAGTTGTTTTCGCGTGTTTGTAACAACTACTGAAAATATGTTATATTCCTTCAATTTATATAAAGAAATAAATACGTAATTGATAATATAATAATATAATTTATTATTATATAAATTAATTGAAGAAATATAACATATTTTCAGTAGTTGTTACAAAGACGCGAAAATAACTTTTGAATACCACTGTCAAAGAATTACAACAGACAATAATTTAGTCTTTAAAGAGACGCCTAAAATAAACATTACTATCTCCTTCTAACACATCTGACACAAATACAGATGTTTTAAACGTATAGTGTCTGTGTTAGTTCACCACCCGTGGCGACGATTATGTAGCATTCCAATCTCTCTATTTCCAAATATTGTGTGTTAGAACGAAATAAATACAAACTACGAATGTGTACGCCAAATAAAGCGCTAAGCCGAAAATCGCAAACATTCATTTTACAGACTATATCTCATAATTATGTATAATATGTTTCACTTGAAACATACCTGAGTATAAAAAAATTGAGATGTGGTAGAAACTACGGTACCGAGAGCCCTGAGGGGCTCTTTTCCCAGTGCGCAGACCCTGCAGGGCTCCATGTACTCCGGTGGATCGTTCTCCAGGGCCCAAATTCTCTTCGTGTCGACTTGGAGGAGATCGGTGATGCTGAAAAAAACTTTTTGCTTCAAGTGGGATTCGAACATCGGTCGCTTGTTTAGGGACTCGCCCAACAGCCACGCAAACCACCTGAGCTATCGACTCTTTGGTAAATAAGCCATTTAGACGGGCAATATCACCCATTTGTTTATGATGAATGACGAATAAATCTATTTTTCGAAACGGAAATTTTTCGTTCCAATTAAACACTAAATTGTAATTTTGAATAAATACTTATGTAAAACATTCACATTGAAACGTGCATTTTTAATTTCTTACGATATGTTTCAAGTGGTTAGGTTTCTGGTAAAACGCTACTAAATACGATTCTGTAACATTAACTTTGAAAGGTGACTATTTTGTTTCAAACGAAACATCACATTTTTAATGTTTCTAAAATGTTATACGTTATCACTAAAGCTAGGATAGTTAGGCAAAATGAAAGTTCAAAAAAGGCGGGTAAAAAAGCATAAAAAATAATCAAAAAAAGCATCTAAAAAGGTAAAAAGGGCAGGGAAAAGCAAAAACCGTCGAGAAAAAAGCGTTAAAATGAACACATACATATTCAATTTAGGTATAGACAAACAAACATTTATTTGAAAAAGTAAATACAGTTGATAGATGCGAATCCAACTTTATCCACTGGTTATACTTTTTGATTGTCTATCTACTGGCATTTTCAATAAAGTTTTCTGGCTAATTTAAGGGGCCGCAGTTTCATCATCAATATTTCAAATATTTGAAACGTTTTCTAATTCTCTATTCGACAGTATGAATGAAAATTGGTTTTATTAAATTTTTTTCACCCCCATGAAAAGCACTCTCTAGATTAACTCAGGTGGGAGTGTTGTTTAGGAAAAATCCTGAAACATGCCACCTTTGACCTTTTGAACGGCACATTTCAGGATTTTTCCTAAACAACACCCTCACCTTAGTTAATCTAGTGGGTGCTTTTCATGGGGGTGGAAAAAAATTGAATAAAACTAATTTCGGTCATACTGTCGAATAGAGAATTAAAAGACGCTTCAAATGAGGGGTCGCTCGACTCCCTTTCCCTATTTAAATTCTTGAGTTAGGGGTTGTTGGGGTTAGGGGGTTGAGCTGACAAAGTCCAATTTGACATCAAAAGTTGTCCCCCAAAAATAGAAAATCGACGTGTCCGAGCGTTTTTTTAATAAACCGGTGTAGGTGTCCCAAAATAGGCGTGTTACCTATTCAATGGCCCACCCGTATATATTAAAGAGAAAGTTTGTCTTCAGTTTGTACACTAAATTCCTTTCCCTTTCAAACAATATGCTTTCTTAGAAATTACCCAGAAAAATGTATATAAAATCTAAAAATTAAGAAATATGTACTTACATTACAAGAAACTAAAAAAAATGTACAGAAAAGGTACTAAATAGGCAAAAATATCAAAAAATTAAGTAAAAAAGGCAAAAAATAAAAGACCCCAAAAAAGGCAGAAAAGGCAAAATAAAGTATGCATTTTTGGAAAGTGCGTACTTACTCTAAAACGGATTTTAAATAGGTTCTGCCTTAAGTTTCTCCATTTATACAAAAAGGCATCCTAGCTTTAGTTATCACATTCCAAAAAAGATATCACAGAGATATTTTTGGATATACAATCTAAAACATTCACACAGAAACGTGTATGATTTGTTTCTTACGATATGTTCCAACTGATAAGGTTTCTGGTACAACACTGCTAAACACATCTCGTAACGTTAACTTTGAGATATGACTATTTTGTTTCAAACAAAACATCGCACTTATAACGTTTCGAAAATGTTATACAATACGTTATCACATTCCAAAAACTACATCAAAGAGATGTATTTTTGGATACATATCTAAAACGTTCGTGTTGTAATGTGTATGTTTTGCATTTTATGTAACATATCAATTCAAACGTTTATTAGACACTAGCTGCTTACCCGCAGCTTTGCCCGCGGTCTTGGGAAATTCGTATTTTTCTTATTTCCCGGTGTGAATACTCGATTTTGCCCGGGGTAAAGTAAAATTTAGTTATAGCTATTAAAGACCCTATTATACAAATTTTCAGCTTTCTAGCTCAATTTCCTGCTAAAAAACTGAAAATCGGGTATTTTTCGGGTTTCCCTGTGAAATTCTGGCACGGAACCTATTCTATGACCTTCTTCTGATCAAGTAAGGTATGTATGCCAAATTTCGTGGAGATTGGTCAAACGGTGTGGATTTGTATAAAGGACAAACTACCCGCAACTTCGCCCGCGGTCTGGGGAAATGCGTATTTTCCGGGTTTCCCGGTGAAATTTTGGAACGGGACCTATACTTAAACCTTTTCCTGATGACGTAAGGTATATGTGCCAAATTTGGTGAAGATTGGTGAAAAGGTGTGGATTTGTGAAACGTTTCATGGACTTTTATTTCCAAACGTTGTATATTTATACATTTATTCACAGCCATCTATAATTATTTTTCGGGGGGTTTTCTTCCGGTTTTTTCCTGGGGTTTTTTTCCGAGTTTTTTCCGGGTTTTTTTCTTCCAGGGGTTTGTTTTCTAACACCGACTGTGTTCAGTGGGGTGTAACTTAATTTTAAACTATAAAAAAAACGCCTTACATCCACCTCTTTCACCCTTATGAATATTGTCGAAAAAAGCTATTTATTCATTATTATTTACTATTTATTGTAAGCCATGTGTTTCGAAGAAACAACTGACTATAACGGCATTTACATATTTCTAAATGACTATTTGCGTCACTAACAATAACAAAACTCTTACCCACATACAATGGGTGCTCATATCAAATATGAGATACTTTGGCATCAAAAACTTTAATGATGAACGTACCTGAATCCACCTGGAAGGGGAAACGGCTCTAATCGTAACCATCTCCGGTCAGCCCAACATGGATCGTCTCAATTGGACAAGTACGGGACACTCATAAAGTATGTGCCGCGCCGTCTCGTCGTCTGTGTAGCATTCTCTACAGGGTGGTGAGTTGACCAAGACCATGCGGTGCATATGATGGTCCGTCGAGGACCTTTCTCGCATGAGGATAATCTAACGTTAAGTTCCACTTCGCGTTGTGGTGGGCTTGGGTGTTATTGGGAGTTATTAAGTCATTTACAGTTGATCCGGTTAATCCTCAACATGACCGGTAACGTAGTCAAACTGTTAAATCATTGAGCGATACTCCGAAGATTGGACACGCAACAGCATCGACAAAGCACTTACCGAAGGTTGGAAACAGAATGAAAGCTGTTTATCCTTTTAAGGTTAGACACACAGACAAGAATTAATCTTTGACGAAAATGTCCCCTGTGTTTATTCTCGATCACATTGTAAGACTTGGGTGACCAAAGAGCGTGTGTACTTTTTTTGTTTTGACGATTTTGATGGTTTCCCACACGCATATCGTGAAGTTTAGAAATTTCTCTTTTGATAATGCGAAATTCAAGGTTCGTAATTTTCTGCAAAATTTGGTTACTTACGAACATTTTTGCACACCTAAATTTGTGTTTGTGCTTTTTAAAGGTGAATGAAAATGTGAAAAAAATTATTGATGCCTCGGCAATCTAGACATTATGCAATATGTAATTTTTGATGGTCGTACCTTTAAATTAAATGATTAAGCAAATTACCGAAAAAAAATTTTACTTTGGAAGGATTAGACAAACAAACCGGAAACGGCAATTGAATAATGTATATATTGATTTTTTTTCTTCCTTACTCCACAGTATTTCAACCTCTGCCATATATTATATTAACTTTCCCAAGAGTAAAAAAATGTCATTTATTCATTTAGTTCAATTAGTAACAAGTTTAGTTGTACTATATTTCAAACATTAGGGAGTAATCAATTTCTATCTTTAAAAAAAACCGTTAATTTTCCACACAAACTTTTAATAACAATATTTCACTGTCAGGTAAAATTATTTTAATAGATAGTTCTGCTCGAATAAATCTATTTAATATGACAATGGCTCGTTGAACAGTCATTAGCGAGGATCATTAAAAGAAAATTATGAATAAAATGAGTGCCGTTGGGGAAATCAATATTTTCTTTACTGCTGCAATACTAAAATTTAAACAAAAGCGTAAATGAAAACCCTTTTGTTATTTGTTTTAAAGGTAAATAGCAACCAAAAGATATTATATTAATGACGTATATTTACGCGTTTTGTTATATATTCGATATTAATTCAGTTCATTATGTGTGTTAATTCGAGTTTATATCAGGGATATTGTAATGGTTTTAGGTAAAACCGAACCATTAGTTTGTCTAGAGAATAATAAGTGAAATACGATAGCAATACTACGTATAATTAGAGAGAAGCTAGTAGAGGTGATGGAAGAAATATACAGAGAAACAAGATGTAGGGTGAAGGTGGGAGGAGACATTGGAGATTCCTTCTGGACCAGAATGGGGCTACGGCAGGGCTGTCCGCTGAGTCCTAGCCTCTTTTCCATATTGATTGGGGACCTGGGGGACGTGTTACAGAGTAATCAGAGAGGCGGTATAGTGATTGGAAACAAGAAAGTGTGGGTGTTAGGATATGCAGATGATCTGGTGCTGATGGCGACGAGAGATGGTGAGATGAGGGAGATGATCAGGGTAACAAAGAAATACATGGATAAAAGAGGGCTCGGGGTGAACGTAAACAAGACCAAGATGGTGGAGTTTCAGAAGAAGAGGGGTAGAAGTAAGAGGGGAGAATGGAACTGGGGAAACGAGGCTATTGAAAGCGTGGACGAGGTAACGTACCTAGGGTACAAGATAAGGTACGATAACAAAGATAATGGACACATCAGAGAGTTGGCAAGGAAAGGAAATGCGACAGTGGGGCAAGTGTGGGGCCTGGGAGAAAGATGGATGGGGGGTGATATCCGGAAAAGGACGTGGTTATTTGACAGGCTTGTGAAAAGTGTGATGCTGTACGGGGCGGAGGTGTGGGGGTGGGAGGAAAAAAGCGCAACTAGAAAATATACAAATTAAATATTGGAGATGGGTGCTGGGGTTAGACAGGGAAACACCGGGTTACGTGGTGGAGGAGGAGGTAAAGATGACATAGTTACGTATAGAAGCGGGAAGGAGAGCGATGGTTTTCGAAGAAAGGATGGAAAGAAGAGATGAAGGAGAGATCTTAAGATGTGTGTGGAACGAGGTGAAGAACGGTAAAATAAGGCAGGGGCCGGAGGAAAGAAGGAAATATTATGAAAGAGGGGGATATGCAAGAGAGGAGGTAAAGTGGAAGAGAGAGGCGGGGCGGGATATAACCTCGGAAATTGTAAGGAGAGATGAGGATGTACAAACTCAGGAAAGGAGGATGAAGATAAGAGAGGGAAGGTTCAATGAAAAATACAAGGTCTTAGTGACGGAAGATTTACCAAGATACCTAAATGGAATGGGTAACATACAGAGCAAGAGGATAGTGGCTCGATTTAGAGTGGGAAATGAGGAAAACGACAACAAATATTGGTTGGAGGAGGAGAAGAGGCTGTGTAGACTGTGTGGAGAAGACAGAGAAAATATAGAACATTTGACGGAGAACTGTGGGGAACTAAAGGAGCATGAGGGTGGATGGAGAGGGCTGCTAGGGGAAGATGGAATGGGGAAAAAATGGATGGAAGAGGTTTTAGAGTGTAGAAGAAGAAAGGGAGGGTATTAATGTGTGTGTATATGGATATAGCTAGACAATAGGGATAGTGGGTTTATGTTGGGTGGCTGGGATATTGTATAGGGGAAATAATCTGTTTTTAAAAAATCTGTTTAATTTAGTTTTGTTTAGAAGCGAATCCTTTGTTAAAATTTTGTATAATTATTATTATAACAAATAAAATTGATTGATTGATTGATACTACGTATAAATTATCTATAAATTACATATTTATTTCTATTACTCGTAAAGAAGGTATTGACCGAAACAGAAGATAAGGATGGGTTCCACTAAGTTCAGGAAAAGCTCCCCCTCTTCGATGAATAAAGGTACACCGAAGGAGTCGTTGCCAATTATGTCGCCCAACAGAGAAGATAAGGAAGAGCGCACGTGATTACACTTATGTTCAATAAATTAATAAAGAAGCTGAAAATTATATTCATCAATTGCAATACTTAAAGTTTATACAAACCATGTGGTTTAAAAGAATCAATACCAGTTCGGCAAAGTTATTAGTTATTACCCAGCAAACACACATATGAAATAAACATACAACATATATAAAATTGTAGTAAATACCCCTACATGCTTTCTATATATCAAGTATGTAAGTATTCGTTAATAAAGTTATATAAACCGTATGTCACACATTACGTATATTTTACATAATAGTATAGAAACTTACGGATATTCTATATACAGAAATTCATATAATATATACATACAGATAATTACATATTACTCATAAAATTCATGTGCTGTCATATTTACATGATTAGATTTATGTACGTTATATGTAAAATCATATATGTAAGAAGTATTACTTAATAAAATTACTTAATAAACTGTCGGCTTTAAGTTCAGGTAAAAAAACGGGTTGGTGGAAGAATTAAGTTAAATATAATTAAAAGTACAGTTGCACGTAAAAATGTAGTTTTTTCCATCTTTTCATCGCACCGCTTTTACAAGTAATATTTTTTATGTAAATAAATATACATAAATCAAATTGCTGACATCCTTACATTAGTTATTTCTTATTTATCTTCCAGTTTTATGTAATTCTAACAAGCTCTTATATAATTTGTATGTATTTTATATACAAATGTGTTTGCTGGGATAGTGGATTCCTTTAGAAAAAATTTCTCATCTTCAGGTAACAAAAAAGGCCAATCCTATTACAATAAAGGAGTAATCATCGCAGTTTGTTAAGCCCGGTGGTAGGTATTCGCCGTCTAAACCATTTATGATCGTCCTATCAGGACACAATCCACCACTCTCTCCCTCTTTCTTTCGAAGGGTGAACACCACCATGTGGAGTTTCGCAGTCGGTTCTCCATTTTCACGCATTAACCCCATGGATGAATGGTAGCGCATTCCCTAGACGCACGTTCGCCTCCCTTCAACTTGTTATCCATTCTTCTGCGGTCTGCGCATGCGCCTTAGTTTCTCTTCTTTATTCTAATTTCACTAGAATATTTTCTAGTCCCTCTGTTCGATATGCGCAGGTTATTCCGATCGCTAGTGGTTAGAATACCCAGCACCTTCTGCATCCTACAATACCTGATTCCCTCGACGCGTACAGAACGTACGCCAACATACCTCTCAGACTATATTATCCGCCCCGCGTTTTTTAATATCCTGCTTAGTACCGTCGGGCTGTTAAGGACTCTTCCCTCTGCATGTTCCGTAATTGACTTCTGCGCTTCGCTGGCATGTACGAAAGACCAGACTGCGTCCTTGAATTTACCTAGGCCCTGCCAACAGGCGTAAGCTCGCTTCTCTAACGTTTTTGAAGCGCCCCACTGTTATCAAGTTTTCAATTACCCCCAGTGCAAGAAGCAGTAAATGGTAAAATGAGCCAACACGGCAATATCGTTACAGACGGCTTTAGGATTTCTGATTATTGTACAATCTTGCATAAGCAAATTAAATTCCAGCTAGTAAACTGTATGTATGGATAAGTTAAGTGATTTATTCTAATGGAAACGTGGTCTCGCGCACACTTGCACAGTGCACAAGTGCCATTCATGAACTCAATTTGGGAAAGGAATTTACTTTGTAATACAGCAACTTTTAAGTTAAATAGTTTCAAATTCGATTGCGTGTACGAAGTTTTTAAATGTCGTGCATTAACTAGGTACAAAGTTACAAGTTTGGCGTAATTGTTATCAAACATTTAAAACGAAGATCCTCCAACACCAGGTCTCTTTGGAGATTTATGTTTGCAATTTATCATCCATTTTAAAGCTCCTCCCGTCAAAGTTTTGCAAATCTCTCAGAAAATGTTTTTTTGTGAAACGATTCTCACTTACGAAGCTCGTGATGCGTTTAAGAGGTACTTTGTTTGATAAGCCATTACGTAGATATACTAAGTGATGTGTAATCTACGTAACGAATCATATTGCAAAATAGAGGTACAACATAGTTAATTGAATGAGTACAAATATACAAGGTGCTACAATAGTCTACAGATAAAAATTTTATTTGAAGCTTAACACTTTACCTCGGTAGGTATTCGTTTGTAAACTGCATATAATACAACTATACTTTGCGTGCTTGAGACAAAGTTGCATGGACGAGTGTTGATTTTTCTGTGACAGTAAGAATTTTTGTTCGGATAGGTGACGAACATAAACGCACTAAGAACACCTTCAACTAGCTAACAGGTATGCGCCTATGTTATTATTCTCAAATCCTACACTGCCAGGAGTAGTTATTAGCTCAATGTTTGATTAAAAATCGCCATCTGCACAGTATTTTTCGGTACTGTATAGCCAAGGTCTGACGGAACTTGCAAATAAACAGGAAATTCCACAACAGTCGATTTATATTAATATATGTATACTTATATGTAAGTACGTTGTTATATTGTTCTCAAACATTGTCGTGTGTCAAGATCGTGTATTCCAAGCACTAAAAGTGACATTAAATCCATCGTATTTTTCTCCGTTTTTGTGGAAAACGGAGTGGCGCCCAAAGAAAATAAGTAAGTTAAGACATAAAAACCGAATTCTCCTCGCCCACGCCCATGTGTTCTCCAACAATTGAGCTGCCGTATTGCCAAAGTAAACAACCCATTGACAATTTAAATTTATGAAGGTTATAAGTATCACCATATGTAAAGGATACTTACTTCAGATGCTCCCACTCCTATCCAAATGGGTTTTAGGGTACAGCATCAGTGAAAAATTCCAGCAGGTGGAGCCTCACAATACAGACTTATGAAAGGAACGATCTGTGAGGTCCATTATTTAAACTTCAAGAAGTGGTTGCATAAGAAAGATATTGGCTAGATGTAGGGCTGTAAAGATCCGAAAATTTTATGGATCCGAGTATCGGATCCAAAACTATCCGAATACCGGATTTTTGTGGATCCAGATCGAAAATCCGAAGGTTAAATCCGGATCTACGGAATTGGGGGTTAAATCCAGATCCACGGATCTACGGATTTGTGAGTTAAATCTGGACCTGCGTTACTATTAATTTACATAGGATCCGGATCTAAAGTCTGTAGCTGTATCCGTATTTGAATAAATTCGTGGAGGAGAGTACTAGATTACAGTAAATTTCATTTACTCATCGAGATACCTCCATTTTGAGATTTCGATGGATAAATTTAATAGGTATTATAAAGAATCGCGAAGTTCATTCCATACATCAACAACAGAATTCACGTGTGATCGAATTTCAGATCCGGATACGCGGATCCGGTTAAACGAATCCGGATCTACGGATCCGAATCTTAAGGATCCGAATTGTGTATGAGATCCGGAGAAATCCGGATCCGGATATATCGTAGCTGGAGATCCGGGAAAGATCCGGATCCATACCGGATCTTGTTTTGGATCCGGGACCGTTTCACACCCTTAGCTAGATGTTTCAATGACTTAACTCATGCTCAATTGATGTAGTAGCGATAGTTGAATTAGAGGGCGGTAAATGCCAAATTCGGGTTGACTACCATCTGAGTTACTCTAGAGGCGGCTAAGGACAAAGGTAATCCAATTATATGATTTTCATCTGAGTTAAGCTCAATAAGGAGCCTAGGGAGAGTAATAACATATACCACCAGTAAATCAACTGATCCCTTGCTCAATTATAAATTATAACAGATGAGGCTTGAAACTGCAACCTGCCAAGTACGCGTCCACCACGGCGGTTAGCTTGCCTACGCTGCGGTAATGTAATTGCCTAAATGAGTGCAACTGAATTTACGCGTACCTCACCCACCAACCTTTCCTGCGCACATTCTTGCGCAGCCCTTTTAAAACCTTCAAGTAGAATGTTTCGTTGACCAGTGCACGATCTTTTTATTTTTTCATTTCGGGGAGTATACATGTTTCCATTGGTTCAATTGCTGTGTGATTTTCGGATCATGACCATCGGACTACGATTCGTCCTCCCTTATCACTTTTGACCAAAAAACGTGATCTATGTTGACCTCGCCGGTTAACTCACGACAAACGGCAGAGCGACGGTCCTTTTTGACATTTAACAATCGAAGTACCAATTTTGCAACTCTCTTCTAATGGAGTTAATTATCTCTAAATTAACTTTCTGGAACTCCATAAATTGTAATAATAAATACTTACAAGTAATTCGACTAATATTTTATTTTAAATATAACTCGACGCCTTTCGTATACTTATTCTCATCAAAACTTCAAAACAAATCCATCATAATCTCTTCTAATGTACAATATGTTATTCGGAATTCGTCAAGGGGTACCTACTCCAAGAGACTTCACTCATTTTAGTGATTTCTTCAACCGTCCGTTGGGGGTCTTTCATCACAAGCATCAGTATTGCGGGTTGATGACCATCTATCGACATTTCAAGTGAGAGGCCTGTCTTACCAAGGGTATCATTCCCTTTATAGGCGATTTGAACGGTTTCTACCATATTCTCCCTAAGCAGGAAGGAAAACTTTACGGCCGCAAATAGTTCATGCAAATCCGACATTTATGATGAGTTGGTGCCGAGAGGACCGTTGGAAAAAATCACTGCACATGCACCTGGGTGACCCTCCCCTCCCTTTTCCATCAAAGCCCTAAGTCCCAATACCAGTTGTAGCCAGGACCACTTGCTCCCGACTAACGTTCATAGTCCGATAACAGTCTAAGTAGGTGGTGCAACTTAATCCGTAATATCATTTCCCAAAAAACTGAAATAAAATCAGTTTTTTTTGTGAAAACTGTGTTTGACGACCAATTTTAAATGAACAATTATAAACAACCGATTGCCTAATGTAAGTTCCATCTTGTTAAGCATAATGATGATAATTTAATGCCCCCAAGTACTGAGCAGCACATTTTTTTGCAATATTTTAAAAATTCATAAAAGCCTCTAAGGCATTAGAAATTTTGGTGAAAACAGAAATATCCATATTGGTTGTATGAATGCGTGCAGTTGGTAGCAATGAGAGGATGAATCCCTTTGAAGCGTACATTAGAGAGCCTGAGGGATCCGTTCGGGAACGCTTCAGCTTTTAGCAGTTCATCCCTATTTGCAATCCGTGTTTTCATTCAAATCGAAAGTATATATTCCCACTCATTTCAACAAAAAAAAAACTGCGAGTTAATTTTTTAGTTGTTAATAAACGGCCGTGGTCTTCCTAAATTTTGTTTGCGAACCGCTTACTTGTTTACGTTTCAACGCCTACAGGTATTATAGATTCTAAAATTTCTTTTGAAGGTGTTTCGCCCACAAGATAATTTATTTCCCTACACGGAAGGAATTAATTATAACATAAATTATAAGCGAAATTTAATCTAGTCACCTTAAAGGAGACGCCTCTTGAGTACGATACAATAAAACAACCGATAAATATTCGGTGTGCCGACAAAACCGAGCTAAAGATGTTTTCGAAAAAGAGGGTGAAGTTATTTTGACAAGCACGTGTCATGTACTATAATAATAGAGGATTTTAGTTATATGCAGTGTTGGCACTTTAACCCATATTCGTTTTACACCGTTTCTCGCAATAAAGCTGGATTTTCTCATACGAATTTCTACCGTCTACGGAAACTAGACCAAAATACCTAAACGTGTCTAGAATTTTTTTTTATATAATGGAGACGATAAAAAAAATGCTCGGTACCTACATTTGTCCATTCAACTCGATAATAAAAAACGTTCGAGAATATCGAGGTTTCGATTTTTCCCTACTTTGCTATTTAATATTTTTTTTTAGAATCGTTTGATGCGCAAAACGCCTCCAGAAAAGAGATATCGATTTTTATTATCATTTCAAACCACAATTCGTCCGCAGTGTACCTTTGTTAAATGTGTTCTGTAAACATGAAAGCATTACAAATTCATAATTGATACAAAATATGTTTATTTGGTTCTCATTTCGGTTTCAATTTAATGGCTTTGAACGTGGGGCTACAATTATGGCGCCCAGTAGCGATTAATTTTCTCATCAAGTAAAACTAACAAAATCGTCTCATTTATGACTTATTAGTATTGTCTGTAGTTTCGGTTACCAGAAGGATAATTTCTCTACAAGATCGTCTCCCGTTATTATTATTATTTATTCTAGGAGTGGTCCCGATTGGTTCCTGCACTGCGACATTTTGGTCTATTGTCCTCCCCGCTATTGTCTACCCTAAAGAATTCTGTGAATAACGCTCTTTTTATTGAGACACAAAAATCTCTGTCTGGATACTGGATTACGATGTATCTTTCACAAAGTCCAGGATTCTAGTAGGGCGAATCTTCGATACTTTCTCTTGTCTAATCTTTTCATTTCTAAGTAGGTGTTCTTTAGACAAATGACGTGGTATGGCGTTTCTTCTTCCTCACTACAACTTTGCACAATGAGGTATAGGACAGTGTTTGCGGTGCTCTTTTGTAAGTAATGCCTGAATCTCCTTTTTGGCTGTATTATACTCGTATATAATCCCACAGCCCGGTTCTCGCCCTAGGAGTTGCTTCGCGCTTAAAACTCTCGCAAGCAGCCGATCAGCAACCTGTTACCTGCAATTCCCACATGCCCAGGTGCCCACCTGCCCACACTCGTGTGACTACGCTACACTTGGCTAGACGGCACCTTGCTAAGTATTTGTATGTTCATCTGGGTGAAGGTCTTATGCCACCACACCAGGAACGCATACGTAATGACCGGTCTAATCCTTCTAGTGTATATCCTGTGGATCATTTTTGGAGATAGGCCCACCTAATTTTGGTTAGGTTCACTATCTGATGGGCCAAAATCCAATTCCCCCTCTTCCTTCTTAAAAGGGGTTCCAGAGTTATTAGTTTGCTGCGTCGGTTTTAGTGAGGGTCTTTGATCCGAAAAGTATGATTGTAGCTGAAGCTCCAATGTCTCCTTCCCATGGAAAGTGACAAAAAGTACAGTGCGGACTCTTCTGGAGAGGCTGCTCTTTGATGCAGACATGACACTAGGAAAAAGGTAGATTGGTTTTTGATAAAATTCTAATGCGGCTTTGGTAATTTTTTGGAAAGGACAACCGTTGGAAATTTCCAAAGGCTTCAATGGAAGCGTTCCTATATTTCTAGGGGGATGGTGTGGTTTTAATGGAAACTTAATGAGTTTGTAGGAATGGGAACGGGACGAAGGTGGTATGGACCTGTTCTGAGGTTTTGGTAGAATTAATTGGTCTGTAGGGGCGCAATGGAGCAGGGCTGATCGGGTATCCAAAAACGAGAATTAATGAAATCAAACCAAAATTTAAGGTTTAATTGACTATCCATTATTTTTAACAATCCCAAAAAACATTATAACGGTAAATTTAAAAAAATGGGTCAAAATTTCCTTGTACTTTTCATGGAACGCTACTTATAACCTGGATTCTGGATTCTGGATTACGATGGGAGGGTGGTCAAGAGTCCACGCGCACGTAGGCCACCTATTCGGGCCCTTTGTGCTGCCTCCCTGACTAGAGTCACTCAGCCCCGCAACATCACTCAAGCCAACCCACGCGTGGGATGAACCTGAGGATGCTGGACGGGGAGGCAGCTCTGATCATAGCCATGTCCGGCCAGGATTCCCCCAACATGGATCGTCTTGTTTCGACGAGTACGGGACACTCACAGAGTATGTGCGGCGCCGTCTCGTCGTCTGTGTAGCATCCTCTACAGGATGGTGATTCGACCAAGCCCATGCAGTGCATGTGTTTGTTGAGTTTACAGTGCCCAGATAGTATGCCCACAAGTAGTCGCAGGTTCCTTCTGGATAGCCCTGTGCAAAAGCGCGCCAGGCTACGAGATGGTCCTATAAAGGCCTCTCTCGCGTGACGGCTGTCTGACATCAAGTTCCACCTAGTCTTGTGTTGGACTTGGGTATCTTGAGTAATCAAGTTGTTTACAGTTGATACTGTAAGTGGGAGAGCCGGCTCTGGACCATAAAACAGTTGTTTTGAGGCCAGTCGGACTAACTTATCGGCTTTTTCATTGCCTGTTGTTTCAGCATGCCCTTTAACCCATACAAGCTCAAGGGTATTGCTGTTTACCACTTGCTCTAGTATTTGGTGACACTCTGAAACCAGCCTAGAGGTGATTTTGTGTTGACCTAGTGCTTGCAGAGCGGCTCTGCTGTCACTGGAAATTCTTATTGTTTTATTCTTTATGCCGCGCATAAGAATTGTTTTCGCACTAAGCGTTATTCCTGCTAGTTCTGCCTGAAAGACAGTCGAAATTTTGCCTAGTGCTTGGCTAATATGGAAGTTCAGTTCTTCGGAATAAATTCCGGTGCCTGTTCCTTCCATTGTTTTGGATCCGTCCGTGAAGATGGATATGTACGGTTGGGATGCCACTTCCGCATCAAAGAAGAGTCAGATCGTCCTTCTAGTATAGGCAGTCGCTTGACTGCTTCGCCCAGAATTCGCGAGTGTCCCACCTCAATACCTCTACTGTTCAACAACCCTTTAGTTTTCAGACGCAAGGCTGCCAACATGGCCTGCTCTCTCACGTGGAGATCCAGTGGAGGCAGTCCCAGGAGGGCTTCCATGACGGCTGTGGGGGTTGTTCGCATTGCGCCCGTGCACGCAAGGCACGCTAGTCTTTGCACATGATTGAACAGTGCTTACTTATAGCCTAAATACCATTTATTTGTTAATAATGAAAATCTTTGAAGATGCGCATATGAAAAGGTGGAACTACGTAATTCAATCTACCCCAATAAATAAATTAAGGGTCAAATTTCCTATTCTTTAATTTTTCAAAAAATAATTTTAATAAGATGTTTACAATTTTACCCACAAAATGGTGCAACAACACCCAATCACCAGTCAGCGAGAGGATAACCTGTTGATGTCTTATTTGCTCATTCATCAATTCAACCTCTCGCTGGCGGTGTACATAAACACAAAAATCCTAATAACTAATTTGAAATTATTGATTCAACACTTATACAGTGCGACAAATGGAATTGGTTTCGCCATCTTGGCGTGGATTTTTCAACCAACTTCAAAAAGTTGATTACTAAACTCGTCCGGAAGTCTGTGTGTTTGTGTGTCTGTGTGTCTGTGCGTTGGTTGATGTTACAGTGTTTAGAAAGCTGGAAGTGGTGTCATCTTATAGGAAATTCTTTACTAATTCCAAATCTCTGGTAAATTTTTTGATCGGATCACCCATTCGTCGCCGGCGGCGTCGGGACGCCATTAAAGTCAAAATATGTAACACCCTTGAATATCTCGAGAACCAATACGTAAACATCACCCTCCTGTGGGGTGGAGCGGGGGTGAGTTTTGAAAGCTCAAATGAGAACACCTATTTTTTATTGCACTTTTGGATCCTCCATAAAAAACTCAAATTGCAAATTTCTCCCCCAACTGCAACCCCTTTTTTGGGGGTGGAAAGGGGGAAATTGCACATGGCCGCAGAAAAATGATATATTTTTATTTTTTTTCCTCTAACATTGTTTCGTGATTTAGAAATTGTCCGTCACCCTCTCCGCTCCCATCTCCCTTAAGGGTGGAAAGCAATTTTTATACATTTGTTAACAAATAGTGCCACCCATGATCATATAGCATAGGAAACAGCTATGTAAAAATTTTATTTAATAATGATGTTTTATGGAGCAATTATGGTGGCCTAGTACCAGACATTCCACAACCATAGCACTTTTTAACCACATGTAAAGACTAGCGTGCCTTGTGTGCACGGGCGCAATGTGAACAACCCCCATAGGCGTCATGGAAGCCCTCCTGGTCTGCCTCTACTGGATCTCCATGTGAGAAAGCAGGTCACGCTGGGCGCTTGCTTCTGAACTAAACCAACGGCTTGTTGAACAGCAGAGGTATTGAAGTGGGCGAGGCAATTAAGCGACTGCCCATCCTAGAAGGGCGACCTGACTCTTTCATCCCTCAATAAGTGACATCCCATCTTCACGGATGGATCTAAAACAGTGGAAGAAACAGGCACCGAAGTTTACTCCAAGGAATTGAACTTCCATGTCAGCCAACCTCTAGGCAAAATTTTATGGTCCAGAGCCGGATCTTCCACTTACAGCATCAACTGTAACAACTCTAGACACCCAAATCCAACACAAGACTAGGTGGGACTTGATGTTAAACTGTCGTCATTCGAGAGAGATCCTCAGGGGACAATCTCGCAACCTGGCGCGTTTCTGCACAGGTTTGTCAAGGAAGAACCTGCGACTATTTGTAGGTATACTTTCTAGACACTGCAAATTATACAAGAACATGTACCGCGTGGGCTTGGTCGAATCACCATCCTGTAGAGTGTAGAGGATGCTACACAGACAACAAGACGGCACACCACATACTCTGTGAGTGTCCCGTACTTGTCGAAATGAGACGATCCATGTTGGGGAATCCTGACCGGACATGACAACAATTAGAGCCGCTTCCCATTCCAGCATAGCATCCACAGATTTATCTCACGTGTGGTTTGGCGGTTGAACCGGATCACCAGCTATTTGTTGATCGTCCCAAATAAACAATAAAGTTTTGTGAAAAGTTGTGAAAACACCTAACATTTCTATTTACAAATTATGTACAAGTTTTAACAGCGCGGAATGCGGTTAATAATGGAGGTACAGGCAGTAGGGAGGTTGGTCGGTCGCCGGAGGGTAGATTGGTTCTGGAATGCAGGCTGACGAGTCGATGTAGACGTACTGGTCTGTGTTGGCTGCTTTCTTTGGCGCTATGACTTCTGACTGACTTCTGTGGGTAACAGCGTTCGCTTATAAAGGATTCTGGCCGGTGTCGACGCGTTGTCATTGGTCGACCAATGGGAATCAATCGTTACTCTTTAGTACGTAAGCGACTGTCTATCGGGATCATGTGGTCACCACATGTGGGATAGCTTGTGTAACGTTGTGGGGTCGGACGACTCTAATCAGGGAGGTAGGACAAAAGGTTCGAATAGGTGGCCTATGTGTGCGTGGGCTTCTGACCACCCTCCCATTGTAATCCAGAATCCAGAAAGGGATTTTTGAGTTTCAATAAAAAGAGCCTTATTCACCGAATTTTTTACACATTGTAACTTTTTTTACATTGAATGTAACTGAACATATAAATTAAACATTTTTACAAGGTGGAGAATGGTGTCGGCGGCGGGTTCCGGTACCATGCATAATGCCGTTTTAACGGTTTTAATTTAATGTACAATTGCTTGTATCTAATTTACGTGCCCTTAAACATAAAAATGTGACGGGGAGTAATGAATATGAACAATTTTCCTTGGGGGGATTACAGCGAAGGCATTACATGAAAAGTGCAACAGAACTACAAAGATTATAAACACATATAAGCTTTAAATCAGAAAAGCGTTTCGAAATACGTGTTTGCCTTCTGGTTGTAAAAATACTCAAAGAATCACTTCAGTCTTTTAAGGTAAAAAATATACGGAAACAACACGAAGCATTCCATGTTCACCGGGCATGACATGAAAACGTCTAAAATAGCAGGTGACCTGTCACACAGCTCTATAAGCGTTCAGTTCCAATAATGTCTACATTTCTATGTCTGTAAAAGTCACCAAACCCTTCTCTGTCTTCCCTCGATTCAAGCGGAAGTGTCGCCCAACAGGGGGCCACTTACCTTTTGACGTGCAAAGACAGAAATACGGCGTACAATTTTGAAGGGTAATGAGGCTCGTAGACACTTTAACAAATTAGAAACGTAATCGATACGATGTGCCACCTAAATTTGAGTGTCATGTTCGGGTGCACAAATGTGTAAACCACACGTAATATACAACTGTAAAATTTCTCCTGCTACAATATCATACTGGCAGACTAGTATTATTGAAGTCATATGTCTACGTCTATCTTTCCAGATAATAATAATAGCAATAAATCGCTCTGTCGCAATATCCGAATGAAATTCGAAACATTTGAAACAGAAGCGATGTCAAAAATTTTATATATCTACCCTTTACTACGGCTAACATTAATTTCTAGCGTTACAAGGAAAAAGTGGAGAAGAAATTTTGCTATAATTAATTTAATTTAATGCACAAAAGCAATTTCATAACATATTATACGCTTTTGATTTATATTGAAAGTTTAAATTAAAAACTTAACTAATTTAATAATAAAAAAAAACAATATTCCTTGCTTTAAAAATCTAATAGCGAAGATATTTTAAATTACAAGGAGCTTTAAAGCTTTCAAAGTTTGTAGTAGCGAAAGGAGCTACCTACAATCTTCACTTATTCTTAAACAAAATTGGTGCCATGATTTTATGGAATAAGATATAGATAAAATAGGATGTCTATTTATGTTTTATTGCATTTCTATCTCAAAAGGGATTCGAATTTGAAAATTACATTCATTTCGGTTCATACATTTGATGCGAATGTTATTATTACATTGAAACTCCACACCGGATGTCGTCTTTATTTCCAATTCAGTGAAGCTTTCAACATTTGTATGTTTTTAAACATGTTTAACTTGAATAACATGAATAACATTAAATAAATGTTAAAATACGTGAAGTAAAAGACAAACACCGAAGGGTATACAATCATACAATATTTTTGAGCCATTTCTGGCAACGATTAAGGGAATGTTTCTATAGATCTTTAAATTGTTTATATTTGTTAATAAATAAGTAAATGCGAAATTCAGTAACGCAAAGACGGTTAACGTTAGGTGTAGGGAATCAAAAGATCACAGCTAAAGAGGAGCCGCGACAATTGATCGCGGTCAGAAATTTCAATATTTTATAATTTTCGAGATATTTTAATAACGATCCACCCCCAAGTGAATTAGGCACAGTTACATTTATAATTAAAAAACAATTCTTAAATACAAGTACTAAAGAACCAGAAAGGAAGAGCTAAAGGAACTGAAGAAGAGATAGAGAGAGGAGAAACATTAAAAAAAGCAAGATTTTAACACGAACTACCCCCCCTCCCCCCTCCTGAAAAAGCAAACGGTGCACCTCACAGCACCCTAGGCGTCTACAACACAAGAAATAGAAGAACTGAAATGAATTATTTTGATCCTAAAACGAACGGTCAACGATAGATTCTCCGACAATAAATACGAAATGAAAGATATAAAAACCAACAAAAACAAAGTATTCTGCTTAAAACCAAAATTGAGGATGTAGACCAACAATGGAAACGAGAAAGACGGGAAATAGTGGGCGAGCTCGAGAGGGTGAGCGAAAGAATTATAAAGCAGGGCAAAGCATTGGTGAAGATAGAGGAGAAGTGCGATAAAGAGAAACAACATTATCATTAAGATGGCTCTTAC
The DNA here is from genome assembly GCA_036250285.1 of Pyrocoelia pectoralis. Classification (NCBI taxonomy): domain Eukaryota; kingdom Metazoa; phylum Arthropoda; class Insecta; order Coleoptera; family Lampyridae; genus Pyrocoelia; species Pyrocoelia pectoralis. The sequence goes on along the minus strand of CM070081.1, from coordinate 22,822,292 downwards.
AAATGAAATAAGAACAAGAGGAAAAGTCGAAGAATTCAAACAGAAAGAGCTTGCAATACAAGCAGAGGTAATTGAAACGCTCAAAATAGGAAAATCCCCCGGAAGAGAAACCGTATTGGTTAAGCTACTCAACTTTGATCAAAAACAATAAGCGATAATGAAAAACAAGTACAATCAAAAGGGATCAAGTATACAGGGTGAGTATAAAGTGAGGAACCGCTATTATATTGTCGTTATTAGAAATTTTACAAAAAAACAGTTTATACAAAAGTTGTTCAGGATATTCTGGTCGACATAACTGAAACAAAATATTTTATTTTGGTTCAACTGTTTAGCTATGACGTCATCCGACTTTTTTTTAAATACGAACCTTATCTTTTTTTCATCTATTCGATGGAGTATAAAGCCCTCTTTTCAGTAAATAAAAATATCATGTAAATTTTAAATGTATTTTCGTGACAGTGGACCGCGTAATGGGTTCACGATTTGGATGTTCCGCGTTAAATAAACCACAGGCCTCTACATGGGATCTTCTCCTGCCATGCTGCTACCGACCCCAATCATGATCAAAATTCAAAATTTCAGTTAAATGTGCCATAATTTTTTTTAATTCACACTCACTGTCACTGACAAATCGTAATATGTGCGTTCTGTCAATCGTAACTTTTGTTTGTTTATTTTATTTGTGTTTCCATGGCTCTCTTACTTTTAGGCTTTAAACGGCATTTTATCAAAAAAATTGTTATGTAACCCCCATGATATTTTTATTTACTGAAAAGAGGGTTTTATACTCCATCGAATAGATGAAAAAAAGTTAGGGTTCGTATTAACACGTTCATCGCTCATATAAAATGGGAGGGCACGGCAGGTACTATGAACAGAAAACTTTCTATTTGTGTTTTCAACCAACTTCAAAAAGTTGGTTACTAAATTCGTCCGGATTTTCGTGTGTCTGTGTGTCTGTGTGTCTGTGCGTTGGTCGATGTTACAGGATTTAGAAAGCTGGAAGTGGTGTCATCTTATAGGAAATTTTTCACTGATTCCAGATCGCTGGTAAATTTTTTGATCGGATCACCCGTTCGCCGTCGGGACGCCATTAAAGTCAAAATATACGCCCTTTAATATCTCGAGAACGACACATCCAATTACAAAAAGAAAAAAATACGTTTCCTTTATTTGTTGAAACCTATTGAGTCATGAAACGTAAACATCACCCTCACCCCTCCTGTGGGGTGGAGCGGGGGTGAGTTTTCAAAACTTAAATGGGAATACCTATTTTTTATTACTTTTGGGTTCTCCATAAAAAACGATACTCAAATTGCAAATTTCACCCCCAACTGCAACCCCTTTTTTGGGGGTGGAAAGGGGTAAAATTGCACGTCCGCAGAAAAACGATCTTTTTTTACTTTTTTTTCCTCTAACATTTTTTCGTGATTTACAAATTGTCCGTCACCCTCTCCACTCCCATCTCCCTTAAGGGTGGAAAGAAAAACAATGACTCATTTGTGCAGAATCCGGCGTGGTTGTGTCTGAGGTGGGGAGGGGGGTAGTTATATACATATATATTGTATATAAACCAAAAATGAATATTGTTATAAATAAAATACTTCGTGGAAGCTTGAATGAAAATATATTGTGTATAGTATATGTCATAATTAGTTACAGATTTGAAGTTGGTTGAAATTAAAATTCTACAAGAATTTGCGCCTTTTGATACTTGTTTTCTACTGCGAAGTGCTTATTAAATATATTTACATAAAAATATATAACAAAAAATAAAGTTAATAACAAAAAAAAAGTGACGCATATGTGGCGTCATGAGCACTACACTTGACTTTTCGACGCGAAGTGCTCTGTGACGCACTAGTGTCGTCATAAATAAAATTGTATTTAAACTGTTTATAATGATGTTTACTATTAAAAAGAAATCTTTGAAACAAGTTTCCAAGCATAGCCTAGGTAAATCTGGGCACATTTGGCAATTTGAGTCACATACTCTTGGTATTTTTTGTCGTGACGGCCCTGGTAGGTATTCATCGGCCATCTTGAACTTGAAATTACGAATAACTTACGTTGTGTATAATTAAATTCATACCGAAGGTGCTCACAATGCAACTAAAACTCTACTGCAGTGCTCAGATTTATATACGCCGGTTTACCTTATGCTTCTCGGTGACGACACTTATGCGTCGTGAGCACCTCCTTCGCAATGATCATGCCGACACATGTGCGTCATGAGCCGCGAACGTGCTAAAAAAAAGTCGGATGACGTCATAGCTAATAAACAGTTGAACCAAAATAAAATATTTTGTTTCAGTTATGTCGACTAGAATAACCTGAACAACTTTTGTATAAACTGTTTTTTTGTAAAAATTTCTAATAACGACAATATAATAGCGGTTCCTTACTTTATACTCCCCCTGTATATACATAGAAAATGATCTCACGCCCAAAGAAAAAACGACCCAAGACAAGATCATAGAAATATCCAAGATAGAGGCCGCAAACGGAAAAGAAGCGAAAATAGAATATAGAAAGTCACTTCTGGATAGGAAATCATATGTATTGAACGAAAGAACCTCAAAGTTGGCAACTGCAGAGGCGACAGCAAGAAACTCACGAAACGTAACTTTGGCTAGAGCAACGTCTCATGCGGGTGCACGGGGGAAGGAAGAAGAGATTAATATGACAAAAAGCGCACTTACCTAAATGAAAAAACGATACGGAAAAATACAAACTGACGGTAAAGGAAATAAAACAAAGAGGGGTACAGGTTAAGATTAGAGCATGGAATATATGGACACTGCTAAAACCAGGAAAGATGAAGGAAACGAGGAAATAAAGCAAATGATTACACGCTGCTTTTCTCTGAAGAAAAGAATCAAGGAACGACCGACATAGGTGTCATTCTAACAGGAGAAACATACTATCTTTCAGAGCTATAAGCGGCAGAACAGTCTACATACGAATCCAAGCGAAGACAAACATATCCACAGTGAACGGATATGTCCCAACCGGAGAGAGTAAAGATATTGAAGAAGAAGCCTTCTATAATGAGAATGAATCTAAACGCGAACAAAACAAGAAAATAGACTAAAATGGCTAAAAGCAGGCACAGAGATAGACCACGACATGTATAAAGAAAGAATAAGAGAAACGAACAGGATATTTAAACAAAAGAAAAACAAATGATATATTGGAAAAATGGACGAGATCGAGAAAAGTAATAAACTTTGCAACACAAAAACGTTCTACCAGCTATTAAGAAGATAAGGAACGAAACACAGAGTAAAACCATGGGGTATAACAAACGAGGTAGGAACAATAGAGCAAGACCCATAAAAGGTGAAACAAGTATGGAGGGGTTATTTTCATAGGTTACTAAACACATAAAACGAACAAAGCAAAACAGCGAACGACAATGACAACCATGGGCCACCCACAAGCGAAGAAGTAACAACGGTAATACAAAAAATGGCAAAGTTCCTGGAAGGGATGAGATAAAGTACGGAGAAAGCGAGGTATCCAACAGATTGAATCAACTACTATCACAAGTATGGAAGGAAGAGGTAATGTCCAAGCGATGGAGTGAAGGCGTAATAGTCCTACTAAAGAAAAAAGGCTCTGACATCATCTGTAAAAACTACCGCGTCAACTTACAAGATACTCGCCACGATAATCCTCAGAAGACTAAGTACACTTGAAAGAAATAATAGGGCCGTACCAATTTGGATTCACAAAAGGCAAATCCACGGTGGATGCAATACATTCTAATATTGTGAAACAGACCATGGAAAAAATGAATGAATACAACATCGATCTCTCCACATTGGTGTTCATAGATTTCGAGAAGGCCTTCGATAGAATAAAGAGAGAAGAGGCGATGGAAAGAATGAAAATACCCCACAAACTAACCAGACTGACAAAGATGACCATGGATGACACCACAGCCTAAGAAGGCGAATCGGAGAGTTTTGCAATAAACAGTGGGGTGAGGCAAGAAGATTCCCTATAGCCAGCCCTGTTCAATATAGCTATGGAAGAAACCCTAAGCAAGCTGGACGCCAAGGAATTACTAACCACGTAGGAAGGACAGATAATCTCATACGATGACGACATGGTCATCTTGGAAAGAACGCGAAGTGAGTAATTTTAATTACTTAGGGATAATTCTCGACAGGAATTGCAATAGAAAAGATTACAAGTAGAAAACAGAGCTTTCCATACGAACAAAGCATTGCTCAGAGATAAACAACTAAAAAGAAAGACTAAAATGAAAATATACAAAACCCTGATGGTAACTTATGCGGCAGAAACGCTGTTTCTCTCACAACATGCCGAATCCATGAGAACTTTTAAAAGGAAATTCTACGCACATCTCTAGGACAAAAAAAAATGTAAAAAACGATGTACCGAGAGCGTTGATGAACCACAAGATTGTTGAAGAAAACAAAGGAGAGGATATAGTGAAATACATGAGGAGTAACGCTGTGGAAACCGGCTGACGGAGACCGAAGATCAGATGGAGAGGTCAAGTGATAAACGATAAAGGAAAGGATAGCAATATTCTACCCGAATGTAAAATAAAATAAATAAATAATAATTTATTTTAATTATAAGCGTCATACATTTTTGTTTCAATTTTATTTGTAAAAATATTGTAAAACTCAATTTTTTCAAATGAAAGGCCCTATATATTATTATTTTTTTTCATTTTGTGGGTAATTTTAGGCCCATTCTCTTTAATATCTCAATATCTTATCGTTTTTAAGTTACCTATCTAATTATAAACAAATTAATATGTTTTTCAGTGTTATGCATACTATTCAGTTATAATTAAATCTATTGTTTATGCATTAATAATAATGATTCAGTTTAGAAAAAAAAGTAAATCTTCTTGTAGAAGTAAAAGTCAACAAAGTAGCCTTTGTTACCGTGCTTGCGTGTTGCATCTGGTTTGTTTAAGGTTCTTTAAAGATTTATAGGTAAGTATGGAGCATCCTATAGGACGTGATGCAAAATTAAGGGACGCTCTAATTAAAATTATACAATTGTTATCTATTTTGTTGAACATCTCTTGCGTAGGAAGGGGTATTATGAAAAAGGAGGGTATGCAAGGGAGGAGTTATGGAGTAGAAGGGAAGGAATGGAGCTGATTGTAGAAGGAGATAGAGATAGACAGAGGTAAGAGAGATGGATGAAGATTAGAGAAGGGAAATATAATGTGCATATGGGGAGATCATGAAAGAGGTAGTACCGGAGTATCTAAGGGGACAATTAAGTAGGAAGAGGATAACGATGGCGGCGAGGTATAGATGCGGAACGAGGAGAGGAAGAACAAGTATTGGGGAAGATGAGAAGAGAAGATGTAGGTTATGTGGAATGGGATGAGAGAATTTACTGCACATGATAGGAGAATGTGAGGAGTTGAGGGAAGAGAAAAGAGGCCGGAGAGAGATTTTAGGAGGGGTATGGGAAGGAATAGGATGATTGGAGAAGGTTGAAGAAAGAAAGAATTGGAAGGGCAGAGAGTGGGGAGAAAGGGAGGAGAGTTAGGAGGGAAGGTAGGGCAAGGAGGAGAATTCAGTTTATGTTAGGGTAAAAATAAGGATCTTTTGTAAGAAATATAATAATTTTATGCAAAATAAAGGGTATATTATACGAAATTTAACGGTTATCCTTAAATGTTTTACTGTTAAAGGGAATAAAAGTTATTTGTGATGAATTTGCAAAATTGCAATTGAGAGTATCATAATTACAGCTGTCTGTATACACGATTAAGGATACAATTTTATAAAATTAAGGGTTACCGCTATTACTGTTGCTACAAATTGCTTTAGTTTCACGCAACACCTGTACACAAAACTTCTACTCGGTAATAGCGGACGTAGCTCTATTTCATGTTCGGTTAAAAAGCTAGAACAAAAATGTAATTAATTAATAATTTGATTAAAAGGATTAAAATGATTAAAGAGATCCTGGGACTTTAACAACCATTTCGCTGCTATTTCCCAGGTATGGTAGGAATGGGGCAGTTTTAAGTGGGACGAATAAAAGAAAAGGTAGCGTAGATCTGCAAAAATAATTTAAATTATTATTCGCACGTTTACCTACTCCTCCAAAGAATAGAATGCTGGGGTACAATGCAGAAAGGACCTGGTGGTAAGAAGCATCTACTCTTTGAGAGAGAACTTAGCTAAGGGGCTGTTCATAAGAAGAAAGGAGATCGCCATCGCCAAGATTCCCGTTGTATAGAAGTCCGTCAAGGAAGTTTTAAGTGTACATGATATAGCGACAACTTCCTCAATGTATCCCGAAAGCGATCAACGCATGTAAATTACCAAGTCTGAGAAGTCCGTTTCCAAAACGCGCTGTATGGAGGAATGTACACTAACCTGTGCCCCGAGAGAGAGCAAGAACGTGCCAAATGCTTCTAATAACGAACCCTAAGTCCACTGCACACGAGCTACCATCACAATCTACTATAGCGCGTCTGTGGAGAACCAGAATTCGTCCATATACCCCATCTAAATCAGTATAACGAACGAAGTTACTCTTCAGATCCTGGCGTGCATATTCCAAAATACCAATCAAAAGTGACTCATCGTACCCATTTGAACATAGACATTATTGAAGAGTCTTAAAAAAATACCCTATGCTCATTTACTTTATACCCATGGTCGCACCTTTGCAATAGATTTTACCGCTCTGGAATTACCGAAGCGTGTAATTTAGGACCCGGTGCAAGATATCTCCACATATTCAACCCACATGAAGAAGTGGCAAATCCATCGACCCTCTACTACCATAGTCACAGCTATCATCGTCATTGCAAACCAATACATCTTATTGAAAAACTTTCTACTCAGTCTGATACAAGTGGGAAAGCATCTAGACAATCACTCTATAGTACTGGCTGCAGAGATGAAATTGCCAAAAGTTTCGATTCTTTTTCTGAAGATCTTACTGCAAAAAAAGGAAAAAGAAAGGGCAATAAGTTTAGTAAAGTAAAAGAGGTTGTAAAATAAATTATGTTTCCAAATTTGTTCAAAAATGCAGCCTCAATTCATATTAGTTCAGAATTATGTGAAGGTAGCTTTTTGGCAATGAGAAGAGTCACTAATTGTCTGAGGATCACAATGCATCAAGACAGATTCTCAAACGTACCATTTTTGCACAATGAAAAAAACATTTTAAAAGAAAAAGTCAATAGTCAACGTGTTTTGAAAAGATTTGCATAAAACCCAGGACGTTTTGACTTAATTTAATAAGTGACATAATACATGTTTATGCACAGATACATAATAATAAGGTTATTATTACCCGACTCACCTGAACATAAACGACTCTTTATGGCCCGCGGCCTCTTTATAGCCCGTCGGGCCATAAAGAAACGTCAATTAATTAATTAGTTCTGATTTTTCGGCTATCAAAGCACTACTTCTTGCTGTCATAACCAGCTCGTTAATTTCGGCCTCGCAAGCCATCGCATTTTCTTCATCTGATGAAAAGTCCATCTAAAATACCGGATCTCAGAACGGAAGTAAACAGTTTTTGAACAATGTTAAAACGGATACCCTTGTTTACTGCTTTTACTATAGCAACGTATTTCAAGCGGCTTGATACATCTACTCAAGTTTATGCGATATTTAAATTATTTGAGATAAATACTTAATATGTGCATAAAATAGTGTATGTATTTCTGGCGTAACTTGATTTTATGGCCCTACAACCTTTTCCCAGCCCTCGCTACCCGCTCGGGCTTGAAATAGGGCTTCGAGCCATAAAAGCTTCTTTACGCCCTTAATGCATAAATAACTAAAAGATATCTGTATGTATGGAAGTAAAATTATGATCTAGTAGAACATCACAGTCCTGACAGATTACTACACTACTCGCCCTACACAAAAATTATTAAATAACTGTATAATGATTGTGAAAGTAGGCTATTAGATCATTTTGAATGTTGAAATTGTAATTTTAACGTCAATACCCCCACTCCCCCAGATTTCTAGCCCCTACAGAATTTTCAATGTAAAGCCACATCTGTACACTCTCCTCTCCACCAAGCACCATGCCATCTGAAGAGTTCACCTCTGACTCACAAGCTTTCGCTCCTCAATCTCCAAATTGTTGACTTCCAGAAGAAAAATTTTCCCATTCGACTATATTATCCTAAACTCATCCTAACATCTCACCCCTCGATCGTACCACAATCACATCGAACGCAGGATAAATCACTACAAGCTACCAGGGATCGTGTAAACAAACATCAATCGTCACGAGTGATAAATAAACAAATCACATACTAATTAGTCATACATATTGTTGCTAAATGTTTATTGTACTCAATGATATAAGAACTTAAACGGAAACGTGTAAGGAATATAATACAAAATCCATAAATAATTTAAAATAGCAATCCGAAACGTAATTAGTTTTTATATGACAAATAATAAGATGTAAAATGTGCACTTGGGGCGGTAGCGCTACGTGGAATTTTTATGATGCTTAATATGGGCAAAACCTATTTCTTAAAGGATAATGACGTAATTTGCATCGAAAGTAGGAAGTAAATAAAATGAGGTATAAAAGAAAAAAAAAACAAGTGAAATTACTTCGTATAGGTGGATGGTGGTTGAAGTATATTTTATTCAATTTGCTTTTTACTTATTTTTTTCATTTCCCCTTTTCCTTGAGTAGTAATTAAAAAAAGGAGATCCTATACGCGGAACTTAAACAGTCAAACTGCAAAAGTTTGGCTTTAGATACGGCTTACGTACTGACTAAGTATTTTGAAATTTGTTTAAAATAATTGTGAAGTCGTAGAGAACAAAAGTGTCTGACAGAGAAAAATATCGTAAAGGTTCCACCAGACTTTGGGTTACAAACGGCGTGTGGATGCTGTAAAAAATAAAAATCATATTAATAAGCATAATAAACAGTAACTAAATATATGGAGGGGATTTTTTCAAAATAGAATAGTTTCATATTTCGTCAAAGAGAAAACCTTTAAAACCGTTAATTTGGGTGCACAATGTTTTTTAAATATATTTCAGTGTGTGTGTGTGTGTGATGGGGCGCTACTTTCCAATTCTGTTGGATTAGGTCGGTTAGTAGCATATTCTGGGAAAAACTTGTGCCCTTCAAACACATAAAGTTAGGGCAATCCTAAAAGCGTTGCACGTGACATATGACGTAAAAACAGTACCAATGAACTAATTTTTAGGTAATATTCTAGAGTAAAATAATTGTACAATTTGGCAGCATCATAAATAAAATTACAATGTTGCAACCAAGACATTTATTGTCGTTTGTTAATAGGTGTTTTATTTTTGCACGTTGTAGTTGACTTAAGTCAACCCTGTCAAAAACACACCATTCTTTTTATAAAATAATTTGACTCAGTTCTCAATAACCCTATTCGTTTTAAAAGCTTATTTAAGTTTTATATTAACCTGAGGCACAAATGTCATATGACACAAGGCACTTCAATAACGTGATAGTTGCGACTTTACCTAACCCTGTGGCGGTGCAAAAAGAAAACACCTATTTTGTTTGTCCTAAAGGAACTATAAAGAACATATAACCATAACCTAAAATAACATAATCCATACGACAACAATGTTTACATGTTATTGGAGAAATACCAAGCAAAGAAGATCCCGACGTAATATTTTTTGGTACCTCTGGTGATGGTAATGCCACTTTTGATGAGATGGTATTGATAAAACCATCATCACAGTGCTTTTTTAATTATTCAAGAAAGCCGTAGACAGAGGCGAACCATGGTTGTCTAATTAAGAGCAGTCATGGCCTATGTAAAGAACAACCAATATGTTTAAGAATATTCCAAAAACTGTTCTCTTATCAATCACCTCGAGGGATTTCCAGCTCAAAATGATCCGAGAGGAGGGTGGGGGCAGACACTAGAAAATGCTCTACAGAATGAACTCTTGCCAAAATAAAGAATGGACTGATGAAACAAGAGGAGTTTTCGTTGCAAGAGTATTGTGTCGTTTCGGGTAGGAAACCTTCACCACCGATTTCGTTTCTATTCCAAGATTGGGGAAATTTTAATTATAAAACTCGGGTATATCGTATTCAAAGTTTCACACTTCTTTAACTGATAATTAGGGCTGTAAAGATCCGCAAATTTTATGGATCCGGGTATAGGATCCAAATATATGCGGATCCATTGGATCCGAATACTGGATTTTTGTGGATCCGGATCGAAAATAATCCGAAGGTTAAAACCGGATCTACGGAATTGGGTGTGAAATCCGGATCCACGGATCTACGGATTTGTGAGTTAAATCCGGACCTGCATTACTATTAATTTACATAGGATCCGGATCTAAAGTCTGTATCTGTATCCGTATTTGAATAAATTCGTGGAGGAGATTACTAGATTACTAGGTTACAGATACCTCCATTTTGAGAATCCGATGGATAAATGTTATAGGTATCACAAAGAATCACGAAGTTCATTTCATACATCAACAGAATTCACGTGTGATCGAATTTCGGATCCGGATACGCGAATCCGGTTAAACAAATCCGGATCTTAAGGATCCGAATTGTGTATGAGATCCGGAGAAATCCGATCCGGATATATCGTAGCTGGAGATCCGGAGAAGATCCGGATCCATACCGGATCTTGTTTTGGATCCGGAACCGTTTCACTGATAATCCAAAATATATGATGTTTTACGATATTTCTAGAGAACATCTTTCTGTTCCGCATCCAGATTAGGGTAAATGAAAAAATACGGTAAAACAGCGACCTTAGATCATCAGAAACAACGGTCACGTGTCATCGGAACAAGTTGCATCGCTAGTCGGTTATTGGGGCGCGGTAAGTTGCTGTTTTCGAATGAGCGCTGAAGCGGCACTGGTTCTCAAGGGAGTGGAGTCCGGGTGTGGTGGAGGGGGAATGATGGGAGGTTAGTGTTCACGCGCTGTTCACCTTCCGCAATGCAGGGAACACGCGAGGAGCACTCATTTTGTGTTGAAATGTATTTTCGAAATCCCACTCGATCATTGCAGTGACTTTCGTTTACGACTCGCACTTTCCCCACGCAGACGTCTTCCTGGACGGCAATCAATCGTAAACTGGGTAAATGCGTTCAGAACGATAAGGAATGTGTTATTTGTACGAAGAGGATTTGAGAGAACACCACAAACGTCCAACATTAGAGCAGAAGTACTGAGATTCCCAGACGCTCTGCTCGGAAACAAGCTCTTGGCATTTCAACACCTTCTCTCTACCGGATTCTGCATAGTGAACTGAATTTTCATCCATATGAAAAGGGCGTGGTTCAACATTGTCAGCAAGGGACCGTGTAATACGACGAACAAATAGCGAAGACATGCTTGCCACCATATCCTTATCCATATCCCGCAGCGCAAATGTGTTCTTTTCTAATGAGGTACATTTTCACCACAGCGGGTGTTTTAGCAAACAAAATATGCGGGACTGGATCGATCGAATCCCAGGGAAGTTCACCCCTGCATTCACTATGTGCCGCTCCATATCACAAGTTGGCACCATTGACCCTTACTTTTTCCAGGAAAACCGTCGTGCCGTAACTCCGATCGTTACTTGACTAGGCTGCAGACGTTTTTCTAGCATGCTCTTCAGCAATTCAATTAGGAGGTGTCTAGTTTCAACAAGATGGCGCCACGACATACGCAGCGAGGATTGCCACGAATGTTTTGAGGAAAATGAAGAGGATCTCAACTGGCCCGCACGATCAACCAATTTACCCCCATGTGATTTTTTCCTACGTTTGCTACGCTTGCCCCAGTCTGCAGCGTACTGAAACCTGCTCCCTTGGAAGGTGTGGGAGTATTTAAGTATTAGGACACATTCTGCTTAATTGGGTAGTATGTTATTAATTACCGAGCATTTATGGGGTGGGGGGAGGGGGAATGTAGGTTGGTAAGATGAGATGTGATTCTTAGGCTAACTATCTCTTTCTTTTCCGCCTCTGTACCGTGTCTTTTGTGACTGACTGGCTATTGTTTTTACTTTTGATGATCTCTCATCCAGTATCATCGCTAACCTCATTCTCCGAGCGTTTCATCTGGTGCATTTGAGTTGCTGAATTGAATACTTGAAGCTACAGTCACGATTAACATGCTTGGTAGAGGCCGTTCACTAGCGGTTGGCGAGACTACCTGGCTGTTGTGATCTTAATTACTCATTTATTGCTTTTTATTGCATTTTATGCTTCTTAGGATAATTGACATTAACGTAAAAGTGCAAGTTGAGGAAATACAGTGGCGTCATAGTGATTACACCAAATTTTTAAATTAACAGATTTTTTACTTTTTATTAGATGCTTGCACTTTTACGTTAATGTCAATTATCCTAAGAAGCATAACAATGAGTAATTAGGATCACAACAGCCAGGTAGTCTCGCCAACCGCTAGTGAACGGCCTCTAATTGTTTTATTTAAGACGCCTATAAAAATTCAAGACAATAGTAGGCGGAAATGTATATTTTTCTCAAGTGTAGCAATAGCATCGCCGCCACGTACGAGTTTGTAATATCAAAACGTTGTGTGAGCTTCTGAAAAAATTATAATATCTTAAAAAAGGCCATTAATATTTCTGTTTTTTGCTGCACATTTTTAAATCTACTTCCTTTGTAAGAATTTATTCTTTTGAATTACAACAGTGGAGTAACGCCAAACAGGATGTTGTACGAGCTTGCTTTAATTATAAATGTTTCAAATTTATACGTTGCTTCATAACAGGGTCCGTATGTTTTATGCACGCAATTTGCTACTTAATATTTGTTTTAACGAAATTTTTCTTTTCCTATCGCCTACAACGTAATGGCATTTTTATAAAGAACGATTGATTTTGTGTCGAGAAAAATTTCGCTTGAAGATTCAGTCGAGTTTAAATAAGTATATACAATATAATAAAGCATTAGCTTCCCAACACATACAATAAAGAAAAAGAACTTCAAGGAAATATCATTCTATTTTACATGCATTAGCCTATATCTTTTTTGGATGACGTAACCGATTTGTGAGAAATTTTTCAAGACTTCATGCTTGTCAATGATATCAATGGAAGGTTGATAAGGGGTTCATTCTACCATATAAAATGTGGATTTGAATAAATAAGTAGCACTTGAATGTAGTCCGGTTGCGTTTAAAACATCGATTTCATTTCGTTTCGTACCGTGCCGTAGTTATAAAGAGAAATTACTGAAACCTTGTTTAGGAGGGTGCCATCGAAATAAATGCGTTAACGTAAAACACATGCTCCATTTAATTTTGGGTAATGCTTGTTCCTCAACGAAGTCCATCTCACCATTCATACACATTTCATTGCCTGAATAGTTATTAACTTTATGTTCTACTAACCTTTTGTGTCGTAAAATAATGCATGGTTGGATTCCTTTTACTTCCTTATTGAAGGAATCCAACTGGTTTCCACTTATTGCATTCCACAGGGTAAACTGAAACACTTGTTGTCAATTAATTAAGAGACAGCACGGCAAATATTAGCGGTAAAAGAAATATTTTACTACATTAAACTCTTTTCATCATCAAAGTCAACAACTAAATGTCAATAACAGAAACTGTCCCGTTATTAACACTAACAATTACTGCTAAGGTTTATTTGCCAAAGTTAAAGAATTCAGGTGAACCTGACATAATTCATACGGAAGCGTTGCGTTGGAGAACCTTTAAATTTTTTCAACAATACAGTTTGTTCTTATTATTCGCTTGTTTAATCAGAAAAATATTATCCACCTCATTGTGATTCTCAACCACCACATGTAGGACAAGCTGCTTCAAATGTTGCATTTAAGATGAGTCGAGTGAATTTGAATAGCTTTAATGCCCTTTTGTATGTTTTAATTTGGAATGGATTTTAGATCTAACTTTTGGCGAATCAAGTGTACTGTTCTTCCACTATTCTCCTGTTCCAAGGGTTGGTTGCCATTCGTGTTAGCAAATTCTTCCGTCTCCTTGGCACATGGTCCACTTCCGTCCACCCCTATATCTATTAGGTAAGTTGCTATCGCCAGTAATCTGAAATTTCTAAAAGTGGGAAACGAGTTGGCACAAGTGTGTCCCGATACAAAAAAGTAAAGTAGAGAAATCACCAAGACTACTTGAAACAAAACGGTGTTCCTGTCAATCTTGCCTTGTCAGTCGCAGGGCCCCAGCTACTCCCCTGTTCAGCCACGTATACTTTCGGCTTGGTCATCGTCTTGAGATTTGGCATTGATTGATGTTTATTCTTCTTGGTACAGATTGTGAGTCATCCACTCCCCAATTCGCCAAAACGGCGCATGGTTTATGGTTGAGAGCCAGGTTTCTTCCGTGTAATCCTCTTAACCACAACACGACAGCCAAGTGGGACGTGAGCCAATCGAGGTTGGTCTTTCATACAATAGCGCGTCTCTTCGGCTTAGTTTCCGCATTTGGAAATGGGGTTTTCATTGTAGTTTGCTTGGTACACGTTTTGGGACAAGGGTTTGTTCACATCCCACGCTTTTTGGCACGACACGACAGCTAAACAGGGAGCTTTGGTGCAGGACACTAAATTTTGGTGTTCTCAAGCACTGCTTTACGAGCGCCGAGCACCTTTATTTTGGTGTTAGCTTTTGCATCCGATATGGTTATTGGCAAAGGCCTTCCTCTCTTCTCCAGATTTCAGTGTTACCAGTAGAGAACAACTCTGCAGAGAATTGGTCTGCGACGCCGTATGTTGTGCTTACAATTGCCGTTTTACTGGTCACGACTCCCTTATTTCGGCGTTATCTTTGCATCTTATATGGTTATTTGCAAGATGCGCCATCGGGAGGCGCACCTGGTAGACAGTTCTTCCTTATAGATATTGTAAACAAATTTTCACGTAAATACAAGGGAATTTTATGTTGGTAGTCCTGAATATAAAAAACAAATCGATCAAGAACAATTAATTTTAAGGAACGTACTCGAGGCCTTTTCAGAAACCTTGCGAGGTTAATCGACTCCAACAGAGAGGTCGGGTTTTGGAAATTTACAATCATAGAATACTGAAACGTCGTCGAGGGAGCACAGGAGTGTTATTGCTAACTCACACACCGTTAACAGATAATTTAGGCATTCAGCCTAAGGAGGTCTTTAGGCTCCCATAAAATAACGATAACCACACAATATTTTTCAAAAATATTGCAATCTGTTAATTCTGCGCTTGTTATAAACAACCACTTGAAATCCGCGGGATTACAGAACGAACTTCGAATAGCGCATGTTTACCATAAGTTAAAAAATAGAAAACAATACAATCTCTATCATTTAAACATATTTTTGGGCACATTGTTACGGCAAGAATTGGTCGTAATGAAATTTAAAAGGAGCGATGGCCGCAGTAGCTCAGTCCTAGTAGGCCGGTGGTCGTAGGCCAGCTACAATGAGCGAATAACGTTAAAATTGGGGTAGAAAAATAGGTAAAGTTAAGTAAAGCCAAAGGGCGCCACGTAATTCTTCGAGAAAATAGGGCTGATAATCCGAATTACGAAGGTATTAACAGTTATAGTAATAGCGATGTCAATGCTGTGTAGTTTGAGCAATAAATAGAAAAGTAAATAAATTTGATGTGATTATAATGAATAGAAATTTAAATAAAATATGTGAACAAAATGGCAGATTTATAAATATATATAAAAATAAATAATATATAAATAAATATATAAAATAAATTTTGAATTCTATAGCACAAAATACGGGATCTAAACTACCTTTAAATGAATCAAAATAGCAAGTAAAATGATTTGAGTGACGTTAAATTAGCAAACAAAAATATTTGCGAAACGATGGAACGTTTACAAGGCAGTAATTGCAATGATAAATCAAAATTTTACCTTACTTATCTTCACAGGATTCTTATGCATAAGTTTCCGTTGAGAAGTACCTTAAACAAAATTATAAACACAAAAAAATAACAAATCACTAGCTTGTAGTAGGGGATCGGATACTAAATATTGATTAGTCCAATCTTCAAAATAGTTACGTTAAATTCAAACAAAAAAAGTCAAGGTAATTAGATAACAAATTAATCTTGTACAAGTAAAAATTAAATTAGCAAATATGTAAACTACATTAATTTAGAAAGATGAAAAGTTATAGCCGAAATACTGAGGTGAAGTTACGTTATAGGAAGAGCAAATAAAGCAAATTTAAATTGTCAAAAAGGTAGAATTAAGGTTAAAATTCACGTAGTTGTAAATGTAGAAAATTAATAAATTATGAGTAATAATTGTAGAAACGAGAATTAGCGTTGGTTTCTTTCACTTAGCGACGGTACAGTAGAATTTGATTAATCCAGGATCCGTCGGAAGTCGGTGTAGCGTCGATCGGGAATAGAGCAGTGGTTTTCCACGATCTTCACGTTGGAGTGATGAAGGAAAAGAAAAGTACAGTTGTAGAGATGGCGATGTTATATCTTCACCAGAAAAGCATGGACTTATGTAGAAAATAAGAGAATTTTTGGTAAATACGAGAAAGCGCTAAAAAGGGAAAGCGAAATTAGGTGACGCAATTAGAAAAATAGAGAAAGCATTCCTGGAGATAATTATTTCAGCGTTTAGCGAACTAAGTACACTCTTTTTACTGTGTTAGAGCCGTAAAAATACGATTTTAGTAGATATTCAGGAAAAGCGGAAGTTCCACAATATCACTAATTTGTTGGATAAAACACTTAAAACGAAAATATCGATTTTTAGTAACAGTGTTTTACCATTTACAGAAAAAAATTAAGTAACTCGTACAAAAGCGGGTCTTAAACTGAAGGCAAAGGGTACATTTTGTATCCAAGAAAACTATTGAGAAGGGGGAAGATTTCCATTCACGCGCTTCTGCTAAATAGGCGAAAACTAAACTATCGCGTTATCAACGGATATGACGCAAATCAGAACAAAGCAGCATTCATTAAAAATGGCACACCTGCGTGGGAATAGAGAGACAGACACGAAAACTGTCGACTTGCAGTTTCAGGTTTACGATAAGAGAATTCATGAGAAAACCATTTCTACAATGTAGCAATTTTTAAAAGAATATTAACAATTAATGTAAAGAAAGAAAATTAGAAATATTTCCAATAGAAATTAGAAAATTAGCGCAAGGGCTTTATAACATTTCTTGATTGTGTTTAAATTTAGTCAAAATCAAACGTTCAAATAAAATTAAGACGTAACTTTGAAATTATACCATGATTTTGAGATTAAGGCGTGGTTTCGAAATTTAGGCGCGTTTCGAAAATTAGGCGTAGTGTCGAAATTAAGGCGTAGTTTCATAATTAAGGCGTTGTTTCGAAATTATAACAAATGAGATTATTAACAAATGCAAATCATTTGATCAAATTATATGCAAAATTGAGAATTTTTTAAATATACAATATATAAAACAATGGAAAGATTTAATAAGCATATGTTGATTAAATTCATCAACAACAAAAAATTTGCTTATGTCGACATTTTGATTTTTTATGTCGATTAAATCGAAAAGTATTAGAGATATCGAAAAGCCGATTGCAGATCTGAAATCAGCGTAAAATTTCACACAAAATCCATTGTTTAAGTTTGCTCTATCACACTGGGAACCATGTGACGGACACACGGACCGACTGACCGACGGACGAAATATTGAATACAGTAACGAACGCAGTTCGTTGAAAATGCGACAACTAACATAAATGTTCCATCGAAGTTAATTACCACGTAATTGTAATACCATCAATAGCGTACTACCCCAAATTTACACAAACACGCCATGCTAAACCCCAATTAATTCGATAAATTATACGCAGTTACTTTTTAAGTAGGTAACTGCTCTATTAAGGACCTTATTTGAAATTAATGCTCATATAAACACTTATCTCAGCTTAACTGTATCTTAGCTCAAATTTCAATGCCGTTTGTGTATTGTTTACCCCTTATTTAATGTAAAAATTTGAATGACACAAAGTACAGACCGGTACGAAGTACAACGTCTCTCATCCTATAAAATTTTGTTGCATATAGTATGTATTTGCAGTTCGTAATTTCTTAAAAATTCGCTCAATTAGTAAAACAAGATGAAAGGTTCATTTAAAATCAAACTGTTTGTAAATCGATGTGCAAAAAAGGAAGAACTTTCGAAAAGTTTAAAGCTCGTTACAGAAGTTTAAAAGTAAAACTTTATTTTTCCGATTTTTGTTACGTGTAGGTACAACTTTTAATGTCTCTCATCGTCGCATTAACAAAAAAATCTAGATCTCTAATTGTGAAACGGAAAATTCGATTTGTTTAGAGCTTTGAGCTTTACGCATCGCAATGATTGATGACATAATTCACGAAATGTGTTGAATGTTATCGTACCTCAAAAACGAGTAAAAAATAAACACGAAAACAAAAAAAAACGGAGAGTTACGGGTATAATAGATCAATGCGACCATCCGGTAAAAAAAATTAGTATCTGACGTATACTGGCAAATCGAGAAATGATACAGCAAAATTATGTGCACGTGTGTGTTTGGTGTATATGTGAAAAATGTCGTTTCGTGATTTATAACCGGGATGGATAATACTGTTTTTCATATTACTTTTATCACAACCCCTAAATTGTTTTCAATGATTTCTCTCTCCGTTACTATCTACTAAAATATTGAAACGGCTTTTCGTACGCGTACCAACTCGAGGGGGGAAAAAGCGAGAGGGAAGCTAATTGCGAAAAATCTCTTAAAATTGAAATTTTATTTTGTTCGTTATGTATATTAATGTGGACCTAAAGTATTTCTAAAATATTCCTTTTTAACTTGGAAAATTAATTAAAAGTTTTAGGTAAGTTAAATACTTTTGCGTTTCTTGTGCAACTCCCACGACGGTCCTTAAATCTGTTTACTCTGCAAAATCCGCTATTTATTACTAAGCATGTTGCTTACGTTTACTGAAACTTTATTTTTGTTTACTGTTTAAGAAAAAAATGCTCATTAAGGAACTGGAAGTTTATTTAATTGAATAATCGAAGGTACAATAATAGTATTTTCACTTGTATTAGCCTACTGTCGGCGCAAAAAGTATATACAGGGTGTTTTTTTGGGAGCTTTAGTTAGACGTTTCTGGGAAAGTTGTATATATAGGTTTCTGAAAATGTGTACTTGGAGGTTACTCTGAAAGCCGAATCGATCTAAAATATTTTCAAAATGGCAGCACTTCCGGAAATAGCAACCCCTATTTTTTATTACATTTCTGGATTCTACGTGAAATTTCATAACCTTTGATACCAACATGTCAATATCTGCAAGTTATGCTTTTTAAGTTATTTTCATTTATTTAAAAAAAATGGCGGATGCAGACGGTACTTTAAGAATTCATTACTTGTAAACGGTTGTAGCTATGGCAACCGAGTTTTCACCAGCGCTTAAAGGAAGAATGGGGCTTTCTTTTGGTGCACTTAAAAAAAGTTATGTTGCGTACGACGTCACCTATAAGGCTCTAAATTTAAGAAACGTCAAAGACTGAAAACTCAGATTTTTTAAATGAAATGACCATTTTCTTACTATTGCATTTGATAGAGAATAAAAATGGGCATATTTTGGTATTACATGGCCAACTACTAAAAAATCCGAAAAAAATGGTAGCATTGCAATGAAATGAGAATAAGTCAGAAACTATTAAAGATAGGGATAGGAACATGTAATACCAAAATATGCCCATTTTGCTTCTCTATCAAATGCAATACTAACAAAATGGTCATTTCATTAAAAAAAACTGAGTTTTCAGTCTTTGAATTTTTTAAATTTGGAGCCTCAGGTGACGTCGTACGCAAAATAACTTTTTTTAAAGTACACCAAAAGAAAGCCCTATTCCTCTTCTATGCGCTGGTGAAAACTCGGTTGCCATAGCTACAACCGTTTTCAAGTACTGAAAGTACCGTCTGTATCCGCTATTTTTTTAAATAAATGAAGTATCAAGAGTTATGAAATTTCACGTAGAATCCAAAAATGCAATAAAAAATAGGGGTTGCTATTTAAAATAACGAAGTTGGTATCTACTTCCGGAATTTCTGGAAGTGCTGCCATTTTGAAAATATTTTACATCGATTCGGATTTTTGAGTAACCCCTAAGTACAAATTTTCAAAAATCTACCTATAAAACTTTCCCAGAAACGTCTAACTAAAGCTCCCAAAAAAACACCCTGTAAACTCGAGTTTGAAGCTGAATAAAAAATAACCATTGGGCTGATTCGAATGAACTTAGTATCAAATTAAAGCCTATTTATTTCTACGTTATTTAGAAGTAACAGATTTTTTTAAAAATGCGCTTTAAGGGCCATTTCTACGGCCGAACGATGCAAAGTGCCCGTTTTCGGGGTTTGCGACACGCTAGCTAAGTTTAGAGTTACATAAAAACAAAACTACTCGCTCAAATGGAACAAAATTTTAGTATCTTGTAGATTCAACCTTTGTTAATATGATTGTGAAATGGGATTATTAAAATTTATAGACGCTACAGACGATATTGTAGCACATTGCATTCTCGGGAATGGTAGGTCGTAGGAGCATTAGACTTACACGAACGTCTTCGTTGTAATATGAATAATAAAATGAGACTCATTTAGAAACCAAAATTGTGTCACGTTTTTGGAAATCAATTTTTAATTAATTTCAGTTTTTTCACCACCGCTTCGGCTACAAACAGCGAGCGTGTGGCGTGCCAGTCCATTGGAATGTTACGTTTCTAACTCTAAGCGTCGGTGTATGCATGTATCTCTAATTTTATAATTTTCTTTGCACTAAGTTATTATCACAATTATAAAAAATAGCAACTACCAGACAAGATTGTCCTTGAAAACAAAACAGGAAAGTTAACGGAGTAATGATTATAGCAAAGAAAATTATAAAATTAGAGATACATGCATACACCGACGCTTAGAGTTAGAAACGTAACATTCCAATGGACTGGCACGCCACACGCTCGCTATTTGTAGCCGAAGCGGTGGTGAAAAAACTGAAATTAATTAAAAATTGATTTCCAAAAACGTGGCCCACAATTTTGGTTTCTAAATGAGTCTCATTTTATTATTCATATTACAACGAAGACGTTCGTGTAAGTCTAATGCTCCTACGACCTACCATTACCGAGAATGCAATGTGCTACAATATCGCCTGTAGCGCCTATAAAAATCAAATTTTGGTAATACCATTTTACAATCATATTAACAAAGGTTGAATCTAAAACATACTAAAATTTTGTTCCATTTGAGCGAGTAGTTTTGTTTTTATGTAACTCTAAACTTAGCTGGCGTGTCATAAACCCCCAAAACGGGCACTTTGCATCGTTCGGTCCTAGAAATCACCGTTAAGGTGTATTTTTTAAAAAACCTGTTACTTCTAAATAACGTAGAAATAAATAGGCTTTAATTTGATACCAATCTCATTCGAATCAGCCCAATGGTTACTTTTTTATTCAGCTTCAAACTCGAGTATATAAATTTTTTGCGCCGACAGTAGATTTTATTATGGACATGATATTTCAAATGACTTGTACACGAATTCGTTATAGAATAGATAATTACCATTAGCCTAGTGTTCCTTCGGATCCTACTTCTTCTTACTTCGACTTCCTCCATTAACCCTAACTGCCAGAACCTCCTTTCAACTACTTCGTTCCTTCCTCAATTCTACACACTCCTCCAATATATGCCCTATATTCTGCCAATCTACTCCACACAGTCTACACCTTTTATTTTCATCCTCCTACCAGTATTTATTGTACTTCCCCTCATTCCCGCATCTATATCTCCCTATCAATCTCTTTTTTATACGCAACCCTCCCTTTAAGTATCTCGGTACCCCTTCTACCATAATTTCCCCATATCTCACATTGTACCTCCCTTTCCTAATTGTCCCTCTTCTTTCCTGCGTCTGCGAATCCCTGCCTCTTCCTATTACATCCTCTCTCGTGGCCTCTCCCTTCTCTTCTGCACCTCAACACTAGCATATCCGCCCTTTTCTTCCTATCAATATTTTATTTTGTCACCCTTCTCCATCCCTTCATCGTATCTCATCACCAATCTTCCCGCCTGTATCTTCAACGCCAATATACGTTTCCGATATCTTGTCTGAACCTTTTCCATCACCAAATTTCCAACCCATAGATCATAACACTTTTCACCAGTTTTTCGAACCACATTTCCACCAAAAGTTCATTCGAACAGGCCCCATACTCTTCCTAAAACTTTATTCGCCCTTCTTTCCAGCTCTTTCACCTACACATTGTCTTTTTGTCATATCTCAACCGATACTCCCTTTTTGAAAAATCACCATCTCCGCCTTTTTTACGCTTACTTCAAGCTTTCTTTTGTCCAGGATCTCTTTCACTGTCCTAATCATTTCATTCACCCCCGCCCCCCTATTGATAACACCACCACATTCCAATCCCCAATAACTTCCTTCTCCTCCTTCTCCCCGGTCGTTCCATCCGTCCCTCCCACCTTCCCCCTCTTTAATTTTTGTAACACGTTCCCTAGCTCTTCCTTCGTTATCTCCTCCCCATCTCCTTCCTCGCTACCCCCTCACTCACTCACACGTGCCTGGTCAATGTAGTGGATCGTGGTGGGCCAAAATAGTAATAAACTTATCGCAGCGTGGATATTTAGATAATAATGTCCTATTTAACTCTTAAGTCCCATTTGGTCCCAGTGAGGAAAGGCCGAAATAATTGAAGTTTTAGATTTTTTCAAATATTTCCGTTTTTCAAAAAAATTTCATTGTCACACAATTCCATAAACACTGGCTATACTTGGATGAATATTAAAGTCCTAGTTTTCTTCAGGAACACCTATTGGAGGATTGGTTTTGTTTATAGTTACAAGAAATTAATTTCAAAAGCTCTGCAGGCGTTACACCTTTTGCTTGGTCTTTTTTTCACCCATCTGTAAAGGATCTAAGTTTCTGCCAATTCATTATTGAATTTGGAAACTTATTTTCAAAAAACAAGGTTATATTTTTACAATAACCTGAAAGTATGCCCTCGGTATGTGTTTTTGTGCAGAATTTTCAGTTGAAGCCAAAGTGGTTTAATTGGTTTATGTGATTAATATGTGGAGGACAGCGATACAGCTTCCACAGTTAATTTAATCCTGACCTAAGTAAAGTCTTTCTTTTCTGCTTCATTATTCAAAAACATTTCCATGTTTCTACAAAGGTCATTGTCTTTTTTTTAGTGGCGACAGATATATTTCTTTGATTTAGTGATTAAAAACGAGGCAATGTCACAACCTGGTATGGTATGCTGGACCAGTATGTACTTTGTTCTGTGTCCCAGTTTGTCCTGTATGTCAGATATTTGTGATATTTCGTCTGCTTTGCCCAGACGAAGCATGGAAATGTTTTTATTTTTTATCAAGGCACAAGTAGAACCATTATGTCAGTACCTTTTGATACAATTTGTAACGTGTTTTTAGAGATTATAATAGCGTTTGTTGTTAAGGCTGTTTACCGTTGTGTTCCGCAACATACCCACCTCGACAGCATCCTCTCATTATTGTGTTTCAGCAGATGCACAATCCAGCTTCGTAGGACCTAGGTTACATCATGTTGGCGTAAAGTAGTTTCTATTGTTTCGAAGGTTATTTTGTCAAACTCCCCTTCTATGTCTATGAATGCTCCCTTGGTGGACTGTTTATAGTCCAGCGATCTCACAATCCTCCTCAGCGGGGAATGTAGGGCTGATTTTGTGAATCTTCTTGGAGAGTATGCACCTTTCAAATGTCTTAAGGAGATTGGACAATTTGAAGAATATCAGGGGCAGCCTGTTCTTTTTTCCTTTCATTCACGGTTTACGGTATCATTTGTGGTTTTATTTGTAAGTTTCGGATGTGATACAACCACGCTTGGATTTCTCGTAGTACTTTGGTCGTAAAATGTTTTTGGTGACATTTCTGTACCTGTTGTGGTCGTTCTTCGTTCGTAATTAATTGAATGAAAGTTTGTGGATCGCTACAGGTTCTTTGCTTTGATTTGGTCATCTGCTGCCAGAAACGGATGATCCTGAAATATATTCCTGTCGAATGGGAAAATCTCAGTTGAACAAAATCCTGAAG
Source organism: Pyrocoelia pectoralis (assembly GCA_036250285.1). Taxonomy (NCBI): domain Eukaryota; kingdom Metazoa; phylum Arthropoda; class Insecta; order Coleoptera; family Lampyridae; genus Pyrocoelia; species Pyrocoelia pectoralis. The sequence continues at coordinate 22,798,190 of CM070081.1, read as the reverse complement.
TTATGTTTTTCATAATTATTGAATGCAAGAGGAATAACTCTGCCACAACATGTGGTGGTGTCACCCTTTGCCTGGATTCTACATTAACCAAGCGCTGTAACATCATTTCAATAATGCTTTAAGTTTTATCCATACGTTGTAATTGATGGCTTGTATGCGGGGGTAATGTCAAAAGACTCCATTTTCTTCAACGATGCTAACATGATTGTCTACTCTCGAGTTTCTTTAAGCTTCTGAGAATTTAATAAACTGCTTCGGCCACTGTATAAACAAGTCACTGTTTGTTTATCCCAACAAGTTAGCGAAACCTACAGGGAACTCCGGTTATGACCTTTACACCCCTTCCACTTCGCTTCCGTATGTATGGGCCGTGTGTAGGTAACTGGTGGTAAGAAAAGAGGGTGGGGTAACCTTGCACGCATAATCCTTAGGAGGTTTACTTACTCATAAATTTCGCGAACTCGTCTATGGGAACCAAAACCACCACAATGGACCTTGTAGGATGCAATTGGGACTCCGAGCTAAGACAACTGGGAAGCATATGCCTCCAAGGTCCACGTTACCGACGATCAGCCAATAAGTGGCAACAAGGTGGAGAAGTCGAACAGCGCCATCTATCCGTAAATCATCGATCTTTTCAACATGGCCAGTTTTTATATTACAATACATTATCGTATGGCGTTTAGCATCTGCATATGTATTACGTTACAATTCACACTTCCCAGCAAACAATGCTACGTCTGTGTGACGTCTATTACAGGTCTGATTGGTCGTTAACGTCACTCGACCTATTACTGGCGGTATAGTGACGTGTTAAAGCTGTTTAATGTCACTTATGAGATGTCATTATGACGTCTGATGTGAGTGAGTAATAGATTTTATTTATGCTGATAATTTTCTTTCTCATCAAGTTATAGTTCACTTCACAGTTATCATTTATGAAATTTCTATTTTTCCACAGCTTTTCCGTCAAAACTGTCGGTTACGATTTGTTGGAAAGTGACTCCGTTTTGCTGTGTATCGGTTACCTATTGTATTTAATAAAAGTATCTACTAGATATCACATATCCCAGTGACTAACACCTCTTTTATACGTATATGTCGGACTTTGGAAGTTTCAACGCCCATCCCGAAAGGTTCGAATCCGGTTAAGGGAAACTCTTCAAGCAAGTATACCCCTAATAAAAGCGCCGGCTTTCATTTCAGGTAAAAACGGGTTGGTGCAAGAATTAAGTTAAATAATTAAAAGTACAGTTGCACGTATAAATGTAGTTTTTCCTTTTCTTTGTATCGAACCGGTTAAATAATTTTTTGCATTGATAATTACATAATGCGTATAATTGGGTGATGACCCATAGCGGTCGCAACTGACGTCCTAAAGTGACGTAAAAATGATGTCATGTGTATGACATATGCCCACAAAAGGACGTCATGCCGTCATGGGTCATTTGAGTCACGTGAAATTAACGTCAAAATAACGTGACTCTGTTCGCTGGATTGTTAATAACTTGAGCTAGGTAACGTTTCATAGGAAATGAGCGTGCCAGATATTGCTTCCTTTATAATTCGATGTAGGCAATACAAGAGCGAAAACTGAATTCATTAATTCACGGCATTTTAATTTGATCCAATAATGAAGCTTAAAAGAGCCTTATTAATATAAAAGATAAATGAATTCATCTCGGAGAAATATAACCATCATTGCAATCATAATTACTCAAACATCAATCTAACTCAGGGTTAATTGCGCCATATTTTATTCGTGGTTTTCAAGATGATTCTTAAACACACTTGATTAATTGCGTACTGTTGAATGCGGTTTAACGGTTAAGTTTGTACGTCCCCCTTATTGGCTTCGGGGGTAAGTAACGAATTTTTGTTTAAAGCTTGACGGAACCTTCAGAGAGGAGATGTTCACAAGACCGATATCTCAACGGAAGAAAAAAATATGTGAGCGTATTAAGGACCGCTTATAACTCTCTAAACATCAACTGAATAATTGACAAGGGTTCGCCTTATCCGTTTAGAATATAAATTTTATGAAATGATTCAGCGCATACCTTCGTCTTTCTGACAAAATTTTAATATAACACCCTCATAAATTTTATTAATATTTTTTTCTCATTAGTCATTAATTACAATTTCAATTTGTAAGAGCGTAATTCTCGTTTTTTTTGTACCGAGCGCTGATCGTTGGAAAAATTTTCGAAAAATTTAATAACGCGTAGGTGTAATTGGGGATGAATTGTACATTCAAAGTGGGCACTTGAGTGTGTTGTTGCTTTTTATAACCATCAAAAGAACTTTCCGCTAACGATAATTTAACATACAAAAGTGCGCGACAGCGGCGTCTTCGGCTTTGTGTTGCAGAGAAACGTAAAGGTTTGTTATTCCCCCTCATTTAAATAAGTTGAAAAGAGGGATTTTGAAGGTTTTTGTAACGTAAAAACTGGTTTAAGTTAGGTTGTCTTTATTTTTTATTTTATAACAGATAAGAATGTTTTATATGAGTTTCCAACGTTATTCCAAGGTATGAAAAGGGCACAAACAATTTGCTTACCTACTTTTGAAAGGACAAATTCTGCGCAACAAAATTTTATAACTGCTGAAAAGCACGAATGAAAACAGTAAACAGTGTAGTTCCACACTAGAAGTGTAGATATACAGGGTGTTTCTACTCAAAGTGGACAACGTAATAGAGGTTGTAGAGCAAATTTTCGGGCATAATTTTGAAGTTTTCCGTTTAAAGAGACAAGTTACAAGTTCTGTGTAAATAGATGAAAAGGAGTAAGTTATGTGAAAAATTTGATAAGCAAATTTTAGGTGTGACTCCTTCCCACTCATTTTCAAAAACTGCCCGCCCCATTCAAAATGGGGGGAACAAGAATTAAGACTACGGAAAATCTTTAAAAAGGCGCCTCAGACGAGACAAGAGGGTTTTTGCATATTTGTGCTCCTTCGAATCAAAGCATTTATCCTGTATAAGTAACCGATTATCGGTAACCGTTCTTGTGTCCTGAAAACCATTATTTGTAAATTCCGGTTATATTCCTGATTCATTTACCTGAAAACCTGCTATTCCTGAACCTTTATCCTGCTTATCCCTTGTGAAAATTCCGTGTGTGCGTTCCTGTGTTCGTACCCACCTGTGGGTTAGAAACCGTTTTTTAGTTCTTTTTGGGGTAAGTCCGAATATAATTATTTTTTCTTTTATCTTTATTATTACATTCACCTGTACATACATTAACATTTAAGACACCGATAACTGGTGATTCACCTGATTTACCGTTTAGAACCGATTATTTGCATGTATTCAAGATTAACTCTAGTTCACCCTGTATACTTTTCGACAGTAAGAAACAATCCGAAATAGCAGTTGTATAAAAAGGTTTGTGATCCTACGTTGTTTTCGTATAACTGGAGTGCGTCCGTTCAACCCGCTATACTGCACCGTAATTTAGCAGGAGATTCCGTAGCTAATTGCACATAACAGATTAATTATCTAACAGTTGTACAGTTGAATTTGCTCCTTTCGAAGACGCCAAAAGGGCTAATTAACCTGTATGATTGTGGGTAGGAGCTCTTATATGCACGTTTCTAATAATCACCGGTTTTAATCAACCGACTTGATTTAACCCTCGAGCCTCTAATCTGGCAACGCAGGTAGAGTTCATTTAATTAGGATAACTGCTAATTGAGGTGGAAAATTGCCGATTACTGTTGACAAGTTAATTTTGTTTATTTATTAAGTTACCTTAAATTTTCGCGGAAACCTGCAAGGTGGATTTAATTAATAAAAGAGGGATTAAGTATTGGGACACTACTTACCTGTAATTAATACCTGCGTAAGAACGGTAATTTTAACTGCACAGCTGTTGGTACGCCATTTTGAAATACAAAGCCGAGGTAAAGCCACTTGTATTCTGAACCGGCAATTACTTTGTAGCAAAATCTTTAATTTTATTTACAGAGTGACTAGCGGGCCGATAGAGGGCGAGACTTCCGATATCCGTGAAAATATTAGTTTGAGTTTATTGTTACTTAGAATCTTGTTTTTATTTTAGTTATTTTTCGTACATATTTTGCTTATTATAATTACATTATTTAACCGTTGTTGAAACTTAACTAACAGTGCTTTACTGAACTACCCTAGCTACCACAAACACCAGCTAACCCTATATCTGACGTACAAGTTTCATTTTTTAAGGTTCAAGTTTCAATGATCGAACTTTTAGCACTTGATTTTAAGTTTCAAGCTTCACAGTTTAGGTTTGAGGTGCAAGATTTGCGTTTCAAGTTTCAAGTTCCCTCCTTGGAGGAAGAACGATGATCAGGCAACTACACTCCTACGTATGGAATAGAAACATAAAGGAAAAAACTAAAAAAAAAAGTTTATCAGACGATATTCGAAAGCTGCGTAACCTACGGTGCAGAAATTTGGGTAATGAATAAGAATATTGAGGACAGGCTTCTCGCTGTAGAAATGAAATTCTGGAAGGGAAGTGCCACTATCTCAAGGATCCAACATATACGGAACGAGGCTGTTAGACGAAATATGCATGTGAAAATTACCACAATTGACGAGATAGAAAGGAAAAAACCACTGTGGTATGGTTACATGCCACGCATGGATGAAAGAAGGATACCTAAAAAAGCTTATGAGTAGCAGCCTGTAAAGAGAAGGAAAAGGGGAAGACCCAGATCAGAATGACTGAGTGGAATAAGGAACGCTATGGAAATAGAGGCTTACAAGAAGAAGGCGAGACAAAAGAATATGGGAGATGGGATGCGAGAAACCTCACAAAATAAATAAATAAAAAGTTTCAAGTTCCAAAGCTTCACTTATCAGATTTTGTGGTTGAGGTTCTAAGTTTAACGTTCAGAATTTCATGTTTTAAACTTTATGTTTGAGTTTCAAGTGTCAAGTTTCAATTTTCACATTTCATTGTTTATGTTTTACGTATCAATTCACTCTTTTATTTAAATCTTCCACAGTAGGTCATACAGTAGTTTAAACTCACTCTGAAAATTATAAGTGGTCATCTGGTCTACTATCGGAGTAAAAATGCAAGGCCTCTGATCTGATCATAACAAAAAAACTGAGGGGTGAAATTTCTTCATTTTTGGGCAGTACATTAGTCATTTATATATGTTTAACATGTGTAAAAACCAAAATGGTAGATTCAGTTGTTTAACTTTTATTTTAATTAACAGCAATAAAAACGCTGGATTTAGTATTTTCCTGGCTGACGGTCAGTTTTAACTTATCATAAAATTGTTATTGTTTCATAAATTGTTACCAAAGTTACAAATGTTGTAGCACACATACTTCTGAAAAGTCGACAGCCAATAAATATTGATTATTCATATGATTAACTGGTTTTATAAGCCCTAACCGAAAATGTGCTATTTTGCAATTTACGGAAGTTAAAGAAAAAATTCTTGTTTTAAATGCTAAATTTGATATTACTTAAATTTAACTGCATTATTCTCTTATTGAAAATAAAATTTGTTTTCTTGTATTTCAAAGTAAATGTTATGTTTATCGCGAAAGAAAGACGCACATATTCCCGCGAGAGGTAATCTACCACATCGTAAGCAGCGAGCGGCAACCCACAACAATGTGATTATTCTTTTGCATTGTACAAAACCATGCGCTTTATAGCGATAGTGTACGATAACAGCTGCCCCGCGCGCCGCGTTTCTCCCCTCCAACTGGTGCATGCATCCTTTTTTCAAAATTTCTTAAAAAAAAAACGATGTATAATGACATTATTTTTGTGAATCGTGTTAGACCACAATATAATTGCTTTAACCTTGTTATGTTACTGCCAAATTGTTAATATCGAACGTTCAGGTATTGAGTTACACAAGATGTCGTTTTTTCATTATAGCTTTAAGACTAATAAACCAATTGGCCTCAAAAGCATCTCACATTGACAAAAAAGTATACATTTTTCAAATATATAAGTATCTACCACTCAGTTTCAATGATATAGCCGTAATTAATTTTTAAAGTGGAGCGCTTGTGCGATTTGAGTCATAATTAGCGCTTTTTCTCACATACACTGATACAGAAAATTAACGATGTATTGTAAAAATCTAAAACTGTACACCTTTTTGTAGAAAAAAATGGTCTTTTAAGTGCACTTTATTTCATTAAATTATGGTTGCTAATTACTGAGATACAAGCTTCTAAAGGCAGAGGCCTTGCATTTTTACTCCGATAGTAGTGTTGCTTATCTGAGCAAATGGGTACCAAAGTTTCAAGTTCTTCGTTTCCACATCCAGGTTTCAATTTTGACTTTTAAATTCTTAACTATCAAGTTTTATGCACTAAGTTGCACATTTCAAGGCTCAGGTTTCAATTCACAAGTTTCAAGCTTTATCAATTACGTTTCAATGTCCACGTTTTACATTTCAAGTTCAATAGTTCAGGTTTCAACAGTGAAACTTTGTATTTCCAAGTTTTAAATATTACGTTTCACGTGCAATGTTTCAAATTTTAATTTTTACTTTGAAATTGTTGTCTTTCACATTTCAAGTTTTAGGATCGAAGTTGCCAAGGTTCAAGTTTCACATTGAGAATTTCATATTTCAAACTTTGTTTGAGTTTCAAGTGTCAAAGTCCCAACTTTTACATGGCATTATTTATGTTATACGTATTCACTCTTTTGCTTAAATCTTCCATTATCATACAGTAGTGTGAGTTACCATTGGAAATTATAAGTGGTTTGTTCTGTGCGTCTCATTTCTCATTCAAAGCATATTTACCACCAATTTCTCCCGAAATACGAATAAAAATAATTTGCTAATGCACAATTGTCTTCTGTTAAGCGAATATCATCTTCTTCCAACATTTAATCAATTATTTAATCGTTTCCACAATCCTTTTTTTGAGTATCATCGTTATCTAGTGTTACCTGTCTGAGAAAATGGATAGCAAAAGTTTAACATTTTAGTTTTTTTAGTTTCAATTCACAAATGTTCAGTTTCAAGCTTAATCATTTACGTTTCAATGACAACGTTTTACATTTCAAGTGGTAAGTGTTAAATATTGCATTTTCAAGTTTTAAATATTACGTTTCATGTTTCAAATTTAAATGTTCACTTTTAAATTGCCGTGTATTTTAAGTTTTGGAGTTGAAGTTCCTAGTTTTAAGTTTCATGTTTCATGGTTTATATTTTACATATGACGTTCTCTCAAAATAAATTCTAGGTTTTCTTTTATTTTTGATATGGCATTGGAAGCAATAGAACTTGCCTTGCTTTAAGTAACTTATTTGAATACATAGGAGCTTTGTTAAGTTAGGTTGACCTTTTAAGATTTCCTGTAATTCCTGTGTCTTCTTCATTATATTGTACTCAATGTATTAGAGATTAGTAAGATTATTTTAATGTTTTTAATTAAGCAGCAGTAGCTTTTTCCAAACTTTGTGGCCTCCCTTGTTCAGGTCCAATTATATCTACTGTGACAGAGCTAAGCAAGCACTCCTTGTCTCTTCCTTTGTTCGTTGCCCATCTAGGAGCGTAACAAATCTCATGGTTATGGTTTGAATAATTGATAGTCCAAAGATCTCATGTTTAATAATCCACAGTTTAATCACAAGACAGTGGAGCTGCTTGGGGAATGGTTTTTCCTTAAACAATTCGTGTGAATAATTTGGGACCTTTCTCCATTTCATTTTTTACTATAAGGGTCTTTATGTCCATCCTCTTATCGCAATCCAGAATCCATAATCCATACAATTTTAAATGTAAAACTTGAAGCGAGAAACTTGAAACTGTGAAAATTAAAACACAAAACTCAAAAATTAAAAAATGTTCGATCATAAAACGCAACAACCATTAAAGACTTTACTCTACGAATCGTTCACATAATCAAATACGTTACTTAACACAAAGCAAGTTTTAGAGTGATTGGCGTTAAAAAAGTTACACGATGTTAAATTTTCTAAGAGATAACTTTTCCGCGGCGAAGGCATAAAATAAAAATTATGCTCAATTAGTAAGATTAATAAGAATACATTGTGAGATATCAATGCAGTGCTGTGAGTGATATTGAATGTATTTAGTCATGTTATAGAGTTTTTTACTCGTTATTTGTTTCATTACAAAACCCTTTCCGTACGGCTCGATTTTACCTAACATTGCTACAGAGACGGCGCCAAGTAGTCAAACCGTATAGACGGATGTCGACTATAGTCGACACTTTTTTTTCGATTATCTAATTAATAAAGTAATTAAAAATTGGTTTAGCAAGAAACATAACTTTAATAATAATAATATTGCCCATAGGAAACAATACTGCACAAAATAACGAAAATTCACAAAAAGACCAATATGGACGAATCGTTGCAGCAGTCGATATATGGCGACTTAAGTCGACGTGCAAGTAAAGTCGACATCCGTCTGTGGGGAATGTTTAGTGTATCGACTATAGGCGCCATCCGTCTGTGGGGAATGTTTAATGTGTCGACTATAGGCGCCATCCGTTTATACGGAACAGTTTAGAGTGTCGAATTAACGCGCCGTCCGTCTGTGCAGCATGTCATAAAAAATTTTAATGTTTAAATATACAGGGAAGGTTTAAGGAGTGCAAAACCATTGCCTTCGACTATAGTCGACGTTCGTCCGTGGGGCAAAGTCACTAATGTCGACTGTAAGCGTCATCCGTACTGAAAGGGTTAATGCAGGTGTTATTTGAATATCTCTTGGAATCACAAAATGTCGTCTGTGGTTAGGGTTTGATACATAAGTGTAACCAAAAACTTATATAACTGTTGAAATTACTCAGTAAATATGAAATATCATTAAATTTTTTTCCATTATACCTATCTTCGATATAATTAGTAAAGTTCTAATAACGACAGTAATTTCCAGGATTGTAAAATGTTATATTACGTGAATTGGATTTTTGGCCTATTAAAAACCAGTCTGTGAAATGAATAAAATAATATTGATTGTTGAATAAAATTTGATATATGCTCTTAGATTTATCGTATGTAACTATGATTCTCAAGGTGCAAGCGCAACGAAATCAGATATACCTTGTGTCCCACGCTAGGGGTACCCCATGGGATTTAACATGGGAAAATTGAAATTATCTTTTTCCTGCTTCCCAAATTAAAAAATCGCAAAAATTTTGACGCAGATTTAAAGTGGCACTTAAAACGTTTCTAAAAACAGTTTTTTGATTATAATTTGATAATTAATAAATTAATTACAGGCATTTTAAATTCGAAATTTTGAATGTTTTTCGCGCATGCGATTCAGATCGGGTATCTTCGCCTATCTTCGGCTACAATTTAATTTTAGCATCCATATTGCTTTAAAAACCGAAGATAGCCGATCTGAATCGCATGCGCGAAAAACCTTCAAAATTTCGAATTTCAAATGCCTGTAATTAATTTATTAATTATCAAATTATAATCAAAAAACTGTTTTTAGAATCATTTTAAGTTCCACTTTAAATCTGCGTCAACATTTTTGCGATTTTTTAATTTGGGAAGCAGGAAAAAGATAATTTCAATTTTCCCATGTTAAATCCCATGGGGTACCCCTAGTGTGGGACACAAGGTATAAGGTAACGATCACAGAAGGTGCAGTAAACCTTTCTTCATGGTTAAAGTTTTATTTGACACTGGTATGACATTTTTGGAAAGCGTAATTACTTCCTTAGCTGGCACTAATGATAAATAATGCATAAGCATGGCATAAATATATTATTAGGTAGAAATGTGTGAGATGCGCGCAAAAATTACCCACTAAAATTATGTAGGCCATTGTGAATAAAACTAAAACGAGAAGTGTACAGTATAAAATCCATTTGAAATAAAATAAACATTCCTTATGTAATTACAGCGAACCGAACGAGTCCTTAGAGAGCTTTAAATTGATGCTGCAGCTATCTCAAATAGTGCACATTTATATACTGTTTAAACAGTTTCAATTTCTACACAAACGAACTAAAAAAACTTACTGAAATTTATCGGAAAGTCTCTTAAATTATACACATTAATATTCAAAACACGAAATGGGGGTATATTTGGAAAGTAGTTTCTCTAGCGAGGCAACGTCTTCGCTGGAAAAGTATAGTAGAAATGTTGAGCTGTAATAATATTAGTGGAGCGATAAAAGCTGATCTTCTCGGCTTTAAGAGAGACTCTTGATTTCTTCTTCCTCTAAACCACACGTAATTCCAGTAGCGCAATTTGGGGTGGAATTTAAATAATGTGGTACAACGAATAGTTTAACTGACAAGTCTCATTATAGTTGTGACTTGAGGGATACAAATAAGTAAGCAGTAGATCTAGACGTACCACTTGAATTAGAGGATGTAAATAATCGGATCCTTACCAAATAGTTTACGTTATTTAGTTATACATATGTATACAAAACCCAGACTACGAAATTTCAGTCGTCGTAAAGTCCGTTGGGAAACTTGTCAACTATGTTACTAATTAATTACTAAATTAGATTTCGGAAACACACAAACCAAATAAGGTATTTTTCAATAAGGCTAGTGTCTTTGATGAATCGACAGAAATAGCGACGTTAGTGTGGAGGCAAGCGACAAAGAGAAATAACAATATTAATTTGTAGAGATATGCATGTTCTGTTGTTACCAAATCGAATATCGTTCAGAGATCAGTCGAGCACTTTCTTTACCTCCTTAACAAAGAGTATATATAAGACAAAACTGTGTCCATTACGTTCTCCTCCAATCCGAAGCTCACATCAGGCAACAGCGCTAAAGTTCTTGGAATCCACGTAGACGACCGTTTAAGTTGGAAGCAGCATGTCGACTACCTTATCGGCAAATTAGCTAAAGCCCTTTTTGTCCTAAGAAATCTACAACGATGTATCAGCGCTACCGTACTCAGGACATGCTACTTTGCACTATTCCACTCACATCTTCTCTATGGGGTTACTCTATGGGGTAACTCATGCAAAGCCATTAAAGCCTTCTCTTTGCAAAAGAAGGCCGTTAAGATTCTAGCAAATGTGCATTTCAGAACACACGGTCAAAGTCTCTTCCGCAAATATAAAATCATGCCACTACCTTCTATATTTATTTACTGTACCCTTTTGGACATTCATAAAAACAAAGAGTCTCTCCCAACGAATGGTAGTACACATTATTATAATACAAGAGGGGCTAAAGACTTGCGAACCCCGTACTTCAGATTAACCATGTCGAAAAATAACACAATCAAAACCAATATTTACAACTTGCTTCCCAGACAAGTCAGAGATGCGTCAGCCTTTCGTTTTAAAAATTTAGTAAAACAACACATACTAAGCCATTGCTTTTACTCTATGGAGGAATATTTAAGTACCTCTTTTTCCACGCCAGTCTAGCTAAGCTGCTAATACATAATGTAATATAGGGTATCTTGCGCATTCATTTAGTTAAAATTACGTAGTTTGTTGATTAAACCATATAAGGTGCTGCCTTCAGTCCACTACCAGTGCTGATGTTTAGTCTGTATGTTAGTTGCTAGTTGTTTATGTCTAGGCATTGAACTGTAATATGACTTTGTGGAGTGTTTTTATTGTTTTTATTATTTTATTTTTACTTATGTTCAGTTTGTATTTTACCTGACTAATGCTAAACTACTTATGGTAGTCAAAGCATATTAAATAAATATATTAAATATTAATATATTAGGATTTTTGTATTGTAACGGGCGTTATTTTGACTAATCGAATTTAATTACTTTTTACTTTTTAAGTTTTCTAAAAGAAAGAATTGTATGTTTTTAGTTGAGTAATATGTAGTTGGAATTTATAATTTAAGCGAAATCGAAGGCAGGATGGGTAGTATAAAAATATAAAAGTGCAAGCCGTGTCTTCTTATCGGCCAGACATTCATGCGATAACGTTTATAAAATTGCTTAAAAAGGCAGACGGTTTTGGTGAAGGAACATTAGAGTGTTGAGACCCGCGAAAGCGTGAGATGCGTGTCCGCTCCGCATCAAATTTTAAAATTATTAAGCGAATTTAGTGAACAAAACGGCGTTAGGTACTAATACCAATTAAGTACGTTTAAGAGGGTCACTACGGTGTAAAAAGAGTAAATACGTTTAATAAACAATATTTTATCTGCGTGTATTAACCGATGTGCAGTTAATGCTTAAAGGGCGAACTCAATTAAGTGACGCTAAATATTAGCAACGAAACGAGGAACCATACAAAGTAAAACGTGTGAGTATCCTAATATAAAATTAAAACGAACATTATCAGAGGGCAACAGAAATCAGCTTATCGTCGTGTTGTTGTTACCTAAGCCCCAGGTTTATTTAAAACCGCTGTGTCGTATATACTATAAAAACATTCGCCTTGTAGTTGGCAAACCTAAATTCGCGGTGTAGTGTGTACCTAATACAGAAAAAATTTACACCGTTAAAAGAAGAAAGTTGAAGAAACTCAACTGGGAACGAAGCACGAGTTTGAAACCCCCTTGAAGGAGCTGACGATCAGCACACTCCTGGTGAAACGCCGGCTATTATCGACGCGATCGTACTCAGGTATCGTACGAAAACAATCAGGTACTGTCCTAAACTATTATTGATTTAAACTGATAGTGAGAAAAAACTGAATTTTATGGGTCTTTTTATTATTGATGTCTGAATAAAATTAAAATATAAGCGGATGTTACGCAGCAATTTTTGATCTTAATGTTACGTTTTGCTAGCAAGCGCTAAAATTGGCCGTTTAATTGTTTATTTATGTAGAGATTAAGTTTTTTTTTTAGGGATTTTATATTTTGTTTACTCTTACTGGATTTGTAATAAATTAATTTTTGGTATTGATTTTACGAGATTTTTCACTAATTATTACCTAACTGTGAGGAAAGTAAAAACGTAATTTGTATTAAAAGCGACGCTAAATAAAAGGTTAAGGACCTCTTCAAACTTACTGGAGTCTTTATAAATAAGCACTTGCATTTAAATAAATTCATTTTATTCCAAATTAATTGATGAAAGCAATCTTTAATAATATTGAACCTTCGTGAAGCGATCAAGTTTCACTAAATTTAGAATTAACCCTTTTTAGCCATACTGAGCTAGCCTGGGAAGAAAAAAAGTACGAAAGGTAAGTCCAAACGTACTACCAAGAAAGAAAATTTTACCGAACCTTTTACCACGAACCTGAAATTTTTATCAACAAATGTAACTGTCGTTACAGTATATTATGTCATAAATATAATGGAACAACAAAAATTTTATTAAGTTTGCTACGAAATTTTCAAGAATCTCTGGAATCGAAAGGAATAATTAAGTATTTAGCACTTGGGGCAAGAAGTCTCGGTCCTAACCACTAGATGGCGCCTCTAACGAAATATCCGTATAATATTTCAATAGTTTCATATTTCAAGACAATGCGATCTTTAGTTTAGAAGTTAACGTGGTTTCAGTGACACCACTTTTGTTATTTCAAGCAGATCCATCACCAACAACCATCAAATGTTGGTTTGTTGATTTTAAACGTGATCGTACAGACACCGATGGTGCTGAACGTTCTGAAAACATCGAGAAAACCTTGAAAATAATTATGGGCAATCGCAAAGTGAAGCTGATACCCTGAAGTTATCAAAAGGTAGTGTTTTCGCTGCTATACATGAACATTGGGGTATGAAAAAGCTGTTTTCCAAAGGGTTCCACGTGTGCTCCCACCAGAACAAAAGCAATTGGTGATTCAGAGCGCTGATTGCACTTGTTCAATAGGAATAGTGTTGAGTTTTTGTATCACAATGGATGAAACATGACTTCACCATTTCACTCCCGAATTAAATAGGCAGTCAGCCGAGTGGCGGGCAGACGGTGAGAGCCGACCGAAGCGACTATAAACGCAACAATCAGCCGGAAAGGTTATGGCTCCCTATTTTAGGATGCGTAAATTATAATTTTTATTGGCTACCTTGAACAAGGAAAAGCAATCAACAGCGACTATTACATTAGGTTATTGGATTGTTTGAAGCCGAATGGGCCAAAAAGAGACCACATTTGGCGAAGAAAAAAATCTTGTTCACCAAGACAATGCACAATTGCACAGTGTCACAAGTCACTGAAAGCAATGGGAAAAATGCATGAATTGGTCTGTGAATTGCTTCCGCATCCATCGTATAGTCGAGATCTGGGCCCCAGCGATTACCGCCGCTTTTCCGAACTTAAAAGGACGCTCCGTGGCAAGAAATTTGGCTCCGACAAGAAGTCATTGCAGAAACTGAAGCCTCCAAAGATAAATTGTTCTACAATGACAGCATGGAAAAGTTAGAAAAGCATTGGAATGACTGTATCGCTGCCAAAGGAGACTATATTGATGAATAAAAAAAAATTTTCGCAAAAAAATGTTTTACTACTTTGCTCCAGGACATTTTGGCACATAAGTTACCTGATTGGGGCCCAATTTGTTGAAGCGTGGAGCCTTTAACTCATTTTTTGGAAATAAGTGGGGGTTTAACCGACTGCAGTGCTAAGACGCCCTCTGGTGGTGAGTTTTGGAAGGAATACTAGGTAAAATTTCGGTCAAGTTTATGGTGTTTTTTTCAGGGCCGTGTTAGTCGTTTAAATGTTACTCGTTATTTACACAATAAATATAATAAGCAATAAGATGGACAGAAGTTCGGCTAAAGTATACAATACTTAAATATTGAAATATAGAACTGGAAACGTCAAATATGAAATTTTACCGTAAAGTATCAAACGTAGAACGCAAAACTTGAACCATAAAAATTGAAACATGAAATTTGACACTTGAAACCTAACGCTCGAGACTTGAAATGTGAAATGAAACATGAACCTGTTTGAAAATTAGAACAACTCGGAATGTAAAACTAGTAACTAGTATAGCAAGGCCGATTCTGATGCACTTTGACTTTGATCGCTACTACCCCAGTTTCACCTTGATATAGGTATCTATGAAGCATTCTGGATCAGGATCTGAACTTGGCCAAGGTTACAGACTATGAACTTGGACAAGGGCAGTGCTAATGTTTTCAACAAATGCCTGTCCTTGAATCCATGATCTACAACAATTTCAGGGTTACCTTGGAGTTATTGAATACAAAAAGCGGGAAACCAATGACGTTGGGGTTGACATATAGTTGTTCACGAAAGCGGTTTCGAGGAACTCGATGTTCTCGAACCAAGTTCAGAACCTGTGGCCTTGTCCAAATTTACAACCTGATCCAGAATTCGTCATAGATATATCAAGGTCAAACTGGGTTAGTAGCGATTAAGGTCGATGGGGATTAGAATCGGCATAGATATATCAAGGTCAAACTGAGTTAGTAGCGATCAAGGTCGAAGTGGATAGAATCGGCCTTGCTATACTACTCTAGGAGCTGAAACCTAAACCTTGAGCGTGGCACACGAACCCTTAAACGTGCTACCGGAGATCTGAAACTTGAAACTTTTAACTTGAACGCGACACCTAAAAAATTTAACCTTACACGTTAGTAAAATTGAGACACAAACTTGAAGCCGAACCATTTAACGTGACGCTTCAAGCTTGAAAGAGAATTTCAAATTCAATGCTTTGCACGTGAACCCTTAAACTTAAAATGTTAAACCTGAAACGTGAAATCAAAATTTAGATACGCCCAATTTGGATGGAAGGTGAAATCGTGAGAATTGAAACTTGAAATGTGGAACCTTAACTAAAAATGTAACATTGCAAATTTGAAGCTATTGAGGTACTATAGTGAAACTTAAAACAGTGAAGTATAAAATTTGAAACGTGACTTCTGAATCCTATGAATTGAACCAGAAACACAATGATTTTAAACAGGACACTTTGAACGTGAAACAGACTTTGTAAATTTAACTAGAAACCTGAAATGTTAATTTAGATGGTCAAAACTGTGAATGTAGAACTGGAGGTTTGAAACGTAACAGTTAATGCACGAAACGTACATTTGAAACGTGAGTGATTGTGTGAAAGTTAAAATCTGAAATTTTGAGCGTGAAATATGAAACATAAGCTCCAAATTTCGAAGCACAAAAGGAAACGGAAAGCTGTAACCATAAAAATTGTAACATGACGCTTAAAACGTGAAGAAAAAACTGAAACTCAATATGTAACATTTAAAACTTGAAACGTAAACCTAAAATACAAAACACAAAAAAAACTACGTAAGTTGGTAGCTTGAAAACTTAAACATGAAATGTGAACGTTGAAACTTGAATCTTGATATTTCGAAACGAAAGGCGTAGAAGGCACGTAAAACTTTGAAGAGAGTGACATATTTAAAATGTAAAATTTGAAACACTATGATTGAACTTAATTTAAAAATGGAAACATGGCTCGGGACATCTTAATCCCGAAGCGTGGAACTAAAACCTTGAGGTTCAGAACTTAAAACGTGCAAATATGAAAGGTAAAATTTGATGCTTGAAATTGGAACCTTTAGGTTTGAGACTGGAACTTGCAGTTTGAAACCAGCGAGTAAAACGTAAAGCACTGAAGTCGTACATTGAAACTTGCATCATTTTTAAACATGATAAATAAAACGTGAAACATGAAACCTGAAAGTCTACACGAGAAAATGGTGTTGTAAAGGACGGTATTAAAAATGTATATTTTCGATTAATTTGTTGAAAATACCTGAAACCTGAAACCAGAAACTTATAACTTGAAAAGGTAGGAATCGTAAATTGCAATACTGAACTTCTCTAATGAAACTTGATAAATCTTGAAACACGAAGATTGGAATCTGTAAAGTAAATCTTTAAAATGAAACTTGAGAGATCGAAGTTGAAACGAAACATAATCATGACACAAGCGTAAAATATAAAAAGTACAGTTTCAATTTGAAGTACGAAACTTGAAACTTGAAACTAAAACGTGAAACCTAAAGTTCATAATGAGAAAAACTGATAAGCACAACCTGGAACTTGAGACGTGGAACATAAAACACGTTACCGGAGTCTCTAGCGTGAATCCTGAAACTTGAAAGCTTAGAACGCGGACATTAGAATCTGTAACAATCAAATGACAAGTTCGACAGAAGGATTAAATATTGTATGAAGCAATGAAGAATTTTATAAATGTATGCCAAAGTATTTTTCACAATATTTGATTTAATGATTCTAAATGGACGTGTAACAAACAAAATTGCGGATGCCGAAGCAATAAAAATCCGTATACATTTCTTATCTATTTAATTCCAAAACATTCACGGTTTTTGCTTGATTTGTCCAAAGGTGCAGAAAAAGAAGGTTATGAGTTGTTACGGCAAGAATTGCGAATTGTAACATAATTTGTAAATAGGTAATGCACAGTAAGCTCAGTTATATGGGCAACTTGGGGGTGGATTAGTAAGAATGAGAGAAAGTGAGTTGCATGTAGCATAAGCAGGATGAGCAACGAATACTCAAGTAGGAAAAAGGGCGCCACGCAAGTTCTAAAGATAGTAGCTAAAATTGAGAGTATGAACTGCGAAGATAGTCTCAATTCGGAGATGAGTAAACGTAGTAATCTGAAAGAGAAATATGGTAATGGAGCAATAATGAGAATAAAAAGTAATTTGACGAGAGTATAATAAAAACTCGGTGAAAATATGTATACAAATATCTATAAAATAAAGTAATTGGTTCAAAACAAATAAATGAACGTAACTGGATAATAATCCAAAATTGTAGTGACCTACTAAATGGTTATAATAATAACTAGAGATCCGGTTTACCTTTTAAGTAGCGTTGCAATAAACTACTTGTAGTGAATTACGTTAATATACAAATTTAATATTTTCAGTATACGATGCAATCGTAATGAGCAAAGTAAGTAAGTAATAATAATAAATAGTACCTGAGTAATGTTCGGTGGAGATCCCTTGCGCAAAGAGCCTGCCGAAGCGATGTAATCTAAATAAAGAGAATGAGTACAAATCGGACCAGAAATAATGGTTCGGTCCCAATCAATGAGAATACTTAATTACTCACGATTCATCCGAAGGATCGGATACTGAGCATATATTAGCAAAAGAGTTTGAGTTTATCAACAATTAAAAGTTAAGGTAAAAGGGAGTAGCTAATACAGTTTAATGTACAAGTGAATTAAAGCAAAAAATAATCTTTAACTTTAAGTAACAAAAGTATTAAATGAAGAGCAAATCTAGTTAAAATGAAGTATTTACTAAATAAATGACGTCATCAAAATTGATGTTAAATGTAGAACAATTTACTAAAATAAGTAATTTCGATAAGGCAAAGTATCCACAAATTAAATTATATAAAGTTAATCAGTTTAAAGGAAAAGAAAAGGTAGAGTAACTTATATGGAAGCAGAACAGGTAAATTGTAGTTTGAAGTCTTCGATGAAGTTTAGAATATGGCGGCGAGTCGTCAATGCAGTAATGGACGCTAACGGCCAAAATGGTGGTTTCAGATATTACAGTTGATAGGATCAACCATACGGTAAACGGTACGTTGAACGGTAACTATACGTTGAACGCCAATGAGTTTCAATCACTGATGCCAACTAGCACTTGATAACGATCTCAGATACGACACACAATAAATGTATTAAAAACCGTAATTACATACGTTTGGAAGCGATAGAAATGAGCAGGTGTTTTCTACACAACCAATAATTGAAGAAATTTCACTTATAACCGTTTTATATAACGTTAAATTAAGAAAATTGTGAATATTTCTCACTACAGAAATGAAGCGTAAGTACAGATTGAGAACTAGGAAGCAAGTCTTCTTCGATCAGCAAAAGAATCAGCGAGGCTTAAGAAATAAAAAGAGATAGTAGAGAGTGAATGATGTTTAACGAAGAGAGATGAGTAGAGACGCCGGAAACGAGGTTCGAGACTATTTACGAGGCTAAATATCTCAACCAATTGGAAAATCAAGAATTTAAGTGTAAAAGATAAAGTCACTGTATGTAAAAGCGAAGTGTTGCGCCACCTGTTACGCAATCAGGTAGGGTCGATAATATCGAACACAACTAAGTACTAAACCATAGAATAGAGACATATCATAACAGCGTCCCCCTTTAATTTAAAATGAGGTACCGCCCAACTCTCATTTGCCATTTCAATTTTAGGAATTGTTTCCATCCCCGATAGAGTGTTGATGTTACAGTCGTGATCTTAAACTCAAAATCTCAAGAATTTGTGAATGTTGTGATATTACTGGACGATCATTTTATTGGAATCCTTGAACAAGTAAACCTTTTCAGTGTATTTCGTTGCTTCCGAAAACTCGGAAATTGAAATTATGTGATGAAAAAGCCACCAATGTTGATCGTGAAAATAAACATGAACGTTTGGTCTTGACGGTATTAATTCGTACGGGACAGCGATGCCATAAATAAATAAAATACCTCGCCTGGATTTTGTTGCTGACCTCCATACAAAAGTTGACGTTGTTTGGTTTAATGAAAATTTGACTTTGTCTCCTAATCTAACATTAACTAATGTTGAACATAAGTCTGTCACAAGCCCACACAATTATCTACAGTATAATAGGGATTATACGGAAATTGGGTTAGCGATTAGTACGTTGAAATAAACAATAATTATTCAAACCCTAATTTGTTTTGGCATAACGACCCTTCAAAGTATAAAGGTTATGTTAGCCCGTTAATACTGTAATAGATCATTTACGGCTTTTCAGGACCATATCTGTAGTAAAATCTTTCTAAAATCAGTAACTGTCTCTTTAAAGGCGAATACGCCGTATAGAATCGAATTGGATTAGCCTTACAACTAAAAACATATAAATGACTCCATTTGGTGCCAGAAGTCACAGATAAATTCGTGTAATGCCAAGAGGTGACCCCATTCTTATTAATCGTAGTTGTAATCCAACGTTTTCTTTTTCTCTTCCTCCTCTCTCTTTTCACCCAAGAGACAAAATCGAGCTTGTAACGTTTTTTTTTTCTTTTTAAGTTGACATTTCACGTGTTCATTTTTTATAAGCCAACGCGCGGTTGGAAAGCATTAATATTTTATAGGGTACAATGCACAATTATCTAGAATCTCGCTTCATTTATAATCGTAGAACATTAATTATGAGGTTGTTATCAGACATTGTTCTACAATTTGTCCAGTTTATCGGGAATACGGTCGCCTGAGATTAACAATCGTGGGTAGTTATTAACATGTACTGTTATTATTATTATTATTTATACTGTATGCCATTTATATGGAACGTCAACTTATACAAAGAACGTAGAGGTAAATCATTATAGGAATTGTGCGTTCGAATCTCGTAGTTACCTAACTTCATTTGTAGAATACAAACTTTAAGCAGAATCAGGCTTGTATGTGTACATAAAGTGAAAACACGTATAGAAACAAACGATTTTGTAGGCTTTTAAGGACTTATGTGGGTGTTCCTTGGTGTTATGGTATTGTAAGCTATAACTGAATTTACATAATTTTCGTTTTTGTTGTAGGGGTGCTACTCGTTCAGCGATTTGAACAGCAACCCGCCTACACGGAAGTAAATCCAGGTCAAAACGCTCTGCTAGCGTGCAAAGTGCTTAACAAAAAAGGATCCTGTTCCTGGCAAAAGGATAATAAGGTATGTCTAAATGTACTTTCCAGTCGCATTTATACTAGATAATAAATATATTTTTTTGTCTCCATTTTACCATGAAATATACATCTTTTTAAAAGTACTCTTTTAAAAGCATTCCGCAGTTTCGTTTTAGGGAAACTTGACATGTAATTGAAAAAGTGTTTTTCTTTTATGAAATAATAAAAGCTAATTACGTCTAAGTAAATTCAGTCATAACCATACGATATGTACAAAGGTGAGGTTGGCGTGTCAAAGTACGTTGAATATTCATATATTTCTTGAAATTAAGTTTCTAATCATTACCATTTCTATTAGTTTTTGAGAAACATGTCACTATGTTACGTAATATTTACGCCATTCATCAAAGCGGGGGGGGGGGGGGGGGGGTTGGTGAAGATTTATTGCGCCTCAATTTACCACGTAAAGATACTGATCGCAGTAAAAAGGTGAACGGAAACATTAAATCCGATTAAAAAACCTTCCTAGATGCCCTCCGGTACCCTTAAAAAGTAAGGGTAGCTCGAATTGTGAATTTAAAGCTTATGCTACACCTTGTAAGACATATCGAAATGCCGACTAAATGTCAATAGTTTTGTTACATTCAGTTAGCGAATTAATAAATTACCGTAAGCGTGTAATAATTTGCGGCAGACATTTTGATCACAGCCTTTGTTTTGATGGTAATGGAACTACCTACAGATCAAAAAGATTCTATTCCGTAGGGTAAGAAGGTCTTTGAAGGTTAAATTTCTCTCCCTACTTGTATTATTATGCAAAGAAATTTTACAATCCTAAATGTGATCAGATTGAGGGTTGGGTGGGAGTGGGCGAATATCGATTTTGTTAGTTGTAGCCCAAGCTAATGTCTTCTCTTAACAAACAAATTTTGAATGAGAGTTTTACACATCTTGAAGGCCCCCACGTTAACGTTTTTGCCAACGATAAGTAATCCATCCGACCCAAACTCTCTTATCCAACAGAATAACAAGCTTAGAGCGATAAACCTATTGTCACAAGGTAATAAACTTGGTGCACTTGAAATTAATCATCAATCCAATAGGCAACCCGAATGGAACGAGACATAAGAGAAAAAAGAAGACCAGATAATGACCAACCTTGACATCGTCTCCTTCAGCAAAGAAATAATTGCAAAATGAAAGAAACTTCATCTGTCATTTCAACATCTTCAGAACAATGGCTGGGAGTGTCTCGGTTAAACCAATGCAAATTAGTGCTTTACTGAATTATGACATCAAGCGTAGTGCTTAAAGGACTACCTGCATCCGCTCTATACAAGAATACAAATGAAAAACTCCAGTCTTTAGGATACGAGGTAGCCAAAGTTAGCAATGCATAAAACTGGACAACTAAGGATGCAGTAAAAGCTATGAGGACCTTCTCACTGTTCTTTAGAGCTTTGGTACACAACGAGATCAATAAAACAGCCTACGACGTCTAAGTAATTGCTCACTGTAAAATAACAGTTGGAGCGCCCAAGAAGAGCAACAGTATCCCCCAGTGCAGCGATTGCCTGCGGCTGGAACATATTCAAACCTTTTAAAACAAACAAAAAATTATGCGTCAAGTGTGCCGGCAATCATCACATTAATTTCTTCAGAAAGCAACAAAACAACGTAGTTATTTGTGAACTATGCAATTAAAAAGGAAAACTACGAAGGCAGCAGAAGTCTATCAGAGCTCCAGCTCAGAAAAAAACAGTGGCCCCAGTTCTCCAGGAAAAGGTCAGCAAACCAAAGGAACAAATAAGACGGTCCATCTCAGGACCACATGCACAGATCACTCAAAAATCTATTGATAAACACATGAAAAAAGAAGTAGCCGAATTAGCAAACGAAACAGTAACAGCAACAATGACGACAAGAACAGTAACAGCAAAAGTAACCGTAACAGTAACAGAAATAGAAACATCAACTATACCAGCTGTAGTGACAGCAACAGTACCAGCAACATGAGCAGCAACAGTAAAAAGGTTTCATCACCTGCAACAATATGGAACAGGAAGGCCTCCCCCTTGTAATGTACCCCCCTAACCCTAACATTTATTCGCTCGAAAAGCTGCAATATATTCACACACTACATTTATAAAATTCAAATGAAGGAGGGAATCCCTAAACATGGCCGACAAAATTTAAACTTTCCCTCCAAAACAAACCAACCCAATTTGCACAAACGCGGTACAAGTTAGGACTAACCCACAAATGGTACAAGCTCATGATCGTCTAACAGGCCCTCTATCGTGCAACAGGTATGAATACACTGGTAGTGAACTACAATCGGGAAGGAGAATCAAAATCAACATTAACTGTACCAAAATAATGCATTTATTGACAGTTACTCGACGATTAGGAGGAGAAAAAGTGGAAAAGTGGAATTATAGCAACAAGACTGTTAAATAATATCAAGACGAAACATTTACAATTTCATTGTGGATATTCTTCAATCATATTTAAATACTCTTTGCAGCAATTGATAAATAGCACAATAAATAATCAAATTAAACAAAAAAAATCAAATCAAATACATTGCATATCAAAATAAAAAGGCCAAGAAAGTTTAAAAAGATAAAAATGTACACAAGTTACAAAAGGTTCAACTTCAGGTAAAAATACACAAGGGGCACAGTTAGGTACGGTTTCGAGTACAATAGAGCCATCTTTTTCTGTTTATCCACAAATATTTAATACATATGTTCAAATCGCTGGGATCCATATCAAGTTGACCAGTAGTACACAAAATGGGGTAACGCGAAGATTGGAAATAGTAATCACTAAACCTTCCCCATAAGAAATTTCTTATGGGGAAGGTTTAGTGATTACTATTTCCAACATATGTTCAATTTAAACTCATTTGGAATATCCCCCAATTAATCCTTTATACACATAAAACACAAATAAATAGCCGAAGAAATCATCATAAAAACATAATAAAAATCGAGTCAGGCCAGGCGTGGGTATTCCCCATTTTCGTCTGTCAGTTGTTAATGTTTTCATATTTTTGCTCACTACACACATATTAGATTAAATGTCGGAAATGCCATACGTTCAAACACATATTTAATATGAAAACAAGTGGATATAACATAGACAGATCTAAATTTCTACACGACATCAACATATATAAACGAACGCTTCCTATGTGAGTTTCAAATCAGTCAGGGTAAGACCAGTTTATAATAACAAACAATGCAATTAAATTATCCAGATATAATCGTATTAATCAAAAACATATCACCTGCAGATAAAGCACTAAAATGGAGTCACCAAAATAAGACCAATGCTAACCATGTTTACTACTTCACGGGTTGAATTCAGATGACGCTTCAAGTTAAGACGCCTTACAGAAAATCCATCGCAATCATACGCCGCCAGATGGCTCTACGAGTAAAAACAAAATTATCGACGTTGCCGCTACTTTTCAGATTTTTGTCCATGTTTTCGGATCTTATAAATATAGGTAACCCAACTGTGGATACCACACCCTCAACCTGAATATGTTAAAACAAATCAGAAAAAAATATCTTTTCGTTGGGATTGTGACCGACTGTGCACACCTTTCAATTTATAGGAGTTTGAATCTTTGGATTAACACTTTCTTTGCATATTATAAGGTTGTAATGCGCCGATTCTCTAGAATGGACTGCAACATCTCAGACGTGACAACTACTCGCGACAAATATTGCTACCCCGAAGGACTGGACTGCCTTCTGATCTTTTCAATCTATATGACCAGCAGTTCAGTAACTCCTATCGACTGCAGGTGCTTCATAGATTTTGCACAAACGTTTGAGATTAGTCCCAACGGCTTCCTTTCGTTAGTAAACGATTCAATGACAGCACAGACTGTTCACGGCGGATATCACTTACACTCTAAACCATTCTAGCAATTACGTTGTCTATTGAAAGAATCTAAAACTAACGTAAAAAGCCTCAAGTCATTCGCACCCACATTTTTAGTAAAAAAATGGCATTTGATTTATCAAACGTCCAAGACGTATACCTACAAACTTTGTTATACAACGCTTTACCAAAAATATTAATTTGTCGTGTTCATTTTTTGCACCGATTTCCAATTATATTCTTCTCTTCCTATTGGACGGTATCAAATGGCGTCTGTTTGATCTACTCTTTCATAACCATTCATAAACCATTTTGGTTTCAGCGGAAAAGTCAAAAGGAATTCTACAGTTTATTTATATTTGTTCAGAAATGACTTGAGCCGGTAATCGATTTTGAATAAGAATTTGAGCCCACCAGAAACCGGTCTGTGAAGACAATGAGGTAACATTTGTCTTTAAACAACTTCGAACCGCTTTACGTTTAGGCATTTGTGGTAAATCGTGCAACCGAACCTTGGTTCGATCGCTATACCTCCAGATCGAGAAATCATTGCTACTCAACTGGGTTTCAGCCCATTCTATTTTGCGTGAAAATTACCTACCTTCTTGTCACTTGCTGTTCTACTTTAAATTGCGTCCATATTGAGTTCGTAACGATTTCTGTGTGCGATGTACTTTTCAGGCGGTTCATTCGCGTTCCTCTCCGCTTGTCTACTATTCGTTCGGTTTGGTACCCAAATGGTTTCTCGATTGCTTATGACATGAAGAGTGAATAATACCGTTAATAGTACTTTTGCCCGGGCGTTAAGTTGTTTTCTTATTAGATGCTGTCGAGTGTATGGGTAGTTCAGTGCAGGAATCACCGCCGCGTCTCACGTGGCTGAGCTAAACTATACGCCATTATCCGATATTGTGAACTTAAGGAATTTAATTTAATTTAATTTAATCTTACCGGGAATATTACGACCTATACGCTGACTATGTTCAAGCATAATGATGCCGTCTAAAACGGCTTGCTAGGCGCGAGTTACCTTGCTCGAGGCGTCTCGTCCTTTAGGAAACATCTTATGACGCCAACGGAAATCCCATGATTCACATGTAATTTATGTGAACCAATAGGAAACTGGGGATATCGCTGCCAGGACATCCGCTGCTACGACAGGTACGATTGATGATACCAGTCGCACTGTGCATTGTCCTGGGTTCGTTGACCCTTGTTACTCTTTTTTAACAAATCTTACTAAGAGTGCACACCTCGGTATGCACTAGAGTGGTTATGTTTTTTTGGCTAACTTTCTTCTGCTCTGGTGCGTGTCGTGGTCGGTGCCGACCTTCGATTCACCTTGGTGTTGTAAAAGGTAATCTGCTCATCCGTTTTAATTGCCTGGAATATACCCAATGGTGGTGGTAATTGTTTACAATGGGAGTGCTCAAAGCGTTTGTGTTAGGGCTGTAAAGATCCGAAATTTTATGGATCCAGATATCGGATCCAAAAATATCCGGATCCAATAGATCCGAATATCGGATTTTTGTGGATCAGATCGAAAATCCGAAGGTTAAATCCGGATCCACAGATCTACGGGTTTGTGAGCTAAATCCGGACCTGCATTACTATTCATTTACATAGGATTTGAATAAATTCGTGTAGGAGATTACTAGATTACAGTAAATTTCTTTTGCTGATCCAGATACCTTCATTTTGAGATTCCAATGGATAAATTTTATAGGTATCACGAAGTTCATTCCATACATCAACAACAGAATTCACGTGTGATGGAATTTTGGATCCGGATAGGCGGATCCGGTTAAACAAATCCGGATCTACGGATCCGGATCTTATGGAGAGATCAGGATCCGGATATATCGTAACTGGAGATCCGGAGAAGATCGAGATACATACCGGATCTTGATTTGGATCCGGAACCGTTTCACACCCCTAGTTTGTGTTCAACGAGAAGAGGGCGTCAGTGCCAGTTTGTAGTATGAAACAACAGCCTTTGTGTAAATGGTAATGACTTCGTCCTTTTTTCCGCAAATCTTGACCAACATTTAGGAAAATACGGGTACGGTGGGTGTGGGTTATCTTCTCCCTGCTTTCGTCCTAAATCCTTAATTAATGCATTCACTTACAATCCTCTCAGCGGTAACGTACTTAAATAATTAAAAATACATCAGTGCATTGTGCGGAAGAAATTAACTCGACCATCAAGAGATCTATAATTTGAATCTGTTTGTTTTTGAATTTTATATGAATGACACAAAGGTAGATAAGTATACGTTTGGTTAAGTGTATCCTTAAGCTTTGATAAAGGGCTTTGATCTTGAATGCAATTTTCTTTGGTAAAAAATATTTCGTACGTCGCATTTTCGCATCAAATTTAATTAAATTTACGTTCCAATAACATCGAAAGGTCCGAAACCTAAAAAATATTCCGTTAAACAAATTTCAGAATAAATAATGGCTAAAATAGGAAGGATTTAGTAAGGATTTCTAATATATCACGCACTATGAGCTGAAACATGTGCCTGAATAAATCTTGGTCATAGAATATGACGATCGTTCGACCAACTTTTATTTTTCGAACAAATTGCATTTCATATACGACGCGCGACGTCTCTGCTGACCTCATGGATCTTTTTTCAAATATTATATCAATAAGAAAAATTGTATTCGTTCTTTGTATATACGACGCAGGCGAAAAATACAAAAGGAAATGTTGCAGATTGAACGTTTTCCGGAATCGAGTTTATGAAAAATAGTTCGCGCGCGTATGTGTACCTTGTAGGTGTTGACAAATTTATTTTTCTGCTGATTTTTACACCGCAACAAAAAACTCCAATTAAATTACATTGTTTCAAATTGGGCTTTGAGATGTAAATAAAATACGCATTATGGCGTCGGTGGCGTCGAGAAAATTTGAAAAAGAGAAAACATGGTTTCTCGAGGGATTTTCATATCCTGTCACTGAATACTAATGTAAAGTTGAAGGATGGAGGCGCATCACACTTAGAATACCGAATGTTGTAAACAATCACCTTAAGTTGGAACCTCTGGGAATAGTCAGTAGTGAAGAGTCAATCGACAAAATAAGATTTTCCTCACG
The DNA here is from genome assembly GCA_036250285.1 of Pyrocoelia pectoralis. NCBI lineage: Eukaryota > Metazoa > Arthropoda > Insecta > Coleoptera > Lampyridae > Pyrocoelia > Pyrocoelia pectoralis. The sequence goes on along the minus strand of CM070081.1, from coordinate 22,770,687 downwards.
AGACGAAACTTTCAAGCCATTTGTCATTTATTTCTCTTTTTTCATGATCGCATATATTTACAAGTTATCTCAAGTTTCCACAATACCGACAATCGCTTATTAAATGTACGCAATTTTTCCACCGTTTCATCACACACATTCCCCCCCATTTTTTTTTCTTTCTCACTCGATATATTAAACGCCGAAAATGTGAAACACAATTTGTATACTTTATGTGATAAACTGTTATACTTCTATGACAGCTTTGATATAAGACTGTTGACTTTCATATAGATATTCGGAAAAAAAGAATGATAAATTGGGGGGAAATCGTAACAATTTGCACATAGAAATGAACGGTTATGCCTTTCTATTGTCCTATGTGTGAAAAATAAATTGTTTTTATTAATTTTGAGAAATATGTGCGACACTTTGCTGATATATAGGCAGTTGGATACACAAGCGCGCTGCTTTTTGCAAACTTTACCTTATTAAAAACTTCGTTGTAGTTGTCAATATCAATTTCGAACTTAATCGATACAGTATTTCGTCACGATGAACACAAGATGACAGAGATTGGAGTGAAATTAAAACTGGCAATACGGGAAGAAAAACAATAAGACAAACAAAAGAAAGATACCTAATCAACTTATAACTCACAAGGAAATATCAAGAACTCCTGGAAAAACAAACCAAACCAAGGAAGAACTACCAGGAACTTGAGAAGATGAACAGAATACAAGAAAAGTTTCAAGATACTCTTGAATAAGATCAACTACCACTTATGTGCACTCACTCGGATATTCGGAATCAAGAAGTGATCATCTTTTCATTCAGAGGAGATAATTAATCGTCGCATTTTAACGCGGTAAACCACAGCTAAGAATTTTATATTGCAGTAAATAAAGAAGAAGTATTCTTTTAGGTAACCCCTTCACTTTATTAAGGTTAACTTTAGGTTATTCGGTATTTCGTAGAAATGAATTAATTAGCCAAGGTAGAGCGTGTGCTATAATTTCGAGGGAATAAAATCTTGATACAATTGGTCATAGCAAATGTCCTAGATTGGACTCTAACGAGTACTTTTGGCAGCACTTGTAGTGAATTGATTCGAATGTAAATTGTTACGTTGCTCGATTATTTGCCTAATTCGGAAAAGTCAATCATATTGATTTTAGTAAGAATTACAGGGTTGCGAATTTCCTAATTCTATACTTTGTCGAGAGAGTTCGCTCGCAATACTTTTTTGCATCTCTTTTGTTTTTTTTCTTAAGCGAAGCGTCGCTCTGGTCGCAGCGTTTGCGTTGGTTCCGTTACAGATTTCCTACTCGGCGGAGATACATAATTTTTCTAATTCCCTAACGTCATTTAGTCTCTGATTCGCTGACATTCCGTGTTCGTTCGTTCTGTTTCATATAAAAAACCAGATTTCCGTGCTTATATAAATAGTTGTTCGATTTATAACTGCGCATCTTTGTATTTTGTGTTGCTTAACTACACGTTACTAAGTGCTCCCGAATTTTCACAAGTTTCTCATGATCGATATTTATCGTCTTTAATGTGAATATTTCGAACAATATTAGTGCCTATTTAGAATCACTTGCTTATTCTAAATACCATTAAATCGTATTATACGGCTTTACGCATTTTGGTTTCGTTTACGTTAAAAATTTTGCTACGCTCCAGGAAAATATTAATCCTCGAGGTATGTACCTAATTCTTTTGTATTAAATATTACGTTACTCTTGGAATTCCTGACAGTAATTCATATTATTTGACCTAGGGTTTAATATTGGATTTCTTTTGGTTTTACATCTCATTTACGGTGTACCGCCATTTTGTAAAGAATTTGTCTTGAGTTCTACTTGAAAATATTTCCGTTCTACTTGCTGTGGAACGTCGATGGTTAGTTTCCTGATAAACAACACTAATTGCTGCCCATCATATTATCTCTAATCATTTCAATATTTCTGAATTAAGAAGATTATTTTCTAGAAGATTTTCAGCTGCTGCCATCTTGCGTCAACTTTGGAAACAAGATTGAAGAGTTAACTAACCTTACATTTTGCTTGTTATTATTTGAATTTGAAATTACTGTTGATTACTTAAATTGTTTACACTTAATCACTTGATTAACTTATACTTTGATTCAATTTAAATAACTTACTTAATTCATTTTGTTACGTTCTTAATTAATTTTTCATTAACTTTGTTCGTTACCTTTAAAATTACTTTTGTTATTTGTTTATTACCTTTTACCTTAAAGAATTTAATTTGCTTAAAGTTAAAACTCAAAAGCCAAGTGCTATTTAGATAAATGTCAACACTCGATACTGACTAAAGTTCGTAACTGTTATAGTTCAGTCGGTCTGCTTGTCGCAGCCCTAATTTTTATGTTAATTAACCATTTTGTTTAGGTAATTCAATAGTATTGTGGTTGCGCAACATACACTACTGGGAAGTAAGAGGTGAGAGCTGTTTAATTTACATTTACTGACTTTTGCACAGTTACCAAGTCGGTTGCTGACATATATTTATATTTTTGTGTTACCTATTTTGCATTATATTTGTTACTTGTGAAGTTCAATCGTTCCAAGGTAAAAAGTTAAACCCCCTTATTGTTTCATTCAATGTTGTGTAGTTTTGTTAAAATATATTTAATTGTTCATTGTTACCAGTGTTAACCGTTATTTTATTTTGTTGCATCGGTTTGTAGCTGTTTTTTTTAATTTGTATAGGTTGGAAGAATTATACCAGCTAAATTATTTCCGTCTTTATTTAAAAATTACTTAACGTTTCGCCCATTATCTGTGGGCTTAATCATAAGTTACATAGTAGGTACATATTAAAATCTTGGTGTTTGGATGGTGATTAGATGGTATGGATGAGTTAGTTTGTTGGAGGGAATAAACCTCTATAACTGTCATTAGTAAGTTAATTTTATAAACTCTTGGCGTGTTTTTTTTTGTTTAAACAAATTTTTATGTTAAATATGGTCGTTGTTGTTGACTCGGCAACCTTGACACCCTTTTGCTTCCTGAGTTTAAGTTCTATACTCATATCTACCCCGCCCATTAGACTGCCCCTTATAAATGAGCTTTTCGAGCCACTGCATTATAGGTTGCGGTACCAACCATTTGTTACCGTAACAAAATATTGTACCTTGCTTTTTTTATCATTATACAGGGTGTTACAAAAAGGCGTAGCGGCCTATGCATATCCAGATTCTACATATGAAAATAAGTTTAAAATGTTCAGTAACATTTTTATGATTTCGGCTTATTTTAGCCGTAATCAGCCATTTTGTATATTGCCAGTTGTAATTATAAAATATACAAATGATTCTTATTTTCGCTCTCCATAATCAACATAATTAACAATAGAAGTACTAAAAATGATGTTTCTTGCATAATTTAATTTAATTTATTAGTTTTCATGGAAATGTTGAAATGTCCGCCATTTTGAAAATTGATAATTTTGGAAGTTGTAGACTTGTGAGAAATGATGACATATGCCAAATTTCATAAGATTATGTTGAAAGGTTTTTGAAATAATAATTATTTTCAAGAAAATACAAAATGGCTGATTACGGTTACACTAAGTCGAAATCATACAAATGTTACTGAACATTTTAGACTTATTTTCATATGTAGAATCCGGATACGCATAGCCCGCTACACCTTTTTGTAACACCCTGTATTTTATTTCAAGTACAAGTTCATTTTATGTGCACAATTCCGGCAATGCTACCGTAAACTATCTCTACGAAGAAATTTGCCCAAAGTAACTTTCCAAATTGGAATTCGTGAGCAGGGGCAGTGGCACAAATCTAAAAACGTGGCGATACTAAAATAAATATAGCAATTTAAAAGTTATTTACAACACAATTAAGCTACTAAACAAGCAAGACTCGCATTTGTTGCCATTGTCCCAGAATATAAATGTTAGTAGCGATTTTAAGCATCAGAGATCAATTCTAAAAAATAATCTCGCTGAAGGGGATTATTAAATTTATTTCCCTGAAAGATTGTAAACATTTTATTATGACAATTCGCCGAATTCTATTAAAAATTAATAGATTGAAATTATATGTCAAGAATAAATAACACAGAACACGGAACCTAAAACCGATTGTAATATAAAAAATAATTTCTAATCAACAAATCGGAATTGACCATTTGAAATTTAATCTGGAAAACAAAGATGCAGGTTAATTTGTAAATCAGATATCAGAAAATAATTTTCGCAATATAAACATAACGAATATCATTTAGAAAAGGTGAGGAGGGCGACAAAAATGGTGAAACATTAATTTAAAATTAAAATTTTAAAATATCTGTTTTTTTATCAGTTACAATTTAAAAAAACAAAACATAATCTTTTCTACTTAATTCACATTTTAAAAGTAGATACTTATTAACAGATATTTTTACATCACATGGGAATTATTTTATTACATTTTTCTACTTCGTATCTCACAGTTTACTTGAAAAACTGCTCAACTGTCTACACGGACTGGTTTTTGGTAGGCTTAAACAGTTGAATTTTTATTTTTTCTATTCATAAGCAATAGCCTGGCTTCAGTGAGTATCTCCGATATAACTTCAGAAGCAATAAGATTATAGATTTTATTTTAAATTAACCACAAAGCAGTCGTTCAAAGAGAATATTGGATGTAACACTTTCTTGGAAAAAACTCTTCTGAGGAATGTCACACTAGTTCTGTTTATGTCTATTCTCTTTCTGATGGTCACTGAGAACTGCCACAACACTATATAACTAGTGGTTCAGTGCGCTCAAAATCAATGAACGAAGCTACAGTAGATTTGAGAAGGCCATATGGAGAACCTAAACCTGAAAAAGCAGGGAATGATTTTTTTAGTAATCTCTCTCATCCGAGGTATTTTATCATTTCCGGTGTTATATTGTTCCCCACTTTAATTTTATTTATTGCTCATTCCACCTCATCCATTTTAATTTCTTTTGGTTCTGAGTCTTATGCAATAATTTGTTAGGACGTAAATGAATTTGTTAAGCGATTAAGTTATAGGTGTAGGTTTACTCTACTTGGCTTCCTCTACCCAACGCACATTAAGTGGAGGGGAAACTCATTTAAATCCGACACATCGGGTATCTTTTGATCATTTGCCTTCATAATTATTATCGTTGCGTTGTGCCCTGACCAAGAGTTAATAACAACCGATCCATACCAAGACATACTCAAGGGTGGTTTTCTGTATACTCTAAATTATACTAGCTCGACGACTGCAATTAGGATCTACTGGTTACACTCTTACGATAGAATTAGCACGCTCATTCCTTGACTAATTCACCCATCATCGAATCACCTGAAATTCATCAGACCGTTCCGGTTGATAAAGTAAAGGCTATATATTACTTTTGGGAGAACTACCATTCCATCGTGGGATCTGTTTCGTATTTCAGTAGCTGTGCACGAATGGACTAGATTCTGAACTTGCCAAGGTCACAAGTTCAGAACTCGGCGAAAGTAGATTACAGGTTCTGAAGCAGGCGTCGGTTCTGAACTTAGTTTAAGGTCATTGAGCTCCTCGAAATCGCTTTCGTAAACTATATGTTAACTCCACATTCAGCGATTTCTTGAAACCGCTTCTATAACAACAGCTCGATTTAAAGTAGGGCTGTAAAGATCCGGAAATTTTGTGGATCCGGATATCGGATCCAAAAATATCCAGATCCAGTAAATCCGAATACCGGATTTTTGTGGATCCGGATCGAAAATCCGAAGGTTAAATCCAGATGTACGGATTTAGGGGTTAAATCCGGATCCACGGATCTACGGGTTTGTGAGTTAAATCTGGATCTGCATTACTATAAATTTACATAGGATCCGGATCTAAAGTCTGTAACTGTATACGTATTTGAATAAATTCGTGGAGGAGTTACTAGATTATAGTAAATTTCATTTACTGATCCAATTACCTCCATTTTGAGACTCCGATGGATAAATTTTATAGGTATCACAAAGAATCACGAAGTTCATTTCATACATCAACAACCGAATTCACGTGTGATGGAATTTCGGATCCGGTTAAACAAATCCGGATCTACGGATCCGGATCTTGAGGATCCGAATTGTGTATGAGATGCGGAGAAATCCGTATCCGGATATATCGTAGCTAGAGATCCGGAGAAGATCCGGATCCATATCGGATCTTGTTTTGGATCCGGAACCGTTTCACACCCCTAATTTAATGATCTTTAATGACAAACAGCTTTATTTATTTATATTTATATTTGTATTTGTATTTGTATTTGTATTCGTATTCGTATTCGTATTCGTATTCGTATTCGTATTCGTATTCGTATTCATATTCATATTCATATTCATATTCATATTCATATTTATATTTATATTTATATTTATATTTATATTTATATTTATATTTATATTTATATTTATATTTATATTTATATTTATATTTATATTTATATTTATGTTTATGTTTATATTTATTATGCCTTATTCTATCTCTATTATCGGTTTATAGGTTAATCAGCTCCCCCTCATCAGAACAGCCCAATTTAACAGCTTTATATAAACATATATAGCTGTTCACCTGTTATATTTACCCTGTTCCATCTCTGTTACCTGTTTGGAATTAAAGCTGTTTAAATCGAGCTATAGTTATTAAATACAGAAAGCGGTTTCAAGAAACAGCTGACCTAGGAGTTGACATATAGGTCACGAAAGCGATTTCGAGGAGCTCGATGGAATTGAACAAAGTTCAAAACCTGAGCCAAGTTCAGAACCTGTGGCCTTGGGTAGGTGCAAAATCTGGGAGTTTAGCCAACTTCAGAACCCTTCCTCAGTTCAGAATCTGGTCCAGAGGTGACATACCTATACTACATTTTCCCCACTTTACGGACATCCGCTGTCCGCTGCAGTAGGGTTTCTTTAAAAACATTTCATTCCCACGACTAAGAAAACGTGTATAGCGCATATAAGAAGATAAGACTATGTACATAGCTACATGGCGCCACTATTTTCTTAAGTAAATTTTTCGCCTGTTTTCCGTCTTTGAAAGGATGGAATGGTTGTATTCAAATTAAAATGGCGTCTGCGTATGTACAATCTTCGTGAACTGCGCATAATTTACCTTAAAAATTGAGTTGCGATCATGCATTTACTCAATTTTTCATGTTGTAATAAGACGTGATTGAGCAATTTGAGCGTAAAAAAAGATGGCCGATCAATTTCATTTTGAAAAATGACTACCGCCAAAATGAAAATGAATTACTTACAACGTCAGCCTTTACTGTTTTTATTGAATATACGCGACCATTTATGACATCAACTATCAAGATTTACGTTTACGACAACGTTTTATGAAAATTGATCGAACTGTTTTTTTTTTTCTGTTTAAATAAAGAATCTAAAATACGTTTTAAATAACCTCAGAAAACGGCTGTTGAACAAAGGGAGTCATCCGTCAAATTGTTAAGTTTAAACCCGACGCATTTTTTTCCCTCTTTCGAACGTTTCGTGGATTAATCCATCTATTGTCTACAAGACAAGCTCGTTGAAAGGATGAGAGTGGGGTTGGGATTTGATCAACCAAAGTACCTAGTTTAAACACAAAAAAACAATATTATCATCGGCGCCCCCATTTCCTATGTGAAACGCGGACACATTTACAATAAATTATACGAAAATCTGACAGGCTTTTAATATCAAAGAAGGAGATAAAACAATAGGTGCTAAATTTAGGGGAAAGTTTATATAATCGCTTTCAACTCGAAACGTATTAAATGCAAAACACGTACGAGGGTAGAAAAAATTAGAAAAGCTAACGAGAAAAAATTATTTCACATTTCAATACCAGATTAAAAATTAAACGGATTAAAAAACTTCGCCCCAATAAAATAAAAACCTCGAAAAGCTTTCACCTGCAAAAAATTTCTCCTTTTCCATCTTTGAGAGGTTATTGAATGGCCGGCGTGTGGAATAAGTGAGGGAGGAAGTAATATCTCGGACATAAGGACGTACCGCTGTAACATACTTGGTGGTAGTTTTTTCTCGTCAATTTTGTCAGAAACCCTCCGATTTCGTAAAAAGATAGAAAGAAGCGAGTGTCATGGAGAATTCGAGAAAAGTAGTTTGCTCTCTCGTAATTTTCATATTCTATTGTTTAAAGAAAGTGAATTAATTAAAAAGTTTCGAAATTGCTAGAAAGGGGTGGCAATTGTTAATAAGGAAAATTTTATGCAAATTAATTAAAAGTGAGATGAGGACGCGACGAAGCAAATGCACGTGCGTTCCTCGGATTTTATTTTAAACAAAAACGTCCCTCGAATTTTGTTTTGCTTTTTGCACAGCCCACCTAACGTAATTACTTATTAATGAGACTTTATTAAGTCTCTCTGATTTATTACCGAGTTTATTGTTGATGTTTACGGTTCAAAAATTCCTCCGCGTTTGACAAATAATGTACAATACAATTGGCAGAAAGGATCCTCATTTTCCATCTCTTTGTTGAATAAACCGGATTTAATTATGAATTATTACGAACGATTAGAACTCCTTTTGCATATCAATTTTTACAATTAACGCAAAATATCAAACTAAATAAGAATTACGTTTACATTATGTACAACATCCTAAGGTTCTGTCAAGTACGTAAGTAGGGGATTAAGCTCATATTTCCAAAATTTTTCAGTGGTACTATTTGGTAACTTGATTACAGACTTCTTAGCAAATTGATTCTTGATTCTGGAACCAAATTAGAGAATGGACAAAAAAGTCTTGTGGGCTTCACTCAAAACCTCCCCTTAAGAACAAAATTTATTGAACGAATAAGGATGAGATGAAGTTATCTTTTTTTTTATATAGGTAAGTACCGAAATACTGAAACTATCGACGTTGCAATATCGACAGGTGGTAAAATTTTGACAATTTGAGTTACGAGCAGTAAAACCCAATTCGAGGGCTACTCTCAATAACAATTATACATTTTAAACGGGAATTATAAGTGGGACATGTTTCGATACAAAACACGTGTCACTATCATCAGTTACATCGGTTATGAGGGGCTAAAACAATAAACAGATAACAATAATTCGAGCACGGGCGTACGCAAGGTGGGGCAAGGGGGGGCCGATGCCCCCCCCCCTGGCCGCAAAACGAATTGTACTAAATATTAAAATGTATTACTGGTCATATAATTTCAGGAGAAATTAAGCATTTCCTGGCCTTTCTTTTAAATAAATAGTATTTGTACCCAAGGGAAATTGTATGATGCTTAAATGTATTGAAAAGAATTGTGGGGTAACAACATAGGCAATAAATATTAAACACGTTTCCAAACAATTTTATTTTTTGGCCCCCCCCTAGCCAAAAAGCTGCGTACGCCCTTGAATTCGAGTACAGATCACTCACCTTAAATTTATGAAAGAACGTGCACGATGAAATATAAATAACACTAAATTGATGAATAATACATTCTTTGACATAATATTGTGCTAAAAGGCAAACTTTTGAGTTACAAGTTTTACATGAAGTTATAACTCAAAAGTTTGCCTTTTTAGTCCAAGACAAATTTGACAATAATAAATAGAGTGAGAGCTGGCTGCAAAAAAGTTAGCCTATCGAGTAACAGTATGAAATGATTTTTAAAAGCTAGTACTTATACAGACCATCCATAAAATCTTTGGCTGCCTGGGCGGAACTTGTGCAGAAATTCGCCAGGCCCTCTCTCTCGAATATTTTTTAGCACGTTACTGTACCTATCGAGTAACAGCATGAAATTACTTTTAAAACATAGCTTTTATACAGTTAAAAAAGAAAAAAATTGTCTGACTTGTTAAATCTTGTGCTATACCTAGGCAGAAAACTCTTTTTAATTTTTTTTTTGGCACGTTTCTGTACCTATCGAGTAACAGCTTCAAACTATAACCAAATTATAGTTTGAACATAACTCTATAAGAAAAATCATGGCTGCCTCGTTAAATCCTGTGCTAATGCCTAGGCAGAAAACATTCTCTTTCTCAAAGTCTTATGACACCACTAATACAACTATCATAGAAGTACTTAGGGATAAACAAAGAATCGTCCAATGAACAATTATAATGATTTCGACAAAACAATTTTATAATGTAAAATATTTAGTAATAGTATACAGGGTGTTTTTTGGGAGCTTTAGTTAGACATTTCTGGGAAAATTTTATAGATAGGTTTTTGAAAATTTGAACTTAGGGGTTATTCTGAAAACCGAATAGATGTAAAATATTTTCAAAATGGTAGCGCTTCCGGAAATGCCGGAAGTAGCTTGAAACTTGGTTTTTTTAAATGGGAACAATTGCATTTTTGGATTCTACGTGAAATTTTAGTTCTTTTAATACCCACATCTACAAGTTAGGGTTTTTCAGTTATTTTCACTTATTTAAAAAAAATAGCGGTGCAGACGGTAATTTAGGAATTCATTACTTGAAAACCGTTGTAGCTATGGCAACCAATTTTTCTCCAGCGCATAGAGGAGGAATAAGGCTTTCTTTTGGTGCACTTAAAGAAAGTTAAGTTGTGTATGAGCTCGCAACTATGGGGCTCCAAATTTAGGAAAGTTCAAAGATTAAAAACTCAGATTTTTTAAATGAAATGACCATTTTGTTACTAAGATTGTATTTGACAGAGAATCATAATAATAACTTATTCCCATTTCATCGCATTGATACCAGTTTTTTGGATTTTTTTAGTAGTCGACCGTGACATGGACCATGGCAATCGAATTTTGAACAAATCAAATGAGACTAAACCTTCACCTGTTATAAGTTAACATAAGTTTTTCAATAATGGAAAAAAATGGGTAGCAATGGTTTTACATAATATTAAGATTTTTGGAATCTAATTGTTATTTATGGTGAAATGGACAGAATCGCGTCACATGCTTGTCATACGTTCATTGAACGATATCCAGAAAGACCGCGTCCTAGTGAACGTACCAACAATTGAAAGCGACCAAATGAAATTGTTCGAATATTGGAAGCTTTGTACTTACCACCAAAACAATTACCTAGGTTAAGACCCTATGTTGAAGATGAAGCTTAAATTATTAATGTACTTGGATATTTCACGGCGTGCTTCACTAGGTAATTGCTTTGGGCGTAAATATTGGTTGTATCTAAAAAACCCTAAAAAACTGCTATTATTGCTCATTTTCTCATCATAATGGGCATTTGATGCAACCAGTTGACCTCTCAAGACGAATTGAGTTTTGCGAATATCTAATGTTGAGGAACCTGGAAGATTCTTTGAGAACCTTGTTTGGTCAGACTGGGCCAAATTTAGTAAAGATTTAATCGCAATAATTCGCTTTGCTGGTGCGGTCCTTTGAATCGAGATGCATTTCAAGAGTGCTCGAGGTTTATTGTATTTTGGAGAATACTCGGTTGCCATAGCTGCAACAGTTTTCAAGTACCTAATCAATTCCTAAATTACCGTCTGCAACCGCCATTTTTTTAAATAAGTGAAAATAACTTAAAAACCATAACTTGTAGATATTGACATGTGGGTATTAAAAGAACTGAAATGTCACGTAGAATCCAATAATGCAATAGTTCCCATTTTAAAAAACCAAGTTTCCAGCTACTTCCGGCGTTTCCGGAAGCGCTACCATTTTGAAAATATTTTACACCGATTCGGTTTTCAGAGTAACCCCTAAGCTCAAATTTTCAAAAATCTATCTATAAAACTTTCCCAGAAATGTCTAACTAAAGCTCCAAAAAAAAACACCCTGTATACTATTACCAAAGAGTATATAATATACTCTTTGCTATTACTAAATATTTTACATTATAAAATTATTTTATCGAATTCATTATAATTGTTCATTGGACGATTCCTTGTTTATTCCTAAGTACTTCTATGATAGTTGTATTAGTGGTGTCATAAGACTTTGAGAAAGAGAATGTTTTCTGTCTAGGCATTAGCACAGGATTTAACGAGGCAGCCATTATTTTTCTTATAGAGTTATGTTCAAACTATAATTTGGTTATAGCTATGTTTTAAAAGTAATTTCATGCTGTTACTCGATAGGTACAGTAACGTGCTAAAAAATATTTAAGAGAGAGGGCATGGCGAATTTCTGCACAAGTTCCGCCCAGGCAGCCAAAGATTTTATGGATGGTCTGTATAAGTACTAATTTTAAAAATCATTTCATGCTGTTACTCGATAGGCTAGCTTTTTTGCAGCCAGCTCTCACTCTATTTATTATTGTCAAATTTGTCAAAATTTTACCACCTGTCGATATTGCAACGTCGGCGTCGATTTCGGTACTTATATAAAAAAAAAAACATAACATCATCTCATCCTCATTAGTCTTCGTTCAATAAATTTTGTGCTTAAGGGGAGGTTTAAGTTTTCTTTTCACTTTTGCTGTCTCCGTGATTAATTCCATATGAAAGATCTGGTATCCAGATGATTTTAAAGAGAAATGATATTTTAAATTTAAGAAAGCAATAACACAAAGAATTTAAAACATCTCGCAATTTAAGAGAAAAACAGAAGACATTTTCAGCTTAAAGGAATAATAATGTAAAAAAGCTAAGTAAACGACAAAATAATGAACATCTTATACGAATAATATTTTTCGAATCAATTCTATTTAAGAAATGAATATATTTCTTATAGAAGAAGTCTAAGAAATTAATCAGAGATGCTGCATCTTACACAACAACAATCACGTCTTAAATCAGAAACGGTATTTTTACGTAAGCGTAAACGTAATTACATAAGGTTACGCAAACAACTTTGGGATTTTCTGGATGCCCTTAGACATCCCCAAGGTCAAATGTTGTTATCCACGTAAGCCTCAAGGTCAAGAAATGGCCTAGCAAATGCCTAAAGTTAAATTACACAATTCTTGTAAATTGTAAACATTAAGGTCAAGGGATGACCTTGAACTTTCCCAAGGTGAAAATACGTCGCCCTAGTGGGCGGGGGCTGGTGACGCCCAAAGGAAATAGGGGTTGCTGATATACCTGAGAATGCTGGCGGGAAGGGGAAACGTTTTTTATTAATCATCGGATCTTGTGGTAAATCATAGTTATGAATTTTATATTGTAGTAAATAAAGGAAGCTTATCCTTTTAGGTAATAGGGTTCCATGTCAACTGTAGGTACAAGTTGTCCCCACCTTACCGTCTTCAATTTTGATGAAACTTGGCAGATTGGTGCCTTGCTATATATAAAATGAAGGTCTGCAGACCCTAATATCAAAAAGGGTGGTAATTTTCGCGGCCCCAAGAATTGTTACTCTAAGCTCAAGAAATATTTATTTCGACCCCAGATTTTTAATTATTTTGGTCCCAAGATTCTGATCCCAAGAAGTATTATATTAGCCCCATAATTATTATTTTAACCCACAGAATCGTTCTTTTGGCGCCAAGATTTTATTCATTTTACCCCATGATTTTAATCATTGTATTTAATTGAAAAAGTATATACTAAACCTACCTCTAACCTAAGCGCCTGAGTGGCAATATACGTTTAGGGTGACATTTTTTTTAGTTTCAAATACTTCTATAAAATAAGTAAATAAATAAAATCTTGGGGTAAAATAAAAAAATCTTGGGGTGAAATGAATAAAATCTTAGGGTAAAATAAATAAAATCATGGGATAAAATGAATAAAATCATGGGGTAAAATGAATAAAATCTCGAGGCCAAAAGAATAATTATGTGGGCTAAATTAATAATTTTGGGGGCTAATATAATAATTCTTGGGAACAAAGATCTTGGGAACAAAATAATTAAAAAGCTATGCTGGAAGAAATAATTCTTGGGGTAAAAATAATAATTCTTGGGGTGAGAATGACAATTCCTAAGATGTACAAAATAATATCTCTATCAAAAATAATTGATGTAGTAAGGAAACAGGAGCCTCGCAATTCATCACGCGGCACAAACTGGCACGTTCAAGAGCCTCCAGGGAACAGAAAATGATCAGTAGAAGCTTGAAATTGGCTGTACTTGTACAACTTCTTTCCCAGCCGTCTTGTATAGGGTACTTCAAGAGGAGAGGAGGAAAATTACGTTGTGACCCTCGAGCAAACATTTCGTCTGATGGGAATTAAAACGGGAGCAGATGAATGTAGGCATTAATGTTTTGTAATTATAGAGTAGCTAGTCTACCATTCAATACAATGGTGGGTACTGTCATCACATCATATTCGATTCCATCGAAGACTACAGTCACATTCAGTCCCTTATAAAGTGATGTTACATTGTACCTATTTGTTTATTGATCATCATCAATTAAGAAATATCTAGGAACTACACTTCATTTTCGTTTAGAAAGGAAAAATCGTGAGACAAATTTTGCTCCAAAATGAAAATGTAAGTGTTTTTTGGGGAAATTGCAAATTGGGTAAATTTTTCCACTCGTGACCCATTTTATGGTTTCTTTGTATGATGTAGCGCACCTTGGGTATTTGCCGAATGTTCACATCTTCATAATTTTGGATTGGGGGGAGTTATTTGCTTGGGTAATTTTTAATTTCACGATCAGCATTGGCTAATGAGTGTGGGAGAATTGGTGCCATACAATTTCAGTCAAACCACCAAAATATTCGTCGTTCCTACTAAACGTTTCAACTGTACCCCATTAGTACAAACTTGAAAATCGCAAGAATATCTTAGTTGGACGGTCACTCAAATGTGAATCACTGCGGAGAGGATACCTTGCATTAATTCGCCGAAAACGGGGTTAAAAACAGAGGTAATTTCAGCCATTCGTTGACTGAACTATGATGCCATTGTATCAGGATCCCATGTAGTATTAGTTTGGCGGAATATTGGCCCAATATAGGGAGGTTAGGGCAATATTGTCGAACTGCAGCCAATATTGGCTGAATATATTTTTTTAATATTATACAAATATTGGAAAATAGTAAATATTACTATTTATTGTAATTTCAAATATTCTACACATAATAATGTGTACCAATATTACGTGTACAATATTATGACCTATTGAAAATCAACATTTAACAATATAACGTAAGTACATATTTACAATATTCAGTAAATATTACGATGCAATATAAAGTCAATAACTTTTAATCAATTGTGTGTTCAATATCACTAAATATTGAAAATCGATATGTAAGCAATATAACACATATATTTGCAATATTTAGCAAATATTACCATACAATAATATAAAGTCAATATTTATTTATAAATAACATAATACTATGCTTTCAATATTACTGGATATTGAAAATGATATATTTAGGCAATATCAAAAGAATATTCACAAATCCGCCATATGTTAATCTTCGCCGATTTAGGGATATCAAAACACGATTTTCGCCAATCAATGACCGATTATCTTTTTTTTTATTTCTTACAACCTCGACCGAAACGTCACTGTGCAAGTAGGAATTCTGTATCTAATTTTGCCACCTTGTCTTCATCGACATATCTGAATTATATACATTCTAAAGCATTTTGGTTTCTCAAACAATAAATAATTAATTAAATGTTGCCATTTCCCACAAAGATATATTTATATTTTTTATGTGATGTGTTTCGGGTATAAAATTTAAAATTCCCATTATCTTCTGGCGTCGATGGCAATCAATAAATTAATTTCAAATTAATTAATTATGACGCTGCGATAATTTTGTATAGTGTTTAACTTTAAATTGCTTATTTAAAGTAGTTTCCTTAGCTCACTATGTTGGATGGCTGACTTCTAACCGGACGACCGACGGTTCGAGTCCTACTTGAAGCAAAAGGTTTTTTCAGCATCTGCTCCGAGTCTACATGATGCAAATGAAGGCCCCGGGGGAGGGAGCCGCAAGAGCGCATGGTATGCAGGAGGCGCTGCGCACTGAGAAGGAACCCCTCGAAGCATTTGGGGCTTTGAGGGTGGCCTAGGATACCCCATTTTTTACTATTTTAACCAATATGTCAAATTATTCACATTTCATTGTTGGGACAACATTGTACATTCATATTCTACTAATATATTTGCAATGAAATGCCAATATTAAATGCTACATGGGATGTTTCGGTAAATGTTCCACAAGCTCGGTCAATCGAATGATTTTGATCGTTACTCTGTCAAAAGATTTATGGCAACGTATGGGAAGCCCAAAATGATTAGATTATTAATAACAATGCAGAGCACCACACTGGCGACACGCGTCGAATATGAAACGAGGTTAGGTGGTAGATTTTCAATTCGCTCTGAGAGGTTTTCGCTCAGTTTAGGCCCAAAAGATTTGCAATTCCCTCTCACCTCACTTGATCGTCTTCTTTTAATTTGTAGCACAGATTTTCTCAAATTTCAATATCAAAAACTGCCACGTACTCAATACGTTCAATAAATGTGTGAAAATATTCCGTTTGTGAAGTTAAGAAAATTTTATGGTTTGTGTAGATTCTTGACACATTGTAGTTGAAGCAAGTAAATTGACGAAACGACAATGCTTGAAAGTCTGTTAAAACTTCGAATGGATAAGATTTATTGCCTTTCGATAAAATTTTATACACAAGAATGTTACGCAAGTAAAACTTTCAGTAATTGAATTTCAGAACTTCCTTTTCTCCTTCTAGTTATTTTAACAAAAATAGTCCATTAATAAAACAGAAACTTTTTTATTTAGGTAAGAGCGCAATATTTTCCCATATCTATTCAAAAGTAAAATAGGAATTTTCGTTTGGATGTTTGGGTAATCTTAAATCTGTTTTCGGGCATCATCCGCTTCACGTGCTGCCATCCGTGTGTCCAAAATCTTATTGTTTCGCTCAATTCAAATCTTAAGCCGAGCTCTGTACTGTGATTTCCATGGACATCGATATTTTAGGTTGTTTTTTTAGGCTAAACCACAATATTGGCTTGATTTCTACCATTTGGACAGGATTGCAGACTATCAACAAGTTTAATCTGGATGGAAAAAATAAAAAACAACAAAATCACAATAGTTAACAGTCAATATGAAAATAACGATTTACAACCTAACTGTTTCGGACCTGATTTCAATCACAACATTAACCTACCCATAACACAATACATCACATTACCTTACATAAAACAGCTATCCGAAAAGCTTGGAAAAACTCTAAAGGAACACAACCTTGAGCTTGTTTTCAAAAACGTAAACACCATTAAAACTTCATATTACACAAACCTTAAAGACAGTACGCCAATAATACAAAATAGCAATATAGTTTACCAATTAAATTGTACAGCTTGTGCTGCCATATACATCGGCCAAACAAAGCAGTTCCTCAAAAACCGAATAAAACAACACACAAATTCCTTCAAAAAACAGTTACAAAACCCACTAAATACAAAAACTGCCCTAACTGACCATCGATCACTTCCATACCTTCGATTATGAAAACCCAAAACTACTACATAAGGAACCAAACCTATACATATAAACGTCTTTTCTTAGAAATGGTCGAAATTAAAAGAAATAAACATGGCAATTAATTATGTTCATTATGTTGCAAACTTCTGGTGTTTACGTAACTACTTTATTATACAGGGTGGTTTGGCTTGCAATGTCCAGATGATATTTCCTAAAGTAATAACATTAGGAAAAAACATTTAAATTGAAAGTTATTGAGTGTTACGTTTTCTATATTAAAGGGCAAATTTTTTTTGTTGAGCCATTTTTGGTGAACAAAAAAAAATTTTTTTTAAATAATCCCAAGTAGCAATGAATATTGGCAAATGCTTGGTATAACATTGCACCAATATTGGAATATTGGCCAACATTGTTTATATTCCACCAATATTGGCCCAATGTTGCAAATCCAAAGTTGAAACACGGTAATATTGGTTCAATATTCAAAATGTTGAGCCAATATTGACCCATTATAGCATTTTGTAGATTGACCCAATATCACTTCATAACATTGAACCAATATTGTTTTTCGACGTACTTGCTACTTTTCACAAGTAAATGCTGGTACAATATAAGCAATATTGTGCCAATATTGGCGCAAGTTGGCATTTATTGCATAGTGCCAATATTGGTTGTATATAACGCATCAATATTGTACCGTTCTAAGATTTCCCAGATTGACCTAATCTCGGTTCTCAATGTGGGACCAATATTGATTTTCCACATAATTGCTAAATTTTATTAGAAAAAAATGATGTAATGAATTCAATATTTAGCCAATATTGGCGCAATTAAATATTTATTATATAGTGCCAATATTGTTTGTATATAATGTACCAATATTACACAAATTAATTAAATAATTCACCAAACCTTCCCCATGATTAATTTATTGCAAAATTGGATAACAATGGAGTGATGACTAATTGATAAGCGACATGTTTCGATATACTAAGATATCATCTTCAAGCTTAAGTCTAAAATTAGATTAATCTAAGATAATTAAGTGTTACAGAGTAAAAACAATCAAGAATACTTACATGAAAGGGATTGCAATTAAAAATGTTAAAAATGTTAAAGATGGAGTGAGACGTCTCGGTGAACAAATGAACGAACTCACATTAAAGTGAAAATTAAAGTTGAAATACACAATTTAATCATCATGCTGAAAGGAAGGTTAAATTAGCACGTGTTAAAAGGAATTGGATACTTACAGGGAAATTATTTTAAAGTTGCACTAAAAATCAAAAGGTCAGCACAAGTTGCAAGAATAAAGCAACAACGTTGCACTGAATAAGTAATTACACGATTTAAGGAACGAGGCAAAAAGCCGCCATTCTGTCCATCTGAGACCAACACAAGAATGAATAGAACAACTGAAAAATGACAACAAGGACTGCGCGAAGGCAAAGAGAGGGAGTAAGCGGGAAATTCAAAAATTAAGAAGAGTGTTGTGATCTAAATTTAACAATTCATTAAGGGAAGAAGCAGGGTTATTGGTATGATGAGAACTTCTCATATTTTTTCCAACCAACTTATTAACCAGAATTTTATTTTCTA
The DNA here is from genome assembly GCA_036250285.1 of Pyrocoelia pectoralis. Taxonomy (NCBI): domain Eukaryota; kingdom Metazoa; phylum Arthropoda; class Insecta; order Coleoptera; family Lampyridae; genus Pyrocoelia; species Pyrocoelia pectoralis. The sequence continues at coordinate 22,751,749 of CM070081.1, read as the reverse complement.
TAAAAGGTATGTTGACGATATCTTTGTGGTTTTCAGTGGTACCGACCATGAGGTCGAGCAATGTTTTCAGTTTCTCAACAGTATTCATCCTAACATCTCCTTCACTTTGGAGAGAGAAGTTAACAATTCCTTAAATTTTTTAGACTTAACTATTACTAGGCTCCCTCATTCTCTTGAGATTTCTGTTTACCGGAAGCCCACCACCACGGACCATGTCATACCTTATAAGTTATAACTCTTTTCACGCTATGTCCCATAAATTAGCGGCGTTCAGGTATTATTTTCACAGGCTTCACCATCTACCCCTTAGTCCTCAGAATTACTTTAACGAATTAGACACCATTTATTATATCGCTTCTCAGAATGGTTACCCTGTCAATATTATTCAAAAGCTTCACCACCACATTATCCAATCTAAGCTCCAAAAAGACTTCTCCACTCTCTTACCGATGGATCCCCCATCGCTTAAGTATTTTTCCCTTCCTTACATCGGCCCGGCCTCCTTTTTCTTTGTTAATTTGTTTAGAAAACTTGATATCAACATTTCTTTCAATTCTAATTTCAACCTTAAGAGTCTCCTTGTACATACGAAAGATAAAATCGACCCCCTTGACAGATCTGGGGTTTATAGGCTTTCTTGTGGCACTTGTGATGCCCACTACATAGGCCAAACAGGCCGCAAATTTAGGAAACGGTTGGCTGAACATTACTCATCTATCAAAAATAACAACCTTTTTTCAAAATCCTCCTTTGCCAACCACATTTTAAACTCGGGTCATTCCTTCGATCCAAAAACCAATTATAAGCTTTTGCATTTTTGCGACAAGGGTATCCGCCTCAACCTTTTAGAGAATTACGAGATCATTTCTCATCATACCAATAACCCTGCTTCTTCCCTTAATGAATTGTTAAATTTAGATCACAACACTCTTCTTAATTTTTGAATTTCCCGCTTACTCCCTCTCTTTGCCTTCGCGCAGTCCTTGTTGTCATTTTTCAGTTGTTCTATTCATTCTTGTGTTGGTCTCAGATGGACATAATGGCGGCTTTTTGCCTCGTTCCTTAAATCGTGTAATTACTTATTCAGTGCAACGTTGTTGCTTTATTCTTGCAACTTGTGCTGACCTTTTGATTTTTAGTGCAACTTTAAAATAATTTCCCTGTAAGTATCCAATTCCTTTTAACACGTGCTAATTTAACCTTCCTTTCAGCATGATGATTAAATTGTGTATTTCAACTTTAATTTTCACTTTAATGTGAGTTCGTTCATTTGTTCACCGAGACGTCTCACTCCATCTTTAACATTTTTAACATTTTTAATTGCAATCCCTTTCATGTAAGTATTCTTGATTGTTTTTACTCTGTAACACTTAATTATCTTAGATTAATCTAATTTTAGACTTAAGCTTGAAGATGATATCTTAGTATATCGAAACATGTCGCTTATCAATTAGTCATCACTCCATTGTTATCCAATTTTGCAATAAATTAATCATGGGGAAGGTTTGGTGAATTATTTAATTAATTTGGTTACACCCCCATTTGGAGCTTCCCTACAAGGCATTATGGACCCATCCAATCCAATATTACACGCTCTAATATTTTCTAGATTGGTCCAATCTTAGTTCTTAATGTAGGACCAATATTGTTTTTCCACGTAATTACTACATTTTATAAGAAAAACGTGGTGCAATGAATTCAATATTATGCCAATATTGGCGCAATTTAACATTTATTATATAGTGCCACTATTGGTTGTATGTAACGCACCAATATTGTACCGCTTTAATCTTTCCTAGATTGATACAATCTCGGTTCTCAATATGGGACCAATATTGTTTTTCCACGTAATTACTATAAATTTTATAAGAAAAACATGGTATAATAAATTCAATATTCAGCCAATATTGGCGCAATTTAATATTTATTATATAGTGCCCATATTGCTTGTATATAATGTACCAATATTACACGCTCTTAACATTTTCTAGATTGATCCAATCTTAGTTCTTAATGTGTAGGAGCAATATTGTTTTTCCACGTAATTACTACATTTTATAAGAAAAACGTGGTGTAATGAATTCAATATTATGCCAATATTGGCGCAATTTAACATTGGTTACATAGTGCCAATATTGGATGTACGTATAACGATATAATGCACCAATATTGTACCCGTCTAACATTTCCTAGATTGGCTAGATTAATCCAATCTCGGTTCACAGTGTTGGGTTAATATTGTTTTCCCACATAATTGCAAAATTTCATAAGAATGTACATACACGTCACTTATGAGATGTCATTATGACGTCTGATATGAGTGAGTAATAGATTTTATTGATATTGATAATTTTCTTTCTCACCAAGTTGGCAATTGACTCAATGAACTCTACTGGAGTTCACTGAGTTCACTTCACAGTTATTGTCATTTCTTAAATTTCGGTTTTTTCCAAAGCTTTTTGCGTAAAAACTATCAGTTACGTTAGTCGTACCTAATTATTCAATAGTAGATGTACTCTCTTATAGAATTTATAGATGATGATGGCTTATCATTTATGAATTCCCGGTGACTAACATTTCTTTTATGTATTTTTTCAAACATAATTTAAACTATTAATATAACCCGAAACAGCGCTAAGTTATGAAGAATGAAATGAGAAGTACGTATGTGTCACATTAGCGTAGCGGTAGAATGTCGGCCTTCGGAACCGGAACCCATCCGATAAAGGTTCGAATCCGGTTAAGGGAAACTTTCAAGCAAGTATAATATACCCTGTTCAAGTCACCAGCCGTTGCACGTCATAGCTTAAAACTTACTAAATCAATGACGTGTAATCAGCGTTGTCAAATGTACGTGTTGTCAGACTGACGTTTTTAGGTTAGGAACAAATAGATACTGTATACCTATGTAATAATAAAATACAACAACTAATGTAGACATAAACAATATAAGAGTACTGATAAGTACTGTTTTTAGTAAGGGAATTTAAAAAAAAATAGCTTAAGTGCGTACCGGTGAATTTAACAAAGTAAACAAAACTTGACGTGACAACATCGAGATATTTTATGAGTTTATATTCGCACTACGTTTTAAGTTGTAAGTACGAACTGCAAAGTGTGCGACAAGGATAAAATATGCTCGCTAACCCTACACGATTAATGACGTTTAATACCAACTGTACTTACGATGACATTTTGGCTTTAATGCAAATTTTATTAAAGTTGCTTAGTAAATTATAATTATAGAATTGGTACACGAATAATGACGTGCAACGGCTGGTCACTTGAACAGGGTATACTTACCCAGTGAACTCTATACATACAGAGTTCACTGTACTTACCCTACTAAAATCGTCAACTTTCAGTTCAGGTAAAAACGGGTTGGTTCAAAAATTAAGTTAAATAATTAAAATTACAGTTCTACGTAAAAATGTAGTTTTTCCCTTTTTTTGTACGGATGCTTAAATAATTGTTTGCATTGATAATTGCATTATGCATATACTTGGGTGACAACCTATAACGGTCGTAACTAACGTTCTAAAAGTCTTAAAGTGACGTAAAAATATGGTATTTATATTGCAAATCAATATTAAACCAATATTAATATCAACATTGTACCTATATTTATGGACAATATTGTACCTACCAAGTCTCAGAAATATTGCATTGTGATCGTTTTCAATACAGTACCAACATTGTATTGCAATATTGCGCCATTATTATTCATTGTTGCATTTCCAAGATTGGTCCATTATTGGGCTACTATATCGCGCCAATAAATGACAATATTCAACCAATATCGGTTCAACATTGCATTGCTCCTTGGGAAGCGACAATTTTTTTTTATAATTTCAAAAAGTGAAAATTTTCTTGAATTCAACATGGTATAAATTTCAAATTTTGATATGAAATTTATTTAAATAAACAATAGTTTAATGTTTTAATAACATATCAGCCTTTTCGTTATTTGTGAAATTCAATAATAATAATCGATTAATGACAAAATAAATCAACTTATTATGTTTTTGTTACTTAAAACATGAAAAATTTGTTGCCAGATGATGTGCCGTTTTGTTTTTATAACATCCTATGTTAATAAAATCAAATATTTCTTCTATTGCTATTTAAATAAATTCATGTCAAAATTTGAAATTTATACATTGTTGAATTCAGAAAAATTTTCTGTTTTTGAAATAATAAAAAAATTGTTGTCGCTATTTCAAAAATGTTTTTTTTTTCACCAAGAATGGCTCAACAAAAAAAAAATGTAGAATACGTATAATACTCAATAACTTTCAATTTAAGTAGTTTAGGAAATATCGTCTAGACATTCCAAGCCGAACCACCCTGTATACATACATTTATACTATTATGTACATTTTCCTCTCTTATCTTATCTTCTTCTCTCTTGTCCCATCCCCCATTATATTTTTCTCCTTTTCCAAGTTTCTGCCATCCACTCCGCTCCTATTCCCTATTCATCTAATATTTCTTCTAACGTCCTTTCATCCTCTCTTAACTCCCTACACTCTTTTAACATATGCGTCATATGCTCTAATCTTTCTCCACATAGTCTGCAATTCCGTTCTTTCTCTTTTCTGCAATACTTATTACTCAACTACTCATTACCGCATCTGAACCTTGCTATTATTTCTTTTCATCCCCTTTTTTCCTTTCCCCTTTTAGATATTCTGGCATACCTTCTCCCTTAATATTTTTATAACTTTCAGATATTAAATGAATTATTTAATTAGAAAAGCAACAGTTTTTTGAAAAAAACGTTTTTAATACGAATAAGATGACATTGTTTTTCAGAAAACATAATAAAACGAATTTCTCGCTAAATCTCAAAAAATATTTCACTTCTCTTATTTTTCTCCATCTCTCTTGTTTTTGTATGTTCCTGTCTCTTCTTATTATGTCCTCTCTCACCCTCACTCTCTTTTCTCTTAATCTCTCTACTTCTTCCTTCGTGTAGTCGTTTCTATTGTAATATTCCTCTCTACTGTCATGTTCGTTCTCCCTTCTTTTATCTCTTTTCAGCATTCTTGTAATATTTGCATTCCGTTCTTTTACTCATTTCCTCCTCATGGGTACTTTATTGCCTTGCTTCACGTCTCTACACCTATTTTTTCCTCTTTCACTTCCTTTCTTATAATATACGTGGGTGTTTCCCAATACCCACTTCCCTTTGCTCCTTCCACTCCCACACTTCTGCCCCATATAACACCACACTTTTAATTAATTTATCAAATGGCAACTTCCTTTTCCCTAAGTCCATTCCAAACAACCTGTCCCCCCACACACTCCACACTTGACCTATTAATTTATTTCCTTTTCTCACCCTTTCCTTTATGTGTTCCTCTTCTTTATTGCCCCGCGTCATCGTATCTCTCAGGTATGTGAATTCCTTCACCTGCTGCACTTCTTCCTCCCTCCATTTCCACTCCTCTTCTTCTAAATACCAATATCTTTGTTTTCTTTGCATTTACTTCCAGTGCCTTTCTTTTTAGATACCTTTCCAGCGTTTTCATCATTTCCTTCGTTTCCTTTTCCTCCTAAGCCACCAATACTATATCGTCTACGCACGTGAGAGACCACACCTTCAATTTCCCTCATCACTCCGCCTATCTGCTGCTGTTTTAATATTTTCCAGATCCCCCGTAAATACAATTGACATCTCCGTCTCAGACTCCTTACATTTTCTCCCGCCGTTTTACCTTTTTCCTATTGCCTCTATTACTCTTCATTTATTCCTTCACCTTCTTCGTATATTTCGTATAATTTGTTTCTTTGTCTTCCTTCTACTTTTTCATTCTGTTCCCCCTTCAGCGGGTTCCTAAAGTATCTCTCTGATTAGTTTATTTGTATTCCCATATGTTTCCCTATCCTCTTCGTTTCTTTCTTTAAATATTTCCATACATCTTCTTCAGTTTTTATTTTATTAATCCGTTCTTGTTTGCGTCGGGGTTACCACTTTGTCGCGTAGTTGAGATGCGGCACTGATATTTTTTATGAACGGTTTGTATTTAACAACGGGATACATAAACATAAACATAAAAGTAAATACATAACAGATTATTAACGAAAAGGGACAATTTATTCTAAACAAGAACTTGAACGTAAAGTTATGGCTCGTATATACGTAACACATTGCCTTCTGGGATCAAGCGGATGCAGGGGTTGCCTCGGAAGATCCGCATAGCAGGGCCTGCTGTCGAGTTCTATCGGTACCAATTTCCACGGCGTCCTCTCGGTCGACGTTGGCGGCAGCGGTGAGACAATGGTTGGTACCGGCGATTGATGCGGTGTACTGTACCGTGACTGCTTATCCTAGTCGAGCTGTTATCAACGTCGGCGTAGGATAGCTGACCCTTTGCCCGTGCTATTATCAACGTCGGACAGGGTAGCTGACCCTTTGCCCGTGCCATTATCAACGTCGGACAGGGGTACTTGATTCTTTCGTGCTATTATCAACGTCGAAAGAATAAGTAATTTCCTTAACAGCGCACGCACGCTTTTATACCCATTTGAGCGGGCGTGTCTACCGCGCTTATGTGTTAGGTGAAATCTCATTGGCGCTTGTATTTGGCGTCGGGAAATAATGTCAGCCAACGGCGCTTCGAGTATCCGATGCGACTTCGTGCACGCACGTGGATGCACGTTATCCCTACAACCTCCTTCTTGATATCACGTGTTTTCTTGTATTTCCTTACTGCTTCATTATATTGTACACTCTCTTGTACTCCCCTCCCTCCCCAAATTGTTTTCAATTTTCTCTTCGCTTTCTCTCCCTTCCATTACCAGTTCCAGTGGATGGTCTTTGTTTTCTATTCCCATTAATTATTTCCCACTTTTGTCTTTCTCTTCTCCATTCCTTTCTTTTCTTGTGTCCCAGACAACGCAAGGACATCTTGAAAACATCCTAAAGATGTCATGTTTAGATATTCAAGACGTCTTAAAGATGTCTATGTTCGCCGCACGTCATCTTGCAGACGTCTTTAAGAGGTCCAATGTTACAAAGCACAACGTCTTGCAGACGTCTTTCTCAAAACATCTTTAAGACGTAGACTAAAGATAGTTGTTATGAAATACTATTAAATATTAAGTTAAAAAGGGTGATTTTTGCCAATTTCTTCATTTTATTCGGTATAACTTTTACATTCAAAGTAACTATTAAATATGCATTTTAAATAAAATTCATGATATCAGTAAAGAAATATAATAATTAAAAGAAACGAGAACACATTAAAAATTAAATTGAAAGTACTGTTCACAACCTTATATGTTATTGTTTAACAGTTTATATTGACACATCTGTTTTTTGAATTCCATTTCGGGGGGGGGGGGGGGGGGGGCATTAATAGCTGTGACATTAGCCCTATATACGTTTACCAACCACCAGGTCAGTGTTACAAACATCTATGTCGGAGGTATTTTTTTAACACTATTTCCGTCGGGATTCGAACGCGAGACCGGCAGGTGTAATTAGCGGTAAACGGACGAGTGCATCCAGTGGACCATAAACGGCCACTTATTCACACTTCTATTTCTATATACATAAAGTTAAACGCACAAGTTTATAAACTGCACTGAAAATATAGGTACACCTATTAATTAAATTGATATTAAAAATAACAAAAGGAATAAGACACAAGCTGAAACAAACAATACAAAATAAAGTAGGGTTATAATTCCGATTTCCGTCACCCGCGAAGATAAACTGTTATAAGCTACACTGCATTTTATATTATAATCATTAGATTAACAAAAGGATTAGATAAAATGACATTTAACGATGTCTTTGAGATATCGTTAAATGTCATTTTATCTATATTACGTTTGAACGTCTGAAGATGACGAAGATGTACAAAAGACGTCTTAAAGACAATAACCTACAGATGTCTTGAAGACATCGATTTTTAGACGTCTTTGAGATGTCTAAAAATCAATGTATTCAAGACGTCTGTAGGTTATTGTCTATTAGACGTCTTTTTTACATCTTCAGACGTTCAGACGTAATTCAGACATAATGCAGACATCTTTAAGACTTATTGTGCTGTCTGAGATTCCACCCTCTTCCCCCATTTTCGCGTTAAAATCCCCTCCTATTATTATCACCAGAATAGGTATGAATGTTGTAACTTATTCATTGCAACAACAGTCGGTTGCATGTAGACTTGTCTCAGTTGCTCTACCCATCAAGACCGTTTTTGTCTACTTTTTCTGATATTTACTATATTGGTTTTTATTTTAGGGAATTTGAAATGAAGTACACACAAATCTGAAATCTACTATGTATAATGAAACCTTATTAAGCGAAGGAGGGCAAAGGAAAATAATTATGCAAAGTAGAATTGTGTAAATTAAAGAGATCTAAAGATTGTCGCGTTGCAATTAATTAAATATTAACTAACGTAGACAGAAATACATTGAAGTGTTTCTTTGTATTTAGAAAAATATAATTATAAAACTTTTTACCGGAACACTTTTTCGATTTTATCGTTGATAACGATTTTAATTACAGCAAAGTGATCTAGCGTGTACGTACAATAAATTAATAACGAAACGCGTACATAAAATTACGTGTCAGCAGACTTTAAAGAATTTAAATTTATGTGGCGATGTATAATTGGGAATTTAATTAAATGACATAGAACATGGAACGATACAAATTCTTCTTTAATATACGGTTGTATATACTGATAATCTCTTGTAAATAAGGGCTCAATATACTCAAGAGCTTAAATTGCATCGATTCGGAAGATACGGCGGCTTTGCGAACAGTTTACATACAAATCAATTCGGAATGCCTTATTTACAAGATTAAATTGAATTTATTTACATCGTATGCTAATTTATTTATACAAAAGCTGCATTTGGTACTAAACTAAAGTAATGAAAAGTTGGATATATTACATCAGTAGGTATCCAAGTTTAAACCGAATAATGGGTTGCCGTAACTTTTCAGGCGTTAGTAATCTGGTATGACTTCATTTGCGTAGATATATTTCTTCGACTTTGATTATAATAAATTTATGCAAATTGGAGAATTGCATTAAAATCAATGTTGACTTTGTAGTAATAATCTTAAAATTTACGCTTTCGACACAATCCTTTCCGTTTAATAAAATTATTCAATTTGGCAGTTGAAAAATTCAGTGCAAGGGTGCAAAACTACCTAAAATACCTACCTAAAATAAAATAAAATTTGGCGCCATTTTCTTCTTAGTTTTCTTTTCCTTTTAATGAGTTTTCTTATTTCTTTGGGGTAGTTGTTACCTTTTCTTCTTTGGGTAATTTGGGGAGTGTTGTCCCAAGCAGATTGCTGGATGTTCTTAATAAGTGTTTCCACTTCTTCGTCAAGTTGGTCCTTAGGTCTCATCGGGGCTGCAAAATTGATTGATTTTTCGAGCTCAATTTTGAAACTATGCCAGTCTGTTCGTTTATTGACAAGTCTACAATAAGTTCTTTTTGTATAATGGTAACACTGAGCGTCAGGAGAATGGGGGAATGGTCAGAAATCATGCCCCCACGCTTCCTCGACTTGAATATAATTCGCAGAAATATTACGCAGTACATAGAAGTCTATTAAGTCGGGCGTCTTGTTTATGTCGCTGGGCCAATACGTTGGTTTTCCCATTGAGAGTGCCTCGCATTTTAGTTGGTTGATCGCTTCTAATAATTACCTACCTTTGGTCGTTATTAGTCTGGAACCCTAGTAGGTGTGTTTTGCTTTGAAGTCTGGCTGTTTAGAAATTCTATGTACTTTTCTTGTTTTATGGCATGTTTCGGGGGGCAATACACAGAAGAGGATAAAATATAAAATCATTAATCTCTACAACATGCATCAATTTTTCCTCTCAGGCCAATTTTTCCTCTCAGTCCAATGGATTATTGTCCACGAACTACTCATGATCAAATGCCTTACTTAAATCCAAAAATATTCCTATAGGTACATTTTTTCTTATTATTTAGATTTTCAAGTAGGGCTATTAAAAAGTATAATGACGCTGTTTTCGTGGATTTATTCTTTCAAAATCCATGTTGTGATGGGGATTTGTCAAAAAACTGATTATCCTATTGAAAACTACTCGCTCTAATATTTTAGATTAAATAACAATGTAATAAGTCAAAAACGTGATTGAATAGAGATTTACCAGACCTTTTAATGGAGGTATGACTGGATGCCTAAAGCCATTTGAAAAAATTTAAGGGGTGCCTCCAGTAGGGAGGCGGCGAATCTGACGTTTAATGTCATTAGCGACAAAAAGTGTCCCCCTCAACTTAAAAAGTTGACGTGTTTCGGAATTTCTAACACGGCGTAATTCTGAAATATTAAGGGTGGGTCCTTTGACATGAACACAGCGTATAGATCTGTTACCGTTTATTGCCAATTTGAAAATTGCCCATCGAAAGGTATGATTTACACAGACAAATTCTGTAGGCTCGCCCGACTTCCTAGCGGTGTGGTTTTCATTAAGATCTTGGTCGTTCTACTGTTTTCCATTTTTTCCACATGACCTTGCCACCTGATTCGCTAGTGCTTTACGAAGTTGACTATTCATGACTCTTTATATAGCTCTTTATATAACTCCTTATTTGTTCTTCCCTTCTACTCCCCATTTTCTTCTCGCCCACCGTAGACTCTTTGTAGAATCTTTCTTTCCCATAATTTTAGCTTTGCACTCTTAACCGTAACCATCTTCCATACTTCGCATCTGTAAGTTTCTATTGGCCTCAGTGCTGTTTTGTACCTTCGCTTTTTGGGATACAAACCTCGATTCCAAAATCGATTTTAATGCCTCTGGGGCTTTGTCTCCTCTCATCATTCTCACCTTCTTCTTTTCCATTCTCCGTTCCGTGTTCCGTGAATAACTTTACTCTCTCTATTATTAGTGTTTCGCATCTTCTATGATCACCTTCGATTTAGCCCCATTGATTTTAAGTCCCACCTCTCTCGCTTTTTGGCCTTTTGTACTAGTTTTATCAAGACTTCCTTTTTCTGTGTTATATAGGCCACAACATCTGCATACGCTATATACTGATGCCTACACTTATTGCGCTTCCTATTCTGTTGCCCTTGCTCTTCTAATCACTCCCTCCAAAGTTGGAGTGGATTTCTTTGTTAAATTCTCGTCACATGTCCTGAGTTTCTTTTATGATGAAGAGTTGATTTGTGATTCCGTTGAAAACCTGCTTGATATTCTTCTGCATACACCTGTAGTTTATTTCTCAGTGTTGTAGGTAGCACTTTATATAATACGTCGAGTAACGCCATGCCGCTATAATTGTTGTCTTCTCTCCTCTTTTGTGAATTGGGATTATTATAGCTTTGGTCCAGTCCTTTGAGATGTCCTCTTGTTTCCAAATCATTCTCATTAAGTTATGTATTTTTTGCTAAGCCCCCCTCCTAATTAATTCACTGTTTACACCATTTTCTGTTTTTTAGGTTCCTTAACAGCTTCTCTATCTATTCTTTTGACGGTGGTTCTTCCTCCTCTTGTAGATGTTCTGGACCTTTTATTATCCTCTCCTTTCCTGTCTTTTTGGAGTTTTTCTTCATTTCCGTTTAGCAGCTTTTGGAAGTAACCTCCCCATCCTTTTAGTATTTCGTCTTCTTCTCTTACTCTTTCCATCCTCTCGTTTTAAAACAGTTGGTGCTTCTAGTTTGTTTTACCTCCTGGTAGAAATTCCTTATCTCGCCTCTTTTATAGTGTTCTCCCATTTGTTGTTGTTGAACTGTGTTTTCTTACCGTTTTGCTGCTATTCTCACTTTGAATTTGGTTTTTTTTGCTTCTCTTGCTTTCCTTTCTTTTTCCTTCTGCATTTTTATATTCTTTTGCTCACACGTCAACACAGGTCAGATATCATCTGGCTGGTGTTGCATAGTAATATTATCAAATAGGACTAATGTCTTTTCAACGCCGGAAAAGCATATGTATCTTTTTATAACACGACCATGCTCCAATGGAATGTTCGACTTAGTCTTGGCTGGTACTTAGAGGTTAATTAGAGAGGGATATCTGCCTCCTGAGGCCGTATGGATTATGCGGGATGTGAAATAGAATTATGTTGTGTCTCGTTATCCTTATACGCTACTCCAACTATTTTCACTCTCCACCGCACGTGAAACATACTTGATCTGTTCTGTAATTTACCAAATTGGATGGATACGTAGGTAGCTTATTCAGTTAAGCGTCGAGATGCTTGAAAAGTCAACCTTGGGCTCGTCAACGTTTTCAACTTCTTCTTCATTTACACACTTACTTGCAGGAATATTATGAGACAGCACAGTTCAACGTTGTCATGATATTCTAGTTCTCCCTCTTTTTAATGTTGAATCATTATTGTGATACAGTTTTTCCACAGACATAGCCTTGTTGTCGCCTACAGATTAATAATCCACAAAGAGACTTTAGAATTTATTGTTTAGAATCCATTGAAATGAAAACCCTACAACAGAAAAACAAAGTAACACAATACGCGTCGGCAAAGGTTTCACGAGTTCTAATGATAAGAAAAACACGAACAAAAACGTTTGGAATTAAAAAATTTAGACTGTAACGCATTATATTTCATTCAAGATCTCCTCGCCTCCTTCCCAGTAAAGGTATCTTTTTTTGTTCGAAGTTCAACAAAAAGTTCGAACAATGAAGCTAATAATCTATCTTTAAAATTCCTCTGTTGACCCAATTAAAGTAAATGTAGATTGAATTACAGTCAACATTTGCGATGATTTATTGCGAACAATGTTAAAGTTAATATCGATTTCAATTTCTTTCGCAATTAAAAATAAAGAACGCCATCTGTGGTTATTAATCTTTTTAAAACGTCCAACTGACACACGCTCCAAAAAAATTACATTGTGTAGTTACTTTTATCAATTTGTGTGGATAACGTTAATTAAAGTTCCTAATTACTGGTTATACTTTTTCTTTCCTAGTTTATTTACTTTCTTCTTGTAGTAGGTAGGTAATTATTTACGATAGCGGCACGCCTCCTTCTAATGTATGGCATAATGTACTTACTTGCGATAAGGTGACGGCGTTTGTGTAAAACATACATTATTTAGAATGAAACACTGCTATATCACGCTCATGGCTAACAATTAACTTGTGGATATTTTGCCATGCGCTTATAATTTGGCAGCACGAGGTACGGGCAACATGGCTTTGTAATTAAAAATGTAGGTATATTAACTTAACCCCAGACCCCAGTAAATAGCCCCTAATAGTAATCTGCAAGGCGCAAAATTGTTAGTGCTCACTAAAAGCACGTACATACTGTGAGATCGTTTCACTGGCGTTAATTAAAATTAATAACCTTTCATTTCAATGATACCATCAAATGAATGTCAATCACTGATTATTACACAATTGGTTATAAAGCCAGAAAACAAGTTTGCATGCATCTTATCAAGTAAATTCGTAACTAAATCACTAGTTACATTCCCTATAATAATAATATTGACATACAATTAGTTATACTTTTTAAAAATGAAATGTTGCACGCACAATTTAATTAAAAAAGACAACTATGAATTTTCCAGCGGCAATAGGAATCAAATTCTCCTTCTTTACATCCTCTTAAAACTTCACGTACGTAGTCAAAACTATCCCTTTTTAGGTTTATTTTTGCAAACAAGGAAGAAGAACTTCTGCTGTTGTCAAACTCGCCCCTTTTGTAATTATTCGCGGTGCACTTAACTACTCTTTATCACCGCAACAAAACACTTTTTGTGAAAAGCGGCACACGTTCAATTGGGCGTCGACGACCAATTTCGAACCCTTCACTTCGAACCCGGAAATACCTGCGGTTTTTAGTTTTTTTTAGTGCAGTCGATCAATTGACTTTTATGGGCTGTGACCGGTATCATCAATCATTCAATTTTTTTTCGTGTTCCCCGCCAAAAACTGTAGCCAATACCACTTACCACCTCTCGATCTAATGCCCATTGGTTCAATTTTTGATTGGTCATCGAAGCCTCCCATTGATCCGATAAAAACTAACCGAAAAATGGCAACTGGAATTCTCACGGAAACTTAGTAATTAGTGACCGAGATCAGAAAACTGAGAAATGCTTCATAAACGGCGTCACCATTTATTCTTTTCATTCAATTGCACCCTTACATTAGAAATCCCGCTTCACATAATTATGTCAGTACAGGGTGGTCGTATTTGGACTGTTTTGACAGGGAAAACCTATTTCTGAACTAAATAGTGGAAATCTGACTTACATGTCAAGAGGTCGATTTTTGCGAAACGGCCGATAAACAAAACTGCATCGCGATATCTTCAAAGCCAGCTGAGATATAGGGCGTTTTTCGAATTTTGGCTATTTTGAAAATTGCCGATAACTTGGTTATTTATGGAGATTTCCGATTAGGATAACAACATTCTTAAGACACTTTTTTAAGACAAATCCAGTGGCGTACGAAGATTTTTTCTCCAGTTTTCCGTTCTTGCTAAAATTAATACAACTTTTTTATTTCTTATGGCAATCATAGTCGGCTATGCTCTCAAAAAAATGCTCGCGTTGAGCTCTTTCCATTGATGTATGGTTGTTGGTACCTGTCATAAAAATTCGCGGAGATATGAGCCATTTTTTGTCAATGTGTAAGTGTGCCAAGGCCATTGCTGTCAAAGTCAATTAGAGACATCATAAAAAGACCTCAGGATTAACAATCAAGCTTGGAAATGAAGAACCGAAGGCTCGCCCATAAGAATGAAAAAATGAAGACAAAGTCAGAGAATTTAATGAGTATCGTTTTAGAACAAACAAAAGGATACATTTTTAAATATGAACAACGAAATATAACGACAATACGAAGAAATATAAGTAATCTTATTTGTTAAACGAATTGATCACTTAAAAGCTAATGAAAACATTTATTTTTGACAATGTCAAAGTGACAGGTACCAACAACCATACATCAATGGAAAGATCGAAAATCTCCATAAATAACCAAGTTATCGGCAATTTTCAAAATAGCCAAAATTCGAAAAACACCCTATATCTCAGCTGGGTTTGAAGATATCGCGATGCGGTTTTGTTTATCGGCCGTTTCTCAAAAATCGACCTCTTGACATGTAAGTCAGATTTCCTCTATCTAGTTCAGAAATAGGTTTTTCCTGTCAAAACAGTCCAAATACGACCACCCTGTACACGAGACACTTTCTCTGAAGGAAATCGGTCACTCATAATCTCACCTTCGTCCGATTATTAAATTTGAAGAGGAAAATGGCAGCAACGAGAAAGAAAAGCTATCTAACGCTGCTGTGACAGGAATGCACCGCTAAACCAATCACTCGGAGAGGAAGCCCCAAACATAAAAAAGGGAAGATCCCTCGATTGACATCGGATTATCGATAAGCTGCATAGTCTCCCTACGAGCTACTGGTGGGAACTTCATTCAATAAATCGCCACTTAAAATAGTGTACGTACCCAAAAACGGGGTAAAAAATCACATTACTATCGGGTAATTCCGACGGCTATTCCGTAGCATAAAGAAAAGAAATTGTAACATGTGGTATCTTTAGACGCCAGATAGCTGGTTCCACAGCCGACTTAACCCAAAAACCCACAGAGTCCCTGTGATCTCACGATACAATTTTCGCAAAGTCGAAATCGAGTAAAACTTGTCACAATCGACACCAATTTAGGGGTTTTGGAGCTGAACTGGGATATTAATTATCGATCTGTGACAGAGAGAAAAAGAGACTTCAGTGCATCTATTTAGGTTCCTGGCGCCCAATCTTCGACCGGGCACTCTCACCTCACAGTCAGGTACCCCATTATTGTGGTCTCACGACTACACTCACACGATCTTTATCATTTTGGCACCCCACGTGGGGCCACAGAAACCAGGACAACACCATCAAGCATTATCATACAATTTCGCTTATCGCTCATTCTCATGCCATTCATTTTAGGTTACATCTTAATTTATTTATCATTATCTTAGTGAAATTGAATCTCTGGAGTCATTTTTAGTCCTTGTTAGTTTTTTGTTCGGTATTTACCTCATTATTATGATGAATAGACTTCGCCAAGACGAGCTCATCTACGAATGCAGAAATTTACGTCAAATTATTAATAATTTCGCTAGTGTAAACGTTTGTAGGGAACTGAATATTCAAGGGGAGCTTGAATATGAAAAAAAAGCCCTCGGCGTGATGAATAAATTGATTGATCAGATTTATGGAGATGATATGCAGGCCCTGATGAAGATTATGGTGCCATGTACCTGTTTCATTATTAGATGCACCAAACTCTTCACTACCTGAAGCCAACTACACGAAACCAGCCAGTGGACACTACCTCTTTAATCGACCTAAATAACGCGTATTGTTCCGGAGACCTATTCGAAATATGTAGTTGACCTACCGGAAGATCTGGTTACAAATGTCACTAGTTAATTTATCCAAATAAAGAATCACAGTAGATAGGTAATGGAGCTTCTGGCCCACTTTGACCTCGTTTGATCCCAAGGTCGCGGGGCGTGGCTAACTCGTGCGCGATTTTGACTCAATTTAACCTACACCCAGTTTGACCTTGACATATCAATGCCGATACAGAAAACCACTTAACAGCTTCCCCTCATCAGAACAGCACGATTTAATAAACAGCTTTTAATTTTAAACAGTTTTGTGCAATTTTAAGCAGTTTTGTACAAACAGGTAACAGAGATGGAACAGGGTAGATGTAACAGGTGAACAGCTATATCTGTTTGTACAAAGCTGTTTATATCGAGCTGTTCTGATGAGGGCAATCTGTTAAGTGGTTTTCTGTATCGGCATTGATATATCAAGGTCAAACTGGGAAAGTAACGTTCAAGGTCAAATTGAGTTCAAATCGCGCACGAGTCAGCCACACCCCGCGACCTTGGGGTCAAACGAGGTCAAAGTGGGCCAGAAGATCCATTAACTATCTACTAATCACCCTTGTACAAATGGAACCTCACCTAATAGGTTAATGGAGAGAACGGTTGCCTGTAACTACATTAAGTCGCCATTATTTAGGGGAGCTGTTGAAATTTTCGGGATTAGCACTAAACTGGTACCGCTCCATGAAACACCCCTCTAGAAGGCTGGGATGATTTATTGCGAAATTTGAAAGTCGCTTTCTTACCGGCCGATTTCGAATATACATTGTGAGACGAAATTCGTATTAAAACGCAAGACCCGGGAGAAAAGATTGTTTGTTACATCCCTTGTATGCAGAATTCAAGAACCACCTAAAGAAACCAACTACGAATGCCTTAAAAAAGTCATTGTTGGCCTTGATGTATGGCAAGTTTCCCCATCGAGGTGATTTTGTGTTGACCTAGTGCCTGCAGAGCGGCTCTGCTGTCACTGGAAATTCTAATGCTTTTATTCTTTATACTGTACATAAGAATTATTCTTGCACTAAGCGTTATTCCTGCTAGTTCTGCCTGAAGGACAGTCGAAATTTTGCCTAGTGGTTGGCTGATATGGAGGTTCAGTTCTTTGGAATAAATTCCGGTGCCTGTTCCTTCCATTGTTTTAGATCCGTCCGTGAAGATGGATATGTCTGGTTGGGATGCCACTTCCGCATCAAAAAAGATGCGGTAGTTTTTCCCTAGTGTAAATCGTGGTATGAGTGAGTCAGATCGTCCTTCTAGTATAGGCAGTCGCTTGACTGCCTCACCCAGAATTCGAGAGTGTCCCACCTCAGGTACCTCTGCTGTTCAACAACCCTTTATTTTTCAGACGCAAGGCTGCCACCGTGGCCTGGTCTCTCACGTGGAGGTCCAGTGGAGGCAGACCCAGGAGGGCTTCCATGACGGCTGTGGGGGTCATTCGCATTGCGCCCGTGCACGAAAGGCACGCTAGTCTTTGCACATGGTTAAGAAGTGCTATGGTTGTGGAGAGTTTGGTTCTAGGCCACCAGACAATTGCTCCGTAACAGAACATAGGTCTAATCACAGCGGTGTACAGCCACAGGACAACCTTTGGGGATGGACCCCAAAGTCTTCCCATTGCGCGGCGACATTGCCAGAATGCCCTATTTGTTTTCTCCGCTTTGAGCTGGATGTGTTTGCTCCAGTTCAGTTTGTTGTCAAGTGTAATACCTACATACTTCACTGACTCTGAAAACTGGAGATATTTTTGGAAGAGTAGAGGGGCTCGAAGTCCCTCAATCTTCATTTTCCTTGTGAATAGAACTTCCTCCGTTTTTGTCGGGTTTATGGACAGGGAGTGTTCCTCACATCATTCTTCGGTTACTCTGAGAGCTGCTTGCATAAGACTGCACAGAGTCACCCACACTATAATGGTATCCCGTTTCGGTACGCGACCATTACGACCAACATTAAAATGGTCCCACTAGTACACCCACACGACCGTTATACGACGTAAAGGGTAATTTCGTTTTCAGAGTGTAACATTCCGCGACATACAAATGCAACGAGAAGGCATAACAGGAAACGTTTTAGTTTATTGCACAGTTATAACCAAGTTCCTTGAAATTTTAAAGTTAATGACCGATATTAAAATTTTTATTTTACCTTTACAAGGATCGCAGGATTTAATATTGAGAAAATGCCCTAAAACCAAATAGTTGAGATTTTACTACAGCTCGTAATACAGTACATTTACTTGGGGCGGTATTAATAATACTAACCCGGTATCCAATATGTGAAGTTTGAGTGCTACTGATGGGCAATGAGAAGGGGGGTCCAGCATAATAACCCGAATTTATTTCAATCTATAGTTTTCTTCCCTTAATCAAATGGCCATTTACTCTACCCCTTATGTACTATAAAATTTTAATCGAATTCCAACCTATCAAATCACTTTTTTGTATAATTTAATATCGTTTTTATGCGACGTTTTACTAGTTCGAAACACGAAATATTATCCGAAAATTTAATTAAAGCACGATTTGAATCGCAATCTTTTAACGATATAATCGCTACATCGAATTCTATCCGTTTTTTCTTAAGAGATAATAGATTAGTGTGTTATAATGGATCTTTGTTTGAAACTTTTCGCGAACAAATATATTGATTCTTATGCTATATTGATTTCTATATTAAATTTTCCTTGTAAGAGCATTTATCATCGTTTTTGCCACGTCATCTGCTGATATTTGTAGGAGATTATTCTTATGCTTGAATCGAAAACTCCAACGTTTACTTACAACGTGACATTTCTTCTATTATTGTCTAGAAAGGTGAGACGAGAAAAGGTTTAGTAGTACGATAAAAGAGATTAACAAAGGAAAATAAGATATACTGGTGACGGAAGGAGCAACACTATGATGCTTCAAAGAAATTTGCGTGTGTATCTACGCATTAAAAACTAGTACTGACGCAGATTGTGAATGTAAAATGCCGATCCGAACTATTCTAAAGTTAATAAAAATTTTGGTACTCCCATTGGATGAGACGAATTATATATTTTTTTTAATCCATCTTATGGTAAGAGTCTTGAACTTTCACTAAATTTTCTGGGAAAGTTCACGAAAAAATCTAGATAAACAATT
The DNA here is from genome assembly GCA_036250285.1 of Pyrocoelia pectoralis. Classification (NCBI taxonomy): domain Eukaryota; kingdom Metazoa; phylum Arthropoda; class Insecta; order Coleoptera; family Lampyridae; genus Pyrocoelia; species Pyrocoelia pectoralis. The sequence goes on along the minus strand of CM070081.1, from coordinate 22,732,235 downwards.
GTAGATTGAATTCGCCATTCAGAGCACATGGAGTCACCTTCTGACGCAAAACATTGATAAATTGTCACATTAACATTGTATAGCGTTTATAATTGGTTTATTGTCAATTCTATGTAAACAACTAATGACAAAAAGGGTGTATTTAGTACTTTTAGGTACATGTAAACTATTTGAGATGTTATTTTAAGTTAACTGGGTTTCACGAATAATTCTATTAGTAGTATAGCATTGGAACATCTAATCCAAAAAGTCACTAGAAAAGTTACTAAACCGCTCACGTGGGCTATGTGGTAAAAGCAGGTCAACCCCAAGGTCACCGAAGGACACCTAAGGTAACGTGCAGGTTATCGACCCCCAAGGCCATCGAAGGTCACCCAAGGTTACGTAAACTAGTAAAAGTTCGAAGAGTTCAATGACCTCAAGTTCAACGACCTCAAACGTAGGTCATGTGTTGAACAACCTCAAGGTCAATTTTCGGGGGTGTCAAATTGCAACTTTTGGCAACTTCCGGAGTGTCATATTACATTTTTTGGTTACAACAACAGCAGTCCTAATACAGCAACAGACTAGATTACCTGTTTAGCCGGTTTAGCCGTTTACCTGTTTAGCTGTTTACCTGTTTAGCTGTTTACCTGTTTAGCCGTTTAGCTGTTTAGCCGTTTACTTGTTAAGCCGTTTAACCGTTAGGGGTCGTCGAACTTGTTGAACCCATGACCTACTTTTTGGGGGTTGTTGAACCCGTAAGTTCAGCTAAACGGCTAAACAGCTAAACGTCTAAACAGGTAAACAGCTAAACAGGTAAACGGCTGGTAATCTAGTCTGTTGTTATTTTAGGACTGCTGTTGTTACCAAAAAATGTAATATGACACCCCGGAAGTTGCCAGAAGTTGTAATTTAACACCCCGGAAATGACCAAAAGTTGCAATTTGACACCCCCGAAAATTGACCTTGAGGTTGTTCAACCCATATCCTACGTTTGAGGTCGTTGAACTTGAAGTTATTCTCTTCGAACTTTTACTAGTTTACGTAACCTTGGGTGACCTTCGATAACCTTGGGTGTCGATAACCTTCACGTAACGTTGGGTGTCCTTCGACTACCTTGGGGTTGACCTGCTTTTACTACATAGCCCATGTGAGCGGTTTAGTAACTTTTCTAGTGACTTTTCTAGCGACTTTTTGGATTAGATGTTCCATTGCTATACTACTTTAGTGGGTGTTTAACCTCCAGTTACAACTGGTACCCTTGTGGTCGTTGAACATAACATTGAAAATACCAAAAACCATAATAATGATTGGTTATCCCATACGCATGACGACAGAAAAATTCTGACAGTTCTGATAAGCCTAAAGAGCGGCATCATCATTGTCCATTAGAAAAGTTTTTTTTGTGAATTTGTAAACGTTTATAATAATCCACTTCAGTCTTATTATTTATTTGCTTAGCTAAGGAAATAGATTTATCTAAATGATTGTATTTGAGCTGAGCTAAGTGCACTTTAAAAATAAATTTTGCATGATCTTTTAGATTACCCAATAAAATTGGTTACAATCTCTGCAGTTGGTATATTCGCCAATTATCGTTCATGAGAGGTGACACTATGCTGCTTTTTCCGATCAACAGCAAGCACATTCGTATAATTAGGCACCTAGTAGTTGAAAAATCGTGACAATTACTAATCATCTTTCGAACAAACTTTATTATAATTATACATTTTGAAAGTAAATTGTTGGGCTGTTTTTCTACATAATCGCCATTCAAATTAAGGTATTTAATTTATCATACTGTGGCATAAGCTTTTGTAGAAATCCGCCGCCTGCGATCACCGCCGCGGCAGTGGGCAGGGCTAGTGCCGCGATCTTAGCGTTTCTCTAAAAAAATTAAAACGTGCCATGCAAAACAAGGGCCCGGGAAAACTTAGCGCGAAAGTTTTGCTTTTCCACGACAACGCTCCTCCACACACTACCAATCGTACCAAAGAGCTGTTGATTGGTATTGAATGGGAGGTGTTCGATCATCCGCCGTACAGCTCGGATTTGGCGCTGAACGACTGACATCTGTCCTAGCGATGTAGACATGGGGCGCTCCGCAACGCTTTGACGCTAACGCTGAACTGCATACCGGTGTAAACCAGTGGTTGAAAAATCGCAGGCGGCGAATTTCTACAGAAGGGGTATCGAGCAACTTACGTCACGGTATTATAAATGCCTTAATTTGAATGGCGATGATGTAGAAAAATATATTATAAAGTTTGTTTTTTCATTTTGTTAATTTTTTATTTCAAAACGTTACTACTTTCTGGACAGCCCTCGTAATTTGATTCTTTTTCTTTTACGAGCTCACAATGATTCGAAAAATACTAACTCAGTTTCTCTCCATCTAGACAAACAATCCGTAATCTGTAATACAAGAAGGTGCCTTAATAGCTACTTGCGTCATCCGACAGATACGACTATCATTTTTACAAAATTCATAGTTATATTAGACCCAAATCGAGGTCACGTGTCCTGTAAAATGCAACGTTTCAAAAACCCTTATGATGAACGTACACTTATACTAGGAACCTTCAAACAATTCTCTCGTTGTAGTGTAAATTTCATCACCATTTATATACCACAAATGGAGATGACAATGTAAGTAGCGCGTGACAGTGGCCCAAAGAAAAAAAAATGACATGGGACGAAATAACTTCCCGTGGAGTTCTCAGTAGCAACCCCTGCATTTTTTTGCAATAAAGAACTACCCCATGTAGCATTTAATATTGGTTTAATATTGGCATTTTATTGTAAATATATTGGTAGAATATGAATGTACAATATTGAAATGTCAACAATTTTACATATTGCCTAAATATTACCAACCGATATTATTTCAATATTGGCGAAAATATGCTTGCAATATTGTTTTCTAATGTGTCCCAAAATAGTAAGAAAGGGGGTAACCTGTTGATAATTAACATTCGGCGGATTTTGAGAAAGTATCATAACGTTATTATTTGTGAATATTTCTTTCATGTTGCCTTAATATATCATATTAAATATTCCTTAATATTGTAACACAGTATTGTTGTGTTGATAACTAAGTACTGTGTATGTTGATAAATAAATATTGCCTTTATATTTTATAGTAATATTTACTAAATATTGTAAATACCTATGCATGTTATATTGCTTAAATATCGATTTTCACTCAATATTGGCTGCAGTTCGACAATATTGCCCCCAAAACGCTAATAAACGTTGCTACATGGAACCATTTCTGAATAAGGTATCTTAATACTTTTATTAAAATAGCAGTTAACTTTTTCATTTGTTTGTTCAAAAATTCAAAAAAACAAAATCATTTATTTATTCCTCTGTATTAATATCAAGCAAGTAGAGAAATTGGATAGGTATGTCTAAATAAATAGTTTATAAAAATACATGTGAGATATGGTTTTTTTGTGTTTTAAGATATTTTGTTATCAAGAGATACATACATACACATAACTGTTACGTGTTTCACCGTGGTTCCATTCCATTCCTCCAACACCGCGAACTGCACTGTTGGTGGCATGTCATTACTTTTGTTAGTTGTTGTAATAATTTTTCGAAAGACAGCTAAGAGCATATGAATTAAGCAGCTAGACGTTTTTCATTATTACAGCGTTGCAAAATCTACAACAGTGCTACAAAATTAAAAAATTCTGTTGCTCCGTTAGTATTGCCGGTGAGTCGGCTGCCCATGATATAGTTTAGCGACGAGCCGGTGGTACTAACCTATTCCTTATGTTCGTATAAAAATGTAATGTTGATTCAAAAATTTCGAAAGGGCTACTGCAGGAAATCAAACAAACCAGTCGCAATAGCTTAGAATAAATAATTTTAGGGAAAATTTAAGTGTTTTAATTGAAAACTTCTTCGTAGCTTTATTTATTCCAATTGGAGTTTCCGTCGATAATCAACGAATTCCGTTAATGAAATGTTTGTTATAATGCTGTAATTTGTCTTAAGCACACCAGTAGCAGTACAAAGCACAAGGAGTGTGTTTCATCAGCAATAAAGCTTTATCGCATCCAAGTCGCACCTTGGGTGATCCAAATGTAACATCAGTCATTCACTCTTCCTTACCGAAATGTCACCGAACCCAAACTAATAGATTAAAGATCTTAAACACATACGTCGTCATCCAAAGATTAAAAAAGTTAAATGGACGAAAACGACAATAAAGGACTGGTATACCAACATACGTTCCTTTATTTAGCTAATCTAATAGAGAGCATTAGGCAATAAATCAATATTTCTGTACTTGATGGGAACGTACAAAAGCAGACGTCAACAAGAACTCCTAAATTTCCAATAAAATTTATCAACGTCCATTCGTCTTTGCCGACTCTCTTTTTATTTAGCATCCCTGCAACGAGAAAATATGTGGTTACGCTAAAAGCTTTAGGAAAAATTCTTTGATACCTACATCCAGTCAATAATCAAATACCTCTCTACGAAAAAGCGAGAAAAAGATCTACTTACAGACAAAAGTAAGAACATAAACTTGGAAGATTGATCAGATCCCTACTTTACGCAATATTTGAAACGAAATAGAAGCGTTCAAGGTGACAAAAGAACCGAAAATTGAAATTCAGATTACCGATCTTTTACGCACTCACTCTACGATAAATTAGATTACGCGTTTCAACCTATGCCTTTACGATGGGCGGGAGTTAATGTTTAATGTATCAAAGTTATCTCGTTACGGATTAGTTAACGAAATGTCAGTTCAGTTTCCTGCTAACACTCAATGAAACTGCTTGCTTATTATGTATATTACGAAATTGTAATAAAGAAAATGAAATTTTGAATAATTGAGTAACTTTTCATAGAGTTGAAAATGGAACTTTCGGGTAATCAACTCAAAATTTAAACGTTCTTTAAGCGAGGCTAGCATAATATTATTGAAAATGTTATATTGCAAACAATGGTACCAGTTTTTTTAAGAAAAATAATGATTTTATCTTGAAAAGAACGTAGTTATTACAGTTCCGGGGTAAACGTGTGGAAAAATTCAAACAATGGCGATATCTTGAAAATAGTCCGAAGCACTGTTGAATTAAACAATTAACTTTATTTCGGTAAATTTTTCTTCACATTTGTTCGTAATCAGATACCTTCACTAAATGAAAGTTCGCACAATCTCACTTAATCAAACGAATTTGCATTTCTAAAATTTCGCACACTATACGATACCGTTGCGCATATAACCTTCGCAACAATTTTCGCCGCCAGTCAATACCATCGCGCGGAGTGTTCATATGGTAGCAATCCCTGTGTGCGTTTATGGTGATACACGGTGAAATCCCGTTTGGATGGTAACAGAAGTGGTGTGTCGAAAGCAACTAATGAACCTGTTCCGCGACATATTCAGGAGGGTCATACACCCGCAGCTATTGAACTCGTTATCGCCATCACCAGAGGAAGAGTAGCAGTCATTGGTGTTGAAGCTGGTCCTCATTCACACTAGCGCACCATACGCCGATGAGCACACCTTTAAACGATCCGCGACGTTGTACTGTAATAATACAAACTTATAGGCCATCTCAGTCTTTGTAGTGCGTTCATAGATTTCATTGGTTTATTGACTTGCTGTCAAAATAAAATTTGTTAAACGAACAAGTACCCACCAACAAACTAGTTAAAAACGCAAAAAGTGCAACATTTGAGAGAATTATAACAACAAATAGAACAAAAGGGAAGAGGAAACGTTAAATTGTTCGTTAAAGTCTTAAAAAGGAAGAACGTCTTTGTGGAAACCACCAATTATTATCTTCCGTGAAATTGTTAGTACAACGTGTTCGCAAAAGTGGAAGGAAGTTCGAGGATGGCCTTCACCTCCATAACAAATGAAGCTTACAACATGCATGGTAAAGTTTTGCTGGAAATCTTCCACCGTTCATGTTTTCGTGGTAAGATAGGGTTGTGGGAGGTCACTTGTTGTCCCTCTCATTCTCGTTTGATTTGCGTTATCCAGTCCTCCAGAAACTTCAATAATGTCCTTTAAGAATCAGCTACTCAATACTGCAATTATAACGACTTTTGGAAATTTGAGACTCGCGTACCTGTCAGTTTCTTGTGTGTTATAGTAATAATATTCACATTGTCCAAATCCTTCACGAATTCATCTTAATTTAAGCATAGTAAATCATACTGTAACAGTACCTCGTTTAATCGTTAAAATTAATTGATCTTCCAACTTCACCATTCTTCTTAAACCTTAACTACTAACTAACTTGTACAATTACTTTTTTGTCCAAAATTATACGTTGAAGTATTCCTTCCTCCCCTATAATCTGTTACGGCAAGAATTGGTCGCAACGAAATTTACGAGGAGCGATGGCCGCAGTTGCTCAGTGCTAGTAGGCAGGTGGTCGTAGGTTAGCTACAATGAGCGAAATAACGTTAAAATTGTGGTAGAAAAATAGGTAAAGTTAAGTACAGCCAAAGGGTGCCACGTAATTCTTCGAGAAAATAGGGCTGCTAATCCGAATTACGAAGGTATTAACAGTCATGGTAGTAGCGATGTCAATCCTGAAAGAGAACGGGGTAGTTTGAGCAATAAATAGAAAAAAAGAAATAACTTGGATGTGGTTATAATGAATAAAAAGAATTCAAATAAAATATGTAACAAAATGGCAGGTTTGTAAATACAAAAAAAAGGTTGTTTATCCAAACAAAAATTGAATTCTGTAGCACAAAATACGGAATCTCAATTACCTTTAAGTGAATCAAAATAGCAAATAAAATGATTTGAGGGACGTTAAATTAACAAACAAAAATATTGGGGAAACGATCGAAAGTTTACAAGACAGTAATTGCAATGATAAATCAAAATTTTACCTTACTTATCTTCACAGGATCCTTATGCATAAGTTTCCGTTGAGAAGTACCTTAAACAAAAGTAATAACACAAAACAAAATAACAAATCACTAGCTTGTAGTACGGGGATCGGATACCAAATATTGATTAGTTCAAACATTAAAATAGTTACGTTAAATTCAAACAAAAGAATCAAGGTAATTAGATAACAAATTAATTTTGTACAAGTCAAAATTAAATTAGCAAATATGTAAACTATAATAATTTAGAAAAAAAATGAAAAGTTATAGTCGAAATACGAAGGTAAAGTTACGTTATAGCAAGAGCAATAAAGTAAATTTAAAATGTCAAAAAGGTAGAAATAAAGTTAAAAATTCACGTAGTTGTAAATGTAGAAAATTAATAAATTATGAGCAATAATTGTAGAAAAGAAAATTGGCGTTTGGTTTTTTCCACTTAGCGACGGCGTGATAGAACTTGTTTAATCCAGGATCCGTCGGAAGTCGGAGCAGCGTCGATCGGGGATAGAGCAGTGGTTTTCCACGATCTTCACGTCAGAGTGATGAAGGAAAAGAAAAGTACAGATGTAGATATGGCAATGTTTTATATTCACCAGAAAAGCATGGAGTTATGTAGAAAATAAAAGAAATTTTGGTAGGTACAAGAAAGTGCTAAAAAGGGGAAAGCGAAATTAGGTGACGCAATTAGAAAAATAGAGAAAACATACCTGGAGATAATTATTCCAGCGTTTAGCGAACTAGGTACACTCTTTTTCCTGTGTTAAGAGCCGTAAGAATACGATTTTAGTAGATATTCAGGAAAAGCAAACGTTCCTCAGTATCACTAATTTGGTCGATAAAACACTTAAAGACGAAAATATCGATTTTTAGGATCAGCGTTTTACCATTTACCGAAAAAATTAAGTAACTCGTACGAAAGCGGGTATTAAACTGAAGGCAAAAGGTATTTGAATTTGAATGAAAGAAACTATCGCGTTATCAACGGATATGACGCAAATCAGAACAAAGCAGCATTCATTAAAAATAGCACCTAAAACTGTTAACTTGCAGTTTCAGGTTTACGATAAGAGAATTCATGGGAAACCCATTTCTACGATGTAGCAATTCTTAAAGAATATTAACTATTAATGTAAAGAAAGAAAATTAGAAAATTAACGCAAGGGCGTTACAAATCCTTCTTCTTCCTTCTACCTCTTCCATCCATCTTATTCCTCCCTCCCCCCTAAAATCTCTCTCCAACTTCTTCCTTCTTCCCTTAGATCACACTCCCCGAGCATATGACTCATGTTCTCCTAACCATTGCTAGATGATCGTTTCCTTCTCTCGTCATCCTATCATTCTATTCTATTCTATTCTACTCTATTCATTCCCGCACCTATATCTCGCCCAAATTTTCTTCCTACTTATATCAAGCTTTCCCCTTAAGTAACTTTGTACCCCTTCCGTCCTTATTTCCACGTACTTTAACTTCTATCTCCATCCTCTTTTACATCTCTTGCACCTCCTCCCTTGCATACCCCCCCCCCCCCCATTTGATAATACCCCTTTCTATCTTGTCCGTACTTTATTATCCCTTCTTTCACCTCTTTCCAACAACTTTGCAATATCCTACCCTGCCCCTACCCCCTCCATCCATTCTTCATATCTCATTGCCAACTTCCCAGTTTGTATGCTTATCTTCTCCCATTTTATTTCCTCTTGTACTATATAACCCGAGGTCTCCCTATACAAACCTAGTACCCATTTCCAATATCTACCCTGTATCCTTTCCAAAACCTCCCGTTCCTTCCACTCCCACCCCATATTTCCATCCCCTCAATCACCTTCTCTCCAAATGTTTTTGCTCCCAATCCCCATACCTGCCTTAATATTTTGTTCCTCCTAATATTGCCTAACTCCTTAACTTGTGTCTCATGCATTAATCTTTCTTCCAACTCCCCTGTATAGGTCACCGCGAGAATAAACTCGGACTGAGTTTCATTACTTTTTCTGTACTTCGATAATACCCTTCATTTCGGCACAATTACTTCAGTCTATAGTTTGTATACGTTTAATTCAATTCGCTACACTACGTCAGTGATGTCACGTCACTTGACACATTACATTTGGTCATTATAATTATTTAAAACATACTGCAAATGGATACTATAATGATGTTAAATTTGTTATTACTTACACATAATAACTACGACCTACATTTTGAAATTTGAAGCTACAATTAGCCAGAGTCGCCATTACTGCATCAATTTTATATGTTAATGCTTGATGTATCGTTATTTATGCAAGCCAAATATACGTCATTATTACGTCAGTCAGTAAATAGAGCGTTTTCCAACATCCAATTTCTTTTTGGCCCGATCCATAGTATCCTGAATCTACTATAAAGTGACGTAGCAGACGTCGAACTTTATAGAAAATATGCGGCTAACCTAATATAATATAATAGCAATATAACTGAGTTCAACCGAGGTAAATACGCAAACCTTCGCATTTCTAGGCTACAGATTTTGTTTGTTTCGTGTTTGTTTATTATTACTTTTATTTTTAAATAAAATCGAGTCTGAAAGAAAATGTTTAAATTCATTTTTGGTGAATAACCTATTAAAGTAAGGGCAAAAAAATTTCCCATGTGTAAAATTTAAATAGCAAAATTATACGCATCAATAACCTAATTGCAACATTACACCAAGGGGCAAAAAGAATTAATAAAGGAAGAGAAAAAACTTCGCTTCAATTGGCCCTTTTAAAAGGGCACGAACATCGGGTTCGTTCAGCGTTTCTAATGTAGCAAAAAAAATCAGTTGACCCTTAAATCTCCGTTCTCAAAACGATTTTTAGTCTCGTCAAATTATTTTTTTATTAACCGTCAGAGTGACAGTCATTTGTATGTAATTAATGATCAAGCGGCCATTTGTAATTAAGCATGCACACCCGTTTAATTGCCGGCTAAAGCAAATTATTTAAAATGCAAATTGCAAATGACAGTGCGAATTCGAAATGCTTCGATTACTTACACGTATCTGCCCTTTTTTTTCTTCCTTTGTTATTGAATTCGAGCGTAAACATCGTAGAGTATTGGGCATTCTTGCCACGAAAGGACCGAGAAACATCCCGTCATGGCGGAAGTATTTTGATAGAATGATAGAACAAAGAGTGCGCTGAAATGGACAACTTCTCCTGCTCGAGTTGTTTGCCATCGGTTCTGCAGATTGACCTTAATGTTTATTCTTCCGTAGCTTTATGCTTTTCTGTCGTCTTTCGTGCATTGTCTACATTTTAAGTGAAGGTTTATTTGTCCTTTTTCTAGCCCAGCGAGAGATTCTCCCTTTAAAAGTGTCTTGTTTGATTTCGGAGATGGACAACAATTGTCTTGTTTACGTCGATATGCTCACCAATCCTGACAGTTTGTAACGTAATTTATGCTGGAAAAATTGGGCATAGTCACGTTTAAATTAATGAAAGTTAGAATATCAAAATTATTCGATGCAATTTAGTTAGGGTTTTGTTGTATGTTCTTGACACATGTTGATGGAGGGTAGTTGTACAGTAATTAGATTTTCCAACCGTCTCTGATGATTTTAAATCAATTGACAGTAACATTAATTTTGTAAGCAGTACGTTTCACTAACGGCCTCCTCTTTTTAATATATTAGACAAACCAATCTCCATTATCTTATTACCCGTTCTCTACTTTCACCTCCTACTGGTTCTAAAAATCACAACGCGAAGAAAAAGGTTTTAGATGCAAGAATCCGAACGCTCTTTCGTCTTTCCGAATCTGAAATCAAAATTTCAAAATTTCAGCGACACACAACACCCTCACGCGCGCACACTCACACACTCACAGGCACACGCGCATAGCCGATTGGGGCCCTCCATGAATATGTATAAAAGTAACGAATAATTCCACTGAAATTCTTTATTTTGAATGTCCTACCCTGTTGCGACTGTATGTGTCATTATCAAACCCAGAAAACACATTTATAAATAAAATACATATAAATTATATAAGAGCTTTTTAGATTTATATAAAACTGGAAGAAAAATAAAAGATATTTAATGTCAGAATGTCAGCAATTTTCAAAATAATATATATGTCTATTAGATGTAAATTCTTTATATCTGTAGTCCATGAATTTATATACGTTTTATGTATATTTTATGTAATATTCACATAAAAAATATTAGTTGTAAAAGCGTTGCGATGACCAAATGGCAGCTACTGGAGCATAATGTAATTATTACCAATGTAAAAAATTATTTAAGCAGTTTCATACAAAAAATGGAAAAACTACATTTTTACGTGCAACAGTACTTTTAATTAACTTAATTCTTGCACGAACCCGTTTTTACCTGAACTGAAAGGCGACAGTTTATTGTGATATTATATACTTGCTTGAAAAGTTTCCCTTAACCGGATTCGAACCGTTGCGGGTGGGCGTTGCAAATTCCGAAATCCGACATGAGTTTTCTTTGTATCCGACATTGTACCACTGCGCTAATCTGAAACATTCCTTTTTTTATTTCGTTCTTCCTAACATTGCGCTGTTTCGCGAGTTTAAATTATGTTTGATTATATCGCTGAGTGAAGTCTTATTCAATGATTACCTACCTTTATGTTAAAAATGACCAAGATTTAATTTATTTTATATTATTTATTTTCTATATAAATTAGACGCATTTTAGTCGATACGGATCTAATATTAAAGGTACGTGAACTACAATTTTTGGCGTTATAGAAAACCCGCGCGTGCGATTAATTATGCGGCGCAAATAGAAACGGATTTTTATTTTCGACAACATAATATATGTAATGATAATTTATAATTATATTTACAGAAGGCATTCATAAGAAATATGTAATACTTCTTACATATAAGATTTTACATATAACGTACATAAATCTAATCATATAAATATGACAGCACATAAATTTCATGGGTAATATGTAATTATCTACATGTATATATTGTGTGAATTTCTGTATACAGAATATCCTTAAGTTTATATACTATTATGTAAAATATACGTAATCTGTTACATACGGTTTATACAGTGTGTCCACGGATTGACTTCACTATAGGTGTAAATGACCAAAAATTTTGGAATTTCAAAACGATTTTTTCATATTCTGCCCTGCTTCATTGGAAATGAATTTTCATCATATTTTTAATTTTTTTAATTCAAAGCCGCTTTGATCGTGGAACAAAAACTATTTTCTTTGCAGGTAAAGTACCTTTTTTATGTATCATAGAGCAAAATTTTATTAAGAAAAACTGTTCAGAATCAAAAAATAATAATCAATGCAAAATTTGAAAATAATCGGCACAATTTCATGAAACCGTTATTTTTATTTATTAAGACGACTATCATCGATTAAATCGGAATCTATGCATACAACATTTCAAACATTACATTCTCATTTGTTTACAAACAATACTGATTGTCATTTTATGGTCAGTTTTTCAATTCTGAACAGCTTTTCTTAATAAAATTTTGCTCTATGATTCACAAAAAAGGTACTTTACCTGCAAAGAAAATAGTTTTTGTTCCACGATCAAGGCGGCTTTGAATTAAAAAAATTAAAAGTATGATGAAAATTCATTTCCAATGAAGCAGGGCAGAATCTGAAAAAATCGTTTTGAAATTCCAAAATTTTTGGTCATTTACACCTATAGTGAAGTCAATCCGTGGACACACTGTACATATAACATTATTGAGGAACACTTACATACTTGATATACAAAAAAGCATATGTAGGGGTATTTACTTCAATCTTATATATGTTGTATGTATATTTTATATGTGTGTTTGCTGGGAAGTATGTTAATTTTAGAGGTTCATTTGTAATCATCGAATTTCAACTCTAATGCTTGATAATGAGACCAGTTAGCCTCGAAACATTTCGCGTTTATTATTCATTAAGTAAATTTTAATTTTGGTTGGTTTTCACCTACGTTTAAGGTTAAACAACGAGGTGGTGAGTGGTGAGAATTGTATACTTCTGTTGTTAATGTTATATGTTGAATATAAATCCCAACTTGACTACAGCCCCTGTTGCAGTAAGTATAAGTAACCATATCCACGTTTCCACCATTCCAAATTAGAACAAAACTATAGGTAATTAATTTAATTTGTAACCTGAAGGGTTAATTATCTCGCAATTCAAACCCAACCATCTACTGGAGGATCGAAGAACCTCACAGAAACTGCCATATAGTGGCATGATGGCACGGGTGAGTGGGAAATATTCGGTTCTCTCTGACAGAGAGTAACAAAACTATTAGGATAACAAAAAAAAACACTATGGGGACATCGACATCATTCCCGAAACGATGAGGCTCCAAAATCCCCTTTTCAAAGAAGAACGCGTTGGGGCTTAAATTCACGGTGGGAATCTGAAAGAGCACATCAATTGACTGTTTCCCTCTAAAGGGATCGAAATCAGGGGAGGTGGAAATGGAGTGGTTCACCCTAAAGGAGTTAGAAAAATGTGAGGACAAAGATACTGTATCCGGATGGTTATCCGAAGAGATGATAACACGCTCATCTCCATGAAAAGGAAAGGTTCGGCGCGGCTTATTGCGCTTATTAACCACCTCGCCAAATTCCGTAGCAGGATTGCAATCAACTGACTGAATAAACATACCACGATTTCATGCAACCAATTTTAAATAACGAACGCGTTGGGTGCGAGGGGGGGCTTTGTTCAAGGTGATCCCCACAGCCGAAACGACTAAGGTAGGAAACGTGGTGGAAAAAGCTATCCTTGTCTCTTGATGAGATGAGTTATCAACTCAGTGTTAGTGGAAGGAATTTTGTTAGAGGAAGCTAAGTGCCCGCGCAGTGCACACTTAAATGGTAGAGATGCGACTGCCATCGGAATGTCCTTTAGAAATGAATGGCCTGGTATCCTAGGGGTCACTATTTTAGCTTACCGCGCGGTTCTACAACTGGCAGTGCCTTGACGACTAGAAAGGGCTTACGCGGACGTACACAACCGAGTGGTAGCCAAGACAGAACACGGGTTAAACCAGATCAGCAAATGGATGAATCTGGTGGGTTACAAATTAAAGGAATGCTGATCGCCTTTAGAAAAAAAGGATTGCTCTCATCACCACAAAGGTCATTGAAGCAACAGTAAACGTAATCAGAGATATAGGAATACTAGGAACTCAACACGTTAAAAAAGTGGTGCGAAGGTCTAAAAATGTTTCTTTGTAAGTGTGGAGGCGCCAGGGAAGATAATTGGCCTTTATATTCATGTGAGGTGAGTTGGAAGGTAATACGAGGTGGTTATTTTAACTTTTTAACCCAGCACGCGAAGAATGGGTATTACCTTCGGTAGTTTAAAAAAAGACGGAGTGAGTGTAAGAAGTGTGGGACGAAGGACACGAGGCTGCAAAATATCCACACTTTGTTTGTAAACCACACAAAAACCTCTTTCGTACCATTTACAAAGAAAATGTTTCCATGGGAAAGGGACAGCATCCCATCCGTACTAGTAACTCTGGGAAGATGTGCAGCCCACCACCCATAGTGACTCACTGATTGTACACAGCGATGATCATATCCACCGTTCCATATCGGTCAGCCCAGTAAAATTAAACAAACCTTTATTCTCTTAATGTGTAACAGGGGAGATGGACACGACGTGGTGGAGATTTTTACACTGATCGCGTTTACAAATGATTTTGAAGGTTGAAATGATTAAGGGCCCATACGAATTGAAAACAAACTCAGAAGAGATACCGCAGTAGTATCAACGGACATGTGGGCCAACGGTAAAAAACGTTCAAAGCTAGTAAAGCGTCGTCAAGGATGCTTCTGCTAGAAAAGAGATCGGAGGGAGTCAGACTATCAGGCAGCCTGTCAGCCCCAATAGTATTCCAGACAGAGACCTTTGCAATTAACACCTCTATTGGAGGATAAGTCTATCAATAAGAGGCTCTCATTAGTAACTACTGACACGCAACATTATAAAAGCTTTGGCGGATCTACAGCCTAGTACTGGAGCACTCCCAGAAAATTTAGTCGAGCAAAGCGTGACTTCAATTTCTCGTAGACAGAACCCACAGACTTCCCAGAAAGGAAAATTACTCCGAGTACGTTGGCGCAGGTGCTCCGGTCTACCTTGCGGCAGCTATCGATCATCCCGCCACCTCGGGCAACGCGATAACAAGAAAACTCGTATCGTCCCTCGTCACCTGCAGCTCGCCATCAGGAACGACGAAGAGTTGAACAAGTTGGTCTGTGGAGTTGCTATCACCCAGGGAGGCGTCTTTCCGAACATCCAGGCGGTACGATTGTTCAAGAAGACCGAGAAGTAGGCTTAAATTCGACAAACGCAATGCCGCTCAACGAATCAAACATCAGGGGGCAGTATTCGATCGAATTAGCTGTACAGTTGGTTATTGAGCAATGGAAACATGTTTTAGATCAGGGGGAAGTTTTGGATCATAAACAGACTGAAACTAGGGAAAGATTTGTGTTTATTGGATGACCAATGCACAGAAACAACGTCATAAGGTAACTTTTAGAGTACTTCGCTCACAGTCTTGATCTGACACCTTCGGATTTTTATCTTTTCGCCTTTTTGAAGTTATTTATGAGTGGACCGACGATGAGATCGAGAGTGTTGTCAAACAATGCGTGACAAGTAAACGCATTGGCTCACAGAGCGCATTGCGAATGAAGTTGACTTTGTTCCAAAACACTATGGGAATTTGTAAATTTTTCAAAAATATATGGCTTCTTCGACTGGTGTATTCTTAGATTATGGACCTTGTATAAATGCAATATTAAGGTAATCCGGATGTATATCAGCAGAAATTATCGTTAACTTGATACTACATAAAAAGGCTACAATATCTTCCTATTAATGTGATGATAAACTTACTTAAAGTTGCATTCCTCGTTAAATTTACTTTTCTTTATTCAACGAAATTTGGTGTAACTTCATCACACAATTGTTCGGTTTAATAAAATTAGAGAATTTGACTTTTTAAGCCTGGAAGAAACCGGTCTGTAAAATGATTTTCAAGTCGAATCTTCAGTTTTCATACTGATTTGGAGTTTCTAAACTAATTAGACATGTATGGAGAATCATTAGAATTTACTAATATTACCTTAAATAATCGACGAAAGTCGCCATTTTGGTAAAATGAAATTGTATAAACCAATTTACATCTTTTGTGGCCATGTTTCAATTTAAAAGTTTATCTGTACCGCCGTATTGGTAACTTACTTTTGGCATCACGATTTCGACTCGAATGCTTCTATATTCGTTATGATTTTCAATTTCAAACGTAAAAATTACGTAACCGGAAAATGATTTCTGTTAAACTTTAACCTCCTGCACAAGTATTTACGGTCAGATGAGTTAAATGGAGTCGCTAAGGTTAATAGAGAAAGGGAGATTTTTCTTTTCGAGCGTTACAGATATGATGCATGAAAGAAATTGATTATGGTGAATGCAACCCCATATTTCCTTTCAAAATAATTATACCTACACATACTATCCCGTGCTTGCATAATGAAATTGCAAGAAGCTTTTACATTAAAGGTTGCATCACGAGTATATATTTACGTAGTCACGTTTTGACGCATTTTCTCATTAGTATTTTAAATGAAACTTTGAACTTTCGAAAGTTTATAATGTACCATCCTATTTTATGAAGAGTTAATAAACCGTGATACTTATACGAGGTACATTATCGAAGACAACGCCGTAATCGTAACATTAAAAAAATAACGATGAGGTTATTACGAAAATTAACTTTTATGTAAGAGTAAAAATAAACTGAAAGTTTAGTGGTTAGAGATTGAAAAGAGTTATGGAAGCATTAAAGGAAATTTCAATATGTATTCGAGAAATATCGCTTTTCATGCCGAGCTACGTTTACAGTGTATAAAATATGGAGGAGAATAAATTACGGGGAGGAATCGGATAAGTTAAACTGCCAATAAATAATAGCTTTTTAAAAAATTACGGCGTTGAAGTCTAAACGAATGAATAATTTATAAGGGAGTTTAGATACCTTTACAGAGTCACGGGCGAAATGTGTGTCAAGCGGAGGGTGAAAATACAATACCGGAAAAGTAAATGTCAACTGTCCCTTTTACAACTGATTTGAACCCTAAGTCAAATTACTTACTGAACGGTCCAAATTAATTTCGCGGTTCTCTCACACGATTTATCACACCGCATCCTCTAAATTTACTGTGGATAGGATGGAAAAAAAGTGTATTTGACATTTTCATCATACCGCGGCGTAAAAGAGAAAGGGAGCGAGAACGCCAAAGAACAAATTGAAAAGATATTCCCAAAAGTCTTTGATTTCTTTAAGAATCCTAACACTCGTGTATTTATTTCGCTTGTATTCCTCCCGATTGTAGCTTATTGATTCGGAAATTTAATCGGTAATGATATCCTTGAAGAAATTTAAAACGTGACCTGACTACAAAGATGTATGCTATATGTATGCTCTTCCAGATTTTTTTGACAGTCAGTTTTATCTCTTAGTTGCAAATTTGATAATGCTGCTTAGACATAATGTAATGCGTATAAATATTTATAGGATATTTTTGGGTAGAAGAAATTGTTCTGTCAGGATTTGACCTAAGAAAATTACTTTCGAAAAGTTCTCTTGATACTCTCTGACAACATCTTTTGCTTGTTTCGTAATCGTATTACCATTTTTCCTTTTGCCAAAAGTTTATATGGAATTCAAATGAATGAAGTGTCACGGTGTTTTTGACAAACAAACGGACTAATATATTTACGAAGTTCGAATGGAATTATTTTAGATATAATTCGTCTCCTCCCTTCGGATTGTATTCCTTTACATAACGAGAAATTTTACGAAATAAGTAATTCCTTTTGGAGAGTTAAGAGAAATTCATTTCCATCGTTCGTTTTCTTATTAAGAAAAATTAACGTAATGTTTGGTTGATGCATTGAACATATTAAAAGATCCCTTTTAAGTGGTACTGTACTCGCCCCCTAACTTCCCTTGCGGTTACAGGAGGGTGAAAAATTTTAACTTTGAAAGCGTAATGAAGTGTTTGGTACTGAGGCTGCGACGGAAATTTAGGACTATCGACATCATACGTTTGTAAGCTTATTATTTGGCAAAAAACTATCGTGACATTAGAAGAAGTTGTTTATCTACATTTTTCATTCATATTTTTAGACGTTAGCCCTCTTACACGTATGGAGCAAGTCTGGGTTTGCCTGAATATTGTTAAACATAGTGTTAGGATGGGGATTAAGAAGAACGAGAGATACTCAGCAAGTAAATCGCCCTACGCAGTGTTACGGTAACAATTGATTGGTAACGCAATTTATAATGCAATGGTTCGGAAGCTCAGTTATAAGGGGCAATCTAATGGGGGTAGGTTAGCAGAACTTAAACTCAGCAAGCAAAGAGGGGTAGTCAAAGCTAAAGTTGATTTATATCAAGTTAACGAATATAGTTAAGTAAATTTAGGGCGACACGATAGTTCTTTAGAAGGTTAATGCTGGTAATCAGAACTACGAAGATCTTAGCAGCTTGTAGAAAATGTGGGTATTCGGTAAAGAAATACACTTGAGTAACGGTAGTGGTGGTTATAATGAACCAAAATATAACAGTTAACACTGGTAACAATGAACAATTAAATATAGATATTATAACAAAACTTTACAACATTGAATGAAACAATAAGGTGGTTTAACTTTTTACCTTGGAACGATTTAACTTCACAAAAATAACAAATATAATGCAAAATAGGTAACACAAAAATATAAATTTATGTCAGCAACCGACTTGGTAAATGTGCAAAAGTCAGTAAATGTAATCAAACAACTCTTACCTCTTACCTCCCAGTAGTGTTGTTGCGCAACCACAGTACTGTTGAATTATCTAAACAACGGAAGTTAATTAACAGAAAATTAGGGCTGCGACAAACAGACCGACTAAAATATAACAGTATCGAATGTTGACATTTAACTAAATAGCACTTGGCTTTTGAGTTTTAACTTTAAGTAAAATGAATTCTTCAAGGTAAAAGGCAATAAACATAATTGACAAAAGTAATTTTAAAGGTAACAAGCAAAGGTAATGAAAAATTAACAGAGAACGTATCAAAGTGAATCAAATAACTTATTTAAATTGAAACAAAATATGATCAACTAATTCAGCATAAACAATTTAAGCAATAAACAATAGTCAAATTCAAATAATAATACGCAAAAATGTGAGGTTAGTAAACTTATCAATCTTGTTTCCAAAAGTTGACGCAAGATGGCAGCAACTGGAAGTCTTGAAGTAACTAATTTCTTAAACATAGAAATATCGGAAATAAGTACAGGTGAGGTGATGAACAGCAGTTAAAGTTGTTTATCAGGAAACTAACCATCGACGTTCGACAGCAAGTAGAACGGAAATTTACAACAATAACTTCAGATAGAACTTAAGACAAATTCTTCACAAAATGGCGGTTAGCGTCATCCGTGAAGTATGGAAGGTAAAAGAAAACCGTCAAGAAAATGCTAGGACAAATAATATGAATTACTGTCAGGAATTCAAAGAGTAACGTGATATTTAATACAAAATCATTAGGTACATACCTCGAGGATTAATAATTTCCTGGAGCGTGGCAAAACTTTTAACGTAAACGAAATTAATGCGTAAAGCCGTATAATATGATTTAATGGTATTTAGAATAAGCACTAATAAATGTCGAAACTTTCACGTAAAGACGGTAAATATCGATTATAAGAAAATTGTGAAAATTCGGTAGCACTAGTAACGTGTAGTTCAGCAACATAAAGTCGAAAAAGATACGCAGTTAGAAATCGAAGTACTATTTATGTAAGCTCGGAGATCTGGTTTTCAATCTGAAACGAAACGAACAAAAACGGATGGTCAGGCAATTAGAGATTAGGTGGCGTACACTGATAGCCAATTAGAATAACGAAAAGCACCGCCGAGTAGGAAATCTGTAACGGAACCAACGTAAACGCCAGGTACAGGACCGACGCTTCGCTTAAGAAAAAAACAATAGAGATGTAAAAAAAAGTATAGAGGGCGAACTCTCTTGACTCTGTAATTCTTGCTAAAATCAATACGATCGACTTTTGCGATTTAGGCAAATAATCGAGCAACGTAACAGCAGAAATGAATATGCTACGAACAAGGTGGACAAAAGTAAGCTCGATGATTTTTTTACAAGGGAAAAGAAAGGAAGAAAAAGAACAATAACATAGTAAAAGTGTTTATCGAATTATGTCCAGGACACAGAGCTGAAAACTAACTACTACTCTTAGAGCAAAAAAAATAAAATAAGATAAAGCGACACAAAAATGTGAAGAGGTCAGTAAAGATTCAGGAGGGTTGTAAAGTTGGAACGGTATATTTTTATAATGCAGATTAATCTAAAATAATAATAATGTAGGTAATGTTCTTACACCAAAGTCCTACGTTAATTTCACATTACAGTTACAAAAATTCAAACCAAAGACGTGTTACGGCAAGAATTGGTCGTAACGAAATTTAAAAGAAGCATTGGGCGCAATAGCTCAGTGCTAGTAGGCAGGTGGTCGTAGGTCAGCTACTATGAGCGAATAGTGTTAAAATTGGGGTAGAAAAATAGGTCGAGTTAAGTAAACCGAAAGGGCGCCACGTAATTCTTCGAGAAAATAGGGCTGCTAATCCGAGTTACGAAGGTATTAACGGTTATAGTAGTAGCGATGTCAATGCTGAAAGAGAACGGGGTAGTTTGAGCAATAAATAGAAAAGTAAATAAATTTGATGTGATTGTAATGAATAAAAAATTCAAATAAAATATCTAACAAAACAAAATGACAGGTTTTATAAATACAAAAAAAGGTGGTTTATACAAACAAATATTGAATTCTGTAGCATAAAATACGGGATCTAAATGACCCTTGAGTGAATCAAAATAGCAAGTAAAATGATTTGAGTGACGTTAAATTAGCAAACAAAATATTGGGGAAACGATCGAAAGTTTTACAAGGCAGTAATTAAATCAAAATTTTACCTTACTTATCTTCACAGGATCCTTATGCATAAGTTTCCGTTGAGAAGTAACTTAAACAAAAGTAATAACACACAAAAAAATAACAAATCACTAGCTATTTACTCGCCTACATTATGTATTGAATGCTACTTTACTGTCACGGTGACGACCATTTTTTCTGTAAGGAACCCATTTCCTGTCATTGGCAAAACAAAATTGGCGAAGTAAGGTGGATTCCGGATTCTAAACTGTTACCATAATGTCTAATATTAAGAGGATAAACAATTCCACTGTGTATTCAAACTTTGGGAAGTGTTCTGTCGATACTGTTGTGTTCATCATGTTCGGAGTGTCGACACGTCAGCAATCCCTTTGGATGCTAATGGAACTGTTGCCGCGAAACCAGCGAAGGAATCTGCTTCGCAGCTTCTCAAGAGGACGTCCCCCCGCGGTTACTGAGTCCGTTACCGCCATCGCCGAAGAAGAGGCAGCAACCATTCGTGTTGAAACTGATCAGTGTTGCGTACGCCGACATAGACCCGATGACCATTCCGCGAAGTGTTAGTGTTAGAAGACAGAACCATGCCACGCATCACACGTAGAAAATAAACCTTTCGACTATCTTAGTGTGTCAAACCTCGGGGAGCGTGATTTTAGAGTCCACAATATAGGCACAAATGGGCCGATTGACTATCTTTTGAAACGATTTGGAATAGACTGTCAGCAGATCTATGGATTGTATAGGCTATAATGTCAACAAAGGTGTTGAAAACCTCGCCAATTATGCATGGTCACTAAATAGTGACTTTCTCCACAGCGAAACCTATCAAAAGTGCCTAGGTATTTAAATCTTATTTTAGGAAATTAACTATGCATCAATAATATTATTATAGATAGAATTAGGAAATTCAACTTTTTAAGCCTACCAGAAACCGGCCAAGTGATAGTAATTCTATGAAAATGTCCGCAAAAAACGTATTTAGCTCTCACGCAAGCTGAATATCGGTAAAAAAGTTGGAAGCTGAAATTAAGTCCACACATTAGATTACGGTCTGTTTATGATCATTCTCTAGAGCGATTAACCACATTTTTGTATTCTCTCTCACGTTAGTTTTCGCCTTACCACCCAAAATATGATAAAATTGTACGGTTTAATCTCAAATAATACTTCCAAATGAAAAGTGAGGTTAGATTCGCTCTCTCCTCTAGATCCAGTAAAAATGTAAAATTGCATTCATTATATACGAAACGTTCAGTAAATTAACGTTAAAGACGTATAAATAAGTACTACATTCTATTTGTATTTCCACAATTCTGACTTCAAAGTTTAATTCCGGCCTATTTTCGTGTTAATTAAAATTAAGACTTTCTCAGTTAGATGCGCCCGTTTTGTACTTTAGACTCGTTCTACTTCCGTTTCGTAAAAGACATCTTCATGCAAACAAATTCTTAAGTAAAGAGTGGCGCGGAAGCCACACCGAAGAGAGAAAAGGGACGGAATTTGCTTTTATTTTGCAGGTATATTCTAAAGCTAATCTTAGGGACAAGAAACAATATTGGAAATTTTCCGCAGTATAAAGCTTTACGCCACCCTGTTATACTTGTACTATTTGCATAATGAACCGCTACGTAATACCTACCAAAATGTATTCGTGCTAGAAGAATTCATAAATATAAGGGAACCTTTTAAGTTCCATTTTAAAATACGGGAAGGTAAATCCTATTACCGCTTTATTTAGTTTTTGTTTATATCCCGAATTTCTGAGAGCCACATTGTAAAATTAGACCTTTTCATTAAATTTTAAGTACTTAAAGGAGGAAAACAAAATTAAACTTTGACACGGTAGAAGAGATGTTGTGTAAAATAAGGTGAGATTAGTAACAATTAAGGGATGTTCTGTCCTTTTGAGAATTTAACAATATTATTGCTTTGCAACAGGTACCTACTCCTTTAATTTGGTGACCGTAATACAGTATAATAATACAATACATGTACAGAGTCCTCTCGATGAGTAAAAATGTCTGATTCGGGATTGAAAGGGGTGCTTATTTTTGGATTCCCAGACTGCCTACACCAGAGCAGTAGATCATGTCAAATTTTTATAAATTTAACTGCTATGCAAGGCAAGAGAATTTTTTTTTAGCGAATGATTACCAAACATGAATCTGCACACACAGCTTAGGTTCACGAACGGACTATAGTAGTATAGCAAGGCCAAAACTAATCCAAAAAGTCACTAGAAAAGTTACTAAACCGCTCACATGGACTCTGTAGTAAAAGTACGTCATCGATGGACACCGAGACGGTTTAACCGTTTACGTGTTTAGCTGTTTGGCCGTTTAGCTGTTTAGCTGTTTACCTGTTTAGTTGTTTAGCCGTTAACCTGTTTAGCGGTTTAACCATTTAGAGGTCGTCAAGCTTGTGGTCATTGAACACATAACCTAATTTTTGGGGGTCGTTGAACCCGTAAGTTCAACTAAATAGCTAAACAGGTAAACGGCTAAACAACTAAACAGAACGACTAAACAGTCTCGGTGTCCTTCGATGACATTGGGGTTGACCTACTTTTATTACATAGCCCACTGAGCGGTTTAGTAACTTTTCTAGTGACTTTTTGGATTAGTTTCGGCCTTGCTATACTACTGACTATTACTAAATTGAAGCAGGAGTACAAGAAAGGGAATTTTTGTTTCAAATCATTGATCTTTCATTGTTGATTCATCATCTTCATATAGGGACGCTGCAATTAATAACCCTACCCCAGGGCCACTGGTATATTGTAAAAGGTGGCTAACTAATGACCGTGGGGGAGTAGAGCTGTCGCGTATGAAGGCTAATTGAAGTTAAATTTGTTCTAGCTGGAAGTAAAATGTGCAGTTATTAAATGAGAAAATTTTTTGTATGCCTCTCGCCTAGGTAGATTCATGCACATTCAACATTAAAGGTTTTTTGATACGTTGTATTTCTCAATGAATATCTTTGTTACTGTTAGTGACGTAAATCGTCGTTTAGACGCCCGCTGATATTGTATGCCGCTGGTATCGATAAATCAGTAGGAACCAATAAGAATTAAGTTAAATTGATGTACGGCAACGTTTTTAAAATCCCGATTGTTGCTGCCCATTCCTCTTTTCTATCGTGAACTTTCGTATTTGTATGTGGAAAATCCCATTAACTGTCGGAATTGAGAGATTCAAGTGGGTAGTAGAAATTTGACATAAGTGGTGGTGGGAATTAACTTTGATGTAAATCCTGCTCGCCGGGTTATACCGTATTTTGAAAAGCGTTACCTCAGTTTTTCTTCCTTTTGAGGCAAATGAATTTTTTTTGCGCCAATGATTCGTTTTGAAGACAGTCATGTCTAAAGTGAGAGGCCCGAACAAGAAGCGAAGGGCGTACTAGTGGGATGATGAGTTGGCGGAGATGCGCGCAGACTGCGTGAGCAGAGCCGGGAGAAGGACTGGCACTATACTGAACAGTCACGAGGAGTATAAAGAATGCCGTATGAAGTGCAAGAAACATAGAAGGGAAAAGGCGTGAGTGTTGACTACGACTGTGCAGAAATTGATTAAGATGTGAGGGGCAAGGCCTATAAAATAGTCACCGGTAAGATTGGAAAGAGGGAGAGAGAAAGAGGAACTAATAGAAAAGGTGAATACACTTTTTCCGGCACGGGAAAAGTTAAGGTGCCATACACTTCAACAACAAGAATCAATAGAGGGGTGTGTAACTAGAATAAATCATAGCAGCAGAGTAAAAAATGCTAAAGGGGAAGGCACCGGATGGCTTACCACCGGAACTTATAGCACAGACTGCACACGTAGCGCCGGATAAGTTTATTCCGCCCTTCGACAAGGTTTTCCGTAAGGGTCCATACCCGCGGACTTGGAAGAGTGCTAATACCAAAGAAAGACCAAACATCAATACGACTGATCGCTCTAATCAGTCATCTAGGTAAGCTTTTCTAAAGAGTTGTGGCAAATCTACTCTCAAGATATATAACTTTATCACCCAACCAGTATAGGTTCCGTAAGTAGTCGAGACAGACAAAGCGGGAATATGGAGGACTAGGGAAGTAGCCATTGTAACCTCTCTCGACGTTTGCAACGTCCTTAATTGCCCTGCTAGCGACGGTTATGATGGACGCACTCGGACGCCACCCTACATGAAGAACAACAGCTACCTGTTCGAAAGGAGAGTGGAGATTAAGCTACCGTCGTATAAAATGGAATCGGAATCTCAAAATGGAGGTATCTGGATCAGTAAATAAAATTTACTGTAATCCAGTAATCTCTTCCATGAATTTATTCAAATACGGATATAAATAAATATACATACGTTATATCCGGACCCTATGTAAATACAATAGTAATGCAGGTCCGGATTTAACTCACAAATCCGTATATCCGTGGATCCGGATTTAATCCCTAATTTCGTAGATCCGGATTTAACCTTGGGATTTTCGATCCCGATCCACAAAAATCCGGTTGTCGGATCCATTGGATCCGGATATTTTTGGATCCGATAACCGGATCCATAAAATTTGCGGATCTGTACAGCCCTAGTTAATATGGAGGTTCCTCGAGGGGTCAGAATTGTAGCATTCGGAGACCACCTGATGGTAATGGCGACGGGCAGGGAACTGAATGAGGTGGTGGCAAAGACTAATAGAGTTATAGAAGACATCGACGCATGGATGAAATAAAAGCAGTTTGGTAGGGGTCAAATCCAAGGCGACATTTATAGTGGGAAGAAAGAGGATTTCCCCCACAACAATGAAAGTCAAAGGTTCGGAGGTACCGATACAGAAAGAGTTAAACGTGATAGACGTTACGCTAGACACCGGCCTGACCTTTCAACGGCATGTGACTATCAAATCATATTAATGCTAAGCTGTAAGGGCCCAAGAGCTAGACACGACTGTGAATAATGCTGTACTCTATGGGATCGAGGTATGGAACAAAGCGGTGGAAATGGGTAAATCCCAAAAGATAAGCTACAACGAATTACATCTTTGAGAGTAGCATCGCGTAACACACGGTCAGCAACGAGAACTTATGGGTGGTGGCAGTAATCGTCCCGCTTAGACTCCTAGTCAAAGAAAAATGGAAGAGAGCTACACTAGAAAATACGATGCGGACGTGACACGGAAAGTGGGATTCCAGGAAATCATGACCCACATCCAGCAGTGGGTCAAAAGGAAGCGTTGACCCAATTTATAACCGACTGTGCATGAAGAAAACGGAGTGTATCTGACAAGGTTTAAGAAAAGGTATAAGGATGAATGCGTGGACTGTGCCCAGAGAGAGTGGGAAGGGCACGCAGTACTAGAGTGCGACAGGTGGGAAAGAGGCAAATGGCGAATAAACATTTAACTGGGAATTAACTTACATGCTAACAACATTATTCACGAAATGCTGGGCAGCTAGGGAAGGAATAAGAACTAGGAAAAGAGACACGCGGGAAAGACAGGCACAGAGAGGAGCATGGGAAAGAAAAGAGAATATTATAGTACCGCCACCCCCAAAGTAATGTCGGTGCATTCACCATCTCGTAAGTGCAGCATGGTGCAGGGTTAACTTTTGGACATCGTGGAAGGAAATGCCATTTTTGCAATAACCTTGTGCACGGCGTACGTTTAACCGGACTAAAGAATGCCTTCAAGGTGTATTGTGACGTCATTCGATGGATGTCGTTCCGAGTGAGATCGAATTTGAAGGATGTTCCTATATTCGAGAAACACATATTACGGCAACTCTGCGTTACGCTTGTGATCCCAGTCTTAGTCCACACAGGTTGCTCTTCTTCTAAACCTATTGTTAGGTAACTTGAACTGGCCAGGAGCACGTCAAGGCAAAACAAAACATAACCATCGCCATTCACTGTACTGCCTTCAACCGTTCAACTAAACTTCTGCTGCAACATGATGATTATCTTTCAAGTTGCAGCAGTGTTACCACTAAATTTTATTCGACCGCTTCAGTAACAAATTTTATTGCCCCATAGAAAATGTTCGGTTCATAAAGTTAAACACGAACAATTCTGACCCTCTAACTTTGTTATATAGAAACCACTCAAAGGGATGCTATCAAAAGGAATTAAAAGGAAGTGTCAAAGTCATATCAGTGCATTTTCACGTTTAATACTTATTAAATGGGTAACATTTCTATCGACTTATTTATTTAAAACAAATTAGTTTGTCTCAAGCGCTAAAATTACGAAAGAAAATTGAATTTTCGTCCCTCGAGATTTTCATCCTTACACTTTCTAAACTGGGTCAATTGTAATTGTTTTTCAATTGTATTAAGCCTCTATTGCCTTTAATTACACTTTAAATTCAATTTTGAAATGTGTCTTCCCCGTATTAAGGTCGTGTTTTAAGAATCAAACTCTTCTTGGCTCTTTTAACTCCAAATGAAGCCCAAGGTGCTTGTATGGAACTTATTACGCCTAATTTTCTTATGATTTCCATGAAGGTGTTCTTTAATCTAAACTTATACTTGCTTAAAATATGAACAACAATTGTTAAACTCATAAAACTGAGTGATGAAAGGAAATTAAGTGGTATCTACAAACATTGAAGGTTTTCGTTTCGGTTGGGTTTTATTTTAAAGTGGAGCAGATTGCGATTTGTACCTGAAAGGTCTAGGTTTTGAAAAAAGGGAAGACGTATTCTGAAATGTTGCCCAATAATTATTAATTTTACATTGAATGCTCTGGATTAAATTATGAATTCAATTTTAATTTCAAGGTTTGCCTTCCAAGGTTTAGAAATAGACTTGAGGTGAAAAGATCAATAAAATTTTGATAAAAAAACTGAAGAATTCTGATATTTTTGTCGCTTTGAGGTATTTAGGTTTATTTTTGATATTTTGATCCGTGTCGTGTCCCTCAGGCGTTTTTATGTGGATTTTCTTCAATTTTGAGTAGTTTGTTGAAGACGATTTTTTGATATTTTAACACGTTGGCTGCCATGGGCATCACCAGTGAACCCATCATTTTATTCAAACTAGGCCACGGGCATTACAGTAACATGTAAATAAGTTAAAGGTGAAACAGAAACTCTAAACCTTCCCCATAAAATTTTTTAAAATTTTATGGGGAAGGTTTAGAGTTTCTGTTTCACCTTTAACTTGTAAGATCCCCCATTTCGAGTTAATCAACACCCAACGATGGACCCAATCACCTTTAACATGTAAATATATTTTCGTGGCTTCGTAGGACTGCTTTCATACCTACTTGGTACGTGGCTTGGTGGTAACCCAAAGGCACCGCATATTGGGTACACCCTGGGGCTCTTATGATGGCAGCCAACGTGTTTTAATTTGTCGCTGTTTAGCGTTGTTGAGGTATATTTTTTAGTTATAAGTTGTTTACAGAAGATTCAGTTCATGATGGAAAAATTCTGATTGATTTAACCGAACGTCCATCTTAAAGTTAAGCAGGACGAAGATAAAACTTGCGACAGAAATGGTCACGGGCCACTGTCGCATGAACAAACACCTGCACAACATGGGACTGACTGAAAGCCCGACATGCAGGGGTTGTGGTGAGGCAGATGAAACGCCCTATCACGTCATCTGCCAATGTGAGGCATTCATAAAGGCAAGGGAACTCCTACTTGGAAATGAAAAAATTACACAAGAGGAAGTAACGAAGATTCGCCCTACTAAAATCCTGGACTTTGTGAAAGATACAGGTATTCTTGAAGGGTAAAAAACACCGGGGAGCACAATAGACCAAAAGGTCGCAGTGCGGGGACCTATTGGGACCACCCCCAGAACCAATAATAATAATAATAATAATAACCGTAGGTGACAGTCCGATATTATTGCATCTGTGACTCTTTGGCGTTTTTTGGATTACTCTTCAAATCATTACGCCAAAGTTCTGAGTTGATTGCTAATATTTAGTTCGCGATGCCGACGTTCTGTGTTCTTTACTGAAGGTTCTGTTCACCACGCCAAAGTTGTGTGTTGTTTGTTGAATATTCAATTCGCGATGCCGTTGTTCTGTGTTATTTTGCTAAAGACGAGATATCTTAATTCTTGGCTCTTTGCGTTTTTTTTTGGGTTTGGTACTTCAATCCATGATGCCAAAAGTAATGAGTTGTTTGCTGAATATTCAGTTCCCGATGTCGATGTTCTGTGTTGTTTACTAAAGAATCTATGTACTGTGCCAAAGTTCTGAGTTGGTTGCTAAAGATTTAGTTCGTTATGTCTGTGTTCTGTGTTGTTTGCTGATGTTTTTGTTCGTGACGCCAAAGTTATGTGTTGTTTGCTAAAAATTCAATTTCCGATACCGATGTTCAAGAATTTGTGCATTATGCCAAATTTCTGAGTTGGTTGCTAAAGATTTAGTTCGTGATGTCTGTATTCTGTGTTGTTTGCTGATGATTCTGTTCTAGACGCCAAAGTTCTGAGTTGATTGCTAATATTCAGTTCGCGATGCCGACGTTCTGTGTTCTTTGCTGAAGGTTCTGTTAACGACGCCAAAGTTGTGTATTGTTTGTTGCATATTCAATTCGCGATGCCGTTGTTCTGTGTTATTTGCTAAAGACGAGATATCTTAATTCTTGGCTCTGCGTTTTTTTGCGTTTATAGGTACCTACTTCAATCCATCATGCCAAAAGTATTGAGTTGTTTGCTGAATATTCAATTCCCGATGCCGATGTTCTGTGTTGCTTACTAAAGAATCTATGCATTATGCCAAAGTTCTGAGTTGGTTGCTAAAGATTTAGTTCGTGATGTCTGTGTTCTGTGTTGTTTGCTGATGTTTTTATTCGTGACGCCACAGTTCTGTGTTGCTTGCTGAATATTTTGATCATGATGCCAAAGTTCTGAGTTGTTTACTAAAAGTTCAATTTCCGATACCGATGTTCTGTGTTGTTTACTAAAGAATTTGTGCATTATGTCAAATTTCTGAGTTGATTGCTAAAGATCTAGTTCGTGATGTCTGTATTTTGTGTTGTTTGCTGATGATTCTGTTCTAGATACCAAAGTTCTGTGTCGTTTTTAGTTCGCAACATCGATTTTCTGTGTTGTTTG
This sequence comes from Pyrocoelia pectoralis, assembly GCA_036250285.1. Classification (NCBI taxonomy): domain Eukaryota; kingdom Metazoa; phylum Arthropoda; class Insecta; order Coleoptera; family Lampyridae; genus Pyrocoelia; species Pyrocoelia pectoralis. The sequence continues at coordinate 22,702,295 of CM070081.1, read as the reverse complement.
CTGAAGGTGAGAGTGTGGATTATAAGTGCTTCAATTCACGATGCCAAGTTTTGAATTGCTTTCTAACGATTCAGTTCGTAATGCCGATGTTTTATGTTGTTTGTTGAACATTCATTTCGCGATGCCGATGTTCTGTATTGTTTCTGAAGATTCAGTTCGTGATATCAATGGTCTGTGTTATTTGCTAAATATTTTGTTCATGGCGCCAAAATTTTGAGTTTTTTACGATGCCGATATGCTGTGTTACTTTCTGAAGATTCTGTTCCTGATGCCAAGCTGCTGAGTTATTTGCGAAAGAAGTACATGGAGCCACCGTTGTCGATTGGTTGCTAGAGATTCAATTCGTAATGTCGATGTTCTGTGTTGTTTACTGAATATTCGGTTCGCGATGACAGTACTCTGTGTTGATTGCTAAAAATTCTGTTCATGACGTCAAAATTTTGGGTTGTTTACTAACGATTCAGCTACTACAGAAATATAAGACCATGTCACAGTCTGTAAATTGTGGTTGTGCGAGAATGGGCCATACATTTTCATAAATTGTTGTTACCTTACGGAGCAGTACAGTATGTACCTACACGGGTTTCTAAAATCGATCGTGACTATATCTATAATACCGTGATAGCTTTACAATCCGTACGTTCTCTAATCTTCACAGCTTAGTAATCAGTTCCACTATTTGGCATTGTTTTTTTCTTTTTTTTATATAATAATAATTTATATCGAAGGACGAATGACGCTCACAGGCATTTAGATCGCACTTATGAACCTATCACTGACACGCCATCTCGCGTGCTAAGAAAATGAAATTTTTACCTATAAGTAAATGTTAAAAATTGTTCTAATAGATAGGAGAACTGTCGGGCAGATAATTTCAACCGCGCAGGAATCTCTGATATCTTCCTTCTCCTAACACCCATCCTGTCTGACACTTGAGACCCTGTCCTCATCCGAGAACCGTTTTACGTACTCCTAACCTGTTTACCGAATAACTAGCCATATTAATTAATTAATTAATTCCTAAAGCGACCGTCAACTAATTTTACGACTTTAGCCCGTCACTTAGTTTCAGCCGCTCTGTAAAGCTGTGCAAATGATCATAGCTACATTTCAATATCGATCATCATTCATTACGATCTTTTGGAATAAGTGGCCATGTGTGAGTGGCCTTTGGTCTATGTAAATGGCGAATTGTCGCCCTTCGAGCATGTGTAGAGTATGATCTTTTGCATAACTATTGTAGGACTTCTTTTGAAGAGAAAATAGTGCCAATTGTTACTGTCAATGGTGTACGTTAGGCAATTTCCATGCTCAATGTGTGGCCTTCAAGGTCATTTCGCTTTAAGCTTTTTGGACGAGTTTCCGGCAAAATTTTATCATGCCCAAAACTTGCCGTGCAATTACAAGTTGTATAATCAACCAGATAATCCTTTTGTGCTGCTTTCCTTCTGTCGGGTGCAAACGTGCATGGCTCACCTTGGTGTCTAAACTTCCATTTGGGGGAGTCTACAATGCCTTAGATCAAGATTTATGCGTTTTGCTTTTCCTGATTTCCGGGTTTGTTCCAGAGTCTTATGACGTTGTGTTACTGCCTTTCATTTTCATATTCCATTATTCCAAGGAACATTGTTCCTTTTTCCTAAAATTGTGCTCAGCTACTGGTGTTTTAATGTTGTATGCTCGTTTTCGTGACATTCTTAGGGAAATATTGCAACAACAAGAAGGAATAAATAACCACCAATCCACGGACATAATTTTAGCGTTTGTGCCCTTGTTATCAAAGTGTGAAGTTACGAGAACACCTCATAGTGGGCGTATTTCGACAGTCCTTTGTTTTACCAAAACATTGCACTAACCGGCGCAAAATGCAACACTAACCTGTAAATTTTATTTCGTAATTTCGACCATAGAAAATATAACCTATGTGCCGTTTATGTTCTGCTAACTTCACGAACCTTACGATTCAATATTGTTAATATAGCTCACTTATAAAATTTCAAGGGAACATATATAAAGTGTACATTTTCATGTAAACCAACCGGTTGTATAAATGTACGTAACTAACTGCACTTTTTTTTCGTTACAGCCCGTCGGGATGTACCTAAATAAATATGAATGGGCCGGTTCCCAAGAGCTCGGTGATTGTTCCATAAGGATTAGGGAAGCGCAGCTTGAATTTGACGATGGCACTTGGGAGTGTCAAGTAACAGCAAGCGATTTTCACACTCAAGACGCCCTCACGAGTCTACCAATTCGTTTAGTAGTTAGGGGTAAGTTTTTGATTTTATTCAACATTATACGAACCGGAAGCGTTTTAAATATCGACTAGAAAATAAAAAAAAGACGACTTCCACAACTCTATTTCGTCAGAAAATTTAAAAGAGAGCCTCGGGCAATCGCTAAACTTCGAAAACGTTAATTGATAAATTAACTTCTACATTTACGAAACCTTTCAATTAATTAATAATAATATTTCAGCTTATCACAGTAATTATATTAACTATTTGAGGGAAATTTTATTTTTTATTTGCTTTGATTTGATCCTCCAACGTGTAACCTAAATCCTTCAGCTCGGAAAGGACGTTTTGGTTCTGTTGTATGTAATCGACCCAGCCGCCGTAACTGTAATCGGGATGAATTCCTCCATATCTTTCGGGTAAATACTTCGGATCGATGTGTTTGTGTAACGATGCCATATCGGATCCGTGGAAAAAGATGCGTTTTTTTATTTCTTTGTTCATAAATGGCTTTACCATAGAGTAGCCCGCTTTGAAAAGTGGAGATTGGTTAACGACGTGGACGGCGTGTGTTCTAAGAGGATAAGTCCACTGCAAATAAAAATAAAGGTTAATTATTTTTACAGGCTCATAAGACCAATGAAATTTCAAGCAACATTTTAATAATAATCATCGTGGCTCAAAGTCTAATAACAGTTTGTTTGAAATGCCCTCATTTTCAAATGACGTCATATCAGATCATCTGCTTTGTTACAATTACGTCAATATTATAACCAATCTGTTCATTACAATAATTTGCGTAATAATCAAATTAAGTAGGACGTAATAATTATCTTCTATGTGCAGTTTAAGCATAAAGCACGACATTTTGACATTCTACGACTTTGTTACATATTTCAGTATAAAACAAGAAAGGTGCTTGTCTAACTCACAATAAGCTTCGTATTCTTCAAATATAACAAGCACATATTGGCAAGAACCAATACTCTGAGGGTGCGATAAAATTTTACCAGTGGAAGTACAGACAAATTTTGGTCATAATCACGTCAATTATACGTTATCGGCGATACTAGAATTATCGAGATCTTGAAAATTTTAAAAATTGATGTTAGAGTTGGCACAGCGAATGGTTAATGACGAATCTTTGTAAATCTGCAGATTATCCGTTGCTTTATATCAATCTTTTCGTCGCAAATTCGTCACTTTTCGGTTTACGGGATAACTTCAAATGTTAGGTAATCTTATGACATTCTATTTGTAGTATTTTCTCGAACAATGACACATTTTGCTCGAATCTGATGCCAAGTAATCACGTACTAATATTTCAAAAATTGCAGCTTGCAACATTTCATCATAGTAACGTAAAGGTGGAAACAAAACTTTTTTTTTATCTAGATTGTTCTAAAAATAATTACAATTTTTCATAACACCACCATAAAGACGTCAGTTTTGAAAACTTAAAACGTAATCCCCTTGAGGGCCTTGAGCCGTTAAAAATTTACAATCAGCATACTTTTAAAGTCACAATGCAGCCTATTGCAGCCAAGACAGTATTGCATGGTTAACGTCGTAATCTCACTTCGTCACAATTTCGTCAGCTGGTAGCCCAAATTCGCTAATTCCCAGTTACGAAAATGTGTAGTACTTATGTTTCTTTGTTGCCATAGCGGTGAAAAACCCTTCACAAATATATTCTTATCAAACACGTCGATTTTGCGTCGTCACTCTTCTATTGACTAATATTGTATCGTCATAATTGCATCAGTATTTACCAGATTTATTAGTTATAATTTAGTTCCTACATTTACTTTTCTTTTTTCGTACGTAATAATTAAAGTATTTTGACAATACCTTTAATCCGTCATAATTACGTCAGTTTGAACACAGTTTTAAACTCAAAAATTTGGCATCGATTAAACTTAGATTTATTAATTACGTCGAAATTGCGTCATTTTTACCCCATTATTACGTTAATAAAACGAATAAAATCTTCAATTTGGAAGTCGTAAAAATCAATGATGAATCTTTATCAAATACGATACTAAGCGTCGTGCACCTCGCATCTCATTTCATGTCCAGTTTTGTATTGAATTTTTGCATATTAAGAGAATTTTCTCAACAATTGATTACTTCGACGTCGATGTTTTTTTTTTTAATTTTGACACCACTGACGTCATATGTACGTAAATCCTCTACCTATGTAGTATTTCAGTATTTGTTAAAGCGTTGAGAGTGGACAAATTAAAGTCATTCGCCACTCCACTTCACACAGCAATGAGGATGATGTTTGTTAATGAATCGGAGTCCTTTTCGTCAAATTTTCATGAGTTTTTGGTATCTGATCATGCAAATCTTCAAGCACCATCTTACTGTGCCCTCCGTTCGCTGAAAAATCAATAAATTGGCAATTTAGTCATTCGCTCCCCACTTCATAGTATACTCTAAAACCAAAATCAGTTGGTGAAATCCATTGGATGTGTGTAAGGCTCAAAAAAAGGGTTGCATGAGCAATAGACAGAATAACAAGGGGGAGATTTTGTGCCTTATTCAAATGAAATCAGTATTCAAAAATCTAAGCAGAAATAAAGTCATTCACCACTCTACGTCACATTGTAATTGTGATGATCTTTGGAAATTGACCTCTCTTAACAGGGATTCTTCAACTTTTGTATCTGTCCAAGAAAATTTTACCAGCGTGTTTCAATTCCGGAGAAATGGATAAAATCGGAATCATCAGTGTTCAAAGGCCGAAGTGGGCAAACTAAAGTCATTCGCCACTGCGCTTCATCCTGTCATTATAATGTCCCATGCAAATATGCCACAAATTCGTCAGTTTTTGGTGAAAGTCTCCGCGCGTTATTTTGCTATGCCCACATTTGCTCACAAATCAATATTCAAAGGTTCAAGTGACCTGGTTAAAGTTATTCGCCACCATACTCCATATTGTAATTGTTGAATGAATCAAGAGTCCCTCTCGGTAGAAAGTCGTCGGTTTTTGACGACCTTTGCAAACGAATGACAGTTCTTCTTGTCAGTTTTTGGTATCTGACTAAAAAAAGCTTCTTACTGTACCTTTGATCTACCGGCAAACGATTCAAATCGGAATCAGTGTTCAAAAGCTCAAGTGAGCAAATTAAAATCATTCGCCACTTTACTTCATACTGTAACTATGATGATCTTTGCAAAAGAATCAGAAGCTTTCTATTCAGAAATTCGTCAGTATTTGGTATCTGATGCGGTACGAGTTGTACAGAAACACTCCAGGATGTCAGATATGGTCATGTCCAGTGGCGTATATAGGGGTTGACCCCCCCCCCCCCCAATTAGTTAACATTCTGCACAAAATTCTAAATCACATGGTCAGCCGTAAATTTTCTCATTACCGAATTGGGGATAGTTGACTCGACCTGACGAACTCTCATGTAGACCCCCCCCCCCCGAACATTATCTATAGCTATGCCCCTGATCATGTCAGTATTCCTTCGCACGATAACATTCAGTTTCATCTACCATCATGCTGGGCTTGGGGTTCCTTATGGTTGGTACTGCAAGCAAACTGCAGACTTTGGACTACAAAATACTGCGGGATACACCTATGGTAAATTGGGAAGCGAGGTAATTCCAGACTAGACAATCACTTAAAATACAAGAGTGTCCCCTTCAGACATATCATGTTCAACAGACCTTTTGTTCTCGGTCGCATGGTTGCCATTAAGGTACGCGTTTTTGCCACTGTAAATCTTGTGGAGGTAGGCGTCGATGTTCATCATCGACAATTCAATTGAACAACTCTAGAAAATCATGTACTTCCAATGTTGATTTAGATATAATATTTATTGGATGCTCTGTAACCGGTGGTATATAATTCGTATACTCTATATGGTTCCTTTTCCTGCAGGCGTTATTTTGGTAATACTCTCGTAGGTCGATAAGCATCACATCAGTCAAGAATTCACATCCTCTAATTATAAGCAACTAATATAGATTTCAAATTGAAACTGAAATTAAATGAGAATGTCACACTCACTAACATCATAACTACATTTTCCAACTTCAAACCATAATTAATTACAGTCGTCATTATTACGTCAACTTTATATGTTAATGCTTAATGTCTTTCTAAGGGAATTTCCCATCACTGTCTGCGCAAGGTGAAGAATTAGGCCACATTATCCATACAATTGCGCAATTTATTTGAAACGAGCACATTTATGCATGCTAATCGCACGTCATTATTACGTCATTAAGTGAGTACTTACCACAACAATGTCGATCATTTGAGCAGCAATTTTCGAATTCATCTGCTTGACATGTTTTATCTTTAAATCACCTAAATCGAACAAGCAAATGCCTCCTAATATTTGCGTGGAAGTTTCCAAGAGCGCCAATTCTAGCGTAACGAGAGTCGCTTGAAACAGCTCACGTACACTGATTGTCGTGGGATCCCAATGACCTAAAACAGTGCGTCAGAAAAAATTGAAAAAGGACTTAAGCGCCGATACCCAATCTATAAAATAGAATTCGTCTTCCATCCTGATCGTGAAAAGGTTGCGTACTCATTAAATCGGCATCGCCTATTGCTGTAAGTCGCTCAAAGTACACATCCTTGTAATATTCTGGATTCCTCTCCTTAAAATCGTAATAATTCACGAGCTGAAAAAATGTAGGAAAAAGGATTGAGGCGCTCGCTTGCTCAAAACATACTTACGAGTCTGTGAGCGTGTCTTACAACAAAATGTCGCGCCCTCAAGAAACGTAGTAGAAAATCGTCGTCTAGTCTGTGCGGTGAGCATTCTCCCCTTTCTGAAACACATACAGGAAATGCTATTAAAGCACGGCATGTGACGGAATATGTCAAAGACTGAAAACATGAAACACCCACATACTAGATGGTATATTGGCTTTATTAGTAGTTCCCGGTTTTCATTTCAAACACTGCATCGCGTACAAGCAACATACTCGAGCTGAAATTACATTAGTTAAGGAAATGGAAGAAAATTGCAGCTGAAGTATGATGCTTTGTAATCTCGAGACTATACAATTTTATTATGGCTTCTATCTATAAGGCAATTAAAAAGCCTGTCTACGCTACGAGCTGCCTTATTTTTATAACGCATTCCATTTTATTACGTTCATGTTCTCGTTTAAATGTTAGCTAATTTCATTTTGTTTGCGGTTTACAATTACTGCATACGCTGAAACGTAATTAACTTATAAGAGTGTTCCGTTTAATTTAATAGGTCGAGTTTGTCTAATTAATAAAATGTGACAACTTTAATTAGTGAAATTTGAGCCAATTTGAAAACATTTGTTCACAATTTCGCTAATCCTTGAAATGTATAATACCCTAGAACACATAACAGAGCAAATTAATTATTATTAAGAATTCAAGAATCGCTCTTTTTCGGCAAATTTTGGTGCAGTACCTTAATTACAATTTGTAATTAATTCAGATAGAAATCCTAAAATCACCTCATTCTTTTATTCCAAATGTAAGTACCCTGCTTTATTTTCAAACTTCATAAATAAACCCATTACGTACTAATTGCACTTATTTGTCTAATTAAGGACATTTTTTTCTTATAGGCTGAAATTAGTGAACAAAAATAAAACAACAATAAAGAAAGGACCAATCTAAATTTCATTAGTCAATTACAAATAATTGTAATTCCCACAGAGAATAAGACTGATCGTAAGCTTAAGGTTTATACATAAATTAGGGCAACTGCCGAGAAGGGTGTTTCAATTATTATAATGATTAATTGACAGTAGATATAAGCTTTAATGAATAATTTATAAAAACTTCTCGATCCCTTAATACATGTTTAAAGGGCGAGCAACCCACTGCAGATGTTCAACAATTAGGGCATCTTCATTGGCATGTTTAAATTAATTTCATTTACAATATGAGTTGGATATATTAATCATGTGAAATCATTGGGTGATAAATTAGTAGGCAGATATTTAATATTTAAATCATTTGGCGTTCAATTAGGTAATTAACGTTAATAAATATTCAATTAAAGTAGATTATTATACATTCCCAAGTAACGATTATCTGTATGAGCAAAGAAATTTGTTGTAGTTCTTAAATTATACTACATAGATCTAATTAAAATCAAGATTTGGCTTTTTAAATTACCCTCCGAAAAATGTTGACACCTGGCATCTAAAAATGTAGAACAATAAAAAATACACAATTAGCGCAGCCTCTAATTTTTAAAATTAATTAAAGAAATTAGGAACCATAAAATTTATAATCTATAATTGTCGTAGAATGCTGATATAATTGTAATTAAGATTCTAAAGCTTAAGTTTCATCTACATACTCAGGTAAAACACCACAATTTGAACTGAAATTGGAACAGCCATAGTAAATATGTACCTAATTAGGTCTTAATTAACGTTTTTTTTATATTTTAATTATTTTTCCAGTTTTCAATATTTAGATATAACCATAACACTAATTTTGAAGTTAAGGAAACGTAAATAAAAGTTTTAAGTTATTAAGTTTAAGTAACAATGGCTAATTAGTCAAATGCATTGTAGGAATTAAATCAAATTTAAACGTAATTCCTCGGTCTCTGAAAATCGTGAATATATAGCACAACGAATTACTTAATTTATTTAATGAACTGATTTAGATTAGTCACATAATTAATATAATTTAAATATAAGTACAATTGTTTTTTTATTTATTTAAAAAAAATTTAAATATAATTCTGGAAATTAATTCTTTGAACTTCAAGTGTTTGTTGAAAATCTTATGATTTAAGTAATTAATTTTTAGGACAACAATTAAGCAAGTATTGTGATGTTTACGTGTAACAAGCATCTTACGGATTTCAATTTAAGAGATCTTCAGTAAGTACATTAATTTATCTATTTTCATGAAAAGCGCCTTTGATCACGTCATGGAAATCACTAAATTAGGCAAAGAGACCATTTGGGATGATAGCACAAATACTTAACTAGAAGATAAATCAGGCTATTGCAAGTTAATTTTTTAACTAAGCAATCAAGCCAAATCTTATTGAATTGTATCAATTGAAGGGTTCCTTTAAATGCTGTACAATTCAAAAATTTGCTACTCATTGTGTGATCGAAGTGGCAGATAAAGTGGCAACTTAAATTTTTTAATTAAATTAAACATTTCCTTAACACGATCTCTTGGAATGATTTTACAGTTGAACAAATTGATACTTAAGTTAAAACAAACCTAATTAGACTTAAATATAATTAAACGTTTCTTCAAAATTTATTATAATTTATGTTACAGATTGCATAATATTTTACATAATTCCGTTAGAATTATATTCCCTAGAAACTGCAGTATAACCGTCAATATTAAAATTGGGAAAACTGGTAACTGAAATCATTATTTGAAGCTTTGTGATACTTAATTTAAATAATATAATTAAAAATTGATTATATTTCACGTAACTAAAACAACTTAAATTACCTTTTAGATGATACAACTTTGGGTAATTAGTTTTAATTAATTCTATAATTGAGCGTTCTCCTTTTGCAATTGCAAGCCGTTCTTTAGATCTGTAATTCTAGAATTATGACGCCCAACGAATAGTTTATTTAAGGACTTATACTATAAAATAAGAACAAATTAATTGATTTACCGTTCTTCTGCGGAAACCTAATTAGATATTAATTACTTAATGAAAGTTACAAATTTAGAGCTTAAAATCAATGTGCTTTACAATTGTTGGAGTCAAAATTATGTAATAGCACTAATTGTAATTAGCGTGAACAATCTTAGTAATTAGGTAATTTCAATTAAGCATTTTCTAACATTTTCAATATTAAAAAATGCAGTGATAGTATTGAAGTTTGTAATGCTGCTTTGCGATATTTATCTTTTTTAAGTACAGGTAATGCTTTAGGTGCTTTCTGAGTAAAACTTCCTATGACTAGTATTAATAAGGTGATGCATGTGTTTTAGTTTAGTTCCAAATAAATTAAAATTCGCAATTATGGTCACCGAAAGTTACAAATTAGAAAACAAATCAATTACGATTGACCTGTAGATAAAAGTAATTCATTGACCTTTATTTACGATCTGGTCTATTGAGTTCATAGCATGTATTGCTTATTTCTCAAAACACATTCAATGTAAAGTATCGTATTTATAAATTTAATTACCATAATTGCGAAAATTGGGAATTGTGATTTACCTTATAAATAGGTACATGCATGATCAACTGATTGAAATTGATATTTTCGTACCCAATACGTAATACTGTAAATGAGTATTATTTTATTTACAAAAACTGAAACATGATACTAATTAATTTTTTAAATTTTCAAAATTAAGTTAAATTCGGTATAATTCACTTAATACGTAAATAATAGTTTTGTCCATTTGAGATTAAATAACTTATTATTATGTCTAGTTTACGTCAATTTACGTTATAATTAATTATTGAACCTGTCCTAAGGCAAAGTTGAATGGGCTTTGATTACAACATAATATTTTCTTGAAAAGTACCATTTTTGTAATTAGAAACAAATTAAATTAGAAATTAATTTTTTTGTATGAACCCCCGTTCATTTGTTTTTATTAATTTAATTCATTTTTGTCCATTTTTAAACGATTTCAATTAAACCGTTTGCGTATGCAGAATAAGTATCCTTAACAGTATCTTAAGTGATAATTGAAATTAGAGGCACTTAAATATTTAAAATTGAAACCCACCTATCCAAAATTAGAAAAGCTCAAATTTGCGCATACTTTCACTCATTTTCAAAAATTGAAAACATACACCACTTAATTTGAGCGTTACATCCTTGACTGCTAAGTTGAAGCAGAGTTATGCTTTAACTACTAAGAAAAGCATCAATGTAGATTTATGAATTACGTAAAAGGCGCTTATGTTCTCACCTTTTGCTTCCTGCTAATAAGTTTCGTCTAAGTTGATTAAATTACAGATTGCGCAAAATAATTAATGTAATTAACCAATTTTTTTCCCAATGAAATCTTGGAATGCCTTTCATTTGGCAATAGTTCACGCGAACGCGATAATGTAGTTTAAATTATGTAGTAAGTAGCGTGAGTCCTTGTAGAATTAATGAAATTCTACCAAATTACAAGCTTAATTGAAACGCTCATCTAACAGTCTAGAATTCGTCCCCAATTCGTCATTAATTCAATTAGTCTTCCTTTAATTATGATTTGAGTAACACTGTCAGTATTTGATGAAATTTCTTTATTGGATGTGTAAAAAAATCTCATTACCATTAATAATTAATTAGAATTAGCGGAATGGTGACCTGCTCTGTGGTTTACAAAATCTGTTGCCTCGTGTGTATCACGTTTCTAACATTTAAATATAAGTGCAATAATTATAATGCAATTTTCTCAATAAATGAAAAAATTTGAATTAATGGATAAAAATCTGCTTCAAATAATGACGGCGATATTCAAATACAATATATTATTACTTAAAATGCAAATATGTAGTAGGTTGTGTAATAGATGGAAAAACTTGCATTTGCATACTTTATGAACATGTTACTTCACAAATATCCATAATTAATACCTGCAAGTACTTAATTGTTAGAAGATTGTCTAGAATAATACAGAATTACTAATTTCTTAATATTCTCCACACGTAAACAACATTGACTATAAACTGTACGTAATATGCAAATATTTAGAAAAATAACTCGCTTAAATTAATGTTTCGAGTAATAAAAGGTGTGAAGGTTTAATAAATAAAGGTAATCAAATTCATACGTCAAGGTATTTCAGATATTTTTTTTAGTTTATCGTGTTAGTATAGATCTAAAGCAGTTGTACACCTTGTAGGTCATAAATACAACTGTGGGGGGTGTTTCTTGTACTTTTGAGCGAGGGTTAATCCCCACTTTTGGATATCCATAACCAAAGGTATCTTATTTTAACTGATATGTTCAAGTTAACATCCACTAACACCATATAGTCGTCATATGCTCTGGGAAATGTGAATTTATTATTTCGGTGTCATCATAGGAGCCTGTGCGGGTAAAAGTAGATCAGAAACATCCTCGATACCATTTTATGTTTGTTTATGTGTATTTTGCTCTTCCTTCACAACGTAGCAGTACCTACCATTTTAGATTAATGTTATAGTAAATATATATATATATTGAACGAGCAAAATAAGCATTCCAAATATATTGACGACTGTCAATTATCAATGACCTTATGCTTGTTGGTTTGTTATAAATCTTTCTTACCTCGAACTGGTAGAGGTTATTTAAAACGTCAAGGTACCTTAGTAGAAGGGTATTTTCGTTCATTTAAGAGCTACAGCACAATCACGAATTGTATTATAATTTTTGTAATTTAACACGCTACTTTTTGGTAATTAATCATGAGAGAATTATATATTGAGTACAGTATTGTATTGTAAACGTTTATGTAAGTAAAAAAGGTGGGGTACCAAAAGAATTAAGAGGTTGTTACTTTATAATTGAAATATCTCATGCTAATCGTCCTCGACATCAAATAGGAGCGTTGATGCTGGAACTACCTACATAATTATTATGGTACCCACTGAGTGGTATTACCTCTTGAATACTTTACATATAAATATGAAACCAAATAGTAAATTTGGACGGATGGCATTGATATGTAAAATATATAGTTATATTTTAATTAAAAGAAATTACAAGGTAATCTTCTTAACATGGAGGTCAAATGAAAATATAATATTCGATTTATTTTTGTGTGAAACAGTCATGGGAATTGGTTACGATTACACTACACCACCACTAAGAATTATGCCATTGTTAAAGAAAATACTTTCGTCATGCTGTATCATCATTATAATGTTAAATAGAGGTTTGAGGTGAAAAATATAAAAAAAGGACTTTTTAGCAGTGGTTAAACGTTTTCATTACTTCAAAAAAGGCACATCAAAAGTTTAGTGATTAGCATGCAATGGTTCCAACCCCGGGTTGGTCACATTTTCTAATTCAATTTGTAAATATTGTCTTTCGAAGCTTTCTGCAGTTCTCCCAATATGGCCTGAAAGCGCAAAATGTAGTCTGATGCGTTTTTAGTCCTTCCTAGTCTCACATTCTCCCTTCTTGGCAAACAGTAACACTACAAGTGAGCTTAGCACACGGTGTTGAGTTAAAGAGAAGACCTTTGGATCTCAATATCATTCTTCAAAAACTGTCGCAAGTACCAAAGATCTAATTTTTTAATAAACCAGACACCTTGGTAACTACCATGGTACGTTTTCATAACGGAGAGGTAGCATTATAACTACCTACTTGTGTAGGTATTTTTAGTTCATTAACCTGGTTGTGCGGTAGTGTAACTACTATAAAATATCGCTGCCTCCATCCCTGAGCTGCCGTAAGTTGCAATACAAGGTATCTCAACATGGAGTAACATCCAGTAAACCATCTGGTATTCTGTGCTCATGGAAACGTGAGATTTTTAAATTGTTGCACAAGGTATGGTGCTTTAAGCTCGTCATGTTGAAGTTTTTCCTCATTCCTCATTGTTGGTATCCTGTTCTGAAACATCAACAATTAGTTGAGGGAATACCCAGTTCTTGATTAAAGTAGGGAGATTACTAAAGTAGGTAACAGTGCCAATTTTAAGTAGATCCCAAAGATCCCAAAAAAAAAGGTTCTATTCACTGATTTTTTTTCATTGAATTTGCTGCACTCGAACGAATGAATTAACATCTCTCACTTTGTCGACCTAGTTTTGCATACGTATCATCCAACGTAGAGAGGGTGACACAATCCCGTCGGTGGAGAGAGTAATGACTAAGAGAGTGAAGAAACCATAGGGGATATGGTAATACCGTTCACTGGAGGCGTTTTTCAAGTGTTACATTCTCCATTTGGAAGTATTTCTTCTTATTGTCGCTTGGTTCTGGTGGTATGATGCGTCTTTTGTACCTAGATTTCGTAATTCTTTGTTTCTTAATTTTTCTTCCTCTTAACTACGCTGTTGCATAATTATTCCTGCTTTCTCCTTTCATTTTGATCAATTGATTTCATAATTTTTCTTTTTCGCAACTACTTTCTTCAGTTTTCGTCTGCATTAAGCCTTTTACCATCTTGTGAGAAACTGCTGTGTCAGTGGTTGCCACGTACTCCGTTTTGCGGTAGTTGATATATCCATCTTCTATTTTGATATCATGCCCTCCCCTTCTTTGCCGTTTGTCTACTGTATTTATATTTATACCTTCTCTTCGTCATTCTTATTTATCGAAATGTCATTTTTGTTAGTATTTCTATATTTACCCCTTAGGTTCACCTGATATTTTTATTTTTATTATATCCTTTTATTTTCTTTACCGTTTATCTCTTTTATCTTCTATCTTACAACTTTCGTTCTGTGTTGTGCAGTTGTCTTACTATAGTCTTCTGAAAATTCACCAGGCAATACCAGTGAAAGACCTCTTCTATTACTTTCTATTTCATCATTTATTTATTTATTTCATACGAGGTTTCACTGTTTTCACTCAAGTGTTTTGTTATGATCGTCATCTTTTTTCCGTTCGAACTTTTTTATCTGGTTCCTATAGGTTTTTTTTTTATTTCCTAACTTTTCTGCCATTGTTGTAATATCATTAGTGTCCTCATCAAGTTCAACTTTCTATCTCTTCGTTCCATCTCCTCCAATTGCTCCAAGTAATCTCCACTAAGAGGTTTTCTATGTCAACCCACATCACCGTCCCATATTTTATGGTTATTTTCTTCTGCTTTATTTCTCTTTCGAACAACAAATAAAGTGTTCTAGGGGAAAATTTTGTGCCTGAAATTCTGGTCTGGAATTATAATTACCTATTCCTGTTTAATGAAAATATAAAACCTTATGAGTTATCACTATCATTCAGCTTACCATACATTTGCTGTAAAGGTCGTGAAAATTAAGCACCGAATAAAATATCAAAAAGTGTACAAAGTGGAATTCGAACCTTAGCTCTTTCATAAAAATGTTCGCTTATGATTCTATAAAAATGATTACCAAACCTAAAATAAACATTTTGACTTTAATAAAAAACGGACCTTAAAACTAGGTCATCTAAAACTAAGTAAATAACAATTACGCCCACCCATTAATTCGAAACGTAATAAAACGCTAAAATATAGAAAGTCAAGTTTCGGTTTCAATACAAAATGACGCAAGTACAATTAAATGTAATTTTATCACAATTATCTTTACCATTTTTGACCTTATTTTGGTCCAATTTTCATATTATTTATATGTTCGCGTTTTAAAAAACATCGAATTGTCCTTATTTTGTTATCGTTGCACTGTAATTTTTACTTAAAAATTAGGGTCGTAATTAATTATTATGACCTTAGCTAAACAAAAATTCAAAGCAGAAATGGGATGTAATTATTATTAGAATACTTGCACTTTCAATTTGTTATTAAATATCAAGTTACAACTGAAGCCGTTACTTAACCTCAATACTTATAAGAACGAAGTACAATAATTACCATAATTATCTAACTGTGATTCATTCGCTTTTTTAACTAATTACATTGATAGTCGCATTGAACTTGGTAATGATGCAGTTTAGTTCCTACACGTGAATGCCTGTCCAATTTTGTTCCTTAAATTAATTACTCGTAATTATAATTTAAGTTTATACCTACATGCGACCATTACACCACACGTAGTGACACAAATTAGAATTGCGTTGGCACTACTAAAGTGCACCTTACAGTCATATTTAAAGACATCTCCATTTTCACTTACGAAATATTGTTTGCTGGCGTAATTAAAATTATACAGAACCGTTTCAATTATGTAACATTATTTATAATTTAGTGATTGTTGGATTTATGCCCAAAATTAAATTTAATTTTAAGCGTTTATAAATGTTACGGGTTATGTTCGTTACGAATTGCGTGCAATAACTTAGTAAGTATAATTAATAATGGTAAAATCCTTTTCGAAATCGTCGTAATTGTAAATTAGATCAAATCCATAATTCGATAATTTACAACTTGTTCAATAAGAAATTTGCATAATTTATAAGATATTTCACATCAAAAATTGTAAACAACGCCCTTTTTTGAATTAAAAAATTTCAAAATCAAATTTGTGCCTAATTTGTACAATCAATTCAATCAAACAACATTTCTATTTTTAGTATTAATAATTACGACGCCAATTCCCGTTCCTGTTAGAATAACTTTGGCAATGAGTACTTAGAGATGGGGTAATAATTACAGACTGAATCCCTGGAGAATACCTGTAAAACGCAATTAGATGTTGCAAAACTATGACTATTATTATAATTACTTATCCTGAGGCAAAGTAACTACTTTAGGTCATCAATAAAAAAAGTTAATCAACCTAATTGAACGGTTTCAAAATATTTAACGTAATCAATTTATTATGACTGAAGAAAAAATTGCAAAAAAATAGCATAACGAAGATGTAGTGGAAATTAAAACAATGGACATTAAAGGAATAGTACCCTTACGTCGCGTTGTAGGACTAAATTTACAGTAATCAAGACTCAAATAGAGATGATGATCAGTAAGTAGATGCTTGAACGGTGTCAAACGGAATTTGTTCCATTCAAAAAGGGCCAAGTCGCACCTGTTGGACGGTATTCGACACACATGGCGGTGCAGACAGACGACCGTCTGAGACACGCGTGGACAGAAAAATACTGTACCTACAGAGTCTTGAAAAAGCCAACATTGTTAGTTACCTTCCAGTCGAGGAATACAGGGGTTGTCGTTTAACGTGGTGTTCTTCCTCTTGACTGCCGCTGTATTCCTACAACAGCTCTCCATTCGTTACCAACTGTGGTCCAAAATTCTTTTGCGTAACATTTTAGCATCCCCGATCCATCTAATTACGCGGAAAAAGTTTTACGAGTAATTTATAGAAAAACGGTCCCTTTTTTAAAAAAATTTTTGTTTAACGCTTAATTTTAGAGTTATAGTCTACTGTTCAATAGATGGCGTTAGAGGTCTTATTGTACCTACACATTACATGTGTCAGATATAAATGCACTTGGACACTGCAAATAACATACCATGCCTGTACATAATTTCAAATGTGCCCCCCCCCCCACTTCGCTCCCCGGTGGCGGCGAAACGTTGACTTTTTCAACTTTGACACGGTCCAACCCCGGAAGTCGTTTTATCTTACTGACTCTGGCTCTGAGAGCCTCCACTGTGGCAGTAAAGTAGTATTCAATACATAAAAACACGTGTCTAATGTAAATGCGAGCAATAGATAGAAAAGATTTTAGCGAATGAATCCTATTCTCAACCTAAGCACAGATCAAAGAGCAGCATTTATCAGTGGCGTAAAGTACACTCCCGCAGACACCGCACGGCGGCCATCTCAAGGGCCCAAACAACCAACCTCTATAAAACAAAATGTTTAAATTAAATAAGTACCTACATTAAGAAATAAGTTTAAAATCACGAAATCATAAGGTCATTTTCTAAGCTGAAATTAATAAGAATTATCTAGGCAATACACAATGTCAGAACAGCGGCTTAGTAATTCGTCCCTTATTAGATTGAGCAAGAGGAAGCAAAAAAATGGAATATGGATGAATTAATAATGATTTTGCAAAAAAAATCTAAGCGCCAATCATATTTCTTATAGTTCAAAAATGTAAATTTGTGTCGGGACATACGTATGTAGGTACATTTTTAGTGATATTAGACTATAATAGTTATATTGACGTATTTTATTTTCTTTATAGAAGTTTACCCTTATACTTATCTACCTTTAGAAGAACGTACAAAAACGACCAAATTTAATGACTCTATTTTGCATAATATTTTTTTTCAGGAAGGGTAGGGGCCCAAACTTCGTATTGCAGGGGAGGCATGGGTTTTTGCGTTACGCCACTGGCATTTATTGTTGTATAACCCATGATTTATTTTTATATTTCTCGGAAATATTGATCCATTTCCCTTGTAAATATCGATCCATTTTTATTACATCACCACCTATGGGAAAATCCGCCAAGTTTTATCATTTCCCAGCAAACACACGTATAAAATATACATACAACATATATAAATTGAAGTAAATACCCCTACATATAATACAGGGTTGTCGTTCAACGTGGTGTTCTTGCTCTTGACTGACGCTGTATTTCTACAAGAGCTCTCCATTCGTCACCAACTGTGGTCGAAAATTCTTTTGCGTAACATTTTAGTATCCCCAACTCATCTAATTACGCGAAAAAAGTTTTACGAGTAATTTATAGAAAAACGGTCTCTTTTTTAAAAAAAATTTTGTTTAACACATAACTTTAGAGTTATAGTCTACTGTTCAATAGATGGCGTTAGAGGTCTTATTGTACCTACACATTGCATGCATTTGGGCACTGCAAATCATATACCACGACTGTACATAATTTCAAATGTGCCCCCCCCCCTTTCGCTCCCCGATGGTGGCGAAACGTTGACTTTTTCAACTTTGACACGGTCCAACCCCGGAAGTCGTTTTATCTTACTGACTCTGACTCTGAGAGCCTCCACTGTGGCAGTAAAGTAGTATTCAATACATAAAGACACGTGTCTAATGTAAATGCGAGCAATAGATAGAAAAGATTTTAGCGAATGAATCCTCTTCTCAACCTAAGCACAGATCAGAGTTATTTTCGTATATCAGCTTATATAACTAAAACAGTCGCATTTACCTGGCCTTATATACTCAAGGATAACGCTGTACTGCGCATAAGTAGGTACAAGTTGTATAACCCAAGATTTATTTTTATATTTCTCGATAATATTGATCGATGGCGTGCTCGATCCAGTTTCATTACGTCACAATCTATGGGAAAATCCGCCAAGTTTAATCGTTTTCCTATTATAAATTTGCTTATTGAATTTTTCAACAATTTAGTGACTTGCGCCCATTATTTTATAGTTTTGCACTGTTGTAGTGTAAAAGTTGAAACTGTTTGGTGCATGGTCCCGGATACTAAACAATTACCATCTTTTATACCACGCGCAGCTATCTTAGATCGTCTACCATGTAGTCTGCCGTTATCTTTCTGGGTATCCTGTCAATATTGGAGCTCTTCTTCTCGTATGAGCTTTTGCATCATCCCATTTCTGCACATTCTTCACATACTCACGGTGTGCTAAACAAAATTCGGCCTTATTAATACGCACACGAAAATGGGCACAATCAAAATTGAGGCACAGTTTTCTTTGTTGTTCAGAAAATCATTGAGCAGATTCAACCTCGCTCAACAATAACAAATTACAATGTATTTAAATATGCCAAAAAAACACGTTTCAAGGAGAAGTCCAATTTCTGCACATTATTTTCTGCTCTACCAATTAACAATTAACCTTAGGTGCAGTATAATTATAACATAAATTAGAATAATAGGTTTGTTTTTGCATTTTAACAATCGAAAACAAAAGGTTGTAATATTATAGGTATCTAAGTCAATTCCTTGTTGCCATATGAATGCCAAGCAATGTAACATTATTTTTTCTTGTATAACATCTTGAAATAGATTGTTTATATTAAAGTATTGATACAATTGATTCCAAGGGACAGAAATCACATTCCGCTGGTTGACTTGCTTTTATTCAAAAGTCTATTCCTTGCGGTATAGTTCTCACAATATGACAGGTGCTCGAAAAGTGGCAAAAACGTTTTCAGATTACTTCGCTTTCTTTCTGTTCATAAACCAAATTTTTCCATACTGGGTTCAGAAAACTATGTTTAGAGTTTGGTTTGGATACCTACCTATAATACGTGATGTTCCAACTTGCAACCATAGCAAAGTGTACAGTACGGCTTTAAGAAAATACAAATTACAATTATTATTGCTTAGTATTATAAACGTAAACTATTATTTTGATTCAACGGCTTTAAAGTGAAGTCAACGATTATTCTTTCGATAACTCATGATGATCACCATCTATGGTCTCCTCTAAGTCAATTACAAAGTTTCCCAACATAATACTTTACAATGTCAGATAGAAAAACTTGGAGTCTAACGGTTTTATTCTATTCCTGCTACTCAGACTAATTTTTTGAAAAAATATCAATGTGCTGTTAGTTGCCATCGAGAATTCGTTTACACGTAAGAAAAACTTCCTATGCTGTCAAAGCTGGGACAAAAAAATACAACTGCCTATATTATCGAATTAAATAGCTTCGACTATTGGACACCAGGGGGACTTCAGCTGATATCGTAATTGCTTTCTCATTTGTCCAAAAAGTGTGAATCCTGGTGTATTTTATCACATGTAAATCTCATCTTTCTTCCCGTTTCGGTGATTCGTTTTCCTGTCCTACACGGAAAGTGACGTTCGCCTACCTTTTCAACAATTTTAAATGCCATAAAGTCACGCATCTTAGTCACCAAAAAAATAAAGATGACTACCTAACATATTTATGCACGTTTTAATGATTACTTAAAAGGGAAACATAATACCACGTTTTTTCTGCTCTATCACTTAACCCTGAAGAATATAGTACCTAGTTCCAAAATTAAATGGTACCATTAACATAAATTAAGCATTAATTTTTCAGTTGGTGAATCTTAACACCTTCACTAAAAGCATAAAGTAAATAGTTATATAACAACGTCTATAGAATAACCTTCGCCTTATAAAGGAGAGATTTTATGACGTCTAGTATGAAAATATGCCTTTTCATCATCCCCTATGCACTCTCCCCTCCCCCACGCCTCTCATGATTTTGACTGGTATGTCAAGTGGCCCAAAGTGTAATATAACGCAATAAAAATATCTTCCCATCATATTACATGTATGAAAGTTTTTCTTCCAGTCCGGCAACCCCAAAACACTCTTTTATTCAGTACTTATCTCAATTAAGGTAGGATACAGTTTTAAGCCCTCTCTATTTATGTGAACATAGTGTACTTTTATCAGTGACGTACCCTACAATGAAGGTATGCTAGCAACATATGCAGATAATACTGAAATCTTCATAGTCCCAAAGACTCCAGCGCGTCCACCTAAATAGGGCCGTTTATGTAAACTTCACAAACGGAAAAATCACGATGCAAGATGTCCACATCAAGTAAGGGACGGTCTTCCTTTATGGGGTTGGACTAAGAAGTCGAACGTCCATACAAGACTTTCAAATTCAAACCAACGCTACATAACCAAAGCAGTTACCAGGAGACTGCTCAGTGGAATAACCGCGACGACCCTACAAAGCTTAAACTCGAACCGAGCAGTTTGTTAAGATCCTGTAATTTTAGTTGTAACAGTGTTAATTCAAAAAAAAAGTAATTAGTTCTCACTCAAGGAAGAAGGACATTTCATTCCCACGCAACACAGATAAGAGATATCGAAAGCACAGAATAAAACACAAGTGATACAGAAGCGACACTCTCCGTCGGCACCTTTGAAGTTGTGTTGCCCGTACAAGGCGGTCTCTTCATCGCAACTACGCCCATTTTAGTCAAACTTCCTTGTCTGTTGCATTAGCAAGGCTAATAAAAAGAGGAGTGGTTTGTAGTTTTTCTCATTATTATCTAAATTTGAAATCGTATAAAAAATGTCATAAACGAATAATATTTGCCATACATTTTCGCATGTGATAATCGGTTCACCGCAAAACTAATTCCGATAGAATTCTCGCAATAAGAGTTCAACGCACCGGGCACCGCTAGGTACATACGCTGAAATGTATAATGTATCAATGCGCGCACCATATTCTACAACAAAGAAGGCGGAGTTGTTAGTCCACGCGATAAGAAAATTTGCAACACGTATTTAGCAGAATGTCGCTTCTGTATCACTTGTGTTTTATTCTGTGATCGAAAGATACCTTTATAATGAATTTGAATGAATTCAGAATTTTTAATGAGCCATGAGGATTCCAAAAAACGATAGAAAAGCTTTACTAATGTTTCTTGAGAACACGTAGAACTGCTGAAAATGAATTATTTTGGGTACAAGGCGAATCCTAATCGTTTCATTCAAACTTTTCCCAAACCTTTTTCAAAAAAAAGGTGCAATTTATAGTCCCCCCTCCCCTCCCAAACTTGTTTTTCGAAGCACTAGTTGATCTAACGAGTAGTACTGATACAAATATAATTTAAAGCAGTGCTCCTGAAAAATTTGGTGTGAACATCTTTTGTTCATTTTAATTACACATCGCTTTTTGGGATTTGTAGGTTTGCTATCGAATTGGAATATCATGTACTTTTTATCTACTGCAACGATCTGGACCAAAATGAAATCGTTCCTTTAAAAAAACTTCTGCCAATGCGATCACCAAGATGGTCTAAATCATACTGTCTGTCTGTATATGTATAAACATTCGCATAATTCCTGTACGTTACAAATTTGACATAGTTATCTATCTAGGTTTTTGATAATCATATAAAAAATTTGAAGAGTTGGATGTGGAAAAGAGCATTTTTTCAAGCATCAAGAATTTTGATTCAGCCATTTTCAGAAAAAGAAAATCTTAAGCTGTGATGAGGATCCGCCAATTAATAAATCATCACCCCCCCCCCCCCTCAAAAAGTTTCTTCAAATTTGAAGTCGTTTTGCTGTGGATCCAAGAGAAACTGTTCCATCTGGTGCTCACTTTACAAGAGCTAAAATTATCAGTTCAAAGCTAGGGACACTAATTCTTAATCTCCAAGCAATTTCGTTTTCTTATTTTTACAAATAAGTTTGAAATTTTCCTAGAGTTTAGACCAATCAAAAGCAAAGAATAAATATTTTCAGAAAAAAGGAACAAGTTAGGTCAAATATTTATGCAATATTGGCCCATTATTGTTTTGTAATGTGTCCCAAAATAGTAAGAAAGGGTCACCCCCAGAACCCTAACTGCTCCGAGGGCTCTTTCCCGATGTGTAGCGCCTCCAGGGCTCCATGTGCTCCAGTGGCTCCTTGCCAAGGGATTCCATTCACTTCATGTAGACTCGGAAGAGATGGCTGAAAACACTTTTTGCTTCAGGTAGGACTCGAACCATCGATCGCTCGGTTATAAGTCAGCCATTAAACATCTGAGCTACGGAAATTTATATAATTTGGCAATTTAAAGTTGAACACTATAAAATAGGGAGGGGGAGGTGCACGTTATATTTTGATATCTCTAAATCGGTGAAAATTAATATTCGGCGGTTTTGAGAATGTATCATAACGTTATTATTTATGAATATTTTTTTCATGTAGGCTAAATATATCATTTTACTTATCCAGTAATATTGAATACACAGTATTGTTATGTTATTGATAAATAATATTGACTAAATATTGTAATATGATATATTGAATATTGATTTTCAATATTTAGTAATGTTATACACGCCATATTGGTACATTATTGTGTGTAGGTACAATATTTGAATTTACATTGAATAGCAATATTTACTAAATATTGCAAATATTGTTCGTAAATTCACTAAATATTGTATTTTCAATATTAATTTGTATAATAGTACAAAAATATAGGTATTCACCCAATATTGACTGCAGTTCGACAATATTGCCCCAATCGCTCTATATTGGGCCAATATTCCACGAAGCTAACGAAAATTAATAAACGGTGCTACATGGGTTGTTACAAGCAAGAATGTGAAGCAATTGGACAATAAGGTCAACGTGCATTAAAGCTCCTTTAAAGTCTTCTAAAACAAGGTTTTACATTGGAAACATTTTATCTTATCACGTGCAACTTATATGCTTTAATTCCAATTTTTCCCATCAAGCCAATTTCGTTTAAAAATATAAAAAAAACGCCAACTGTAATACGACAATCTTCCAATGCAAAGGATGTTTCTTACGAGACCAATTTTTTTTTTAAATAAGATAATCACATTCGAGAACCCGTTTAGGAGAAAAACCAACAACAATATGACGCACATAGGGCAACTTTTTAATATTTATGGACCACCGGTTGTAAAAATTTAATTAACATTAGGTATAGAATTTATAGACCAATTATGTCTTCATCATAAAAATGCATCTTATATAATAATGAATTAAGAAACATTTAATTACCAGAATAGCGCTTGGTGCAATTTTTCCAAAAGCTGTGCATAATGAGAAAATAAACATTATTATTATCTCTTCTTTCAATTAATTCCCAATCTTAGAAAAATCGTACTATAAAAGCATTCAATTTGCGAAAAAACTGAAATTACCGCAGTTAGAAACCTTTAATTTAATTTAATTTAATTTAATTTAAAAAGTTTATTTTATTCTAAAACAAAACCAAACTACCCTTCGTCACATAATAATATTTCTGAATCATTTGACAGATCGAATAACTTACAAGTTACAATTCCTTTTTCAGCTTAAGTTTACCTTGACTTCTTTTATTCTTTTTCAAAAACATTCGATAAAAATCTTAGTTACGTATTCCGAAGTCGGAATGTGTAAAACTTTGCGCTTCAACTACTAAAAAAGTTTCCATGTTAACGAAAATTACAAGATTAACTTTCGGAATTTTGCAACGATAACAATAATAATATTAGACGCTTACCAAAAATCAGATCGCGAAATTCGGCGAGAACCTGAAGTTTGGTATCGGGATCTTCGTTCAGATGCTCCCTGGCATATTCCTCCAGCTCTTTCGTCGGCGGACCAAGGTTCATCTCAAACTTAACTAGGTCACCCATGTTATTTTTAGTAACAATTGAAAAAAAAACTGTCGGTAACGTTCACTTATGTAACACTTATAGACGACTGTGCAGATACAGTGAGAATTCTCTAGTAAATATCAGTTACATTTCGCTTTTAACCTTCGTTTCGGTAAATGACTCTAAAGGCCTACCCATTCGTTTAGTATAAACAAAGACCAAAACATGCGCATGTCTTCCTTTGTGTGTTTATTACATTATTTTGTTTATAAAAGATAATCCGCTTATCACGCTTTGATAAACCGCTTTGTTTGATACACTGTCATAATGAGGTCATAGATTCAGTCGTTTGAATGAGTATTATGTAACTCCTGCTGTTTGTCAATAAAGAAACTTTATTCTCATTATGTACTGCCTTTTTTTATTGTTTAACAGGTTGAGCGCCAAGGGTTTTTCACCAAAACATTCCCCTGGGCCAAGGTGACATTTAACTAATTATAGTTCTAACTATTTTCTAATCCCCACCATTTTAAATTTTTTTTTCGCAAGGAAACTAAAAAAAATTTATTTTCCAGGGCCATGGCGGACATATTACTACGTTAAACCGCATAAAAGCGTGTCCGCGTGGCCGTATAGGGATGCTAAATATTTGAAAGTCAGTCCGGTGTCCGCCGTGGCCCAGGCGGCTAAACGCAAATCGGACACCGATGTCCGCCATGGCGCTTAACCTGTTAAATAGGTATTATGGTAATTTTGGGAATAATTTCGAAATTTTGTTACTGTTACGATGTTGTTCCAGTTTCTCACAAATTTATTTTTGATTTCATCTAATAGATCGGTTGGGGATAGAATTTTTGGGCACGGGCTTCCCGCGATAAGTATCAACAGAAAAATACTTGTGCAGGTCAATTTTGATATGAAGGAGTAACACCTTTGAAATCTTACACCTAACCCCCCTTAAAAAATCCAAATGACAGAGGTGTGGGTTTAAGGTATGTGATTTGGATTCTGGATCACGATGGGAGGGTGGACAAAGTCCACGAGTACATAGACCACCTATTTGGAGACTATATGCTCACTCTCTGATTAGAGTCGTCCGACCTTGCAACGTCACTCCACAAGCCATTTCACGTGTGAGATAAACTTGAGGATCCTGGAAGGGGAAGCGGCTCCAATCGGGCTCCCTCATCCCCCAATTTATAATAGGAAGCATGGGCAAGGAGGGGCAGCTTCCCCCCTCCCCCTGGACTCTGACTCTAAGTAGGAATAATGTTTTAAATATCGAAACTTTTAATTTAAATAAAACTAATTGTTCAATCTTCCCCAAATTGCTCCCCCTCCCTCCTGGAAATTACTGTATGGGCGCCCATGATAGGGAGGAACTATCAGATCTTTTTCGATGTGGAAGTGGCATCCCAACCTGGCAATCCATTTTCACTAAAGCATTAGAAGAAACAGGTACCGGTATTTAGTACAAAAAACTGAACTTCCATATCAGCCAACCACTAAGTAAAATTCCGAGCCCCTTTCAGGCAGAACTGGTGGGAAAAAGCTTAGTTCAAAAAAATGTTCATGCATAAGATAAGGAATAAAAATATCAGACAGTAGAGTCGTTTAGGCACTAGATCATTGCAAAATTACCTCTAGGTTGCTTTCCGAAAGTCGCCAAGTACTAGAGCAAGTGACAAACAGTAATACCCTCGAATTCGTATCGGCATGCTGGAACAGAGCCAGCCAAAGTCGGCTCTTCCACTCATAGTATCAACTGTAAACAACTTAACAACTCAAGACGCCCAATCCTAGCACATGGATAGGTCGCGTTTCTGCACAGAGCTTTCAAGAAAGAATCTACGACTACTTGTCGGTATACTTTATGGCCACTGTAAACTACCCAAGCACATGCGTCACGTGGATTTGGTCGAATTACCATGTTGTAGAGGATACTACACGGACGACACACCAGATGCTTTGTGAGTGTCCCGCACTCGACCAACTGAGACGATCCATGTTGGGAGTATCCTGGCCGAAAGTGGCTACGATAAGAGCCGTTTTCGCTTCCAGCATCCTCAGGTTTAGAGTTTACAATACCGGAATTCTGGGATTTCGAAAACCGGGATACCGGACAAAATTGATGTAGTAAAACCGGTATTCATACGTAAATACCGGTATTTCGGTATTAATTTAATTTTATTTTAGTAGAAAATATTTTGGATTAATGATATTTATTTATAGTGCAAAATATTGTACCTAATGTATACAGGGTGGGCCAATAGTGTGTGGATGGAAGACTGTGGGTTTATTAACGAACATTTCGTTCAAGGGATTAATTTTTGAACTCCGAATTTACAAAGTTATAATTGCGAGTTTGTTATTTCATATTTCAATTTTGAATTTAATTTAAACTTTTTAACTTTAAGTAGCGGTAATATTTTGCGTTTCGAATTTTGAAATTTAAATTTTCAAATTATAATTTAGGATTCATTAGCATTAATTTTTGAGTTTCAATTTTTTATTTCAAATTTCTATTTTGAATGCGAAATTTTTGAATTTTATGTGAATTTTTTTAATTTACTTTTTATATTTACATCTTTGAATTACTTGAATACTTTGAATTTGGAATTTTGAACTTTGAATTTCTAAGCTATGCGTTTGTTATTTCTATTTTATAGTTTCAGCAGTAAAAAAAGTCAATACCGGGATGGAGGAGGTGTTGCGGGGACATCAAAGGGGTGGAGTGGTGATAGGAAGGATAAAGGTGTGGGTGCTAGCATATGCGGACGATGTCGTAGTGATGGCAGACAGAGAGGGAGAGATGAGGGGGTTAATTGGGGTAATGAAGAGATATTTGGAGGGGAAGAATTTAGAAGCAAATGTGTAAAAGACTAAATTGATGGTTTTTCAGAAGAAACGGGGGAGGGGTATAAAGCAAAAGTGGTGGTGGGGTGAGGAGGAAATAGAGAGTGTATAGGAGTGGAAATACCTAGGGTATGTAGTGCGGTATGACAATAAAGATGGAGCACACGTGAGGGAATTGGCGAAGAAGGGTAATGGAATAGTGGGGAAAGTGTGGGGTTTGGGGGAAAGAGTGTTTGGGAAGGATATGGAGAAGAGAAGATGGTTGTTTGACAAGTTGGTGAAGAGTGTGATGGGGTATGGAGCGGAGATATGGGGTGGAAGGAATGGGAAGAAATAGAAAGAATTCAGGAGAAGTACTGGAGGTGGACATTAGGGTTGGACAGGGAGACACCAGGGTATATCGTAGGGGAAGAGGTAAAATTAGAGAAAATAAGGATATGGGCAGGAGCGAGGGAGGTAAAATATGAGGAGATGATCAGAAAGCAAGAAGATATTGTTGGAGTAAAGGAGTGCATGAGAGAGGTGGCAAAAAAGCGGATAAGGTATGGGCAGGAAGAGAGAAGACGGTTCTATGAGAGAGTGGGTTATGCGAGGGAAGAGATAGAAGGGAGAAGAGAGGGGGGAAGAGATATGGTGAATGAGTTGGTAAGAAGGGATAAAGATGTGGAAGCACAGGAAAGGAGAGCGAGAATATGTAATGGAAGATATAATGGCGGATATCAGGAAATTATGGAAGAAGGGAAGGCCGAGTATCTGATGGGAGAAATGGAGTTGAAGGAGAAGAGAATGGTAGCGAGGTTTAGATGTGGAAATGAAGAGAACGAAAATAGATACTGGTGGGAGGATGGGAGAAGACTATGTAGAATGTGCGGTAAGGGGCGAGAGAGTGTGTTTCATTTAATGAGGGAATGTGAAGAGCTGAGAGAAGAGGGGAGAGGAATAAAGGTGATCTTAGGTGGGAACGGACTGGGAGTGGGGTGAATGAAGGGGGTGATGGAGCGAAGGGACAAGCTGATGCCAAGGAGCCAGAAATAGATTATTTGTTTTAGTGAAATAAGAATCTTTTGTTTCGTTTTTTATAATATAACAAAATAAAGGGCATCCATCTATCAATACCGGGATCCCGGGATTCACTTGATTGAATACCGAAAACCGGTATTCAAAATTTCTTCCGGTATTGTAAGCCATACTCAGGTTCATCTCACGTATGGGTTGACTTAAGTGACGTTGCGGAATGGAACGACTATAGCCAGGAATGTAGCACAAAGAGCGCGAATGTGAGGTCCACGTGAGCGTAGATTATGTCCACCCTCCTATCGCAATCCAGAATCCTCTATATAGTAGGCTCAGCATTTGAGTCGCACCCTATACTGAGGTGTTTTTTTGTTTCTCTCAAAGTGTTCTATTAGCTCTAGCATCTCGTTGCTGAGAGGTGGATTGACGGAGCCTCCTGGGAGATGTATTGAAGCAACAACTAATTCGGCTGTACCCTATTGTCGTGATGTCGCGACAACACTGGTGTGACAACAGAAGGACATTAATGTGGTTGGATGCATGTCCTAGGGCCTAGGCTTTTCTAGTCGTTTGTCAACAAGAACGGTTCGTTTTGTATCCCCAAAACCAGAAACCCTTGAATTAACAATCCAGAGTTCTTGAATGAGGGTAATGTCCTACTTAAACTGACAACAGCCGCCAGACAGTGTTCAGGGTTTATTTGTATAAATTATTCTCTCATACCCATGAGTGTAGGCAATAATTGTCTATTTCTTAGCCACTTCGCAAACTACTTCCAGTTCGAAATCGGCACGAGTGAGTTGCTAACGCTGGAGCGTGCACTGACCGCAAGTTCCTACGTTCTCACTGATGAAAACTATCAACTTCCCTTGAGGTTGATCTTTTACTGCTTTGTGTAAGATACACCAGCTGCCTCTTGCCCAGTAATTCTGCACCTCTAAGCGCCAACCACCGCCAAGTCTACAGGTTCCCCCGGGACCCAAATGGCAGTCCTGCGAAGCTTAGGAAGACAGTCCTCCTGCAATACCTTCAGGTGTGCAACCTCCCACAATGGTGTTTGTGCCAGTCTGGTTTTCTTTTTCGCCTTTTGTTCGGCGCCAGAGATGCGCTTCCTTTTTTGGTGTTGTAGTTGAGGCTCGGTGACTTGGAACTGGATTTGGAGGGTATCCTGGGACGCTCCCTCTGAAATAGTTTTTTTTTTATCCATGTTGAATCCCTCTAGCTCCCCACCCACCACGGAGCTCAATAAGGAGACGTCTATCCAGACCTTTTAGCGCATGTACTCGGGCGACTGTTGTTTGGGGGTCTCCTAATAAATCCACACCATACCTACATAACTTGCATTCAATCTTTTATTCAAGGATAATAAAGCGTTCATTCTAGAGTAAAAGTTCATTAAACTGATTCGGTGTATTTCACGCTTGTTTGGATGACCGATTATATTGAGAGACTGTGTTATTAACTAGAAATTCGGACAGGTTTTGCTTGGCTACTTTAATAATTACCAGAAACTAACGAAGCGTTACCTACGTTAATAAACTAAAAAGAAGTTATTACTTTTGGTAATACGTAATATTTTTTATAATTCTTCTACCACCACACGACTTGCCCAAAGGCTGTTTCTGTGCATCTTCAGCCACATCACAAATTCGAGGGACATTAGTACCATTTGATAGAATGCAATATTGTTTTGACAAAATTAACCTCAAACATGGTTCCTATTATCCTACGAATTCAGTATTAAGGACTATTTTATATGAAGCTTTGTGAGAGCCACGTAAGGCTTTTCCATTCACAGAGAAAGTTTTCATTAAAATAGTTTTTACTTTTCAAATGAGTTTAACTTTAATTCTAAGAATTCGCTGCGTTTGTTGACGTACTCACCATGACGCATTTCCAAGTGTGTCTAAGTTCAATTGGTTTCATACAGTTTGCTGCCACACATTTTTTTTTCAAAAAATGGTACAAGAGTTTTTCCTCTTCAGTTATTTACCAGAAAACCCAAATGCCGATGTGTAATAGAACCAGCTCGTCTGATTTGAAACGTTTGGATTTTTTAAATCCTGCGTCTCTACAAAAGCAGTGTCGCGAAAAGGTTTTGGTCAAGGATTATGTCACTGTATGCTATCTTCCGAAATCGGATTTATCGGATTGCTATAATACCATTTATTATTATTATTAAATGAAAAACATGCGACCTCGTTAACTGGAATATCGAGGCGAGGTAGACGTTTGTGCGAAGAATATTTTGGTATGCAGCAGGTTTGAGGATAACCTTGCGATTTTAATCAAGTAAATAAATAATTTGAATGTTGATGTTTTGACGCCCGTACGTTATTTATTAATTAATGTCAAATGTCATGTTAAACAACAAAATATTTGGCGGTATACCTTCAAAATTTTCTCGGTGGAAAACCTTTGACATTGGCCTAGAATTCAAATTTCGTCATCTGGTAATGGTGTGCGTTAAGGATACTACACACCTTTAACTAAGTAGTTCCAGTCCGACAGCTTTTTGATATTCATTTGACAGATTCAACAAAATTTTGATATTCAACAATTTGTAACTGACCTTCAAGGGTTTGGCGTTCCTCAATATTTTTATTGCATCATCCACATAATGAACCACATGACACCAACATTTACGTGATGAAACTCCATTAATATTCCTAATAAAGATTTTATTCGAATTACCTGTTACTATTGTAATATAACTTGTTGATGTAACCTTTTCTACAGTTCCATGAGGAGGTTTTCTCGACTAACTTTGTATCCACACTTAAGTTAATATAATCTTGATAATAAAAAGAACTTCCCTGTTGTGAACGTTTATAACGACATTGTAATGGCAGTGCAGTTCGTAAGGGCACTCATTCTTTTCTAAATTTCACAATTAAAATGTCAAGCTTTTTACTTTAATTTACCCCGGTCTAATTCTGCTTGCATAAATAATTCTCTTTGTTTAACTGAAAAATGAAATCATTAAAATCAAACGCACACTTTAAAGATTATTTGACTATTTATTAATTTCCCAATCAAAGAAAAATGACAATCTTCAAAATTTCTTAAACTGTGAAAAAATGGTTTAAAGATTTAAACGTTCAATTGCCGTTACATATAAATACTCGTATGAATTAGAATTTTACTGCACGTTAATGGTTTTGTATCCCATTTAAATGTCAATTATGTGATTATAACACCAAGTGTAGCGTTCATGCAACGTTGTTATTTAATTAATTTACAGTAGCAATATTTTTATTGTATTTACAATAATTGCATGTATTTAATCATTCGTATTCACAAAAAACAAATAAAGAGCCACTCAACAATCATAAATCAACCACACCACCCTAATCAACAATTACACAAGAAATTGTCGAACTGCCGCCAATATTGGTTGAATATATTTTTGTTATATAAAAATATTGGAAATACAATATTTAGTGAATATAAGAACAATATTTACAATATTTAGTAAATGTATATTGTATAATGTATATTCAAATATTGTACACATAATAATGTATCTACGAATATTGCGTGTACAATATTACTAAATATTGAAAATATATATTTAAGCAATATAACATACATATTTATAATATTAAGTAAATGTTGATATTCAATATAAAGTCAATATCTTTTAATCAATAGGGTAGGTACCAATATTGCGTGTACAATATTACTAAATATTCAAAATCGATATTTAAGCAATATAGCATACATATTTACAATATTTAGTAAATATTTTATAGTGTTCAACTTTAAATTCCAAAATTATATAAGTTTCCGTAGCTCAGTTGTTTCAGGGCTGACTTCTTAACTGGGTGATCGATGGTTCGAGTCCTACTTGAAGCAGAAGCCTTTTTCAGCATCACCGATCTCCTCCAAGTCTACACGTCCTGGGGAAGGAACCACTGGAACAGATATGGAACCCTGCAAGCACTGCGCATTGGGAAATAGTCCCTCGGAACAGTTAGAGCTCTGGGGACCCTTTCCTACTATTTTGAGATACATTACAAAGCAATAATGGGCCAACATTGTATAAATATTTCCATCAATATTGCAATAATATCGGTTAGTAATATTTAGCCAATATGTAAAATTGTTCATGTTTCAATGTTGTGACAACATTGTACATTAATAGTCTACCAATATATTGACAATGAAATGCCAATATTAGACCAATATTAAATGCTACATGGGGACATTTTTCTGGACACTCATTCCTTATACTTTTCATTATATCTTCCTTCACCGATTCTCATTCTTCTATCTTGCATTTGCACATCTTTGCCTCCCTTTATTATTTCCTCCGTTATCCGCCATCCCTCTTCCTCTCTACCTCTTCTCTCACATATCCCCCTCTTTGATAGTATCCCTTTCTTTCCTCATGTCCATATCTTATCATCTTTTTCTTTATCTCATCCCATCCAATTTCCAACATTCAATTTTCCTCCGTCTTTCTATCCTTTCTTGGAATGCCATCGCGCTCTTCCCTGTCACGATTCTGGTCTTCTTCAACTTTATCTCCTCCTCTACTACATACCGCGGTGGTCCCTTTCAAAAGCCAAAATCCGCTTCCAATAGTTTAATTGTATCTTTTCTAACTGCTCCCTATTCGTCCACCCCCATACTTCCGCTCCATACAACATCACACTTTATTAAATAACCACCCCTTTTCTGTGTATCACCCCCATCCACCTTTACTTCCATCTTTACTTTCATTCCTACCCAAATTCGTGATCTCATCTTCACTTTTTATGCACTCTTCCCCCTACTTCTATTCCACCCTCTCTTTCTTTTCTTTATCAATTCTATTAATTTTGTCTTTTTCGAATTCACCTCTAATCCTATTTTTCCCGTATATCTGCTTACCGCTCTGATCATCTCTTTGTCCTCTCTCGTTATCAACATCATGTCACCAGCGTAGATCAAGACACAATTTTTGCTCCCACATTGGTTCCTCGTTAACTCCCCCTCCAATTCTCCTATACAATACCTGTGTTCCACATACAAGAGTATTGCGGACATTACGTATGCACGGGTTCCATTCGTATCATTTACAGCTCATTCAACACCTTTGAGCAGGAGATACCGATAGACGATTGGATTTTTGTTGTTGGATACTTGAAATCGCCAAATAACCCCATTTGTAATCTTCACTGATGAACGGCATCAATAACACTTGTGGTCCGAAGACAACCCACATGCCGTTGTGGAGAATGTTTCTTTGT
The DNA here is from genome assembly GCA_036250285.1 of Pyrocoelia pectoralis. Lineage (NCBI taxonomy): Eukaryota > Metazoa > Arthropoda > Insecta > Coleoptera > Lampyridae > Pyrocoelia > Pyrocoelia pectoralis. The sequence continues at coordinate 22,668,389 of CM070081.1, read as the reverse complement.
AAATGTGTGGTGTAGTTTGATAGACAATCAGTTGATTGGACCTGTTGTGTTACTACATCATCTTACAAGACCCCGTTATCTACAGTTTCTTGAAAATGAGCTTCCAGCATTATTGGAAGAGATTCCCTAGACTACAAGAATGCGTATGTTCTTCCAGCATGACGGGGCTCCTGCACATTGTAGTCGTCAGTTGACACATAATCTAAACCTCACATTCCCCGGAAGATAGATCGGTGGATATGGTCGCGTTTCTTGGCCACCAAGGTCCCCTGTATATACGGTGTGTTTCATAAATATACCGACAAATATAGCTTCAAGGTTTGGTGTACAGAACGGGTAATTAATAGATGTAACGTTGTATTAGGTCTTAATTGTTTAGGTAACATGAAGGCCACACCACATGATGGTGGAATGGAGGGCTAGGGATCGTACACTTTGTTACGACAAGAATTGGGTCGCAACGAAATTAAATGGAGCAATGGCCGCAGTAGTTCAGTGCTAGTAGACAGGTGGTCGCAGGTTAGCAATAATGAGCGAAGAAGTAAGAAATTGGGGTAGTAAAATAGGGAAAAATAAGTAAAGAAAAGGGCGCCACGTAATTCTTCTAGGAAAATATGGCTGCTAATCCGAATTACGAAGGTATTAACAGTTATAACAGTAACGATGTCAATTCTGAAAGAGAACGGGGAGTTTCAGCAAAAAAAAGAAATAGATAAATTTAAGGTTATTATAATGAATAATTCAAATTAAATATTACAAAATAAAATCAGTTTTTATAAATACAAGAAAATGATAATTGTATGAGTTTTGACAAATTAACTTTGTAGCACAAAATACGTGGGTCTAAACTACCTTTAAGTTAAGCAAAAATTATAAGTAAAATGACGTTAGATTAATAATCAAATTGCGACTTTAAAAATGTAATAGACAGTAATCAATGGTTAAATGGAAAATCCTACCTTTCTTTGGTAAAGTTGAGTCGGATGTTGGAACTCCTGTGCACAGTTTTTCCAAGTCCTTAAACAAAATAAAAACAAGGGTCGAAAGGAATAATTACCAGAGTACTATCCTGTGATTCAAAAATCGGATACCAAATATAGATTAGGTTCAAATTTAAATAGTTACGTTAATTCAAAAAAAAAAGTTAAAGGTAATTCGATAACAAATTAATATTTAGCAAATAGAAAATTAAATTAGCAAATAAACTATATTACTTTAGAAAATTCAAACGAAATAATACGGTAAAGTTACGTTACAGCAATAGCAAATGTAGCAAATTTTAAATAGTAAAATGGTTAATGTTTAAACAGAATCTTTTCGATAAAATAGTAGGAAAAAAATAACTAAGTAGGTAAAATTAAAGTATAAAAAGTTCAAAATAAGGAGTAAAGGGGAAAAACTAAAATTGGTTTTTCACTTAGCGACGATATAATAAAAGTTGAATTCGGTGCGTTTTCGGAGCGGCGATCGAGGGATTGAAGAAATGGTTTGTCCCACGAAGCGTCGGTCGTCGAAGTCGGAATTTCACAGAAAGCAGGAAAATGGTAGAAGAGTTAGAGGTAGGTTTTTTTACTGGTGTAAAACCGCTATAAAAAGGGAAAGCGAAATTAGGTAACTACATTAAGCAAGAAAAAATCAGTACCAACCTGGAAAATAGTTTGTATCCAGCGTTTTAGAAGAACTCACGTACACTTTTCTTTACTGTACAAATATACGTAAAAATACGATTTCAGTGATTTCTTAAAGCATCAGTAAGAACTTTCACTAAATTGTTGATAGATGAGCACAAAGCCGAAAATAACTCGAGTTTTAGTAAATGCAAATCTTATCGTACAGAAAATGAAGCGTTGTGACTAGATTATTGAAGCGATGTAAGTCGAAAGGAAGCAAATAGCTAACTGCAGAAAATGAATAGAGGAAAGGGGCTCTGGACCCTAAAGGCAATCAGCGAGTTCTACGTCAGCAAATTATTACAAAGAGACAAAGAAATGAAAACATCTGGCGTGCAACAAGAAGTGTGCAAAACAAATTAGTCATCGCTACACAAAGAGAATTCCAAAGGTTCAGGTTACATAGGGCTAAGATGATTCGTCATAAGGACATATGCTTACAATACAATGTAATGTAGCAAATTTTAAGAATATTAGTCATTAAAGTAAAAGAAATTATAATATTTCAAATCTAAAATAGGAAATTATCGCAAGGGCGTTACAACTTGGTCGCTTTAATCTTCATTCTAGATTATATGAGCCCCGACGCTGATCAGAGGAAGTGATACAAACTCATTTTCTGTGGGGTGGGGATGGTCTTTTATATGAGATATTGATGGACTAAGTATTGAATTATTGATCTATTATTACATTTGAATTCCTCAACATTTTTGCCGAATGTCGTTCGCAAATTTCTACCTTTTTTCGGTGTTAATTTTTTTTGTCACGCAGTAAAAGAGGCAGAGCTAATAATAAAAGTTTTTTAGTTAGTTTCACAAATACACAATATATTGATCAAATAAAAAGGAAAGAGACTTTTATTAGAAACTCATATAAATCACGCGACTGTGAAAACTAGTAAAATTTTTGTTTTCAGTCGCTTTTCCAGACGAGGTTACCCACACGGGCGGTCTTTACAAAAAGAAATAAATAAATATGCTATCTGCATCTGACTATTTTTACTGGCGATAAGACTATATTAAGGAAAATGGCTTTGTTGAAAATTTTATAGCTTGGAAAATATTTCTCCCCAAGAAAATACGGAAAATATCTATCTTTTTAAGGGAATCCACACGTTTACCTAAATTAAGTTGTACATATCGATTGAATTCTATTGAAAAAGTCCTTTCACTTTAATGCAAATAATTTTCTTTCGGGAAAATTACAATTTTAATGCTAATGGGAATTTTCGGCAGTAAACCCTTTTTTATGATGTAGTACAATAACTAACTGTGGCTTTCAATGTTCGCCATTTCACCCCATTTTGCGTTTATATAAATGTGACTTATGAAAATGCGAGAATAAATAAAACCGATTTTATGTAGAAATTAACCATATGACGCTATAAAGAGGAAAATGTCCTCTTATTTTTCTTCAAAAATAGAAACCTCCACTTTGGGTTTTCAACTACAATAAAAGTAAAATAGAGGATTATTGTATATTAAGACAGAGGAGTGAAACAATTTAATATATATTCAAGTATCTGGTGTGTATTTACATGTTTAACTGAACGTATCAGCGAAGCGTTTAATGTGTTTTTATTGCCTTTTCTCACAAAATATCGCGTGAAAGCTGAAACTGTTCTCCCACGAAGATTTAAACGTTTATTCTATAATTACTCCGAAGTTTATGCTCAAATGCAACCCATTACCTGTCTAACTATCGCTTTGTGTAACGTACGCCAATGGATTTTCATTCTCATTTCATTTTATATACATCTATACACAGGTTAGTGGATGCTGTTTCTAACAAGTTTAGGGACTTGAAGCTTCCAAGCAGATCGATAATAAATTATTACACGAAAATAAAAATACATTACGTGTTACGTGAATATTATATTTTTCTTATATAATATAGATATTATCTTCATATCATTTTAATTCTCCACGGCCAATTTGTGATCGTAATTACAAATGGAGTTACGAATTTTTTCCGTCCCGTAAATATCAAACGGTGGTGTTTGAATAATTAATTGTGGGTATTTATTTTGTTTGCTCTGGACAGTCGTGTTCATAACTTTCGACACTTTCTTTGTTTTTCGTTTTGCTTAGCAAAGTAAGTAGCGCTTAATAGACTTGTTCACATGGGTTTGTAATCTACTCTTGTGAGAAATGGTTTTTTATTTCTCAGTATCTGAGTTTCGTGCGTACCACAGCGCAGCGTTTTGTTATAGATCTGCTGCAATACATTTGCTTACAAACCGAATACAGCGGTTTACAATTCAAGGTCATACCAAGGTGCTTTTTAATGTTGACATAATTGATTTTAATGCCGTTACTTGTAATCTATGAAGATTTTGTTTTGTTAAAAGCGCCTGTGTTCATAGAAAATACATAAATTGGGTTTAAAACGCCAAGAGCTTGATGTCTGTATACAGACCGGGCTAGTGGGCATAATGGGATTAATCTTAGATAGTGCCCGTGTGAATTATAGTCCGATAGTTTGAGTATTACTTGTATAATCCCAGCAAACACATTTATATATAAAATACATATAAATTATATAAGAGCTTTTTAGATTTATATAAAACTGGAAGAAAAATAAGAGATATTTAATGTCAGGATGTCAGCAATTTTCAAAATAATATATATTATGTCTATTAGATGTAAATTCTTCTATATCTGTAGTACATGAATTTATATACGTTTTACGTATATTTTATGTAATATTCACATAAAAAAATATTAGTTGTAAAAGCGTTGCGATGACCAAATGGCAGCTACTCGAGCATAATGTAATTATTACCAATGTAAAAAATTATTTAAGCAGTTTCATACAAAAAAATGGAAAAACTACATTTTTACGTGCAACTGTACTTTTAATTAACTTAATTCTTGCACGAACCCGTTTTTACCTGAACTGAAAGCCGACAGTTTATTGTGATATTACATATATACTTGCTTGAAAAGTTTTCCTTAACCGGATTCGAACCGTTGCGGGTGAGCGTTGCAAATTCCGAAATCCGACATGTGTTTTTCTTTGTATCCGACATTGTACCACTGCGCTAATCTGAATTCGTTCTTCCTAACTTTGCGCTGTTTCCCGAGTTTAAATTATGTTTGATTATATCGTTGAGTGAAGTCTTATTCAATGATTATACCTACCTTTGTGTTAAACATGACCAGGATTTAATTTATTTTATATTATTTATTTTCTATATAAATTAGACGCATTTTAGTCGATACGGATCTAATATTAAAGGTACGTGAACTACAATTTTTGGCGTTATAGAAAACCCGCGCGTGTGATTAATTATGCGGCGCAAATAGGAACGGACTTTTATTTTCGACAAAATAATACATATATGTAATGATAATTTATAATTATATTTACAGAAGGCATACATAAAAAATATGTAATACTTCATACATATAAGATTTTACATATTATAACGTACATAAATCTAATCATATAAATATGGCAGCACATAAATTTCATGGGTAATATGTAATTATCTATATGTATATATTATATGAATTTCTGTATACAAAATATCCGTAAGTTTCTATACTATTATGTAAAATATACGTAATCTGTGACATACGGTTTATATAACTTTATTAAAGAACACTTACATACTTGATATATAAAAAAGCATATGTAGGGGTATTTACTTCAATCTTATATATATTTTATATGTGTGTTTGCTGGGATCATTGGAGAGTAAAAGTTGAATGAACTAGTAATATTGCTTAAAGTAAAAATCGTGGTTAACTGGGCAGAACGGGTGTTAAAATGACACCACTAACTAGTCGGTCCAAAAAAAGCAGTGACCGTAGTAGAAAATTAAAAAATTTAATCAGTATCAGCATTATTTAAAACATAAATACATTAATTACGCAATATAATAAAAGTGAATTATGCAAACAAACTTAAGGAAAGAAAACAACAGATTACCCACAAGTGAAACCGGAATTACATGGCTGATTGAGAACTACCCTACACAAACTTAAATATACCAGTAAAAACCGTGAAAACTTCCACCGAAGCTTAATTGAAGTGAAATTTGATGATGAAGTTAAAGCTGAAGAGAGCTCTGAAATTGTCGTTCACACCTGTCAATAACCGCCCCAAAGAAATCGTAAATAGAAATTTGCCTACGCTTATATTTTAAAAGGTTTTAGGAAAAAGGGTTGAAAGCCGCACGAAAAATGTAAATAACATGTCAAATGGACGTCACACTGTGCCATTATCACTTAATTTTCTTTATATTCGAAGAATACGCGTATTCTAAAGCAGTGCTTCTCAAACTTTATGAAGGGGCGGACCGGTATGTTTTGGTTGATTATACGAGAGTAAATCAAATATGAACCGGACTTTTCTGTTTAGCGCCCTCTAGGTAATTCGAGTGGCGTGACGTCTCGATATATGTTAGGTAGGGATGTCAAGAAGAGGGGAGTTCGTCGGTTTGGCGAGGCGCAGTCGATGCGCTGTTAGTAGCATCATGTTTGAGCAAGAGGTGCATACGTGTGTTTCGCAACGTGTTATTATCAAATTTTTGGCGCAGGAGGGCGTAAGACCGTCTGAAATTTTGCATCGACTATCTGCATAGTTCGGCAATGAAACACTTTCAAGGACCCAAGTGTACAACTGGCACAAAAAGTTGTCAGATGGCCGAGAGACAGTGGAAAACGAGACTCATGCACGCCGTCCCAGGACAAGCATCAATGAGGCGAATATCCATGCAATTCGTGATTGAAGATGACCGCCATCTTACAGTATTGGCAATTGCTGAAAGTGTTTTATTGCCGAACTGTGCAGATAGTCGGCGCAAAATTCCAGACGGTCTTACGCCCTCCCGCGCCAAAAATTTGATAATAACACGTTGCGCAACAGACGTATGCACCTCTTGCTCAAACATGATGCTACTAACAGCGCATCGACTGCGCCTCGCCAAACCGACGAACTCCCCTCTTCTTTACATCCCTACCTAACATATATCGAGACGTCACGCCACTCGAATTACCTAGAGGGCGCTAAACAGAAAAGTCCGGTTTATATTTGATTTGCCCTCGTATTATGGACCAGTAGTATTTTAATGAACTAAAATGCATAACAAGTAACTTGCTAAAAGTATTGGAAACTTTCTATCTGCGCACCGGCGCCGGTTCACGGACCACCACTTTGAGAACCACTGTTCTAAAGTAATCTTCTACACGATTATTTTGAAGCGCTTCGCGATATTGATAACATTCTTACCTTGCGTGTCTCGTCGTGTACACAATTCGTCATAATTGCGACATTTCGTGAAATCGGGGACGCATGATTGCCTCTTTTCAATAATCGTTAATGAGCATGGTACCATTGCTCCCTTACACTCATGAGCCGGTGACCTTACTGGTTTAGACCTTGAAACCGGCTTTATCACCGATCAAGAAAAGGAAACCCGCATTGCCTTTTTAGATGCTCTGGTAATAAGAAACATCAACAACGTGATAGAACTGAACTGCTATATCACGGTTGCATAAATTTTCAATTCATACAAACCTTTCACCATATGAAGAGCTTACTACGGGGTTTAATAGGGAGAATCTAATTAATTGACGAGATTGCATAGTTATATGCATAAAAGTCTGTTAATATTAAAAGAAAAATTCATCAACAACGGCTACCCAAGCAAGGTTGATCACCACCGTACTGTTTAGTACCATTCACTGGACCACCATCTAAGATTACGTGCTGAAGATTATTCAAAATCTCCAGCATCGACGGTCTCATGGAAATGCTGGCGAAATTCGTGAAGAATGAAAAAAATTCACTCGTTCCAACATCGGCAAAGTCGACCAAAAGCTTTTTCTCGCAAACAACTAATAGAAGATGTGGAGCGAAAGAGGAAAGATAAGTCGTCTATATGCATGTCTCGTTTCACAATAATCTGCTCAAACGGGCAATGACGGCCTTTACTATAACCTTGTTAGTTTCTTGCATAGCGATGTCATTATACTGGGGCACGTTTGAGCAGAACTTGAGAACGTACGCGTTTTACACATTTTGTTGAAGAAAGATCCATACACAATACATAAAGCATCTTGCTTTCTCTAAAAGGTCTGCCAAAGATGAGAATACAGGGTGGGCCATTGAAAAGGTAACACGCCTGTTTTGGGACACTTAGACCAGTTTCTTAAAAAACGCTCGGACACGTCGATTTTCTATTTTGGGAGACAACTTTTGATGTCAAATTTGACCTTGTCAAGTCAAGCCCCTAGCCCCAGCAACCCCCAACTCAAGAATTTAAATAGGGGAAAGGAGTCGACCGACCCCTCATTTAAAGCGTCTTTTAATTCTCTATTCGACAGTATGAATGAAAATTAGATTTACTCAATTTTTTTTTCTCCCCCATGAAAAGCACCCTCTAGATTAACTAAGGTGCAGGTGCTGTTTAGGAAAAATCGTGAAACACGCCACCTTTGACCTTTTGAACGGCACATTTCAGGATTTTTCCTAAACAGCACCCTCACCTTAGTTAATCTAGAGGGTGCTTTTCATGGGGGTGGAAAAAAATTGAATAAAACTAATTTCGGTCATACTGTCGAATAGAGAATTAAAAGACGCTTCAAATGAGGGGTCGCTCGACACCCTTTCCCTATTTAAATTCTTGAGTTAGGGGTTGCTGGGGTTAGGGGGTTGACCTGACAAAGTCAAATTGGACATCAAAAGTTGTCCCCCAAAAATAGAAAATGGACGTGTCCGAGCGTTTTTTTAAGAAACTGGTCTAAGTATCCCAAAACAGGCGTGTTACCTTGTCAATGGCCCTCCCTGTATACATGTCAAAGGAACACCCTCTGATATGTACATTTGATAAACACTATGTGAGGAAAAGTTGAGCAAAGAACCTCTTTCATCTTTATCTTCCAATGCAACCCTGGAACATATTCTGTAAGCACAATAAAATACAGGGTGCCCAACGAAAAGGTAACAGACGGGTTTCTGGCCAGAGGGAACATCTTTTTGGGAAACGCAAAAACACTTCGATTTTTATATCAAGGGGGACAACTTTCGCCATGATTTTCAACCTGAAGTGATTTCATCCCTTAGCGCTGTGAGAACAACCCCTAAAATTTAAATAGGGATGATGGGGCAAGTGATACGTCATTTGAAAGGTCTTTCTTTTCTGATTTCAGTGCACTAGTTTTTTTTATATTTTTTTTATTTTTAACCAAAAAAATTGAAGCTCCAAAATGGAAAATGAGGAAAGAGATTGAGGGATTTTACAACTCAAAAAAGCTCGGACAGGTCAATTGTTTTTTTCTTAGAGAAGCTAGGTACTTTTACTGATATTTGACAACATTGTTTCACCCCTTGGGTACAGGGTAAACAACCCTTAAATTTTTAAATAAAAACAAGGGTTAATTTTTTCTTGTGCTAATTAATAAAACCAGTTTATGCAAATTCAACCCTTATTTTAATAAATGTTCGAAGTGCCTGCCTTCAGCTCCATGCAATAGTACAAAATTTCATTAAATCGTTCCCGTACATTTTGCAACATTTGAGGAGTGATCAGGCGGCATTCATGTACTATACGGTCACGTAGCTCCTCCAAAGATTCCGGACCAGTGGAAAAAACTTTACTCTTTACATGACCCCATAAAAAAAATCTAATGGGGTGAGATCAGGAGGAACGAGTTAATCAAAATCTGTATTATTACATGGAAGCTGAAGACAGACACTTCGATAATTTATTAAAATAAGGGTTGAATTTGCATAAACTGGTTTTATTAATTAGCACAAGAAAAAACTAACCCTTGTTTTTATTTAAAAATTTAAGGGTTGTTTACCCTGTACCCAAGGGGTGAAACAATGTTGTCAAATATCAGTAAAAGTACCTAGCTTCTCTAAGAAAAAAACAATTGACCTGTCCTTTTTTGAGTTGTTAAATCCCTCAATCTCTTTTCTCATTTTCCATTTTGGAACTTCAATTTTTTTGGTTAAAAATAAAAAAAATATAAAAAAAACTAGTGCACTGAAATCAGAAAAGAAAGACCTTTCAAATGACGTATCACTTGCCCCATCATCCCTATTTAAATTTTAGGGGTTGTTCTCACAGCGCTAAGGGATGAAATCACTTCAGGTTGAAAATCATGGCGAAAGTTGTCCCCCTTGATATAAAAATTGACGTGTTTTTGCGTTTCCCAAAAAAAAATTCCCTCTGGGCAGAAACCCGTCTGTTACCTTTTCGTTGGGCCACCCTGTATAACTCGTAGCATTGACAGTCGTTCACACCTGTCGATAACCGCCCCAAAGAATTCGTAAATAGAAATTTGTCTATGCTTCAATTTTAAGTGGTTGTAGGAAAAAGGGAGTGAAGTGGGCAAGAAAAATGCAAAATGGATGCTACACTACGCGGTCACTATTTAATTTCCTTTATATTCCATTTACTTACACTTACATAGCTATTTCGGAGCGGTTTGTTAGGTTGATCTAGAAAGGCGCTTCTGTTCTCGTTAGCATTGTTACCTCTACAACTTGCCTTGCGTGTCTTATCATGTACACCTTACCACAGAACCCGTCATAACTACGACTGTTCGTGGCGAGGCGCGTGATTGCCTCTTTTCAATAATCCTTAATAACTATGGTCCTTCGAGTCGGAGCGATCTTTTATATACTGACACTGCACGAAGAGTACTGAATCAATTTTCAAGAATTGAATTCGTGATTTCAATTATTGCAATTTTGAACTGTGAGCGAATAAGAAACCAATTAAGTTGTACGGTTCAATTGTCGCCAAACACTTATTCATCGGAGATCAGTGTAAGAACGCAAATGAAAACTACGCCCGCATGGCACAATTTTCAATAAAAAGTTTAATAATGACATTCTGGAATGACCGTAAAGTTTTAAATGAAGCATACAAACTTTTTCCATTAATTAGACAAATGAACGCGATTACTTTTCTAATTTATACCTTTTGATGCCCTAATTATATATTTGGAAATCAATAAACGTTAACTTCCCAAAGTTTATGCAACATTTATAGCAGATTTAATACCTACGTCATCATTTGTAATTAAATTAATGTTTTATTGCCGATATCCCGATTGGGTATAAATTTTCACTCCAGATACGTAATATTACTAACTAAAATTCATTAAATCATTAATGACAGTAAATCTAATTGTGTAATCCCGATACAAAACAAATTTTGCAGTAAGCGTAACGAACAATGTGAATTAGATTGATCCAATGCGCGCGTTACGGATCCGGAAGTTCTGATTTATGTGACACTAGGATATATGACGTCACGGAAAGTTCCTGTGGCCGACACTAACGGCACTTGCCGAAATAATGCAAAAACGGAATGCGCCAAAGATTGCCACGATACCGACCTTCACAAAACAAACGACGATTTATACGTCTGCGTTCGATGCATTTGCCAAAAAAAATAAAACGGAGGAGAATTTCCGGTGTCGGTTTCCTCGAGGGAACTTTTCAACTTGACGAATATTCTAATTTGGCGCTGATAAAAGTATAACGACAACGGGCATGTCTAAAACAACCTGACATTAGATAAAATTTCTATTTCGGCGTAATTGTCAGTGCGGGCAGTTGCAGATACGGAAAATAATTCAAGTAGACATTATAATGCTAACGGTAGGAGAAAGCGTAGAGTGGCATTTCTTTTATTACTTTGACGTACGCAATTTGCGGGAACAACGACGTGAGATGTCCTTTAGATATAGTACCGTGTCAAGCTTAGTATTCACTTGAGTGTCACAGAAACTTCCCTTAGAAAATCTGAACGCAATTTTTGTACAAATGGCTCATTAACATTTTCATTCTCGAGGCAAAATGCACACGCTGTGATACTTGCCTGAAAATACCATTAATTAATATACACATTCCAATTTGAACCCTTGGAAGAGATATTATCAGCACAATTTGGCAGTGCACTGACTATACCCAGTGTAACCGAGCAAAAGCAGTGGCAAAAGTGTAGGAATCACATAAAATTAGTTGTTTACGCTGTTTACGAAATGAAGTTACCGTTCACCAAGCTAAATAGCAACAATTATTTCACGGAAGTACATATAAAGTGAAGCATTTGTTGATTGAGGGAAGAGTGTGGTGGGACCATAAAATTGGTTGAAAGTGGAAGCATGAAAACACACCTCGCAGAATTATCGGATTTACATCAGGAAGTTGGTCGATCTTGACGCTAATTGGCGCGTAGCAATATTGCACTAAGAAGTTTACCAAAATGCTGTGATGCATTAATAGTGGTATAGCTATACCGATTCTGTGACACTCGAAATTGCTTACGACTTACGTGAGCTATGGAGTGAAGGTTGGTCAAATATTTAATAACCCCAAGGTCATCGAAACACGCCGAGTCCCCAAGTTCCTCGAAACCTCTTACGTGAACTATGCAGTAAAAGTCAACCCCAGCTGTTTACCTGTTTAGCTGTTTATCTGTTCGAGGAACTGTGACTCGATGGCCTTGGGGTTGACCTACTTTTGCTACATAGTTCACGTAAGCAATTTCGAGGAAATGGCCTACCTTCAATGACCTTGGGATTATTATATCCTTGGCCTATACTTTTACAGTAAAAGTTGGTCAACCCCAGCTGTTTACCTGTTTAGCTGTTTATCTGTTCGAGGAGCTGTGACTCGATGGCCTTGGGGTTGACCTACGTTTACTACATAGTTCACGTAAGCAATTTCGAAGAACTAGCCGACCTTCAATGATCTTGGGATTATTAAATCTTTGGCCTATACTTTTACTATATAGCTCACGTAAGCGGTTTTGAGGTGTCACAGAATCGGTATAGCTATACTACTATTAATAACTGCTTTGGAAGTCAAACTAGCGGCGGAGATGACATTTACTTACGTGAATGGACGACTATACGAGCAAAACTAAAAGTAAATCGGCGAAAGAAGGTAAGGAAAACGTTTTGAAGACATCGAATATGAAAAAAATACTGACAATTAGAGTATGGTCGATGTAGCAAACGGAAATAGAGAATCTCTCAATGGAAAAGGTGTACGCAAAACCAAAATGATCAATTATAAAGGGAATTTCGATACGGCAAAGCTGACAAATGCTCTGTATGCACCAAACATTGCTGGAAATAAGATTTCTGTCAACGAACTGTACAACAGTGGATGTACAGCCGCATTAAAAAAGGATATGTGTTCTATCGACAAGGGAAGAATGAATGTTGCAGCTGCGGACTTAATAGACTGTGCATGTGTTATCGAAGAACATGTCCCAGCAAACACACATATAAAATTTACATACAACATATATAAGATTGAAGTAAATACTCCTACATATGCTTTTTTATATGTATATCAAGTATGTAAGTGTTCTTTAATAAAGTTATACAGGGTGAGTTTTTTTTCATTATTTGTATGGGGATCTCGGAAACCATAAGAGTTACACATTTGCTTAAATGGGGAAAGATTTGCTTCTTTGGAAGACTAATCCAGATACGCTTTTGTTGATTTAAGAAAATGCATAGCTTACTAGATATTTGTCAAAAAGTAAAATTCTCCAAAATCGCTTCAGCCCTTTAATTCGTTTGTTTCTCAAGATAGATAAAAATTGTTCAAATACAATTTGTAGATAATTTTGTGCCGAATAACGTCACCGTTCTAGTTTTTTAATTTTGCTTAGCATTTTGAGGTTATGAAGCAAAGTTGAATTTTTTTTAATGGAAACAATAGTTGGCTATGACGTATTTTAATAGTGCATTTTTTTCTGATTGTAATGATGTAAGGGTTGTATCACTTATTTTGATAAATAAAGGCACAATACACGTTTTCCTATTATTAGGTTTACAAAAAATCATATCCTGCCATGGAAAACAAAAGAAATTATTATCGATACACATTGTGACACCTTTTCAACATGGAGTTAACAGCTTTCCAATTTTACGCCCATTTACATCTAATCCTCTAAACGCATTAATAACAACTTCCTGCAGCTCCTGCATCTTTTATTCCTCCAAATACAAAAAAGTCTAAAGGTGTGTCGATAATAATTGTGTACATTTCGAACACTTACTGTAAATTTCTTTTGTTTTCCATGGCAGGATGTGATTTTTGGTAGACCTAATAATAGGAAAACGTGTATTGTACCTTTATTTATCAAAATAAGTGATACAACCCTTACATCATTACAATCAGAAAAAAATGCACTATTAAAATACGTCATAGCCAACTATTGATTCCATTTAAAAAAATTCAACTTTGCTTCATAACCTCAAAATGCTAAGCAAAATTAAAAAACTAATACGGTGACGTTATTCGCCACAAAATTATCTACAAATTGTATTTGAACAATTTTTGTCTATCTTTAGAAAAAAACGAATTAAAAGGCTGAAACGATTTTGGAGAATTTTACTTTTTTACAAATATCTAGTAAGCCATGCATTTTCTTTAATCAACAAAAGCGTATCTGGATTAGTCTTCCAAAGAAGCAAATCTTTCCCCATTTAAGCAAATGTGTAACTCTTATGGTTTCCGAGATCCCCATACAAATAATGAAAAAAACTCACCCTGTATAAACCGTATGTAACAGATTACGTATATTTTACATAATAGTATATAAACTTACGGATATTCTGTATACAGAAATTCATATAATATACAGTGTGACTCATTTAGAATGGAAACACACATGTAAAATCTGAAGTTATTTACCGATTTTAACCAATTTTTTTTTAAATGTCAAATAATCAAAAATCTACTTTGGGACAAAATTTTAAATGTTTATCCAATTTTCAGGGCATACTACGATAACTTTTTCGTACTCGGAATGGAGAATTATTATTAGCGATTTGTTTATAAAACAAATATCTACGCCACTGGATTCAGAATGCTTCCAAATAGCTATCACCAAAATTTTACAAAAATATATTTATTAATAACAAAGTTATAACAACTTAAAGTTCGAAAAGTTTCAAAGCTAACAGTTACAAAACAACACCCTGTATCAATAGATGGCCATGGAAATTATGTTAATAATTCTTAGATTAAACTATTTAAACCATCAGTGGAGAAAAAAATATTTAAAGTAACGTAATATTTAATAAAAATCTATTATAACTGTTAAACAGTAACATAATTTCCATGGTAACTAAGATTTAAATGGAAATGTTAGGTCTTATTATGTATTTACTCAATTGTGCGATTCCGTCACTTTTATTAAATATTACGTTACTTTAAATATTTTTTTCTCCACTGATAGTTTAATTTAAGACTTATTAACATATTTTCCATGGCAGTCTATTGATGCAGGGTGTTGTTTTGTAACTGTTAGCTTAGAACTTTAAGTTGTTATAACTTTGTTATTAACAAATATATTTTTGTAAAATTTTGGAGATAGCTATTTGGAAGCATTCTGAATCCAGTGGCGTAGATATTTATTTTATAAACAAATCGCTAATAATAATTCTCCATTCCGAGTACGAAAAAGTTATCGTAGTATGCCCTGAAAATTGGAATAAACATTTAAAATTTTGTCCCAAAGTAGATTTTTGATTATTTCACATTTAAAAAAAAAATTGGTTAAAATCGGTAAATAACTTCAGATTTTACATGTGTGTTTCCATTCTAAATGAGTCACACTGTACACATACATATAGATAATTACATATTACCCATGAAATTTATGTGCTGTCATATTTATATGATGATTAGATTTATGTACGTTATATGTAAAATCTTATATGTAAGAAGTATTACTTATTTTGTATGTATGCCTTCTGTAAAGATAATTATAAATTATCATTACATATATTATATTGTCGAAAATAAAAGTCCGTTTCTATTTGCGCCGCATAATTAATCGCACGCGTGGGTTTTCTATAACACCAAAAATTGTAGTTCACGTACCTTTAATATTAGATCCGTATCGACTAAAATGCGTCTAATTTATATAGAAAATAAATAATATACAATAAATTAAATCCTGGTCATTTTTAACATAAAGGTAGGTATAACCATTGAATAAGACTTCGCTTAACGATATAATCAAACATAAATTAAATTCGCGAAACAGCGCAAAGTTAGGAAGAACGAAATAAAAAAAAGGAATGTTTCAGATTAGCGCAGTGGTACAATGTCGGATACAAAGAAAACACATGTCGGATTTCGAAATTTGCAACGCCCACCCGCAACGGTTCGAATCCTGTTAAGGGAAACTTTTCAAGCAAGTATATATATCATAATAAACTGTCGGCTTTCAGTTCAGGTAAAAACGGGTTCGTGCAAGGATTAAGTTAATTAAAAGTACAGTTGCACGTAAAAATGTAGTTTTTCCATTTTTTTGTATGAAACTGCTTAAATAATTTTTTACATTGGTAATAATTACATTATGCTCGAGTAGCTGCCATTTGGTCATCGCAACCCTTTTACAACTAATATTTTTTATGTGAATATTACATAAAATATACATCAAACGTATATAAATTCATGTACTACAGATATAAAGAATTTACATCTAATAGACATATATATTATTTTGAAAGTTGCTGACGTCCTGACATTAAATATCTCTTATTTTTCTTCCAGTTTTATATAAATCTAAAAAGCTCTTATATAATTTATATGTATTTTATATATAAAGGTGTTTGCTGGGGTCATTGGCATCGTTTATTTGGTCATCGCCCTCCGCAAGCCGAAAAATGGCGACGAATGGAAAGCTCGATGATTTACAGATTGTAGACTGCGAACAGTGTGAAACGTGCTTGGAAGCCAAAACCGTTTCCAAAGCAATTTGGAAGTTGATTGAAGGCTGTGCTCGATCTTGTACGACATCTGCATCAGGCACCTATGCGATACATTTTGATTTTTGTTGACGACAAAACTTACACTTAATTTTTAAAAATTCAAGGAGATTTGGATCCTTCACAACTATTCTTAATCAGATACCTTCCCTAATGATATGTTCGCAGAACGACTGATGCGCGCTCAATTTTATCTTTGAATATCAATATTAAATAAGCGAATTTACTCTTTTTTAAATTACGCCAGCGACGCAAAGTTTTTAGTTGATTTTAATTACGGGACGCGGTTAGAATGTAATGCAGAGTTGCCCATTAAGAGCTAGAGCTATTGATATTAAAAAAAGAAATGAAAGCTTTATTCGTTAGCTACAAGATGATATAAGTCCGCATGTCGTTCATCTAAATCCGTCATCTAAATTTTAAATGTATTTCTTTATAGCAGCTTTAACTTCATAATTATGAGCACGTCTACTGCTTTTACGGTGTTTTTCAACAACAGAAAAACAAAAAAGGCGTAGGGAGTGAGATCCGGTGAGTGTGCAGAGTGAACAAGAACGTGTGGATTTTCAGATTATCGCTTGCCTGTTTGAAGTATCTGGCCTTTTCTTTTACTTCCCGAGTACAAAGTAAAAGGGAAGTATTGTATTAAGTGTGACCTATGCAAATTTTTGCATATCTTTGCATTTCTGAATACGTAGATTCAGAAAATGAAAAAAAAATTCCGTCTCGTCTGTAGTTTGTAGTCTGTCCGTACACATTTTCTTGCAACGCTCTTTACTCAGAAACTATTAAAGTTATCGAAAATGCTAACATTACCTTTGATGACGTCACTTCCGGTATAATCTAAAATGGCGGCACTCATTTTTTTTATAAGATAAAGTTGCAGTTTTTTATTATGTAGTTTAAGAGTATTTTTTTCTGAATTCAGCTATATTGTGCTATAGTTATTTTTTGGAAAAAGTGTCGTGGCAACTTGCCAGAATTTTTTAATATTGCGACTGGTGATGAAAGTAGGAGTCGGACGAGAAAAGGTAGAGCATGGATCATGCGGATGATTACGTAGAAAAATAAATAGATCATAAGTATAAAATCTTTCATTTTATTTTTTAATTTCTTTACTTCTCGTCGAATTTTACGTTTACGAAGTCTACTAATCAAATTTATTATTCTCTCCATCCACTTAACTTGTTTCTAGAACAACGTCTCTCTAAAATTCCTACTGCTCAGCATTTAACGTAAAAACACGCATTAGGCAAATCATTTGCCCTAATTTACGACAACAGATGCGTAGCGCGGTTAGATATGAAAATTAGCGTATCTATACCGAAACCTTGCATATTGCTCCATGAGCACCTATAGCGTATTTAGAAATCAATGCGTCCTTGAAATGTTTCTCTTATATAGCGGGGTAAGTATATCAAAATTCCTAAAGGAGTGATAAAAATTTCAAATTGGTCAATGCCGTAGTGTCAGGTTCAATAAAGAATTAAAAACTCATTTTTTTTCTCATTTCCATGACAACGAAAGGTATACTGATTTCACATTAGGAATTCAACCATTTCACATTATTAGTTCTTATTTCCATTTTAATACCAGATTTCAAAGTGAACCAATAAAAAAAAATTGCGTAAAGTATTCGTGGATAAACAGGTCTTTAAAACACTTGCTCTATTTCAAGCACTCCGGCTACGCCGTCGTGCTTGAAAACTCGCGCGTGTTTTAAAGACCTGTTTATCCACTTATACTTTAATATAGTATTTCGATGTTCTGTGCATTAAATGATTAATTCAAAGGTCATGTCGAAAAAAATCAAGGTTTCCATAACAAAATTTTTAAATATCATCACATTCCTCAAAATTCTTTCTGTGATTTCATCCATTCCACATTATTAATTGTATTATCTGATTCTTCACTTAGCCAGTTATCAAAGTTTTTGATAATACTTTTTCTATACTTAATGTTCATATTTAATTCTTCTAAAGCTTTTTTAAATACTGTCCATATTTCTTTTTAAAAAATTGTTCACATTTGGCTATTATGACCATGTTTCCGATGTAACATAATTATTTCGTATACTTTCACTTCTTTTTTAGTAGTATTTAAATACTCTTCGCCTAGGAGCGGGACCAAAGCTTTTGATCTTATATAAGTATTTGTTGGATTTTCTGTCAGATGCATGTTAGTCGCATAATTTGTAAACAAACCCCTCAGCATCTCGCTAACATTTGTATCAAGAGTGCAATCGAAACCAATATAGGTACATTGAAATATAGATCATAGAGAAACTTCAAGAACCTTGAATGAAAATGCATTGTTATCGTAAACATGCCATGCCACCGTTTCGTTCATTTCAAACGAAGTAGGTCACTAAAATCGCCATGCAAAATTGTAATTGCTTACAGACACGATCGGTTACGCTAAAATAGATTAAGAGAAATTTTCGTTGGGATTAAATTTACGTTTTACGTTTAAACGTACCTACCTACGCTCTTCAAGCGAATTTCGGCTGAATTAAATACACAATCTAATACTTATACTTATTCGACAAAATAAATACATTTATCTAAAAGACTTCAATTATTCAGTATTTATTTTGTTATTTAATGTTTATGATTGCTGATGTATAACTAGAACCGTTGTTTCGTCATGTTCTCTAAAGGTAACAGTATACCATAATCGTGGTGCGGAAAAAATGTTCAGAGTGATCGGAATTATAGCAAAAATGGAAAAAAAATGTTCGCGGAAAACTTTTTTCAAAAAATAAATATAGCACAACATATATTGCTAAATTCAGAAAAAAATACTCTTAAACTGCATAAAAAACTGCAATTTTATCTTATAAAAAAAATGAGTGCCACCATTTTAGCTTATACCGGAAGTGACCTTATCAAAGGTAATATTAGCATTTTCGTCCTTGGCCCGAATGCAATCGAAAACCGCATTTCGATAACTAAATCGAAAAATAATACGAAATGCAAAATTTGAAAATAATCGGCACAATTTCATGAAACCGTTTTTTTATTTAATAAGACAACTATCATCGATTAAATCGGAATCTATGCATACAACATTTCAAACATAACATTGTCGTTTGTTTACAAACAATACTGATTGTCATTTTATAGTCAGTTTTTCGATTCGGAACAGCTTTTCTTAATAAAATTTTGCTCTATGATACACAAAAAAGGTACTTTACCTGAAAAAAAAATAGTTTTTGTTCCACGATTAAGGCGGCTTTGAATTAAAAAAATTAAAAATATGATGAAAATTCATTTCCAATGAAGCAGGGCAGAATCTGAAAAAATCGTTTTGAAATTCCAAAATTTTTGGTCATTCACACCTATAGTGAAGTCAATCCGTGGACACACTGTATAATCACCCGCATTACTTATCACCTTTTGCCAAAGTTTGGAAGGCGTCGTACACCATCTGCGCGTCCATTTCTGTTGATGTTCTGTATTGACCGCCCTACGGCATGGATAATTGCATCTCTGGTGTTGTACCAGTTCCCTCGCAGTGGCTCTTTCACTTTGCTGAAGAGATCGTAATCGCAGGGACTCATGTCGGGTGAGTACGGTGGATGTTCCAGAATCTCCCATTGCCAGCGGCGCAAGAGGTCCTGGACAGCGGCAGCAATGTGGCACCTTGCATTGTCGTGCAGAATGTGGAGCACACTTTTGTGGCATACTCCAACTTCTGCTGCTCACGCGCAGTCCATCGGCGATCAACATCCAACAAGGAATCGAGGAGTTGAACTGTGTTGTTCTCCACGTGGGGTCGTCCTGTACGGGGGTTATCATTCACAACATCTCTGCCTCGGAACGCTGTAACCCATCGTGCGACTGTGCGATATGGTAACGCTACATCACCACATGCTTCACGCAGTCCCTGAAAACATTCTTGCGTGTTCCGACCTCGTGCCACTTCAATTTTGATCCAGGAGCGTTGTTCCAGCTTTGTGAACATGATCTTAGCACGTTCGCACTATTGCTCTGAAGATGAACGTTCTACACATTGCAGTAGATTGAAAGAGTAATATCACCGTTCGCTGCACAAACTTGTATAACAGTTCTTTGTTTTGTCAACAAAGATGACAGCTCTCCAACATACCGTTGCTACGTTATAGCAGTGTTGCCATTACTTTTTAATATGTACCTAATGTAATGTAGATGGTCGTGGTCCTCATAGAGAATTCTTAACGTTAAGAAGTACGCCACATAGGTGTTAGTTACAAGAGAAGTATGAATAGATTTGATCGTCAGTGCAAATGTTCAACTGTAATTTTTGCAAGTAGACAATGTTTGTGATGGCGCACCCTCCCATACGTCTAAATTCGGATGTTCTTTTCTTCGAACATATAACAACAGGAAGGAATATCCCTATAGTTTAGTAGATGGTACAATGTAACGGAAGTTACGCAGGCTTTACGTCACAGTGACGTAACAGTAAACCATTTGTGATTGGTCAAACGGGTGTAGCGTGCAGTTTGTCGATTTAAAATTAAAAAATTACCAGTAGCGTAGAATTCATTATACGGTTAAGAACATAGAGAATGTGCAAAAAATTAGAAATATGCATACCAAACTAATTATGTTTAAAGGGCAATAAAATTTAAAAAAAAATTATGCATTTTATTTTGTTTACAGCAGGCGCGTAAACATACAAATGTTGGATTTACGACCCTGCTTAACAGTACACCAATGACTCGACGGAATACGTCACAGTAGGTAGCCATATTGGTAAACCATTAATGTTACTCATTTTGCCATATACATGTTCCTTCCTTTTGTTATATGTTCGAAGGTTCTTTTATCACAATAATATACGAATATATAACAAATTAACAAACTTAATTCAGTGTTATTTAACAAATTTCACATTGGACAAATAGGTACTTAAATAAATAAAAAATATAATTATAATATTTCCATTTTCGATGTCCGATTAAATATTAGGATTTTGAATTGCTATAATTAGTGGAAAGTTTTATTAAATTTCGGTATTTCACAAAATCGGTTTGTTATTTTAAAAAAGTAACACAATTAAGAAAATATATTAAGTATTCGAAATTGGAATTTTTCTCTAAAAGAATTTCTAGGCTATAATATGAAGTGATAGTACATGTATAAGCACAACGTGCATTCCGTGAATGTTATAGTATCAGTACCAGTATCGGCGGCTGTTTACTGCACTAGGCTTTATGTTATTTTGAAGAATCTATACAATTTGCCAAACGAAAGAGATTAGGTCCATATTTTTCTTTTTGATTGTTATCATTCACATTTGAATGTAGACTGGAGCTCTTATGTTTCAAACCTTACAATTTAACCTGCAGATTTGTTCCAAAAACTCAATATTTTTCCTTCCTTTTAGATTATGTGAGTCTTAAAACGATTTAATTTAGTCTCAAATAAGAAAAACTTCCTCTTAATACCATTTTCATAGTCGGAATATATCAAAATCGCGCATTTTATTACAAACATCATTCGAGCGTAAGATCGTTTATAATTTGTCATTTCACCATAAATATTCACATCCGACTTTTAGCTTATTCGTATACGAGAATATGAGAAAATTCCGTTCCTCTCGGAAAATGAAGACAAATCGTACAATTACATATTACGTAGGATAACAGCATTTTTAAAAGTTAGCAAAATAAAAATCGAAGCTTTAGAAAATTCCGATTTAAAACGACGGAAGTGCATGGAAAATTTAAATTGATGTTGCATTAAGCTCCTTGCGAAGTTTTTAAAGTTTGAAGTTGAAGCACATGTTACGTCCCCTTTAAAAACTATTAAGTAGTAATTTATTAGATGACACTTTGTCTTTAAGATACCTGTATTAAATTTGCCCTAATTGTAAAAACGTTGTATGTAATTTTTGATTTATTAGGAAACATGTTGTGGACCAGGCTTAATCAAAAATTAATGTCTCCCATTGTTGAGATCACACTCTTCTTTATCCATTGGGTCAGGTGAGCTATCCATATAAGGTCTTTTGAGTACAGTATGTATATCAAATTATGGCACCCATGTAGATATTCATGCCTCACTGACCACATAATCCTCACACATTCATGGGGCACATTGTGTTAGAGGAGGTGTGAAAGGGAAGAGGATGAGGGTGCTGACTTGCTCTATTTCAAGCACTCCGGCTGCGCCGTCGTGCTTGAAAACTCGCGCGTGTTTAAAGACCTGTTTATCCACTTATACTTTAATATATCTACTATTTCTACGACAGTAAAAAAATCGTGACATTCGCACACTATTTGCGATGCACGAAATTCAATTTCGGGCACTCATGCGCAAACTATTTATTTCATGGAGATGCATATTTTCTTGTGACAGTAATTTCTGACATTTCTCATTATATCCCATTTGAAATCTTAAATTAATAATTAATGACTTTTATTAAATAATACAATAGTATATTAAGAAGCTTCGAGCCTTCGAGATATTAAATTTCAAACACGATAGCACAATAAATTGAAATGTCAAACAAGAAGGATGTTTCCATAGTGATACAAAAGCCTACCTACTAACTTTAGGCAGAAAATTTCCATCAGTAAAATATTAACATTAATTATTTTGTTTAATATGTGTGTAACTCGGTTGTATAAAACACGTGTGCGCGAAACTCGTTTGGTGTGATCACCCCCTCACACCAAACAATTGTTTCGCGCACTTGATGCACAAATAATTATTATTTTACTTTTATTTTATTTACTACTTTGGTTGTTGGCTGATGAGAACAGCTTTGCTGTCGAAACGCGTCCGATTTAATAAGTTTTTATTGTGATTTTTGGTATTTGCCGTGTTGTGTTCAACAGCCACAAGCGTTCAAGTTCTTCCGATTTATAATGTTTTGTATATTTGGTGTTTAATCTTCAATTTACAACGTTGTTGCCTAACTTATTGTGGTATTTTAAATTGGAAAATATTTCCGTGGAAAACAAGAAACCTTAGCAGCAAGAATAAATAAAAGAGGCTATGGGAAACAAAGCATTTTCTCGAACGTGAACAGACCCAAATTATGGAAGATTTATGTGGATAACTCCAGTTATACGAACAAAGGAACCAGCTACACATAGCAAATGTGCCTTAACATTTGAAAGTCAAACTTCAAAGGAATGTTATAGTAGAGAATTGGGGCGAATTGTCGAACCAAGGACTTCCCATGAAGCTGCTAATACCTTTTCATGGAACTTGGTGATACAAATGGCTCAAAGATGATTTCAGTGGGAGAAGGGACCCGCGAAAAGTATGAAAAATTGTTTGAAATGGAAATGGAAGAAAAGAGATGCATCCAATATGTGAAGAAATAGATTCTACTGGAAGTTGGAAGGAACTGCTTAGACATAAGCGCTGGGATACTATCAAGAGAGTATCTCCCATTTATTTAGTATGTGTGATGCTTTGAAAGGTGCAGCAAATCTCACCATCCACCTTTCGACAGAAAAGGCGTAAGAGGAAGGAGAAAATAATAAACCAACGAAATAATCAACAAAGATGTTAGAGAGTAAACACATCGGAAATGAAAGCATAGTAGTTTCTGAACTATTTTAAATCAAAGGAAGATGCAACAACTGGAAGTTAAAGCTGCATCATCCAATTCTTACCAGAGGAGCACCAAGAGGGAGGTATCCAAACATTTTAGAACCCAGAGTAAATTGGCCGATTTTTTTTATAATGCTCTCAGTGGTCACTACAGATACCATAATAACAAATTAATGGGAGGACTTGTCGTCTACATCTCCCATCATTTACAATGACAAGATTCATCGCCAAGCCATAGCGGAACACAAGGAAATGTTCCATCTGGTAAGAATAAAAAGGGAAGGTCGCGGTTCTTTCTTCAGCATATTACGGCAAGAATTGAGAATTGTAACACAATTTATAAATAGGTATTGCACCAGTAAGCTCAGTTATATGGAGGATTGGGCGTGGATTAGCAATAATGAGAGAAAGTGAGTTATAGGTAGTATAAGCAGGATGAGTAACGAATACTCAATGGAGAAAATGGGCGCCACGCAAGTTCTAGAGGTAATATCTAAAATTGAGAGTATGAACTGCGAAGTCTCAATTCGGAGATGAGTAAACGTAGTAATCTGAAAAAGAGATATGGTAATGGAGCAATAATGAGAATAAACAGTAATTTGACGAGAATATAATAAAGACTCGGTCCAAATATGTACACAAATATCTATAACATAAAACAATTGTTCAAAAATAAAATAAATAAATGAATGTAACTGGATAATAATAAAAAATTGTAGTGACTTACTAAGTAGTAATAATAGTAACTAGTGATCCGGTTTACCTTTTCAAGTAGCGTTGCAATAAACTACTTGTAGTGCATTACGTTAACATGAAAATTCGATCTGTAAGCCAATTAAGTCAGTAATAATAATAAAATACCTGAGTGTAATGTTCGGTGGAGATCCCTTTGCAAAGAGTCTGCCAAAGCGATGTAATCTAAATAAAGAAAATTAGTACAAATCGGACCAGAGATAATGGTTCGGTCCCAAACTACGAGAATACCTAATTACTCACGATTCACTTGAAGGATCGGATACTGAGCATATATTAGTAAAAGAGTTTAAATCTATCAGCAATTAAAAGTTAAGGTAAAAGGGAGTCGCTAATACAATTTTACGTACGAGTACAATTAACGCAAACAAAATAATATTTCACTTTAAGTAACAAAAGTATTAACTGAAGAGTAAATTTAGTTAGAATGAGGTATTTACAAAATAAATGACGTCATAAAAATTTAAGTTAACTGTAAAACAATTTACTAAAACAAATAATTTCGGTAAGGCAAAGTATCCACAAATTAAATTATTTAAAGTTAATGAGTTTAAAGAGAAATAAAGGTAAAGTAATATATAAGGAAGCAGGAAAGGTAAATGAAGTTTGTAGTCTTCGGCAAACTTGAGAATATGGCGACGAGTTGTCAATGCAGAAATTAATGTTACCGGCCAAAATGGTGGTTTCAAATATTGTAGTTGACAGGATCAACCATACGGTAAACGGGAAGCGATACGGTGAACGCTAGGCTATTCGTTGAACGCTAGGACAATTATGAGAAATTAGAGACGAGAAGTTGAAGGAAGAATGCAATTTTGAAGATAGTAAACGAATAAGTACATACCCAATGAGTTTCAATCACTGACGCCAAGCAGCACTTGATAAGGATTCTCAGATACGACACGTAGTAAATGTATTAAAACCGTAATTGTATACGTTTGGAAGGTGGTTTCTACACAACCAATTAGTTGAAGAAATTTCATTTATAACCGTTTTATATAACGTTAAATTTAAGAAATTGTGAATATTTCTCACTACAAAAATGGAGCGTCTGTACCGTTTGAGAACTCGAAAGGAAGTCTCTTTGACCAGTAAAAGAAATCTAAGGGGCTTAAGAAGTAAAAAGAGATAGTAGAGAGTGAATGACGTTAAAAGGAGAGAGATGAGTAGCACGCCGGAAACGAGGTTCGAGGCTATTTACGAGACTAAGAATATTTCAACCAATTAGGAAATTGAGAATTTAAGTGTAAAAAAGTACATATTGCGCCACCTAGTGCACAATCAGGTAGGGTCTACAATATCGATCACAACTAAATACTAAACCATAGAATATACACATATCATAACAAGCACCAAATGCGAGAAGTTTCGGAAAAATTTGAGGTCCATCTCGAGCGAAGCATTTGTCATTTGACAAGGCAAACAAAAACTCCTCATCTTTCATTGTCGAGAACTATAATCGATTATGTGTAAAAAAATCTGGTATACCAAAGATCTTATCAGCATTCGTTCTTATGTGTGGGCTGAAATGAAACGATGCCGTATATTTACGTTAGCGTAGGTAGAGAAAAGTTCTATTTGGATAAGAGAAGGGGGAAGTTGTGTTTTATTAACGATTCTGTGCACTTGCTTGTCACATTTCTACACCAAAGTACACATTTAGAATCATCCTTCACTATATCCTCTGTGGAGAAGAAGAGCTGGACTGGTGACTTGAAGGTGGAACAAGTGTGAAGACCTAAGCTTTTGTACAGAAAAGAACATACAATGAAATAATACTGATTTCCCTTCTTTTTTTAACATCCTTTATTGGGATACGCCTAGTGCACTTGTTAATACAGTTAATTGTTCACTATTAATGAAATGTACTTACATTATGCAAAACGTGTGTAAACAGAATTTGGTACTCGAAAATAAAGAGGGGGAAGATAGTGGAAAAATAAAACATTAAAACACAGCTTATGACTTCCGTGCCCCACGAAGACCAGCGCACCACTGAGTTCCATTGAAATGTACCAATCATTTCCCGATTAAGAATTATTTTACACGTACTGACCCAAGACAAGGGATAAACATGAGCTGTAGACACATACACCTTGAAATGTTAATACTTTGGACCTCACTCAAGGTCGTTTCAAAAACCCTGCCGGATTTACTCGGTTAGCCAACATTTTCAATCAAGAAACTCTACTGAATCACTTACTGTCATATCAGAGGGGGGGAGGTGGTTAGTTCCTCCGAGGCACCCCATGAAGACTTTGTAATTGCAGGCCATGATATTTTCTCCTTTACCGTGGCTCGAAAACCAATTATGTAGGTAACATTTCAAACAAATGACATCATCAATTACAAATTAATAAATATAATACGGCCCCATAAAAAACCATGACGATATCTACCTTCCTTCCGTTTTATCCAGGACCTAACAACCGCCCCCCCCCCACCTAATCTTGATGCTATCATTTTTCTTGCCTATAATTTCTAGTGGCGTAACCATAGCTTCAATACCATTTACAAATCAAAAAACTTTACAGCGGGAACCATTTAAATTCAAAGCTGCCAGGTGCGTTACATCACAAGCGGTATTAGATCAAGTATGACTGGGGAAAACTTCACCATGAAATCGAGATGAGAGGAAAAATGCACGCATCATTCGACAATGAGCCCTGAAAGCTGAGAATTTAATTCACATCTTACATCTAATCTAAAGGGAGTGGATAACTGTTTATAATACAAACTCGATCAAAAAGAAAGATGATTTTTAAGAGGAAGATTCATATGTGGTAAATTCAGGGCTAATCCCTGAATGCACACAAATGTTAAACGCACTAGGTACCACTAGTGTGGGCACCTGGGCATGCGGGAATCGCAAGTAACCAGGTTGCTGACGACCTTGCGAGAATGGCAAGCGCAAAACCATTCATAGGATCCGAACCGGCTTGTGGGATTACTTATATTAACACAGCCAAAAAAGAGATTCAAGCAATACTCACGAAAGAGCATTGCAGACATTGGTCGAAAATCCCAGGACAGAGTCATTCCAAGATCTTCCTGGAAACCCCAAACGGGGACCTAGCTACGTCCATCTTAAAGTTAAGCAGGACGAAGATAAAACTTGCGACAGAAATGGTCACGGGCCACTGCCGCATGAACAAAAACCTGCACAACATGGGACTGACTGAAAGCCCGACATGCAGGGGTTGTGGTTAGGCAGATAAAACGCCCTATCACGTCATTTGCCAATGTGAGGCATTCATAAAGGCAAGGGAACACCTACTTGGAAATGAAAAGATTACACAAGAGAAAGTAACGAAGATTCACCCAACTAAGATCCTGGACTTTGTGAAAGATACAGGTATTCTTGAAGGGTAGACAACACCGGGGAGCGCAATAGACCAAAAGGTCGCAGTGCGGGAACCTATTGGAACCACCCCCAGATGGTTATACGAAGACATACGCAACAAAAATGTAATACGGCCCCATAAAAAAACCATGACGATATCTACATACATCTACCTTCTACCTTCCTTCCGTTCTGTCCAGGACCTAACAACCGCCCCCCCCCCCCTTCTACCTAATTTTGATGCTATCATTTTTCTTGCCTTTAATTTCGAGTGGCGTCACCATAGCTTCAATACCATTTAAAAATCAAAAAACTTTACAGCGGGAATCATGTAAATTCAAAGCCGCCAGGTGCGTTACATCACAAACGGTATTAGATCAAGTATGACTTGGGATCTATAATCAAAATTTCGCGATTTAGGTACATTTGAACTGCTATCGATACTGAAAGAACTTAAACCCTTCTGTCCGTTGAACAAAACACTGAAAACACCAAAAACCACAACAAAGGTTTCGACAGCTGTCATCATGAGCGGACAACTTCCAGTGGAAACGCGTACGATTTCATCAATTTGTATTGGGGTTTTTGGTGTTTTCAGTGCTATCGATACGCTTTCTTGAGTAATGTAAAAGTAATCATTGAGTATGGTAGTTAATAATATGCGAAACTCGCTTAACAATATTAAATCGAGTATAGGTACAGTCGTCTTACCTATATCTAATTTGAAAGAAAATTAAAGTTAGATGGAAAGCCCATTAAGGAGCAGCACACAAGGATTCGTAATAAAACAAAGGCTTTGAGGTAAGGCCGTACAACAATTTCCGGTTCTCTTGCTACCGGAACAATTAAATTTGTCGTGCGTCATTGTATAAGAGATGTGCAATTAGATTGTCTGTCTCCCCCTTTATTTAGTAGGTACCCGCGTATTTGTGTACCAAGATTTATTGTAATTTGGTCAATTAAATCACATTTTTGTCACGTGAAACCTTAAACCTCGACAAGGAAATGTTTTCCTTGTCAGAACATCCTGCATATTTTAATAAAATGTCATTGTTTGATGCATCGTCGATCTAAGGAAATTTAATAGCGCTGTTTTTCTTTCCATTAACTTTACAATTACGTAATAATGGCACGAACATTCACCCGGTTTCCGCAATTTCCATATTATCTAAAACGAAATCAATCTACGCCCGAATATGAAGCTCGTAAGAAATTTTTGATATCAAATTATATCTAACAGATGTCGCCCCGGTTAACTACGAATATAGAGACAAATTGTGTGCGCGCACCAAATTTAATTTCAGTACAAATGGATCTTATGCAAAGTCGTAAAAAAAAAGTTTTGTGAACTTTTCAATTACTTTCTTATTCGAATTCGCGCTCTAGGCGTAATTTTTTTTTAAAACAATTTAGTTTGCTTAATACTTCTAAAGGGCCGCCGCTAACGCCGCGGGTTAAATCATCAATCATATAAATTAATTTTGAAAGAAAAGTAATATTTCAAAATTAGTCAGGATATAATATTTTTTAACACGGTGAGTATTAATTTTCGTCCGTTTTCATTACAATAATGCATATTATGTAGGTAACTTTATATTCCTCTTTAGATGTGTACTTTTGCGCTAAATTTAAGAAGTACATAAAAATATTCCATTACCTAAACATAACAAAATGTTGTATCGTAAATTAAATACACTCTTTTTGTTCGGGAGAAAATACATATGTGGGCGTAATATTGTACCTTCTTGGTTAGGGTGGTTTGAAAATGAAATTTAAACTAATCCGCTCGATAGCATACGTTTTACGGGATGGGACTAGTGGGCGCGGCCGGGTCATGAAAGTACCTAAAATTTTACGTAGAATCCAAAATCGGAATAATATATAGGGTGTTACATTTAAAATAACAAAGTTGGTGTAATTTCCGAAAAAACCGGAAGTATTACGTAGACGCCATTATTTTACTTGAGGAGGCCATGCCCGAAAACCCCATTACCCAAATTGTCAAAATTCAGATCATAGTAGTTTCTGAAATATTCTAATGGGTGGTCACCGTGAGACACCCTGTATTAATTGTTCCACAGCCTGCGTTGAAAGACTTACCTTGCCTTTTCCCTTGTAATCCAAAACAAGGATTTTTGGGATGATTATCCATCTTTTTAACTCTCGATGGTGGTGAGTTGTCTAAGTTTGCCAGACCTAATCGCTGAATGTGAAACCAAAAGTTCTGACGTTTCGCAAGACATTGCAACTTGCATCTTCAGGCCTTAGCCATGTTCCCGAATTTGGTTCTTTCGTTGACCGTCTCCATCCTGATTGGTTGTCACTTTCACTAGAAATCTTCCATTTCCACTTTCTCCCAATTTTTCAGTTTATGAATGACTAGCGTCCATGCTCTACCGAGTCTGAACCCGTCCTCCCTGTTCATGTTCAGTGGATGTTTCTCGATCTCTATCACCCTTCTAAATTATTCGAGTACTTTCGTGTCCTCAAACGCAAGCAAATGGTCGCCTTCCGCTGATGTCCTATGTGACTAATTCCACAAGAGCATGGTATTTGATTTTTGTCATTGACATGACGTCTTTTACCGATCGGAATCCTTGCCCAAGGATGTTCACTGTCTGACCGAAAAATTTGGAGAAAGTGAAACAACCACTTCCTTTAATTTCTGGCGAAAAAGAACCATACACTCTCATAAAATGATTCGTGTCTCCATTCTTAAAATAGTTCCCTCTTACGTGTTTGGCTAAAGGGGTGGTTTTTCTGCTAAGCGGCCGCAACTCGAAAGTTGCTTTATACATATTTCGAAATCTCCTAAATCGGAAGATAATACACCATCATAAAATGATTCGTTTCTCGATTCTTTCACATAGTTCGCTCTTACGTGTTTGGCACAAGGGGTGGTTTTTCTGCTAAGGGGTTGCAATGAAATGTTACGTAAATAGCGAGCGGCAAACCACAACAATGCGATTATTCTTTTGCATTGTAGAAAACCGTGCGCTTCATAGCAATAGTGTACGAGAACAGCTTCCCCGCGCACTGCACTTCACCGCCCAGCCGAAGCATCCATCCTTTTTTCCAAATTTCTTTTAAAAAAAACGATGTATAATGAATTTTTTTTTGAATCGTGTTAGACCACAACATAATTGGTTTAACTTTTTATGTTACTGTCAATATTATTAATATCGAACTATCAGGTACTCTATTGCACAAGATGCCATTTTTTTTATTATAGCTTTAAGACTAAGTAACCAATTGGCCTCAAAAGCATCTCACATCGACTAATAAGTATACATTTTTCAAATATATAAGTATCTACCACTCAGTTTCAATAATGTAGCCGTAATTAATTTTTAAAGTCGAGCGCTTGTACGATTTGAGTCATAATTAGCGCTTTTTTGCACATACAGATACACTGATACAAGAAAATTAACGATGTGTTGCAAAAACAACATATTCAACATATTAAAGATAAACGAAAGCACGAGAATAATGTAAACGCCATCTTACTTCTAACCTGTTTAACCCGACCAAATCATTTTCTAATATAATTCAACTACCGAACGTTTGTACTACGCGCGTCTAAAGGTTACTTAATCTCTCTGTGGATTTTTCTTTTATAATACACGGCATATCAAATTTTCTAAGATGGTGGTAAAGATTTCAAATTGACTTATGACGTGAGTTTGTCGTTAAATGGGTATAACACTGAGTCAATACCGACAGCTGACACATCCTGGCCCGAATTGTCCCTATACAGTGTAATCTTACCATTGGGTTACATACAATTGCAGTAAGTTCTAGGGCTGTAAAGATCCGCAAATTTTATGGATCCGGGTATCGGATCCAATGGATACGAATACCGGATTGTTGTGGATCCGGATCGAAAATCCGAAGGATAAATCCAGATCTACAGAATTGGGAGATAAATCCGGATCCACGGATCTACGGATTTGTGAGTTAAATCCGGACCTGCATTACTGTTAATTTACATGGGATCCGGATCTAAAATCTGTATCTGTATCCGTATTTGAATAAATTCGTGGAGGAGATTATTAGATTATAGTAAATTTCATTTACTGATCCAGATACCTCCATTTTGAGATTCCGATGGATAAATTTTATAGGCATCACAAAGAATCACGCATTTCATTCCATACATCAACAACAGTATTCACGTGTGATGGAATTTCGAATCCGGATACGCGGATGCGGTTAAACAACTACGGATCTACGGATCCGGACTTAAGGATCCGAATTGTGTATGAATCCGGAGAAACCCGGATCCGGATATATCGTAACTGGAGATCCGGAGAAGATCCGGATCCATACCGGATCTTGTTTTGGATCCGGAACCATTTCACACTCCTAGTAAGTTCATTTTCATTCGTATACTCTAAGCTTGAAATCCGGCATTGGCTTCTTGGATCAAAGAGATACGATACCTAGATACGTCAAATAAATAAATAAATAAATATAGGACCGTAGGCAATAATTGGTCCGATATGAAATCATAAGTGACTGATCGGATCCTGAAATAAATATTCCAGAAGGGATTAATAAACATAAATAGTAAACTTCTGAGCAATTTGGTTAAAGGCAAAAAGATAAGCAGAATACTTAACGTTACAAATCCAGATCAGTAGCAAATGATCTTCCGCTAGCAGTTTACGAACTGATAAAGTAGATAATTGAAGCAATGTTACTTATTAAGAAAATTATGAATTAACAATTTCAGTAAATAATGCAAAGGTTCTTGTAAAGCAAAATGAGATAAGTCAACAAATCTTAAAAAAGGAAAAATCGAAGTTCATTTTCACCCCAGCAAACACACATAAAATATACCTACAACATATATAAACCGTATGTCACACAATTAAGTATATTTTACATAATAGTATAAAAACTTACGGATATTCTGTATACAGAAATTCATATAATATATACATATAGATAATTACATATCACTCATGAAATTCATGTGCTGTCATATTTACATGATTAGATTTATGTACGTTGTATGTAAAATATTATATATGTATATTACTTATTTTTTATGTATGCCTTCTGTAAATATAATTAGAATTTATCATTACATTACATTATATTATATGGTCGAAAATAAAGTCCGTTTCTATTTGCGCCACATAAGTAATCGCACGCGCGTGTTTTCTATAACGCCAAAAATTGTAGTTCACGTACCTTTAATATTAGATCCGTATCGACTAAAATGCGTCTAATTTATATAGAAAATAAATAATATAAAATAAATTAAATCCTGGTCATTTTTAACATAAAGTTAAAATAGGTATAATTATTGAATAAGACTTCACTCAACGGTATAATCAAACAAAATTTAAACTAATAACGCGAAACAGCGCAAAGTTGCGAAGTACGAAATAAAAAGAAGCGATGTTACAGATGGTACAATGTCGGATTTCAGAATTTGCAACGCCCACCCGCAAACGTTCGAATCCGGTTAAGGGACACTTTTCAAGCAAGTATATCATAATAAACTGTCGGCTTTCAGTTCAGGTGAAAACGGGTTGGTGCAAGAATTAAGTTAAATATAATTAAAAGTACAGTTGCACGTAAAATGTAGTTTTTCCATTTTTTGTATGAAACTGCTTAAATAATTTTTTACATTGATAATAATTACATTATGCTCGAGTAGCTGCCATTTTGGTCATCGCAACGCTTTTACAACGAATATTTTTTATGTAAATATTACATAAAATATACATAAAACGTATATAAATTCATGTAGAAGAATTTACATCTAATAGACATATATATTATTTTGAAAATTGCTGACATCCTGACATTAAATATCTCTTATTTTTCTTCCAGTTTTATATAAATCTAAAAAGCTCTTACATAATTTATATGTATTTTATATATAAATGTGTTTGCTGGGACGTAGCGTTGGTTTACTTGGTAAACCTAGGTACTAACGTTCATTATTGGTGTCCTCGGACTCCGCAACGACACTTAAGCTATCACGTACGTGAGGATGCCCCCAGTGTTGCCATGTCCAACAAGAATTCCCCCAAGATGGATTCTCTCAGTTGGACGTTGGACAAGTGCAGGTCACTTACAAAGAACGCTGTGAGCCGTCTGATCGCCTATGTGGAAAGATGGCGATTCAATCAAGCCCACACTTGTTTAGTTAACTGTGCCCAGACAGCATGCTCACTTGATAACCCTTCAAGCTTTGAGGAGTAATTTTATTTGTATCAAAATGGCAATAAATTTAAAGCTATAAAGAATAATGATATTCATTAAAGTGGCTTTGCAGCTTCACCGTACGTGTCTTTGGAAGAAAAATAAGGCGAGGCAAACTCGAGCAAACCAACAGAAATAGAATAGTTGGAAAGAGCAACAAGTTCTCGAACAACTAATATAATTAAATCCCAATTACTATACTTCGAAACGACCAATGAAAAAATAATTTATAGCGCACGTGCTAATGATTACAATATCCTCAACTTCATTAAAATGTAAGCGAGCCCACAAACTTTTCCGCCCCAATCCCAACCGTATGCAGTAGATTTTGTAACTTATTCCGCAGATGAACTAGATTTATCTTGCATTACATAGGGTGTTAAAAAGACCGGAAATTAAAGAAAACGTGCCCGGAATATTGAAATAAAGTAGAATATAGAAAAATCAATGCTGCCAACTTTATTGTAAGACATTAAAATTCGCGGAATGCTTCAAATTTAACCCTTAATTGCGCTTTACGATTACGATCAATCGGTATCATTTCGGTCGTATGGAAAAGTTAAATATAATCTTTTAGGGTAACGGTAACTCACGGGGGAAAAGTAAAGTGGGTCACAAAATGTCTAGCATAGAAAATTTTCATTCTCAATATTGTCAAACTTGGTTCGTTTTTTTTATCCTTTTTCCCCCTCAAAACTCGTGTAATAAAACAAAAACCGGCACGATCTGTCACGTAATATTTGAATACTTTTACATGTTACGTCGGTACTTTTACACACCATTACCCCCATTTACCCCCCAAGCGAGGGTACTTAAACGGAAGTAATTTAACACTTAACTCATTTAAATTCCTTAATTATAAGTAGGTAACCGAACGAATTTATATTATGAAGTTTATTCAATAAAATTTCGCCGCCCTTTTCAGAACTAATAATGAAAGGGAAAGACTCAAGCTCGCGCGCGATACTCCATACTAGATAATTAAGACTAGAAATATGGCGTAATAAAAAGAAAGGGGAGACAAAAGAAACACTTTCACTCGTTCGGGGATGTCGTGCGTAGCTACAGTCTAGATTTGTAAGAGAAAAAAGTGGCAGAGGGGGGTCGAAGGGGCGGGGGGATGGGGGGATGACTGCGGAACGTTTAGGACAAGAAACTAGAGGAATGTTCTCATGAATCAAGTAGTCGCCCGGGGAACATCCATCTTCACCGACCGTGCAGATTTCGTTGCTTTACAGACTGATTGGAATCACAATTTTAAAGCTTTCGAAGTCATCGTGTGTTCGGCAAGGTCATGGTGGAGTGAACCGTAAACGATTTTTTGTCCCCGATTTACAATTATCTTTATGTTTGTTTTAAATCCGACTTCTGATGTTTACATCAATTTAAAGTTGCTAAGGTTTTTGGTCTTATCTTTAGCGTGGTGTTGAGTTTCTTATTCACTTCGTTTTGCTTTTCGAGGTAATAAAAGGATTAATCAGCCGATTTTCTGAACTAAACTGAACAAAGCTTTCGTAATTATCGATGTAAATTACGGTTACGATCTCGTAGCAGTCCACATCATCAGCATTTTTCAAGTATTTCACTGCTACATTGAGCAGTACCTAGGATAGTGGGAGTCCTGCTGCCGTGGTAACTATCTCGGCGACTGCAATGATTTGGCATCTTTAGACAAATATTATCAAAATCCCCCCTTTGAACTGAACTCTTGATATTGTTACGAGTCTTTCGGTATCCTTCTAGACAGAAAGGCTCCTGCGACACATGGAGCATGTGTACGATGCTATTCAAGAGTTGAGTCTAAAGATGCTAAAGTAATGGACGTGAGGACACTGAAAAATACCCCAAATAAAGCTACTACATGCTTTTAAGTGAGGTCTCACCTCAAAATTCAGAATGATAAGCCTGTACTTCTTGGTGGAGAAGGGGGTAACCATAACCGTGAATTCTTAATGTAACGCCTTTATGCAATATACATAGTTTGCAGTATAAAATATGAGACACTAATTGAAAAAAAGGAATTAAAGGGGTTGTGTTTCCAACAATATTGGATCGTCGTGTGGGAAGCGTGTTTCGGTCGTCTTGATTCTCTAACACAAGGTGTACGATGTGATCAACAGACTTGAGGATTTGAGGTTTCTTTCTTTACGTGGTACACTTTCACCAAAGCTCCTACTCCTAATTAAGGATAAGAAATTTATTGTCTTTTCTCCAGAACAACCTGGAGATTATTCCCATAACTGTATTCGAACTCTCTGTACTATTGAACTCGTTCTGTGTAGTTCGTTTTGCACCGCAGTTAATATTTTAATCCACTGTCATCAACATTGTATTGCCTATTTTTCCAATCCTCGTCTCTCAGTTCAACGCCATCTTACTTTATAAAATTCTGCTCATCTTTCTTCCCACGCTAGTTCTTTCTATAATCTCATCGGAACTCCTCCAAACAGTTAGGACAATACCTTCATGAGTGTGTGACTCGGATCACACCGCCGATTTAGTCGACGACACCATCGTCAATGAAATTTTGACGCATTAGGACCGATTTGTATCATCTTCTTTTTTTATACATGTTTTCTCTTGCATCACTTTGTGTGTGTGTGTGTGTGTGTGTGTGTGCGGGTGCGGGTGTGTGTGTGTGTGTTTCTTCCTTTCCGATTCTTGCGTTAAGCCTTTGAAGTAAGATGAAATTGAATCATGAATGTTTTTCCTTTTCCTCCTTATTTTAACATATCATTTGGTGTAACTGGAATCAAACGTGGACAAGAAACTGGGGAGAGACATTGTGTTGATGCTGATGGAGTCAAGTTCACGACGCTCGGTGACTTACGTCGCTTGAAACACCCATTACTAAATAAGAGTCCAACGAGCGATACACTGACACAGCAATCTTATCCAGCTATGATAGAGCCATCTGGTAACGCCGCCGCGCAGAAACCTTTTGGGGCTGTACACTGCTATGATTAGACCTGTGCTTTGCTAAATCTGATGACCCAGAACCAAATTCTCCACAACTATAGCATTTCTCAACCGATCAATACGAACGACTCCCACAGCAGTCATGGAAGCGTTTTTGATCGTACCTTCACTGGATCTGTACGTGCGAGAGCAAGCCATCTGGCAGTATTGGGGAAACACTACATTTTTCTTAATCCGGAACTGGCATCTCAACCTGACCTATTCTTCTCGCTGATGGATCTAAAACAATGGAAGGAGCAGGTACTCCAAACAACTGAACCAACCACTAGATAACGACAGAAAAGTTCTTATATTCAGAAAATTAACAGAATTTCCAATGTTGGTTTCCAAACTTCACCACGTACTAGAACTCGTTTGGGTTAAAGGGCATCCTGGAACAAAAATGAATAAGAAAACTGATGCGTCAGCCCGGTTATTCTCAAATTAGCTGTTTTACGACCCGCATAGCCGGCTTTTCAACTTACAGTACGAACCGTAAGGAAACCCAGCACAAAGCTAAGTGGGAGTTGGTATCGTTATGCGACAGAGGCCATCTTGTAGCATTGGTCGTTTCTGCCCAGGGCTTCGCCAAGCTGAACAGGGGAGAAAGAATGACAAGAGAAAGAAGAAGAGCAACTGAAAGGAAAGAAGTAATGAATTCGATCATTTGAAGGAATATCTCCCACGGCGATCAGGAGGCAGCCGCTAGAGGATGTTTTTTAGTCGGAACGGGTTGCATAAGTGCCGATTCAGACATGCCAGGCCTCACCAGCCATGGCGGCACGTGGTCAATACCATTCTTAGATCAAACCAAGTCCGATACTGCACTCCGGGAATCTTCGACACCGGGTCGCAAGTGCGTGCGTAACTACATGTTTCATACCTCTAAAAAAAGATCACGAGACGGCGCTCCATATACTTTGTGAGTGTTCCGTACTTGTCCAACTGAGACGACCCATATAGTCAGTAAGTGTAATTAAACAGCTCTCACCTTTTACTTCCCAGTAGTGTTTGTTGCGCAACCACAGTACTGTTGAATTATCTAAACAAAATGGTTAATTAACAGAAAAATTAGGGCTGCGACAAGCAGACCGACTGAAATATAATAGTTACGAACTTTAGCCAATATCTAGTGTTGACATTTAACTAAATAGCATTTGGCTTTTGAGTTTTAACTTTAAGCAAATTAAATTCTTCAAGGTAAAAGGTAATAAACATAAATATCAAAAGTAATTTTAAACGTAACAAACAAAGGTAATGAAAAATTAATTAAGAACGTAACAAATTGAATTAAATAAGTTATTTAAATTGAATCAAAATATAAGTTGATCAAGTGATTAAGTGTAAAACAACTTAAGCAATCAACAGTAATCAAATTCAAATAATAATAAGCAAAGGGTAAGGTTAGTAAATTTTACAAAGGTTGTTTCCAAAAGTTGACGCAAGATGGCAGCAGATGAAAATCTTGAAGTAAACAATTTCTTTCAGGTAGAACTTCGGAGATAATTACAAATGATATGATAAACATCAATTAGCGTTGTTTATCAGGAACTAACATCGACGTTCGACAGCAAGTGAACGGAAATAAATTCAGGTAGAACTCAAGTAAATTCTTAACAAGATGGCGGTACACCGTACGTGAGATGTAAAACCAAGCAAAAACGCTACGACAAATAATATGAATTACTATCAGGAATTGAAAGAGTAACGTGATATTTAATACAAAAGAGTTAAGTACATACCTCGAGGATTATTATTTTCTTGGAGCGTAGCAAAACTTTTAACGTAAACGAAAATTAATGCGTAAATCCGTATAATACGATTTAATGGTAGTTAGAATAAGCAGGTTGCATAAGTGCCGATTCAAACATGCCAGGCCTCACTAACCATGGCGGCACGTGGTCAATACCATTCTTGGATCAAACCAAGCCCGATACTGCACTCCGGGAATCTTCATCACCAGGCCACAAGCGCGTGCGTAACTACATGTTTCATATCTCTAAAAAAAGGTCACGAGACGGCGCTCCATTTACTTTGTGAGTGTTCCGTACTTGTCCAACTGAGACGATCCATATTGGATGTATCCTGACCGGACATGACTACGACGTATCCAGCGTGGACTATTAATCAAGTTAAAATAGCAAAGCTTGAAAAGGGAAAATTGTACATAACTATGAGCTAATACCTATTACCAAATAGTAGAATTCCGGTAAAGTAAACATTTAAGACAATAATGACCATTCAAATGTACACTCTGTTTAGGTATGTCAATGGCCAAAAAAAATATTTGGAAAATTTACGCACAAGAAATGTAATGGGTGAAGAGGAGGCCCTGCTTATTACGCTTATCCCAAAATTGGGCCAAAGGTGTGTACGGCAGGTTGAACTTTAAGATAAGTTAAGACTTTATGGGATACGGACACGTGCAAACCAAGAATTGAAATTTTCGTGTTCATTCCACGTGTTGTTTTGTTTCCGCAAGGAATTATAATGTAAATATAAATATTGTAAGAAACACTGTGACGGAACGTTAATTTATGTACTGTACGAGCGTGCGAAAAAAAATTTCCCAAAGGTCTTATAAATACATCACAAACATCCAACGTAGAATAACGTATTTCGATCTATTACGACGAAATATGCACCGCCACTGATAAATCGATGGAAGCATTCAATCAGTGCCTCCATTTTTCTTCGATTACATAATTCTGTGATGTAAACGATTTGCGAGATTTGAAATCATACGAAGTTTATAACTTTAGTTCTCAATTTCTTAAATCGCGCATACAAAACGATAAATTCCATTGATGCCCGCTCAAACTACCGGTCACATTCTCGCTGTCGTCTTATTTTCTCTTTTGTTATTTAGGAATTTCCACTTGAGTTGTTGGCGGATTGAAATAAGTTTCAAGTTGAAAACTTTTCCTCTTCCCTATCATGGCGCCTCGCCAAAATATGCTACGTGGTTTTATGTACTACTGTTGTAGGCCTTTTGTCATATCTTCCGGGCTCTTGACTTTCAGAATTTTTATAGGGGTTCACATTTTCCGCAAACATTTATATAACAAAAAGCTATTTAAAAAAATTATATAAAGTAAATATTTTTTTCCAAAAAAAAGAAAGAAAAGGGCGAAGCTTTATACAAATATAGCGGGTGGGGAAAAAAAGCGAAAAGCTGAACCATTCGTTTCCCTTAGGGGGAGTTCTCCAACTGTATAATAAAAAGTGGACAGAGTTAAAATTTGTGTTTGGCACACAGAAGGGAATAGAGCGTAAACACAATAAAATACGTGAGCTATCAATTTGTAGGTTTTAAACAATTTAGTAGCAAAAAAAAGTTGCAAGATGAGACCTTTGGGTCTTGTTTTCTCATGCGATTCAAAGCCCCCTTAAAAACCTAAAATATAAAAGGTAAGTCCCGAAATTCTTGTTTACTCTTCGTTATCGCAATATAATACAAATCTGAAAAGAAAAACGCGTTTTCTCCTTCAACACAATACCGCACAAGCCCGCACTTCCTGTAAATATTTATTTAGAGACATCGGGAAGAAGGAAATCCCATATTATTCCATTTAGGTGAACGTCACATTTAACAATGATATACTTATACAAAAGAAAGATACGAAACTTGGAGGAACAACGCGACGAATGGATCAATTATCCATTTTGTACCGAAATTTATGTTAAAGTTCTGGAAAGTTTCTATAAGGCTTTAAGCAACAGAATTTCGTTATACCTAAATTTGTTCCAGAAAATCTGCAAACGAATCAATATCGCGTTCTTAAGGTCAAGTTTATCGTGAAGGGTAGGTTAATAATTTGTAACCTTTCTTATTCGGATAACGTTCCATTCATCGTGATACGGTTAGTGTCTGAAATATTTCAAGTTACTTAAAGTGATATAACTTCTATATTTCAACGTATTCCAAAATGTCCATTAATGGCATCTATGATATCATGGAATTTGCGCGCGGTGTTACCTGTCCCTGATGATGACAATAATGCGAATAATATCCTGAAAATACTCATTTATTAGATACAGCAACATTAATATGGGTTAACAGTAGAATACTTGATTCACTAATCGACGCATAGAAAAAGTACTCTACATTGTTCTGTTACGGTAACAAATGGTTGGTAACGCAATCTAAAATGCAATGGCTCGGAAAGCTCAGTTAAAGGGGCAATCTAATGGGGGTAGATTAGATATGAGTATAGAACTCAAACTCAGCAAGCAAATGAGGGTAGTCAAAGCTAAATATAGTTTATATCAAGTTAGCGAATATAGTTAAGTAAGTAAATTTAGGGCGCCACGATGCTCTTTAGAAAGTTAAAGCTGGTAAACAGAACTACGAAGATCTTAGCAGCTTGTAGTAACAGTGATATGATTTCTGAAAGAAAATGTGGGTATTCGGTGAAGAAATACACTGGAATAATGGTAGTGGTGATTATAATGAACGAAAATGTAACGGTTAAACTGGTAACAATGAACAATTAAATATATTTTAACAACACTAAGGTTTCGCAGCATTGAATGTAACAATAAGGGGGTTTAACTTTTTACCTTGGAACGATGGAACTTCACATATAACAATTCTAATGCATAATAAGTAACACAAAAAATATCAATATGTATATCAGCAACCGACTTGGTAACAGTACAAAAGTCAGTAAATGTAATTAAACAACTCTCACCTTTTACTTCCCAGTAGTGTTTGTTGCGCAACCACAGTACTGTTGAATTATCTAAACAAAATGGTTAATTAACAGAAAAATTAGGGCTGCGACAAGCAGACCGACTGAAATATAACAGTTACGAACTTTAGTCAGTATCGAGTGTTAACATTTAACTAAATAGAACTTGGCTTTTGGATTTTAACTTTAAGCAAATTAAATTCTTCAAGGTAAAAGGTAACAAACATAAATATCAAAAGTAATTTTAAAGGTAACAAACAAAGGTAATGAAAAATTAATTAAGAACGTAACAAAATGAATTAAATAAGTTATTTAAAT
Source organism: Pyrocoelia pectoralis (assembly GCA_036250285.1). NCBI lineage: Eukaryota > Metazoa > Arthropoda > Insecta > Coleoptera > Lampyridae > Pyrocoelia > Pyrocoelia pectoralis. The sequence continues at coordinate 22,626,104 of CM070081.1, read as the reverse complement.
TGAACCCAAATATAATTTGATCAAGTGATTAAGTGTAAAACAATTTAAGCATTCAAATTCAAATAATAATCAAAAAGTAAGGTTAGTAAATTTTACAAATCTTATTCCCAAAAGTTGACGCAAGATGGCAGCAGATGAAAATCTTGAAGTAAACAATTTTTTTCAGGTAGAACTTCGGAGATAATTACAAATGATATGATAAACAACAATTAGCGTTGTTTATCAGGAACTAACCATCGACGTTCAACAGCAAGTGAACGGAAATAAATTCAGGTAGAACTCAGGTAAATTCTTAACAAGATGGTGGTACACGGTACATGAGATGTAAAACCAAGGAAAAACGCTGCGACAAATAATATTCATATTCATATTCATATTCATATTATATTTAGTAAAGGCAATTGTATGGACAATTATTTACACGTCACAGTCTGATATACTCATACATTGTATTTATTATAAACAAAACAAAGTAACAGCATCGATAAATTCCCCCTCATTGTATAGAGGTGTCGACAGGAGAAACGCTTTAATTTTACGTTTAAATTTGGCGAAGTTCTTGGTACTTCTGACACGTCCGGGCAAGCTGTTGTAGAACGCCAAAGACTTGTACTCTGGAGATTTCTTGAAGAACGAATGACGCGGTTTGTCCAGGCGTAGTTTGTCCTTGTTGCGGGTATTGTGAGAGTGTACATCTTTGCTGGTAATAAAGTTATGTTTACATTTGTGTATATAGGTGACGCAATTGTACACGTAAATGGAGAAGAGGGTCAAAATTTTGATTTAATGATTTAATAGATATGAATTACTGTCAGGAATTGAAAGCGTAACGTGATATTTAATACAAAATAATTAGGTACATACCTCGAGGATTATTATTTTTCTAGAGCGTAGCAAAACTTTTAACGTAAACGAAAATTAATGCGTAAATCCGTATAATACGATTTAATGGTAGTTGGAATGAGCAGGTGATTCTAAATAGGCACTAATACATGTCGAAATTTCCACTTAAAGACGATAAATACCGATTATAAGCAACTTGTGAAAATTCGGTAGCACTTTGTAACGTGTAGTTCAGCAACACAAAGTACAAAGATACGCAGTTAGAAATCGGGGTACTATTTATGTAAGCTCGGAGATCTAATTTTCAATCTGAAACAAAAAGAATGAAAATGGATGGTCAGCCAATGAGAGACTAAATGACGTAGACTGATAGCCAATTAGAATATTATAAATCCCCGCCAAGTAGAAAATCTGTAACGGAACAAACGCAAATGCTGCGACCAGACCGACGCTTCGCTTAAGAAAAAAACAAAAGAGATGAAAAAATTAAAGTCACTAAAAATTCTAAAGTACCGCAACGTTCGCCATTTTGGGGTTAAAATTTTGGCGGCAATTTCAAATATTGAAGACCTAGTCACTAGAAAATTTAATGACTTTATGAAGTGTTTGATAAAAACTAAACTAACATTAGATACTTATCAATATATTTCTTAAAAATTATTTGTCATTGTTATTAAAAGGTACAGTTTAATTGAAAGATAAAAAATTTGGAACTTTGCCAAACGAACCTAACATACGTTTTTAAAATTGACATTTTATTTTGTCGTGTTAATACTTCATTTAGAATCGTTATTTAAATCACAGAAAAGGATAACTAAAAAATACAACAAGTAGTGTGTAAGAATAAGAAGACGAGCCTGTTTATGGGAAAACTACAAGTTTATGATGTTTTTCAAATTGCCGCCTTTCAAACCAAGTGTCAAACGTCGAACATAGTAATAGTAAATACTAATTTTCATCGTATGTCAAACACAGATTTGTCATTTTTCCGCCATTTTGGGGGTTAAAATTAGCTTTCTCTCTCTATCTCATTGGAACATAAGGTTGCGGTACTTTAGAATATTTAGTGACTTTATAAAAAATTACAGTGACTGTATTACAAACAGTGACGACAAGCGTGGTATCGATTTTGATTGGCCGTGGTATATTTTGCATCTTAATGGCGGCCTGACTGTGTTTACCATTGATCAGCGTGTGATTTTTATTTTGATTTAGCAAGTTGCTAGGATACCACCGTTGAGTTCATATAAACCCGCCCACAATTTTGCCTCTTAATGGCGGATAATCGCCGCTTGTCGTCACTGTTTGTAATAAAGTCACTGTAGAAAAAATCAGAGTCAGTAGATTAATAGAGTACCGCAAGCCTTTGACGCGATAAATGCCGCCCTGGCGGCCATTTTTAGTCCATATACATAAAATATACTTACGAAGTACGTAATTTTTAATAAAATGCCGTGATGTTGTGCCGTTAAGTGTTTTTTTTATTATATTCCGAAAAATTTTGTCAAAACATCATCTACTTTACTGAGCGTGTAGTGAGTGAAGCGCGGAAAGGACTAAAAATGGCGGAGGTTGCGGTACTCTATTAATCTACTGACTCTGGAAAAAATGTATCTGGAGCGAACTCTCTTGACAAAGTGTAGAATTAGGAAATTCGTAACTATGTAATTCTTACTAAAATCAATACGATCGACTTTTGCGAATTAGGCAAATAATCGAGCAACTTAAACGATTAGGTTATCGTCAGAGATTTCCTTTTTCCGTCTTATTGATTATTTAAATATGGTCGTCATCTGCCACAACCTTGCAAGGGGTGGATTGTCTATGGATGTTATGTAACAGATCACTACATTCACACCACGGTTGTATTTTGGCTGAAGGGCCGGCTTTTAGTCGAGCATACCCTGCCCACGGTTTTTCCCATGCTTTAAAAAATAAAGTGATGACAAAATCCCCTTGGCAACGCTCCATTCAAAACAGAAAAAATGGACATATAGCATTTTTAGAGAGCAATTGGAATATAACATCAAATACAAGGTGTTCTATTTAAGAAACAGGTCGGCACGGAGCCACGATTATTCGAAGCACCCCGTATATTTATAAATACTTTACAAATATGCAATGGTTCGCATCCTACAACTTTTATTTGAAACATTTTTTAATCCGTATGATATTAAATGAAATATTGGACTTCCTCGCACTAACGGGCTACCCTGTATATAAGTAGCCTAATATTGCGGAACATATTCAACCCTACAAATCTAAAATTTATGATATTAAGCGAACGTGTAAACCTAATTTGAAAATTACCCTGCCGATTTAACAATACATATAAATATAAAAAATATCAAAAGAAATGCTTAACTATGTTGTTTAAGGTTTTCATCCACAATACATCCACCTTTCTTAACTGTCGGGAACCAACTGCATCTCAATCGCCTTTCTGCTGATTTTATTATTTTTCTTGCGTTTAATTTCCAGTGACGTAATCATCGTTTAAATACCATTTATAAATCGGACAACTTTAAGCGTGAAGCATTTAAATTCAAAGCTTACAGATGCGTTACATCACATGCATAAAAGGGGACAAAATGTCGGGTTAGATACACCGCCAAACAACGAAATTGTAAAAGAATTTTTGACAAAACGCATAACAATTTTCCTAGTTATTGCAAGGAAAAATACATCTTTCATATGTAAAAAACAATTGTGAACGATATATCAAGAGTTGGGCTCGAAGCCATAGAAATGTTGAAGAACTGTAATAATATGGAAAACGCCAGTTACTAACAGAACAAGGCATAGTTATTCATAGAAACTGTATAAAGAATTATACAAAACTCAGGGCTAGATTTACCACTAGCGCCGGGCCTAGGTACAGACAATAAATACCTGGGGTGCACTGGGGCGGCGCACCATAAAAATTGTTTTTTCAAATAACAACGAAAGCGTTTATAATAAGGTAAGAAGTGTTTTGGTATTTTTTTATTTAATACAGTTTGTTACTGTTGTACCTATACGTAATTGTTGTTCTGATTCAATGAAGTTGCGTAGTTTGTGAGTGTTGAGCATTGTTGTGTTGTCCTATTTATTTTACTTAATGTCCCTAAAATAAAAAAGTAAAAATACTGAAATCACAGATGATGTTATTATGCTTACCATCAGTTCATCTCCTAATAATATTAATAAAAGTTGTCGTCACAAAAAAAGATTATTTTCTTGACGAAAATTGCCAGAGGACGGATCGCCCCTCTCACATTACTATTAAAGAGAACCGCACAATGTCCTTTACCATCTAGCAAGGAATTTTCAAAATATAACGAGGGTTATGATTTGGCACGGGGAACGAGATCATATTGTGTGAAATGGAAAGATAACAGTACCCACAATTTTTGTTGTTGCTTTGTCAGGACCGAATTTATAGTTTGGGCGCCCCCTTTTCATACAATCGAACCCGCTGTTGAAAATAGTTATCGAAGAATACTACAGTAGAACCTCTCATATCCGACCTTCCCACAACCGACATCTCCCGATATCCGACCTCCGTTACATCTTCTCATTTCATTTAAAAACAGTAAATGTTTGAAATGTATACAGCAACATTTTCACAAGTATGTACAGGGTGTACAACTAAGAAAGAAGGTCGGCTATAACTCGGAAACTATTTGAGATAGAACAGAGAGGAAAATTGCCCAAAAAATGGGAATTTCAAATTGAAATCAGTGAAACGCCCTCTGGCGGCAATGGTAGGAAAGTGAAAATAATCTCCAGCATTTTCTCTTGGCCACATTTATTATAAGATTTTTTATTTCACTGTTCTATCTCAAATAGTTTCCGAGTTATGGCCGACCTCCTTTCTTAGTTGTACACCCTGTACAATAAAGTTGTATTACATTACTGTATAGCTTTTTTTACCTGGAAAAGACGTTTTTTTCCGATATGCGACCTTTTGGCCGTTCCGACCATGGTCCGGTCCCGTCATGGTCGTATATGAGAGATTCTACTGCATATGGTTTTTGGGTTGTTCTAGGTGGCTCAGCCATTTATGAATTACATTTGCTCCTAAAGGTATTCTTCTCATTCCCACTAACAGACATTAAACACATCGCAGTATACTAATGAACTGCTTAGCACCCAATTTCTATATCCAAACCTTACAGGCTTGTTTTTTATAGTCTTCCTGTTAGCTGTGCATTATATTTTTTTCATCTACTTGTATAGATTGAAATACAAAATCGCTAATTTAAATACAAGTTTAACGTTCTTGCGAGTGTAAACTCTTGAAAGGTAAAACCGCCATAGTACATTGTGTATAATTATCTTGTTATTCACTGCGTCTAATAAATTCCGTAGTGCAAATATTCATCTTTTTTTTGCTGAATACGTTATTTATAGTATACCCTACTATGTATATAGGCATAGCTCGAGGCGCAAACAATATATCAAAACTGGAGAAGGGACGCCGAAAATACCTCTTTAACCGAAAAAAACAAATATTTACCGAACCAACATTTCATCAACGGTTCTCATTTAAATGTAGCGACATAATTAGCAAATATATTAGACACTGTAAATAACTCGAGCATCTCCGGTTACAAATAATATTTGTGTGTGTAATAGACGTAATGATAATTGAAATTTCGCTTAAAATAATATTTGCATGAATTTGTTAAAATATTATTCATATCCATAACCTCATTTAAATTCTACAAATTCATTGGAGGAAAGTTATTATTGATATCTGAATGGGTAGCTAATACATTATTTCACTATTCATGCGAATGTAGCCAATTAATTAATTAATATACTTACCCTACTGAGCACCCGTACAATACAACGTAAATATCACCAATTCTTCTTTATTTTAAATTAGTCAACTTAACATAACTATTTTATGAACTTCACGCTTGGACGGCAGCAAGTTCTTTCTTATTAAAATTCAACAAAATATAACTTTCATAGCAATGAAACCATGATGTGCGGGATGGATTCGTTCGACTTGAGATTGGCTGGTCCGGTGACAGGTCTGGCTCGGTTAGCGTTCTTTCACATGGTCAGGGTGTTCGTCCGTTCGAGAGATCGCCCGGACGGGCGGCATCCGGTGCTCTCTTCACATAAGCGTCCACCATTATCCGGACCTCGTGGTGCGTTAATGAAAGAATACAGTATAAGAGCAATCGAACTAAACACCCGGGTCATGTGAACGCATTCATGATATACTGTAGTTCGCTAGCATGCAGTCTGGGCGATTTTTCGTCCGAGCTCCGTGAATTCCAGCGGGTACATCCGACCATTTTTCCCCCCGGACGGAGATTAACCCGTGCACGGAAGGTGTGAAAGAGCCTATAATTCACTGTGCATTGCTACTTATCCGGTTGACGGGCGATCTCTTTCTTCGTCCGCTAAGCGCTCTTTCACATGGTCAGGGTTTTCGCCCGTCCGAGAGATCGCCCGGACGGGCAGCATCCGGTGCTCTCTTCACACGAGCGTCCGCCATTATCCGGACCTCGTGGTGCTGTTCTGTACTTCGTCAACAAACTATACGTTAAATGAAACAATACAATATAGAGCAATCGAACAAAACACCCGGGTCATGTGAACACATTCATGATATAACTGTAGTTCGCTAGCATGCAGTCAGGGCGATTTTCCGTCCGAGCTCCGTGAATTCTAGCGGGTACATCCGACGATTTTTTTCCCCGGACCCGTGCACGGAAGGTGTGAAAGAGCCTATGATTCACTGTGCATTGCTACTTATCCGGCTGAGGGGCGATCTCTCGGACGGACGAACACCCTGACCATGTGAAAGAGCGCTTAGTGGTGTTGACTTCAGCGTCTGTTACGTGCTTCTCGATAGGACTGGCGAGATTTCCTCCATCATGGACATTGAGAAGTAAGTATTAACGTTTGGACTGGCATAGGTCTCTAAGGACCAGTTGTATAAAAAGTAGTTGAGTTTAACTAACGATTTTACCAGCCCATATGGGTTCGTAAATGGATGATAAAACCGTCAGTTCAACCCTAGACCGGACGTCAACCCTTGTTTGTGCGACTTAATTTTACACTAACCCACGGTTGAACTCAACTAGACTTTATACAACTGGGTCTAAGACGTAATAGGTGGTCGGTGATCGAAAAACGTAACCGATGGACTACTTGTGTCTTTCGCTGAATGAATTCCAAAGAGCCAACCCGTACTCCTGTTCTGCTCCCTACATGGTCGCTCTCCACAAAATTGTAGCTCTAGTCATATTAATATGGTGAACAAAATTGAGCGTTGTGACGTCGCATAATAACCTTAGTTACCTACCATACATACCAATTAATTTAGCGTACTCAACGGATATCCTGTTATCTATTTTCTTTTGTTTGGCAATCTGAAATTAGAAATTTGAGATTTTCGTTCGTTCCGTTACAGATTTTCTACTGGGCGACGAATCTAATAGCAGAATCCTCTTCCATGTGATCATCAGCATGACAACTAACTTGTTTAATTTCAGAAAGTTCAGAAAATATTCATTTTTAATTATCTGTTCATACAATATTCATTTTTTTAGTTAACTGTTCATAAAATATTTACTCTGTTCACTCTTTACTTTGAATCAATTTAATTTTCGTTCTGAATTCTTTAACGTCAATATATTTGATCCTTGTTGAACAGATTTCAACTCAGCAACAATTGATTATTTCTTACTCGAAAGTAACTATTAACTTGTCATAATCTAGACTATAAATTGTTAAGGTCCTTTGTATTCTTACTTTTATTTAGAGATATCTAATCAGGATTGGAAACTATGCATATAGGATTCCTCTCCGAAGAAGATTATAAAAAGGTAACCCATACTTTATTGATTATCCGATTTGTTTCTTGTAAATTATTAACCAATTCTATACTACCAATTTAGTTCACTGATTTTAACATTCAATTAACGACGAATCTGAGCTTCAAAGTAAATTAGTTTATCTTATAATTTTTGTTCATTTAATCTTATATTTCAATATGTTTATAATTAATAACCCTGCTCTACCTCTCATATTTAAACATTCATTATATCCACGTTAATTATTTCATTGTTCTTATTTATTGACTACTCGTTTCTCTTTCAGCGGTCTAGTCATTATTATTCAGTATTATATTAAAGATATTTTCGAAGTTCTAACCTTCAATTTTGTGTACGTTTAGAACTACGTGGCGTTCTTTTTCCTTTTTATCGTAATTGTTACTGCAAAACTCCATAATTCTTATTTATTGTACTTAACCCACACCCAGCGAGCCTTTCTAACTGAGCGACCGTGGACTTTGCATTTTAAAATTTCGTTACAAGTGGAAAGTTACCGTAACAGCGTCTTTTAATAGATCCCCTTCGATTGTAGGAAGGTCATCGGTCTGTACCTTCAGCGTTTGTTGAAAATCACTAGTTGCGCGATGGGGTCCGATGTTGGTTCTTGGTGTTGCGCCACCGGTTCGATGTTGGATGAATACTTAGGTGATGTCCGTGCTGAGTAAGTTCCTTGAATTCTGGCATAGAAGCTACTCATTGCTGAGGGTCAGGTATCTTTGGTCGCTATGTTATTGGAGCACTTCGCGTTGGGCGCTAATTACCCCCCAACAGTCGGCGTCGGTAACAACGAGGATAAAACACAGCATGAAATGATACATGAACAACGACTATATTGTTCAACATACGTACGAAAGTAGGTATATAAACTACTACTACACATCCACCGTCGATTGTGACCATCTATGGAACCATATTGAACCGTTCTCTCAGAAAAGAAGCAGTCGTTTCGGGTAACAATTCGACAAACCTTATCACATCTGGAGTGCCGCAGGACACCAAATTTGGCTACCACTGAGTTGAGTCAATCAAGTCAATCCTTTTCGAGTGTCGTCAACTTCCTCAACGAGCGTTCGTAAAGATTATCTTCTGGAAGGAAGATTTGCAAGATTCATGTGGCTAAGAACATCATCCATCCGTTAGGTTACGGATTTCATTCACGATATTTGGAGCAAAGGTTTCCCACTTACATTTTCGCTCGATCCAAAACGGATCCGTCGGGTGATGTGTGAGAATGTTCAACTAAAAAATAATACAAAACCACTTCCCCAAGTTTTGCTTCAATACAGCATCCAAGTAATTCTAGTTTACATCTGCAAACGCATAAGCGGTATACTCCTCGCGATCTTATCTGCCAATTTGTGCCAATTAATTTTAACCGGGCTGCATCTGAAGAACGCTTTCATGGTGCAGCCGCCTATTACTACTCCATAAGAACCTCGAGGTACTCATCTTGTTGAGCCTTAGTCGACCACGAACAGAGAAATTGCCAAAGTTATTCTGAAGAAACCAGGAATCGAACCCGGGGCTATTGGGGTTGTTGTCTATCGCGCTTTTTCTTTAACCTAGGTAGCGAATGTTAAAGCGAGAACCTCCTTTAATTAATTTGCTTATTTGATGGGATGACGAGACTGTCCGGTGACACCCATAATGGTTAATGATTGCCCACAATTTTTTTTCAGTCACTCTACAGAGTGTATGAGTTTCCTTGATAGAGGCCGAATAAGCAACGTCAGCCAGCTGCCTCCCTAGTTAGCTGTGCTAAACCCAATAAGCAGCCGCCTTTCATCCACGTGTCTGTCTGAAGCTCCCACCATTTTCGACCATCCATTGCCCCACTATGTAGTTTAGTCACCTACTTCATTTCACTAACTTTATAAGTATAATGTAGTTCCTTTTTCAGATTTATTAGCAATTATCGTTTGCAAATTGCTTGGATGTAACAGAATTATAGCTTTAAAAGCGTACATTTAATGAGTGAGGTTGGCTTTAATTTTTCTAATTAACGAATACGGTTTTGTCCTACACACATAATTAGTAAAGCCACATCGTAAACGTGTTAAAATTACGTGCGTTCAATACGTAAAGTAATCACGTATGAACGAAACATAATTACAGTTAATCAAAATAACTTTGTAGTTATAAACCATCATCCCGAAGCTATATTACGCCGCATTATCCTTGTAATTAAATAAACTTCCTCAAATCCAATCGAAACCAAACCGAATCGAATTGTACCGAACCAAAACCAAAATCAAGCTACAAATTACCTCATACCTTCTTCACACAAAGTACGAAGCGAGTATCGAAGCGACTTCCATAGATATATACCGATGTGTAAATTAGAATTTATAGTGATCCTCCAATAAATCCCCAATGTTTGCATCAACCATCCGGATGCAGCTAAGAAAGGGGATCATCAGAAATCCATCAACTCGAGGACTACAGATACGCAAATTGAGTTTCTAAACAGATAAAAGGAATGAGATATATACGCACAGTCACATATAAATGTACCTACATATTTATTTGAGACCCTGTTTTTTTTTGTTATTGTTGACGTTCGTAACGGGGAAGCTTGATGACTTTTTCAGAAAACAAACTTTTACGTTACACTACAGATTTACGGCGAGTACTTTAAAAGAATTGGATTTGTTTAAATCCATGTCCTATCACTCAAATGTGTGAAGGCAGGACAATTACAGTTGCTTACTTTCTTGGTTTACTCAATATAAATACCGGATCCATCAGTAAGTACTTGTATGTCATTTTTGGTGTGGGAGGGTACATACGTACGAAGATTATAAAAATAATATTATGTACAAAGACAGAAGGTTCTTCTGCTGATGTGATACATACTTTTATTGGACTCCTGTTGCTGGTTGGGCGTTCATTGTGCATGAATTTAATTGATTTTAATGTAATTAATAATAATTACCATCTGCGAGGTCAGTCTCTAAATAAAGACTTACAGCAAAACCTCGTTTATCGGCCCTTCGATCAACCGAGTCTCCGCGTTATCCGAGCCACCGGACTTATCCGAGCACTCCGCTTTAATCGAGCTGTGCGCTCGGATAATACGGAAAAACTCGGATGAAACGGCTAAGTGCTATGCGATGCGCGCGCGATTGCTACTTTTTTGTTTAAATGTGGTTAAACTCCCTTGTGCCATTTTAAACATACCAAAAATAAGGGAGTTTTCGAGTTTGTTTTATTTATTCCGTGTTATTCGAGTTTTCGCTTATCCCCACATTACCTCAGATAAACGAGGTTTTACTGTACCTAATTATGAAAATGTATCTAATTTAAAGTTTAGTTTCTTTATAACTGATTAGCATAACAATGCGAGCCATTTTTTAAATACAGTAGAACCATGACGGGACCGGGCCATGGTCGGATCGGCCAAAAGGTCGGATATCGGAAAAAACGCCTTTCCCAAGTGATAAATAGCTATACAGTACCTACTTTAATACAACTTTATTGTACATACTTGTAACAATGTTGCTGTATAAATTTCAAACATTTACTTTTATTAAATGAAATGAAAAGATGTAACGGAGGTTGGATATCGGGAGGAGTCGGTTATGGGAAGGTTGGATATGAGAGGTTCTACTGTATATTAACTTAAAAATATCAAAATAAAATGCCTGACGATTACAAAATCCGGTCAACACAATTTCTATTATAACACTTAACTTCGGATTTTGCAGCAGCAATAAGGATCAAAGTATCCTACCTTTCAATGAAATATTTTCCCTTAGGGATGGTGTGGTCCTTTCCTTTTTCCATGTACGTAAAGGTATATACATATAAAGACTTCAACATCACTATGGCCCTTTTCCCTTATCATATTGTTAATGTAAAGAAGTTATGGGGCTATTTGTTTTTTTTTGACGTAAAAATTTTTATCACATAACTTTTTTACTATGATGCTACGAAGAATCATCTACCACGAGACTTTATTTACAAAGGCAAACATTTGAAGACCATAAATGAATTATTGATTTATATGCACCGTATTATCGACCGCCATATCGATGACGTTCACAATATATTCCCAAATTGGCTGTGATAACCGCTTTTAAGAATTCAGGTTCCCAAATATTGGGCGTTGCTTGTTACTTCCAGTCAAAAATAGGCGTAACACGATGCCCGAGTTGGTAGAACCGAAAAGATAGTGTTCTTTCATCACCAGTCGATTGCGCTTGGTTAACTTTAAGATACTTCTAGTTTTGTCGCAGTATCGTACTCAAGTACATGTTACTTTTGTGGGGTTAATAACGATATTTATTTATGAACTAATATTTACAACGTATTTATAACTATTTACAAATTGAACGAATGTACGCGATACACAGGCGACGTGGGTCGAGCGGATGGAGCGGCTTACTGAAACGGTCCACGTAATGGAGCCGAGAGTCGATGGAGATGGACACTAGTGTCCACTCTTGACGTAGTTCTTGCGGTTGCTTCAGCGGCGTTGGCGGAAGTGGTGTTACCATTGACGGTACAGGCGACCATAAGGGAGGTAGTGCTGATAGCGGCTTAGTCGGCGTCGGTGGCAACGGCGTGACTATGGACTAGTGGATGAATTATCAGGTGTCTGGGTTTGGGCCCGTTTAACCTGCAACAACCTGGCCACGTTTTAGTCATCAGCCCTCCCCGGATAGCAAAAGCTAATGACCGGGAATAATCTTCGGCGATCCGGGGGGACCCCGACGTTTATTAGCTATAAACCAAGCAGTTATCTACATTCCACTATTATCTACATCTATATCTGCTAGCCATGCAAAGCAATAATATTGCCATGCAGTAACAATGTATTAATATACCAAAGCACTTATCACAAGTAACATCTTCCGGGCCCGTCCTGGACTGTCACTCTCTACACTCCAAGCTCCTTCCTCCTCTGCAAGCATACGCCAGCGTGTGTTTCCAGCTGTTGTAAGACGTCGTCGTCGGGATCCTCGTATTCCACGTTCGCATTAAAGACTATCCCCATAATTGCGGGTATCGGGGGCTGGATTACGTCATAGAAGAGCAAGGCGTGGCAGACATCATCCATTTCTCCGCAGTCTAGGCAGTCTCTGATCTAACTTTGCTGCAAAGATACGCCCTAAATGCTCCGTGGCCCGTAAGCGCCTGGGCTGTTGTTCAGTTGGTCCTGTATTGCGAATTCAGTCTCCCTCTGATCGACGGGAAGATCCTGTGCGTGAATCTCCCTTTATCGGTTGCGTCCCATTGGTTCTGCCATCTCGCTATCATTTGGTCATGGTGTGCACGTCGTTGGTGGGCAGGTGTCCGCCAATCACTGGCCATCCGGCTGGCGGTTAGGTCGAGCGGTGGATTTGCCGCGATTACCTGCAGAGCCGGTCTAGAGGTAGTCCAACATGCCCCAGTTACTCGGATCAGACACAGCCTCTAGGTTCTGAGCAGGTGTTCCCTGGAGTTGTAGTTCAGGTAACTTCCCCACACTTGGGCTGCGTAGAGGATGGTACCCTCGAATATATGGTTGTAAATGAGACGAATGGTTCATGCCGTGGAAGAGGATCGTCTCCCCGCAACATTCACACAACGGTAGAATGTGGTAAGTGCCGCTTCAGCGGCGGCCTTACTGTGGGTCCCGAATTCCAGCTTTTCTGATATGTTACACCCCAAGATGTCTTACGGTAGCAGCATACGGGATGCGTACTTCGTTCATCCGAACAACTGGACGTCGTTGCAGCTTCCCTTTCAGTAACGTGCACTTACATTTGTCCGGAGCAATTCTGAGTCGTGCGCCTGTGCACCACGAGTCCACAGTCTGCAGAGCAGTCGCAGTGTTGGTCTCGATCGTGATTCGAGCATTTCCAGGCGTTACAAGCCAAATCTCGTCCGCGTAAGCCGCGATGGTCACATCCTCGGGAAGTGCAACGTCAAGAAGCGGATCCAACAGGATCGTCCATAGCAGGGGACCCAAGATACTGCTTTGCGGCTAACCTTTGTTGATCGTTCCGGTGATCGTGCGGCTCCCTATAGTTAGCTGTAGACTTCACTGGTCCAAGTATGAGCGTACCAGGTTGTAGAGAGTGTTTGGACATTCCAACCTGGCCAGGCTATAATGAAAACACCGACTCAGGGGGTTAGCTTATCCAAGTGCGGGGTATAACGAAACTCCGGCGTGGAACGTGTACCACAGGCTATAGAAAACACCGGCTCGGTGTGGTTGATACTCGAATAGGCGGGCGTGTCTTCAGCGCGCGTGGGAGCAGCGCGTGTTCTAGCACGTGAGGGTAACGTCATTCCAACACTTTTTTAGGTTTCAAAAGGACTTTGTTCGTATAGAAGTTTGCAATTACCCTCATGTGCGATATACGTCAAGGAAGTACGACAAAAAAAGACATCCGGAAAATTAAATACAGCGTGGTGTAATAAACGTGTCTGTAGTGGGGAAGGTTTTCAGAAGAGAGGCAAGGATGAACAAGAAAATGTGTCAAAATACTGGAAACAGAAGTAAGACAGCATGTAATGCCAAGATCAGTACCGAACCAAAATCGACGTACTGTAAACAATAAGAGAGAACTCAGGTCAGTGGCTTACAAGGAAGGAATCTATCGGAATTGGATGCTGTTATTAATTTCATGGGAAAAGGCAGCATCGAGCGTCGACGGCAACTACACTACAATGTGGTGGATATAAACAAGTTGAGCTTTCTCCAAGAGCGATATCGTCATTATTACGTTTTCTTGGAATATTTACGAAAAAAATATCAATCACTGGAGGGAGAATGCAGATAAACAACTGTAAATTGCGTTCACTGAGTTACATTCTGACGAGAACCACTGATTGTTGTCAATTTCGTCGTTGCATTCATATAGTTTAGCATTTTTATCTCCTTGGTTTATTTTGTGTATACGGTCATAGAGAAAAAATTATAGAGCGTTCACTCAAACATCCTAGTCGCCAGCTGGTGTTTTATTGTAACTTTTTAGGAAATAAAAACATAAAAAATATACGTCTATAATTTTCAAATGGGAATTAGTTTTACCTAGTCAACTAGTATTATATTTATATAACATATTAATTATGTAATTAGTGGGTAAAATAATAAGTGTTGTTTTGAGGTAAATAAGTTTGTTTAGTTGTGCGCCCTATTATTTTAACGATGCCAAACAACCTCCTTGGCCACCACAGATCAGTTTTATTAATATCTAACTTTAGTCCGCTGCCAAGTTTCGGAAATCAGAGATTCCGAAGCAGTACTAGCACACACGGCGTGATGAGTAGTAAGAAAAAATTGCATTTAGTATTTAAGGAGGGATTTAAGTATATTCCAGGGAAAGAAAATTGTCTGAGGCACTCCAACAGTTGAAAAAGAAAGACAACGTAGTTTAAAGTTAGTAAGACTTCAAGTTTATCTCTAAATACATAGCTAATATAAAGATATAAGTTGTTAAATTATCGCGAGTGAATGTGAATGGTAATCATCATCTTTCTCACATTAAAAATTAATAAGTACTGTGCAGTCATTATGTTGAGAATTCTCGCTACACATTAAATGTGACTATTTAAGTTAGAAACTTTTGTAAGAGTCCTCATAGTCTTTGTGTATTTAACATAATTCGTAAAAACGAACACCATTATATCCTTGTTTGTTCTACACTGCATAGGGCTGCTGCTTACTTTGCGAATGATTTGTTTAACTCAAGATAGTTTATAAGTAAATAATGAATGCATATGGGCGAAGGTGTACAATCATCCCCAAATACGGTACGCCGGCATTACCCTTAATAATGAAGGAAGGCATAAATTTACAAGGTTTTCCTTCTTAAGCTCAACTTCCATACGTTACCGATATCACACTCTAAACAAATTTATTATTAAAATTTCCCCACCGTCGAAGGTTCTTTCCAATAATGACTCTTGTTACAAAATTTTCATGTTGTGTACATGCAACATCTGGAACAGTTGTCGTCTGTAAAGTTTTGCGAAACCGCGAGCCTTATAGTTTGAATACCAACAAAATGGGGCGATGTGGCGAGAATTTATTCCAATTCCAATAAGTAATGAATATTCATAAAAATTTACCTGTACCACCAAAAAAAAAGAATGATTTACCATTTCAGACACAGAAACTTGATCATCGAATTAACCTAATCTACATAAATAATCTCCGATTCCAAGTTTTCTAACTTGATTTTATATGCAAAAATGGGAAATTGCTTTTTCTTTCTTTTTTTCGTTACATAAGTGTCTTCTTGTCATGTATTAAGTGCTCATGTTACCAATGTCTCTAGAGCAAAGTTGTCGAGTCGTTTTTTTTTAGTATATCACATTCGAAACGTTTTAGGGGATGTCAAAATTTATTGAGCTTTTTACGTTACGAAATTTGAGTTATTGTTTTGTAAAATTATGCATCAGTGGTTTGTTTGACCAAAGCATTGTAGCGTATAGTGTATAATAGGACAAATCCAATTGCATTTTCCAGGTTGTATATTTTATTTTATAAAGCGTCGTCGTTGGCACTATATCATCGTTGTTCATATTATTGTATTCCGTGGATGATATATTAGAGTTCGCGAGACTTTGCGATGGGGGGACGCGAAAGGAAAATTCACGAGTTGAGCTTATTTTCTTTGTGCATGTATGTAATTGGGACCTATTTGCATACCGTATACGGAAGTAGGTAATATAAGTAGGTATTATCGAGATTGTGTAGCTTTAGTGTGTAAATCGCAGTGTATATTTCCCTATCTTTCGCTTAGATTCTACACGTGAGTCGTTTGTCAATTCTCTTATCCTTTATTTGCTTATCTTTTTGGATGTTTTAAACCAGAATTCCTACATTTTATAGGAAATGTTTATTTAAAACGTACAGGTTATTTACATCTAAATATGTATACAATGAAATATAAATTGATGGCATCGAAGTATGCTGTAATTGAAAGAGTTAGTCTTACAGTAAGGTAATTATTGAGGTGGTTCAGGCACGTGTTGCTCCTCTTGTAATTCTATGTTGTTGTTACTAATGAGTTCTAGATGATTCTTTCTCCCTTGCAAGCAAACTTTCACGTGTCCCCTCCTTCTAAAACTTTATATCTCGTACATACACTGTTCACGGACATGCCGAATCATATGGATTCAGCAGTTGGTGTAATTTACACAATGCCATACTGCCAATCTGTTACTTATTAAATAATATTACTTTTCTACTCATATCAAATAATTAATAGGTATATTAGACGGTTTAACTTTGTAAAGTAACAGTATGTATTATTCACGTTATTGAAAAACAGCAGTGAGTAATCACTGCTCACTGAGCGGAAATCACTCAACATCTCCTCATTTATTTAGTAGCGATCGTCTCTCGTAATCGTAATATCGGACGTTCGGAAAGTAGGTTCTGTCTCCATTTTTCCCAGCGGCAGCGCTGTGATCGCAGTTCCGATCATGCACCGTGGGTCAAGAAGAACGAAATGAGGCCATTGTGAGTCCGCTCTTGGTAGTGTATCGTTCGTAATGCTAGATCGAAATTCATGCCGATTGTGACATTAGATCTGTGATACATTTTCTGAATGCAAACGCCGTTAAACCAATTGATATTTATCGACAAATCTCCGATGTTTACGGAGATAATACAATGAGTGATTCAATGGTATGTAGGGACGAGCATCCACGTACGTACACGAAGCCGCAGGAGATACCCGAAGCGCGGTTGGCTGACATTATTTCCCCACGCCAAGTACAAGCGCCAATGAGAATTCACCTAAACATAAGGCCGGTAGACACGCCCGCTCAAATGGGTATAAAAGCGTGCGCGCGCTATGTAGGAAGTTACTTATTCTTTCGGCGTTGATAATAGTACGAAAGGATCAAGTACCCCCTGTCCGACGTTGATAATAGCACGGGCAGAGGGTCAGCTACCCTGTACGACGTTGATAATAGCACGGGCAGAGGGTCAGCTACCCTGTCCGACGTTGATAATAGCACGGACCAGGGTCAGCTATCCTATGCCGACGTTGAAGCACGGCTAGGATAAGCAGTCACGGTACAATATACCGCATCGATCGCCGATACTATCCGTCGTCTCAACGCTGCAGCCAACGTCGACTAAGAGGCCGCCGTGGAGATTGGTACCGATTGATCTTGACAGCAGGCCCTGTTATGCGAGCCCTCCAAGACAACCATTGCATCCGCTGGATCCCAGAAGACAATGTGTTACGTACATACGTGCCATAACTTTACGTTCAAGTTCTTGTTTAGAATAAATTGTTCATTTTCGTTAATAATCTACTATTTCATTTCATGTATTTAATTTTTATATTTATGTTCATGTACTTACTTTAATGTTTTTGTACCCCGTGTGTAAATATATTCTGTTCATGAAAAGTAGCAAAGTCGCATCAACAACGCGATAGGTGAAATGGGACCTACAGTTCAAGGAAGGGTGTGAACAAGTGCACGATGAAGAACGAAGTGTGGTTTCTGATGAACTGATTCGTGCAGTTGAAGGAAAGATTTCCGCGTCTTTTGCTTGGTGGTCAACGCTTCCACAACGATGAAGAGCTGAAAGAACATGTTACGCCATGGTTGATAACACAGGCGACAACATCCTTCGAAGAAGGTATACAAAAACTTGTACCACGCTATGACAAATGCCTGAAAAAAGTCTAAAAATAGTGTAAGGGTTGTTGGTTTTTGTGCCAAATAAATTGCTTTGCTGTATCTGTATTTTTCTTTTTTTTATTACCAAACAGAACTTACTTTTCGAACGTAGGTTAGACTCTTCCAAGGCTATTATTTAAATTAAATGGGAAGAAAACGAAAATATATAATGGAATGTGGCAGGAATAAAAATAAAGAGGAGTTTTGGACGTACATAGAAAGATATGAGATGGTGGGGGCTGACGAAAGAATGGTTAAATGACAAAGACTGGAGTATATGGGATGATAAATTGTCAAGGAGATTTAGATGAACAACACAATTTACGACAAGGGAGAGAAAGAAAGGCAGAGTGGCATAATAACCAGGGTAAAGGAAAAGTGGGACGCCCGAAAAGGAGAAGGGGATTAAAGACAGGAGGTCATGGTGAGTTATATGAAGGAAAAAGGACTACAAGACAGTGACAGTTGTATGCACAGGTGATGAAGCCAGGGGCGGATTCAATAGGGGGGCACGGGGGCACGTGCCCCCCCCCCCCCAAACGAATAAAATATACACTAGATATAATTAGATGAAAGAATTTTAGGATTGAGGAAAATTGAAATATACAATAGCGTAACTGTTTTTTACGTTACAGAAGATTAATTAAAATTACGGGATAACATACCACCAGACTCGCAGTGTTGTAAACTGGGCCCCCCCCCCAAAACTATGTTCTGGATCCGCCCCTGGATGAAGCAGATGAAAGATAACAGAGAGGAGGAAAAAGGGGTGAGATTTTAATGCAAGAATAGGAGAAAAAGGAGGAATTTTGATAAATGGGTTGCAAAATGTAAGGAAGAGCCTATATAAAGACATAAGCAAGGAAGCAAAACTATGTGGGCAAAGAGAGTGGATCATATTAAATGGAAATTTGAAGGAAGAGGATAGAGGGGATGCGAAAACAATAACAAGGGTGGAACAGAAATTACTACAAACAGGCAATTTAAATCTCTGAATAAATAAGGTAGGACGTCCATCAGCATTAACTGTCGATGAAGAAGAGGAGATTCTAGAATTGGTAGAGAAGGAACCTAGTAGAAGTCTTCGCAGACTTATACGTTGTACACATGTCAGCAAAGATTCAATTCAGAGGCTCTTAAGAGGAAATGGTCTGTATCCCTATCGAGCACAGAAAGTTCAAACTCTTTATGAGGGCGATATGGAACTTGGGGAAAATTTCAGTCGATGGTTATTGCAAAACGTACAACAAAATCCACACTTCCATGAAAACATCCTATGGAGCAATGAGAAAACGTTTGCATAGGAAGGCACTATAAATACTCACAATCTTCATAACTGAAGTAATGAAAATCCTCATTTCGTACGCCAGCGGTGTTCTCAAAGACGATGGTTAATAAATGTTTGGGCTGGAATCTTACATAATGAGGTACTTGGACCGTATCTGCTACGTAATCGATTGACTGCACGAACATATCATCAGTTTTTAAATGGTCTTCCGTTCCCATTTCTTGATGACCTTCCATTGCCAACTAGAGCAAACTGCTATTTCCAGCATGATGGCGCACCACCACACTTTGAATTGCAAGTGACAAATTTGCTTACGGAATATTTCCCTGGACAATGAATCGGAAGAGGTGGATCCATACCATGGCTTCCTAGGTCTCCTTACCTTAATCCCTTGGATTATTTTTTCTGGGGTTTATTAACGAACCACGTTTACGAGGAACCTGTTCTGAGCTAATAAGATGTCATCGCTCGTATCTTAACGAAAGACAATCGCAAATTTGTTTGTTCTTGAGTTTAGATTTGTTTTAGCCTCCCACATCGCCCACAATATGGGGGGGGGTGTTACTTTTGAGACACCCCGTATAGTGGAGAAGGGGAGAATCGGTTATAGATAATGTGCTGGTGAATGATGAAGGGTGGGCTAAAATAGATAATTTTAGGGCAGGGGGGGGGGAGGTGGAATCGGATCATCTTCCACTGGAAATAAAATTAAGGGGCGAGGGGCCGGACGAAATAGTAAAGGTGTGTAAAGAGTGGTGTATGGAACGAGGAGAGTATTAAAAAACATGAAAAAATTTGGAGAAGAAGCAATAGACAGAGAGGGGTTAAAGGAGTTGTTAGAGAAGATGGGAAAAATAACGGAAAAGAGAAAGTAAGGACAGCGAAAGAGAGGAAGAGAGAGAAGATGATGGAGTAGAGAATGTAGTGTGGCAAAAAAGCTAAAATATCGTAGAGAATGCAACAAAGGGAAGAGGGTATACAGGAAGGCAGTGGAAGAGCAAATACAGAGCTTAAGACAATAGGGATCTCCCTATTGTCTTAAGCTCTGTATTTGCTCTTCCACATATATGGACGTATTTAAAGTAGAGAAGTGTAATGTACCCCCCCTTTGCCCTCAATATAACATTTAGTTCGTTCGAAGAAAGCTATCTTCACACTACATTTTATAAAACTTCAAACGAGGGCGGGAATCTCTAAACATGGCCGACAAAATTTAAACTTTCCCTGCAAATCAAACCAACCCAAAAATGACACAGGCTCATGATACAGCTCATGATCGTCTAACAGGCCCTCTATCTTGTAAAAGGTGCGAATACACTGGTCGTAAACTATAATCGGGAAGGAGAATCAAAACCAACATTAACTGTACCAAAATAATGCATTTATTGACAGTTACTCGACGATTCGGAGGAGAAAAAGTGAAAACACTAAAAAAACTCCTTCTTTGACATAATTACATACATGACATCAACTACAATTACAAATATAGCTACAAGACTGTTAAATAATATCAAGACAAAACATTTACAATTTCATTGTTGATACGCTTCGATTATCTTTAAATACTTTATGCAGCAGTTGATAAAATAGCACCATAAAATAATCAAATTAAACAAAGAAAATCAAATCAATTACATTGCATATTAAAATAAAAGGTCAAGAAAGTTTAAAAGGATAAAAATGTGCACAAGTTACAAAAAGGTTCAACTTCAGGTAGAAATACACAAAGGACACAGTTAGGTGCGGGTTCGAGTACAATAGAGCCATCTTTTTCCTATTTATCCACAAATATTTAATATATATGTTCAATTTGAACTCATTTGGAATGTCCCCCAATTAATACTTGATACACATAAATAGTAGAAGAAATCATCATAAAATCATAATGAAAATCGAGTCAAGCCAGACTTGAGTATTCCCTCATTTCCGTCTGTTGTTACTCATATTTGCTAACTACACACAAAATCATAATAAAAATCGAAGTCAGACCAGACGTGGGTATTCCCCATTTTCGTCTGTCTGTTTTTTCTAACTACACACATATTAGATTAAATGTCGGAAATGCCATAAGTTCAAACACATATTTAATATGAAAACAAGTGGATATAACATAGATAAATCTACTATTCTACACACGACAACAACATATATAAACGAACGCTTCCGATGTGAGTTTCAAATTAATTGAACAATCACGTTGAAAAGCGAGGCAATGCAAAATTCAGGGTAAGACCAGTTTATAATAACCAACAATGGAATTCAATTATTCAGATGTAATCGTATTAACCAAAAACATATCACCTGCAGATAAAGCACTAAAAATGGCGTCAGCAAAAATAAAAGAAATGCAAACGATGTTTACTACTTCACGGTCTAAAATCAGATGATGCTGAAAGTTAAGGTTAAGACGCCTTACACAAAATCGCCCGCCAGATGGACCTACGAGTAAAAACAAAAGTATCGACGTTGCCGATGCTTTTCAGATTTTGGTATAATGTTGTCGGATCTTAAAAATATAGGTAACCTAACTGTGGATACTACAGAAGGCAGAAAAAATTGTGGCGAGGTACAGACGCGGAAATGAAGAAAATGAGAACAAGTACTGGTGGGAGGACGAACGGAGAAAATGAAGACTGCGGGGCTCGGGGATTGTGAGGAGTTAAGGGAAGGAAGAGGGATTATAGGGGAGAGGGAGAGAAAGGGAGGGAATCTAAAAGTATAATTTGGTTTATAGCTTTTTCTTTTTTTGTTAAATTAGTAAGGGTAAAGAATAAGAAATCTTTTGTTAAAATTTTAAATGTTGTAACAAAGTAAAGATAAATACCTATTACTAAACTTGTGTTGCCACAAGGTGTTTTAAATCTACAAGAATCCAGGAAATTTCCGAGAAGGTAGGTATTCTTTATTCTTTTTATGAAACTTTGACATCATTCCGTAACTACTTAAAATTCCTTGTGATATGTTGTATGGGGTTCCACCATTTGCATAATCGGATTAGCTAACGTAGAAAATTAAGAAGCAAATCTAAATTTCGTATTAGGTGCCTTGACATATTGTACATCTGAGGTCATAGTATAAAACACTGCTAGTGTCCCCTTTTCGTTAATACACGTTGACAATAAAACGTGTTTTATACCCAGCACAGTGTCCATTACTTTCCTAATGAAGTTTTACGATTTACAATAATGCTTGGTTAGCCGAAACCCTTCCATAGAGACATATCCTTAAGCGATTTTAAAGACGCCTAGTTATCAGATAATCTCAAAACGATATTTTATGTCGACCGAATTGAAATAGCTTTCCTGCCACATAAATGTGATGAAGCGCCTTCAGTTTTCTAAACAATGTTTATTATAGTCTTACATCATTGGAAAATGGGAAATTACCGCATAAGAAACGAAAAGTTTAGAAACTTGTCGAAAATGTAGAAAAGCTTCGATTAATATCATCTGTCAGAAACATAATCAAAATTTAATATCCTACGCGGTGAACAATTTTGGAAAGGTGTTGAATTCCCTTTCCATTAACCTTACAAGATTAACTTTAGGTACTTCATTTACGGCTGTCAATTAAAGGGTAAAAAGAAAAAAGAGAGTGAGAGAGATATATATAAATTGAATCTTAACAGTAGATTAAACACGGAATGGAATGTAAAGTTGTACACGTTGACGTATTCAATAATGACCTTTTCGCAAATTTGTTTTTTAGTCATAATTTAATTAGGCGCGCTTTTAGAATACAATTAAACCGTCGTAAATAATTAAGGCGCTTAAAACTTTAATAATAAATAACGCACGGTATTTTTGTTCACCTTTAAAAGTTTTCCTAAAAGAATACGAATATAAATCATACCAGTAAACATAGAATTGAATACGTATAGAGAAATGCGAAAAGTTTGTTACTTAAACTTTTTGCGGAGAAAATTCAATTGTGTGCAAGCTAAGAATGTTTTTAAAATATTCGCTTATGAGCAATTGTAATATATTCATAGTCGAAACAGTTTGAAAATGCGAATTTTTAACTTGGAAAAATTCGAATATCATATGAAGCGTTGTATGCAAAATTTTAAATTTAGATTAAAAACTTTAACCCGTTTACGTGTTGAATGGAAATTGAGTCTAAATTATAATTTTTCCATTAAAAGACTTCGATCGATGATAAAAGTCACACGATGCGGATTAAAATGGAAGTTTCTGAAATAAAAATGGTAATTTTAACAAAAGAAACACCTTTTGTAATACCGCTTTATTCTTTTACTACGTGTGAAGCGTCAATCTTGACATTTTTATTGGTCGTATCACCACTAGAATAATATTTGGGTTTGACACTTCACCACCTCATTGTTTCTGCTGTCATGGTAACTCCATACAAATTTGTAGATTACAACAACGACAGACCGTACAGATTATTACTATCAAAATATTTTACCAATTTCGATAATTCTATTACACGCGTACATATTAGGACATATCTAAAACAGTAATAGTGTGAATGTATAACTTAAAATTGGAATGTCGTATAAATGGTAATTATGATAAACTTAACTAATAAATTATGAGCTTCATCTAATTTACTAAATTCACTTTATGTGTCAACACTCTATTAATGGTGTCGGCTATAAGATTTTCCGCATAGCTTTCGTACTTTTGCTTTATGAAATTTGAGTGTTTTGGATTGCTCAGACTTTCCCACATACAATGGCTTTTCTCCCTTGTTCCTCACAAAGTAAGATTTATTGATCTGATAATATGTAAACGTTCTAATTCTTTCTTTTGCTACGAGTAAGCATTTACGCTCTACCGACAATGTCAAAAACCCAAGTTTTTACTCAAAATATTGCTGAACCATACGGTTTCCTTTACTTATTCGCTAAAACCCTAATGGAGCAATAGGTGAAAAGTTAATTAAGTCAATCGCTCTGCTAAAACTAGCAGAGAACTAACAAAGAAGCGAAACAAGTACAATCAACTCGTACGCAAATGCAAAGGTATCAATATTAAAATGGGCTAACGGCTGGATTGTTCTCAGTAGGGTCTCCAATTCGAATCAGCATTCGGACGTAGAGGTTTTGTTAGTATGTAAGAGGTTAGGTTGCAAAAACAGATTCAGCTTACACATAAAAAATGGCGGTAAAAACGGAAAACTGCAACAGCCGAAAATTTTTTGGAGTAACCTTCTACAAAAATAATCGAAATGGGTGGATTCACAAGCTTTTACACATTTTCATATTCCCAGTTCGCTCTCAACTCCTGTATCATCAAGAGACAAGGACCTTAAGCCTAATTCATCCTTTTTCACAATGAGATCGGTATCGCTGGCGAAAGGATAAAAGATAAAAAAGTGTACACTGTCATGCAAAGTTAAAGTCATAGGTCTAAGTTCACAATAGTCGTCGTTGGAGTAAGCTCTGGAAAAATTAAATTCCTTGGTAGAAAACAGGAACAATGATATGCTGATCGCATTTTTGTAATGCATTTTATTAGTTTATTAATGGCTGTAGCAATTTACACCATACCCAGTGCTCTTTTTGTCATGGAACACTTGGGAACGGCGTTCCACCACCTGTTTTTGACGGATTTTTTTTAATAGCTGTTGGTCTAAATAAAATCGCCCTGTTGAGCAGAGTAGATCGGATTTGATTTTCAAGAGCTCCTAATTACACCACCGTTTAACCGACCCTGCATTTTGGTTGCCTAAACACTGAAGGCCGCATAATGCAAAAATCGTCCGAATACCGGGCACACGCTCGGATTATATTATAAGATAATTACAGTGCGTGTTTGTCCTTTATACAAATCCACACCGTTTGACCAATCTTCACCAAATTTTGCACACTTACCTTACTTGACCAGGAGAAGGTCATAAAATAGGTCCCGTTCCAAAATTTCACCTGAAAACCCGAAAAATACGAATTTCCCCAGACCGCGGGCAAAGATTCGGGTAAGCAGCTGGTATTAGATACCTAGGTATATCACACCTATAAAATTGCAAAACAATTTTTTAGCGTTCCACCACCTTTTTTTTACAAAAAGAGCACTGACCATATCAGTCGGTTACGTTTGCGGACAGGAGTCAGAGGTAACACAAAATCAAAGCGACCGATCGAAAACTTCGTGTCACGCGAATTTTTTATCCGTTATTGCTCTTATCGACGTAAAGAGCCAAAAGTCTAAGAGTGAAACTCCAATTACCTCACGACCGAACCCCATAGTGAGTTTGAACCTGAAACGTGGTTCAAGTACACTCTCTAAAGATTCAAAATTCTTTCAAAGCCCCACACAGCATCTTGGTGACAATGCACAGAATCTGAGATCATGTACATATATGAAATCGACTTTCGTCTATTGATCGCTTCCAACTACAAGCTAAGCTGTGGCGCGTAGTCAGTGCAATAGTGAGGGTAGTCTTACACGTTCTTATCTTAAACACGCAATACTGAAACATAGTCTTGCAGCGGTTAAGGAAGTAGGATTGCAATAGAATCTTGCCCTTCTGATCCTTGGTAGGTTAAATAAATAGAGAAGAAAGGAAGAAGAGGTTGAGCAAGCTATCCATGCACGCTGTTCTTCGCACCTAATCTAAATACTAGATTTGGAAGGGCAAGTAAAACGATGAAGGGGATTTAGCTATAAAATCTCAAATATTTCCAGTACCTCATTAGGATTCCATAGTCTCTGAAGATATCCATCCTTCATGTGTGAAGCTATCTATAGTACTCTCGTTACGGTAACAAATGATTGGTACCGCAATCAAAAATGCAATGGCTCGCATATAATGCAAAATAAGTAACACAAAAATATAAATACATATATCGACAACCACCTTGGTAACTGTGCAAAAGTCAGTAAAGGTAATTAAACAACTCTCACCTTTAAGTCCCAGCAATGCTGTTGCGCAACCTCAGTACTGTTGAATTATCTAAATAAAATGGTTAATTGTAAAAATTAGGGCTGCGACAAGCAGACCGACTGAAATATAACAGTTACAAACTTTTGTCAGTAATCGAGTGTTGACATTTATCAAAATAGTACTTAGCTTTTGAGCTTTTTAACTTTAGGCAAATTAAATTCTTCAAGGTAAAAGGTAATAAACAAATAACAAAATAATTTTAAAGATAACGAACAAAGTTAATGCAAAAATTAATAATAACGTAACAGAATGAATTAAATAAGTTACTTAACGGAAGCAAATTATGAGATATGGTCAAGTAATTTAGTATAAACAAGTTTTATAGTAAACAGTAACCAAATTCAGATAATAATAAGCAAAAAATGTAAGGTTAGGAACTTATCAATCTTGTTTCCAAAGTTGACACAAGATGGCAGCGGTTGAAATTCTTGTAGTAAATAATTTATTTATTCAGGAATGCGGAAGTGATTAGAGATGATATGAAGAACAGCAATTTACGTAGTTTATCAGGAAACTAACCATCGACGTTCGACAGAAACGGTACGGAAATAATTTCAGGTAGATCTCAAGATAAATTCTTAACAAGATGGGGGTACACCATACGTGAGATGTAAAACTAAAAGTAATCCAAAATTAACGCTAGGACAAATAATATGAATTACTGTCAGGAATTCGAAGAATAACGTGATATTTAACACAAAAGAATTAGGTACATACCTCGAGGATTAATATTTTCCTGGAGCGTAGAGAAACTTTTAACGTAAACGAAACCAAAATGCGTAAATCCGTATAATACGATTTAATGGTATTTAAATTAAGCAGATGCTTCTAAAAAGGCACTAATACCTACTTGTAGAAACTTTCACTTAGAGACGATAAATATCGATTATAAGAAACTTGTGAAATTTCTGTAGCACTTAGTAACGTGTAGTAGTTCAGCAAATTACAAAAGATGCGCAGTTAAAAATCGAGCAGCTATTTATGTAAGCTGAGAAATCCGGCTTTCAATCTGAAACAGACCCAACGAAAATGGAATGGTCAGCCAATCAGAGACTAAATGACGTACACTGATAGCCAATAGGAAAATTATTCATCTCCGCCGACTAGAAAATCTGTGACGGAACCAACGAAGAAGATGCCACCAAAACTGACGCTTCGCTTAAGAAAAAAACAAAAGAGATGCAAAAAAAAGTACAAAAAGTATCGGGAGCGAACTCTATTGACAAAGTATAGAATTAGGAAATTCGTAACCCTGTAATTCGTACTAAAATCAATATGATTTACTTTTGCGAATAGGCAAATAATCGAGCAACGTAACACTCCTCGTGAATGTGTTCCAGTCGCAATCGCCCAATATTGAATCATTATTGTCTTGGTTTTTGGGCCGGATTATTCTTTTGAGAAAAAGTCAGATTGGTACCTGCTGTAAGAAGCTAAAGTAGTGAGTTTTTTACGTCCATGTTCGTGAATTATATGTTCACCAGCTACAGTGCAACCGTTCTCCTCTTCGTACCAGCTTTCTGGATACTAATAGTATAGCTATGTCACTTCTGGGTCAGGTTCTGAAGTTGGCTAGGATCGCCGGTTGTGAACTTGGCGAAAGTATCAGCTCCGTCTCATCAGAACAGCTCGATTTCACTTCTACCTTCTACGAACTGGTATAGCTGTTAACCTGTTACATTTACGCTGTTCCATTCCTGTTACCTGTTTGTACAAAGCTGTTTAAATTGAGCTGTTTTGATGAGGGGTTCTGATAATTTCGCCAAGTTCAGAACCGGTGACATACTTTACCCAAGATACCAGAAGTGACATAGCTATATTACTCATTCCAGCGATAAATAATGACACACTTTTCAAAAATCTAAACAATATTGTGATATTTCAGAAACGAGAGGAGGACCACTAAACGTTCTAAAAGTTCAGTAAAGTCATATGTCTAGTTTCAAGGTCACTTCCCATATAGTTAATACGTTCAAGTACCACCTTTAGTTATGAACCAGTAGTTAAAGTTACAAACTTCAAGAATAACCTATAATCATTAATAAACCTCCTACGTCTGTCCTTCTTGAAGGATGATGGTGAATACCAAAAGTTAAGTTAACAGCAAAGTATCAAAGTAACAAAGTCGAAGTGAGTAGGCAAATCCCGACCTGGGCGACTTTTAAAAACACAAACGTGGGAGAATTATGGGAGTGATTATTGTTAAGGTTCTTGAGAATGAAGGTAAGGAGTAAATTTTGGGGCCGTGTCAGAAATTCCAACATGAGTTATGAATAAAAGGTATTTTGTATTCACTTCTCGTTTAATGCAAAACGCAAAAAAAAATATTTTAAAAACACGAGAATTATCCAATTTATCAGTTTCGTGCTTAAATTAATAAGGGAGAGAAAACTTAGTTAAATAATTATTACCAATTATACATTTGTCTTATTATTTATTCGTAAGTCGTTGAGTTCCCCTCGTTAATATTTAAATTACTAGTGAAATATGTAAATTAAGGGTTGGCAAAAATGTAGAATTGAAGGCAACGGAAATTATTGAAGTCGACGGAAAATTGAAAAGGTCTTAACGATTTTCTTTCATTTTTCGAGTTTATAAGACAAAATCGTAAACATCGACAACTCCATCGAATAATTCGCCAATTCGCCAAATTAGAAAGAGACGAGGCTAATTTATCAACGTATAAGTAATTAAATAGTACAAGATTAATTAATATTGAAACCTGAGTAATTTAGAGTCTGCTGATGCAACTTTCCAGCGTAAATCTGAAAAGTTTCACGATTTTATTAAGTGACGCGTTTCGAGAGTTAATTAGTGCAACAGCACTCTGCATAAGTAATAAATGCACTTTACCCCGTCTCTTTTCTTCCCGCTTGCTTTTAATATTGGTTTTATACAACTACCGGTTGTTATTAAACTTTAGAGAAGAGTAGAAGTTAATAATTTCCAAAATGAAAATTTCGGTAATTCCGTAAAGTCCTTAAAAGATTAAATCTCTAACGGCGGGATATTTCATAAACCATTACCCTGGATGATAATCATAATCATTTAAAGTAAAAGGCTTGAGGCTTCCCAGATGTTTCCCTACCTCCACCTCCTCACCTTCGTTCTTAATTTTATGCACAAAGCGAGAGCTGCATTTTTATTCAATTAAAGGTACCTACGCCCTTTAACCCGTCATCACTTCATCCATTAAGAAGGTCCATTCTCATCACGCCCTTGTTTTTGTATCCCACCGCATTATCCCTTATAAACTGTTTTGCTGCATTCAGTTATAGAGGGGTTCTTTCCCATTTCCACATTTCGAGCACGATGCCGATTAATATAGCACAAAAATGCTAAAACTTTTCCATCTCCGTTCAACCTGAGGATTAATTTCGGTATAATTAAGAAAACGTAGTGTTGATTCTCGCACCGATTCGTGTTTACAACCCTGTTTTGGGTGCTTTTGAGTTTTAATTAAGGATAAACTCGAAAGGTTATAGAGATGGGTTCAAGTGACCTAATTGCAAAATCAATTTTGGACATTATTTTATTTATACCACTTCATCCGTGCTTTATGTTTTTGTCATATAGACTAGTACCGTTTTACACAGATGTATCAAATTAAAAAAACCGTTTCGTAATCCCGCCCGAGGAATCATGAATATTTACTCATTTTAATATATTGTGATAACATTTTTAAGTCCCTTTTGCTAGTTAAGTTAATTCGAAAATAATGTTAATGTGATTGACTCACTTTAACAGCATCGCCTGTAACTGTAAATGTCATTTAACCTCAATAGGTTTAGTTACTAGAGGTCGTCTACTAGCGGTTGGCGAGACTACTTGGCTGTTGGGACCCTAAATACTTATTCTTGACGAATATTATGACAGTGATTAACGTGACAACAGTAAATGTTCATTAATTAATGTCAATACGTTAATGTCAATTATCCTAAGAAGCTTAAGAATGAGTATTTGGGGTCCCAACAACCAGGTAGTCTCACCAACCGCTAGTAGACGACCTCTACCCCGTCGGTAGCGCCGGATGTGGTTCAATGGATTAAGCAAAATACTTCTTATTTTTTCTCACTATCCCATGTTACCTTCTCTGACTTCGCATAGTCATTAAATAGTGATCACAGACGTCACACTGACTAAGATAGTGACATAGCTAGGATCTGGATTACGATGGGAGGGTATTCAGAAGTCCACGCGCACATAGAACACCTATCGCACTTTTGTGCTGCCTCCCTGATTAGAGTGGTCACTCAAGCCATCCCACACGTGAGATAAACCTGATGCTGGAAGGGGAAGCGGTTCTAGTCGTAACTATGTCCGGCCAGGATTCCCCCAACATGGATCGTCTCAATTCGACAAATACGGAACACTCACAAGGCATATGGTGCGCCGTCTCGTCGTCTGTGTAGGATGGTGATTCGACCAAACCCGTGCGGTGCATGTGCTTGTTTAATTTACAGTGCCCAGAAAGTATACCCACAAGTAGTCACAGATTCTTTCT
Organism: Pyrocoelia pectoralis; assembly: GCA_036250285.1. NCBI lineage: Eukaryota > Metazoa > Arthropoda > Insecta > Coleoptera > Lampyridae > Pyrocoelia > Pyrocoelia pectoralis. The sequence goes on along the minus strand of CM070081.1, from coordinate 22,595,077 downwards.
TGATAGTGATTGTGCAGAAAGGTGTCTGAGATGGTTTCCTGAGGGCCTCTCTCGCATGACGACAGTCTAACATCAAGTCCCACCTTGCCTTGTGCTGGGCTTGGGTGTCCTGAGTTATTAAGTTGTTTACAGTTGATGCTGTAAGTGGAAGAGTCGGCTCTGGACCATAAAATCGTTGTTTTGAGGTCAATCGGACTAACTTATCGCCTTTTCATTGCTTATTGTTCCAACATGCCCTTTAACCCATACGATCTCGAGGGTATTACTGTTTGTCACTTGCTGTAGTACTTGGTGACATTCGAAAACCCGCCTAGAGGTGATTTTGCACTGGCATAGTGCCTGCAAAGCGGCTCTGCTGTCACTGGAACTTCTGATTCTGGTTCTTTATGCTGTGTATAAGAATTGTTTTTGCACTAAGCGTTATTCCTACTAGTTCTGCCTGGAAGGCAGTCGGAATTTTTCCTACTGCTTGGCTGATATGGAAGTTGAGTTCTTTAGAGTAAGTTCCGCTGCCTATTCCTTCCATTGCTTTAGATCCATCCGTGAAGATGGATGTGTCTGGTTGAGATGCCACTTCCGCATCGAAGTGATAGTTTTTCCCTAGTATAACATGAGGGATGGTGAGTTACATCACCCTTTTCGAATGACCAGTCGCTTAATTTCCTCGTCCAGAATTCGAGAGTGGCCTACCTTAATACCTCTACTATTCAACAACCCTTTAGTTTTCAGACGTAAGACTGCCAGCATGACCTGTTCTCTCAAGTGGAGATTCAGACAATTGCTCCATTTACACAGTAGGATCACGTGAATATGTCACAGACCGGACACGTCATTTTTTGACGATTTCCTGATATTTCCATATGAATCAGTTCACCAACCTCTTCGATATGAAAAAATTATTGCACCTTTGATACTTTCTCCCAAATTCTTCTCCTTTACCCATTTCATTTATATCTAACTTCTTTCGTGGAACAAAGGCAAGGGAATAGCCACTTGGAAATGGAAAAACTACGAAGATTCGCCCTACTAAAACTCTGGACTTTGTGAAAGATACAGGAATTCTCGAAGGGTAGACAATATCAGGAAGTGCAATAGAGCAAAAGGTCGCACTACGGAAACCAAACGGAACCACCGCTAGAATAAAGAAAAAGTAAGAATAATTTCTTGTTCAAGTTGATATCTTTTTTTATGTTTGTTCGGCAATTCTTTCGTCAATCGCATCAGCTCTACCAACTCGTGACGAAGGATATGACCAATCGCTATTGGACGGTTCTTCTTGTCGATATTATATAAGAAGTCTTTAATTGAAAATACAAAAGTAATGAATATAAAAAAAAATTCTGGCAAGTTGCCACGAGACTTCCCTCGTATTAACACTTTTTTCAAAAAATAAATACTACTGAATTCAGAAAAAAATACTCTTAAACTACATAAAAAACTGCAATTTTATCTTATAAAAAAACGAGTGCCGCCATTTTAGCTTACACCGGAAGTGGCGTAATCAAAGGTAATATCAGCATTTTCGTTCTTGGCCCGAATGCAATCGATTGGCGAAAACCGCATTTCGATAACTTTAATAGTTTCTGAGTATAGAGCGTTGCAGTCATTTTTAAAAATGATTTTTTTAACACATTTTTCAAAAAATAAGTATAGCACAATATATATTGCTGAATTCAGAAAAAAATACTCTTTTAAACTACATAAAAAAACTGCAACTTTATCTTATAAAAAAAATGAGTGCCGCCATTTTAGCTTACACCGGAAGTGACGTCATCAAAGGTAATATCAGCATTTTCGTCCTTGACCCAAATGTAATTCATTAGCGAAAACCGCATTTCGATAACTTTAATAGTTTCTGAGTATCGAGCGTTGCAGTCATTTTTTAATAATTATTTTTTTTAACACTTTTTTCAAAAAATAAGTATAGCACAATATATATTGCTGAATTAAAAAAAAATTCTCTTTTAAACTACATAAAAAAAACTGCAACTTTATCTTATAAAAAAAATGAGTGCCGCCATTTTAGCTTATACCGGAAGTGACGTCATCAAAGGTAATAACAGCATTTTCGTCCTTGGCCCGAATGTAATCGATTGGCGAAAACCGCATTTCGATAACTTTAATAGTTTCTGAGTTTAGAGCGTTGCAAGGAATGTGTACGTACAGACTACAGACTACAGACTACAGACTACAGACTACAGACTACAGACGACAGACGGAAAATTTTTTTTTGCATATTTTGAATCTACGTATTCGGAAACGCAAAGATATGTAAAAATTTCCATAGGTCAAATTTTTTTTTGGAAAACTAATACAATACTTCCCTTTTACTTCGTACTCGGGAAGTAATAAATTAGTGCACATACGCACTTCGCAAGCCTTGAAGAAATGTAATAAGTTTATCTTCGTTGCCATTTCGTAAAACTTTATACACCACATAATCTAAATGTGCCTGAAATTGGCTGCTTATTTTCTTCATGATATTAATCTTCGCATCTAGCCATCTCCTATCAACCAGCTGAGCGTTAGCTCAAAAATTTTCTTGGTGATTCACAGTGTTATGTTGGTACTCGATTGTCGGTAGGATGGGCACACATCCGAATGATACGCAACCCGCCTCCAGCGAATTTGGCTCGATCTCTTTGTTCGTCAAGCCATCTACCTATGAGCCGTGTATTAAATTCTTCTTGCGTGTTCCGAAATCACTAAACATTAATCTTAATATTGGCACCGATCAAATGGATCACAAGGAAATCTTCCACAAAGATAATAAAAATAAGCTGATCAACATGGCGAGGCCCAAACCGCAGAAACAACAATAGCAAAGTTGAGCACTAAACACGGCATGTTTGACATAAAACGTGAATTTATTTAGTTGTATTGAAAATGATATTATTTTGATTATGGTGGGTTCGTACGAGACTGAACGGGTGAAAGTAGGATTGTTTCAGTTATTTATCTTATGTTTTGACTATGTTTGCTTTCCCACGTATACGAGGCTTTAAATATGTTACCTTCTAACTGAAATGTAGACAAATCCCACCATTGGTGATAAGATTGGGTTACTCCTTTATAATTCTATTTTACTCAAAATATGCAATAATTGGAATTTTCAATTGAGGTCTGTTGTATTTCATTTGAATACAAACCGATCTGCCTTAGAAGCGCTGCATTTTCAAATTGTACTTTGAATACGCTACGAATGAAGGAACCTGTTGCTGCTTCTGAGATGAACACATTGATTTGTTGGGATTCTGTGCGCAATTATATAGAATTAGAACACCTATGTGTGCGTAAAATAAGAAAGAAAAACCTGAAGTTTCCCACTTCCATCAACTAAAAGAAAATTTTCTCAACGTGAAACCATTAGATAACTATACAAAGAAAACTAAAATAAAATCGCTCTCACTGCCAATCACCCAAATGAAAACAGATGTAAATTTGGCTACGTAACAGTGAACAGATTGTCAATATTTGTACCCGGATTCACATACGTATTCTAAACCCAAAGACGAAAAAATCCAATTACAGCGATATTCATCATTTCAACGCCCAAGATACGAATTATTAGGAAGCGAAGGAATTTATTTTACATTTGGATACGTTCACCTTTTCCAATTCACATCAATAACACGCAATGAGGTGTAGTTGAACATGCAATAGAGTTCTTCGCATACAAAGGGAAATTCTTCGGATATAAATGTTGAAAGGAATGTACTCAATAGATATCTGATATAAATTCTAGCATCAAAATATACTTGAACCCAAAATTCTTTAACTTTTATGTTACAAGCTTAGAATTCATTTTATACAATTGCTTAATATTCTGTTAGGTATTTATTACAAAATTCCTGTCGATCTCAGTTTTCCCTTTTTACTTTTAAACGAGAGGATGACAACAGCTTCGACTACAAAAGTTTTGCAAACTATTGCTTTTCCCAACAGCACGAGGCACTTTTAAATTATTACATTACACTTCATATCATCCTGAACACTATAGATTCGTTCATAAAAATGGACTGGAAACACTAACATGTACGGATGTACGATGGAACTCAATGTTAGCTTTTACGTTTCAGTGTTTATCAACGCTTGTAGCTGGACGGTGCCTTTCTTTGGATAAATGAAAAGTATTGATAAAATGTTCGAAGATTACTGTTCGTTAATTGTAACTAAATCCGTGTCCAAATTTTCCATGTGGCTATTGTGGCCCTTTCTCGCCTCCGTGGTTCCACGAGCAACATATTCACAAATTCATAAGCCAGAATGAACTTTTTTTCACAAACACTGTGAACTGTTACATACTGCACCCCTCTCAGCAACCCTTGATCTGCATACTCGATACGGGATTCAAAAAATTTGGCAATTTCGCACAGAAATACGGTCCTATCAACAATAGGAAGGGATAACAACCAATCACGGTGTCAAATAAGTTTTAACTTAATTTCTATTAGTCCGAAAAATTGTATCGAGTCAACTTCTCACGCTACTTTTGATTACTCAGCGAAACACACCGTAATCGGCAATATAACCGGCGCCTTGATAGCTACTTGCGACATCAGACAAACGAAATTACCAATTTCACACGATTCACGTTTAGGTATATTAACACCCAATTGACGTCATACACTGAATACAAAAATGTATCTTTATCATCTAACTGACACTTAAACTTTACACTACCCTGTCGAAATTCGAAACTCAAAGGACTAATTAAAATTCGAAATCAACCACGTTAATTATAGTAAGTTGACTATATATCCAAAGTAAACATTAACTACCTTCCTACATGAATAATATCTTTCATAAAGCACCCATTGGGGAAAGCAATAGTGTGAATGGCACCCTGAGGTGTCTTTTGACTTCTTTTAGAAAAAAAGTCCATAAATATTCGCTATTGTAATGCATTAAAATGAGCACGAGTTATTTTGTGATAAGCGCGAATGGGAAATGGTTTGTTTAAATTTGCGTTAAATATTGCCCTTAAGGGATGTAATATCACTATTTCACTTAAATGATTAATTTCAATGAATATTTCATAAAACTTATTTGAATAGGAAGATTATTTAGAGTTTTACAAACGAAACTTACCGAAATTATGATTTTGATGAAGTAGTATGGCTTCTAGTTATAAAATTTCGAAGTGTTCGACAGTCATAAACGTTTGTACGTTCGTTTTTATGGCGTTTACAATTTTGATATTCAACCGCTAGTATATACGCTACATTTAAGCTATATTGAAGTAGAAATTTCTCCAAGAAACAATAAAATCGTAACTATAGCTTTCAAAAGCAATTTCTATTTTTACGTCACCACAAACTTTGAAACTTTATGACTTTATACTCTTTTACATAAAGTTTTAGTGGTGCACTGGTATATATGCAAGCGGTTGCAACAATATGGGGTGAAGTAGGACGTGATATTTTGTTTTTGAGAGAAACCTTCATAAATTTTTCTCACTTAGAGCAATGTCCCTTTACGTTATAGCCGGCAGTTGATTTGAAACTTTTCTGCGTGGAATCATTTTATACAAATTGGACTGAAAGAGAGACTTAAAACATATAGTGTTATAGTTCAATTCTCCAACGTACAATATACATGTCAGTGGAGGTGATGGTATCTAAAACCGCTGCAAGGCACCTGAAACGACATCGAATGCGGCAATCTGATATGATGCGCTCGTGTACGTAAAAATGTACAGCCACCTCCTTCTTAAACATGACCCAGACGTAATCAACCGTAAAAACTGAAACGCTTATGTAAGTTCAGCACTAACCGTGAAATGTTACTAATGGTTATCTAACCACCAACACGGAAGTAAGGAGTTGACCAGACATAAACCAGGATCAGGATGAAATCATGCGAACCGTTTTCCATGGAGGAGGATTTTATTAATTATCAACGACAATTGGTTACTGTCCGCCTTCATGAGATAAGTGCTCCTAATCACTTCCAGGAGTGTCGTCGATTGTATCCTTTATTTTTGTTCCATTCGCCAAATCTATTTGAAAGTCCAGGCGCTAAGTTTCAACTGCCAATGCGCTATGGGTTCATCGAAACCTTATCCGGATGGCAATTTCGATCTTATCTTGAAGTCTTCAAAATATAAATGAGTCGAACGGTAAAAGCTTTTCTCCAGTAATCGTTTTTCCACTATCAAAAAGTCTTAATCACTCAGGTCTCTTACGCGTGGAACTAGTCCCAAATTTGGCTGCTCCCCTATGAAGTTGTCCAGTCACAATGATATAGGTATATCTTCCTTAAGCAGTGCATCCAGAACGTCACCATCATTGGTGGATGCTATTATAATTCAAATTCTGCATTCTCGACACTTACTGGTTCAATAAAGTGCCAGTTCGCCCAAATACTTTTGAAATTCCTGCGGATTGCCTGAAGGAAGGCAGAACTACAATCAGTGATGTGTACTTAGTGTACTAAGAAGGCTGATGCGACACGGACGACACTTGTAGCTTTCTTCTTTCGGCGAGTCAGTAGTAATTTTTGCTCCCAAGACGAACCTATTATGCAAGGAAAGGGATACAATGAACGATTTATATCGAGGATTGGAATGCATTGCAACTTGCAACTTAGGGGGAGAGGCTGGGACTAATAATATTTCAGCTACTGGAGCAGCGAAACTTGAAGGCTTCATCTTGGTTGTCTCGTATGTTTTATTTAGGTAAGTGATTCACACGCCATAGTAACCTGTTGCCCCTGCCGCATTTTTTTACTCACTGCTGGCTTTGACGCGGTTTTGACATCAATTGTTTCCAAACCTAGGTGTAGATTCGGTACAGGTGTTGTAGCCTTGGGTACGTTTCGACAACGTGACACGTTCTGGCGACATCACCAGTCGGTAGGTGTGGTCCATTTTTATCCTTATCTTCCCTTTCGTACTAGGCTTCCTGACTTAACCCTTAGTGGCACATCTTGCCATTCATTTAGCCACCACTTCGCGAACTTGTTATTCATACACCCCTTTTTGTCTCTTTTTGACGTCCATTGTAGGTCGAGTTCTTCTCTTTTGTTGCCTCTTTGGTTAGTTTGTCTAACGCGTCCGTTCCGGGGGTGCTTCTGTGACCTGCTGTCTATATTAGAGTGATCATTTTCCCATTTCTTCTACCGCGCTCAATATTCTCTTTTATTAGGTACTAATATTCGCCTCTTGATACATTTTATTTGTAGGGTTTGTCTTAAACACCCCAATAATTAGTCTAGTCGCTTGGTTCACTTCTCCACTTTCTCCAGAGGAATTTGCGTTGTCGGCCTAGCAGATCCGTATACCTCACATCCATAGTTAATACGACGCAAAAGGATTGCGTCCATTTTCCACTTGGAGCAACCGCTTTCAGCTTCCCAAGTCTGATGTGCTATCGTCCTAGTTTTTAGACCTTTATGCTCTGCATCTCATCACCTTTTGATATAATCGCTACATCATCAATGTTTCTTTTATATACTAACACCGGTGCCGGTGGTGGCCCCGTCACTGACTCCACATAATTCCACCGCGAATAGGAAGGTACTTAGCACCGATCAGTGTTGGAAGATTTCGTTTCATTCCCCACTCCTTTAACATACCTAGTATTTCTCCTCTCCGCACCGTATTGTATGCCTTTTGCATATCGAAAAATGTAGCAATGGTGTGGTTCCTTGCTGTGAAGTTATTTTGTATGATATCCTCCAATCGTACAGTCTCTTATCTGCGGAAAGATGTCTGACTGTCATCGATCATTTTGTCTTCTTCCAGCCACTATTAAAGCCAGCTGTTAATCATTCTTTCCAAGACCTTGCTTAAACAGCAAGTAATGGAGACTGGCCAGTAGCATCGCGGTTGACTCGGGTCCTTTCGTTCGTTGGCCAGTTGGATGACTATTACCACCTTCCAAGCACTGGGGTAGGTTCCTTCCCTAAATATTTTGTTATATATCATCAGAAAGTAAACATTTCCATTATCTCTTGCACTTCTCTAATATTATACTTACGCTAGTTCCATCCCCCCTAAGTAGAGGAGGTTGGGAGGGGGGGGGGCGCTTTTCTCTTCATAGGAGAGATCTTTTCTCACACCTTCTTCGCTGGTGTCCTCACCTTAATATCTAGAATAATATAATGCCCGTTTAAGGTTTCCTCTAGAACTCCACATAACTGTAGGATTGTGGTGTTAAAGGCTGTTATCTTTTCTTTTACTTATTCAGCGACCTCCGACGTTCATGTATCGCATCTGGGCAGAGCCGCAACTAGGGGGTGCGGAAGGTGCGACTGCACCGGGCGCCCTCTATTTAGGGCGCCAAATAAGCAATTCACTCGCACTTGAGCGCAATTTACACAGAGGTAATTTTTACGTTAAGGCTGTAGAGCCTAAACTACTAGACCGATTTTGATGAAATTTAAAACTAAGGCCTATAAAAAAACCTCATCGGTATCGGTAAAACAAGCTTCTCTTCAAAGTCGGCCCAAAGGCGCCCAAATTAGGGGCGTTATTTTGGGAGCAAACATTCAAATTTTAACCCAATCTAAATTCCCTTCGTGAAAAGTTAGTACACATGGTTACAAGTAAACCCCGTTTTTCGTTTGTTTTTAAATTCAAAATGGCAACAAATATAGCAATTCTCCCAGTTTTTACTTTTTAGGGTGTAGCGTGTAGCTTAAGATCCATTTAACTTAATTAAAATTTAAAAAGTGGAATTTATAGCCAAAGGATGGTCAGAACTTTTACTTGTAAATGGTAAAGAACAAAAATTAAACGTAGCCAATTTATTAGTGCCCAAAATTGGTCAAAAATTAAAAATCGATTTTCTCAAAATCTGCTCCGAGGTTTTTTTTAATTTTTGAAATGTTATACACATAGTTCATGAATATTGGCACTACATTGTGTACAGTGAAGTAGAGGACATTCTTTTAGTATACCAATTTACTTATGATTTACTTACAAATGAACAAAATATTGAAAATATTTATCACAAACCCCCTATATTATTTTAGGGGAAAATCAGAAATCATTTTCTGATTACAACTATACAACACACTCTACATGAATTTTTTTATTTTTTCGAGTTATTACCCAAAAACTATTTTATTTTGAGTTATTATGGAAAAATCTATTTTATTTAATACGTCATTGCAAATTGTCAACTAAAATAGTCTGTTAATACATATTCACACAGGCGTTCAACAATTGCACAATTAAGTTTTATAATAGGGGCGCATCTACAAATCTTGCACCGGGCGCCAAAAAGTCTAGTTGCGGCACTGCATCTGGGTCTGTCTTATGTTTTCTAAATCCTGTTCAATCAAAAGAACAGAAATATAAAGGAGGGTAAACGGAAGAAATAGACACTAGAGCATATATTATCTTCATCAAATTCACGTGCATAATGTAAACATTCGTTTTAGAGGTGTAATTAGTATTCCTAGTTATCGGACAACCATTTTCAAGCGCTCCTTCTCATACCAAATTGCTAAAATTTATAACAACTTACCAAATTATTTAAAAAGATCCTCTTCTAAAATTTTTAAGGAAGAACTACACCGGAAGATACTAATTGAGCAATGTACATGTACTTAATTTAATTCATTTAGTACCCCATGTACAATTTATTTAATGTAATTATACATGTTTCTTTTTTCTATATAATTATGTCAGAAAGCATACTATTGTAATTTTTAGAATTTTAATTTTAGTTAATTCAAGGCCCAGTGGAAGAGCAAAGTTCATTTGAACTGCGCCTTGTGATTATTTGTTTGGAATTCTTATTATTTAAATTTTGTTGTTGTTGTTTCTCTTTTTCTTTGTAGTAATCCATTATTTATGCAAACAAATAATAAAGACATTATTATTATTATTATTATTATACATTGTAAGATGCATCTTAACTATTTTCAAGGTATCGCCAGTTACACTTTTCTATCACCGTTATTTGACCTATCTATGCTGCTGCGTTGAATAACAAAAACTTTCTAAAGCAACGCGTTTTCAGCAATTGAATTAATTCTGTCTTCCTTTGCAAGAATACACTTTATTATTATATGTATAGTATTAATTTAAATTACTACACTCATACGTCGTTGCTAAATGACATCTAAACGACCAAGATCTCCACTAATCTGACGAAACGTTCTCCAATATCTATTAGATACTTACTCTACTCTTCTGGACTATATAAGCAAACTCCGAAAAGGTAACTGAGTGATCCGTTTGGTTTCTTTTTATCTACCCTGTAGAGCCACTAGAGAAACTTGTGTAGAGACAAAATCAGCAAGCTCTTCCTTTAAACCAATGGAATCGTGCATTTTATGAAGTCATCAAACGTTAAAAATCAATCAATTCAGTCGTTCAGTTGTTACTACTATCATACTTCATTTATAGTACATCCGACACAAAGTTTATAGTTACAACGAGGCAAGCAAAAAATGTCGTAACTTTGACTAGACGCGCAATTATCGTTATACTATACCTACGAATACAATAGCTTTCAATTCAACCGAACAGGTTACATAGTAAGAGAGACAAACACGCCGACATGCCTCATAACTTTGAATTAAATTGTAAAATAGTTTATATCAATGCACACTTGACTTGCCATATTGTAGAGAAATGAGGAAATTGACAAAGTTTTGACTTCGCCGCTATCGGTATATAAGTTTTAGTTCTTGGGCTCAAATGCCCACACGTTCGCACATACAAACTAAATCACTCAATTGTATTATTATTTAATAGATAAACTTGACGAACTCAATTTGGGAAAGTTTATAAAGAAAAAAAATTTGAAATTTTATTTTGTTACAGTTTCGCCGCAGAGACCAAGAATTGAATATAACGCGTCCCAAGTTTTACCAGGACATAATTTAACTGCACTTCACGGCGAGGTTGCCGCAATTAAGTGTGTTTCACATTATGGAAATCCGCCACCTGTACTTAAATGGTTCTTAGGTTAGTATTTTTATTTTATATAATTTTCAAATCGGAAATGATCGATCGTTATGACTTAATGTAAAAAGTTTGACAAACTGAGTAATTCGAAAAGTTCGGTAGATTAAGCTTTCATTACCTGAGATACGAAATCTCGTATAAAATTTAGTGTAGTCAAGTTATTAGTACTAATAAATGTCGCCATTTTGTTTTTAACGAAAATTTCTTGAAATATTCTCATTTGGAAAATAAGTAATCACGGCTGCAATCAATTCTTAGGAGGGCCTTACGTTGCACTATGTAGTATTTCTTTTATCATCACGAAACTTTACAGATACGTAGAGCAACGTACCAGGTTCTGTTTGAGATGTTGCACGTGCTCCCTATGCTCCCCTCATGGTGAATTGGGCTGCTTACAAGCATTCTTAATCAGATACCTTCTCTAAATAAAAGTTCGCAGAAAGAAGAAAAATGTTCGTATGTTTTATAAGCCTGAAGATAACTTTAAGTCAAAACATGTCGCTAACCTACAATTAGATTATTTGGATCATTCAAACTTTCATGCCATACATATACGGTCAATATTAACCAACAAATGAACCAAAGAAAGGGGAGGTTTTGTGTCTTATTTTTCTAATGTTCTGTGATCCTCTTTTGGAGCTTTACACACACACAATCAATGGATTTCACCACAACTTTCACATTGGCGTATCCCTTAACAAAGGATCTCTGAAATAGTAACACGTTTGTCTGAGATCAGTAACAACGCAAAATAAGCAATGCTACACAAAAATTATGTGGTTGCGCTAAACTACTTCAGCTCTAGGATGAAGAAAACTTTAACTCCGTAACAAATACGTAACCTCATTAAAATATATTAAGCTCCAAATTATATTTCTTCATACTAATATTGAATCTTCACTAACAAGGGGGGTTGGGTTTCTGTTAACTCACAAAAAGAATTAATGATAGCCGACGTAACATTTGTTTTCGTTTTAATTCGATTCAATCCAAATGATTAGCAAATCAATTGCAGCCAAGGAGGAAAGGTAGACCTAAAACGAGATATCGTATAGTGAAGTGGAAAACAAAAACGAATGTTTGATCATCAATTTGTCTTTGGATCATTTAACGTAGATATCAAAGTTGGCTATCCGATGTCTTTCAGGAGCTTGAATAATATTAACGAGTTCTTTCAGGTTAGAGTTTGATTTATAGTCGACAAACTGACCTTGATCATTTACACCAACGCCCAAGCTTTTCAGATTCAGCAAACACCTTAGCTCGAGTTAATCTTAGGGGAGAATACCCTCGGGGATACTGTTGTTTGAAAGGCTTAATTTCTGTCAGCAGTTTCTCCTACGAAACGAACGTAACATCAATCACATTACGCACGTATCAGCCTACTTTTGGATTTGGGTTCGTCACGCGCAGACAAAAGTGCTTTACTTGCATACGTGTGATTAACGACGGTCGAAAGCACTTACCGATTGATTTATGGTCCATTTTGTATTTTAAGTAAACTTTTGTTTTATTGATTTATATCTACTTTAACAACGTTTGCATTCTTTTTTTTTCCTATATTGAATTAGGCCTTAAATCAGTTCGTAACAAATGCAATTCAGAACGAGGAAGTCGATAGGAAAATAAATTTGTCTTTGTTTTCAGATCAAAATGAAATAACTCCATCGAGAAGGCAAACTAATTCAACCGAATTAGATAATCCGAGAACGTGGATGGCAATCTCAGTACTAGAATTAACGATATCTAAGGAAAATCACGGACGAACCCTTAGGTGCGTGGCCGTTCATGAATCCTATTCCACGAAATCCAGTAGTATTGAAGTACGATTGGATGTTATGTGTAAGTATATACTTTTTTAATTCAAGTGTAATACCAGTGTATATTTATTTGTTTAGATTGTTATCATTTATCGTTTGTTTCACATTTAAATGAACCATTTATTGTATCATTGCCTACCCAGTCAAGTTTGTGTTATCGAAATACTAAACTTTTATCATTTATATTTTTGAATACTTACAAAAGGGAAGAAAGTAACTGATTCATTATTATTTCTAACAAAAGTACAAATAGTTTAAGCTATTCAATTATACAGGGAATCCAAAAAATAAATGCGGGTTATTGTATGGGGGTTGTTCGTAAAATAAGGTCTCCAAAGCGCTGTAGTCGCGAGGAACCCTTTAACGTACGATCCCACACGCAACACTGGCCTGTACAATGGATCTCCACTTATAAATTCCCACCACTGGACGCTGCCTGCGGCGCATAGTCTTGGATTAGTCACTGTTGGTGATGGCGCTTCCACTTGTTGCTACCGCCAAGTGTGAGTTAAATTCTGTAATTCTGTTTTTGTGTGGTAAGGACACTACGGCTATAGAAATTTATCGACAGTACAGAGAGTTTAAAAACGGACGTGCAGACGTCCATGATAAACAGCATGCCGGGCGGCCATCGGTTTCGGACGACGTGATTGAAAAGTGGAGAGGGGAATGCTTGAAGGTCAACGAGTAACGATTCGAGAGCTGTGTGAATTGATCCCTGATGTCAGTAAGGCCACTATTGAGAGGATTTTGATAGAAGATTTGCATTATCACAATGTGTGTGCAAGAAGTGTCCACAAATGCTCACCGAATATCACAAACAGCAACGGGTTGAAGCGGCCCGCGTATTCTTTGCTTGCTACGCAGAAGAGGACGAGGAATTCTTGGATTTGTCGCGTATTTGACGCGGCTTTGTATTTAACAACGGAATACATAAACATAAACATAAAAGTAAATACATGAACATAAATAACAGAGTATTAACGAAAATGAACAATTTATTCTAAACAAGAACTTGAACGTAAAGTTATGGCTCGTATGTACGTAACACATTGCCTTCTGGGATCAAGCGGATGCAGGGGTTGCCTTAGAGGATCCGCATAGCAGGGCCTGCTGTCGAGTTTTATTGGTACCAATCTCCACGACGGCCTCTTGGTCGGCGTTGGCGGCAACGTTGAGACGACGGGTAGTACCGGCGATCGATGTGGTGTACTGTACCGTGACTGCTTATCCTAGCCGTGCTTTTATCAACGTCGGTGTAGGATAGTTGACCCTTTGCCCGTGCTATTATCAACGTCGGACAGGGGTACTTGATTCTTTCGTGCTATTATCAACGTCGAAAGAATAAGTAAGTTCCTTAACAGCGCGCGCACGCTTTTATACCAATTTGAGCGGGCGTGTCTACCCCGCTTATGTGTTAGGTGAAATCTCATTGGCGCTTGTATTTGGCGTGGGGAAATAATATCAGCCAACCGTGCTTCGGGTGTCCGATGCGACTTCGTGCACGCACGTGGCTGCACGTTATCCCTACAGATTCAATTGTCTCTGGCGGCGAAACCTGGATCAATTATACGACAACAAAGACAAAGTCAGCCTGTCAGTGGCGGCATTCAGGATCGCCGAAGCCGCGAAAGTTTAAACAAATATTGTCTGCCAGACAAGTGATGGCAACTGGGTTTTTGGATAGGAAGGGGATATTGTTGTGCGAGTTCGCGCCTACCGGAACAACAATAAACGCTGATCGCTACTGTCAAATCTTGAAGAACCTTCGCCGTGCAATTCAAGACAAGAGAAGGGCCAAGGGGTATGATGACGAGGGGAGTGCGTTTTCATCAAAACAACCCTCGTCCCCATACCGCCCATCCAACAACCGGCCTCATCAACCATTTTGAATGGGATAACGGTACCCCCCCCCCCCCCCCCACCACCACTTCTGCCCAGGCTTAGCGTCAAGTGATTATCATCTTTTTCCTGCGTTAAACTCACACGGAAGGGGCGCATTTCAGGAAGCATGTAGGAAGATCACCCGTGAGAAAGTTAAGCTCTCAGACTACACACTACATAGGTCCTTGAGGGCTGAATGTCACAATAAAGAAATTCATACTCTTAACGAACGATCGGAAGACATCTACCCAACATAAGTAGGTACATTAAAATATAATAGTTCACTTCCTAAAGGAATTGTACAACTAATAAATCTGTTACATCGTATTTAGTACAACAGACACTCGGGAAAAGATTCATGCTTGGACTGTAACTGAAGTGCAACAGGTCCCGTTTATTTTGAGCGGATGAAGGATGTCCCTCTCGCCGGTTTGCCTAAGAGAAGGTCCCTATGATGCTTACCATGTCGAACGCACGATGCATACCAGGTGTCCACTATATATTTTCTTACAGATGGGGTCGCCATGGCCCTTTTACAAAAAATATGTCATGATGATGAGATTTGTGACCTCATTGTGCAAAAAATAAGGAAACCGTTCAGCAGGCTCTCAGAATGAGAAAATATGACTACCCACATCCCATAGAATCCGTCTTAGCGGTCTTGATGCTACAAGAGATAATTGTTTACGTAGGTAACGATTTCATGAGTAATGACAAATCGATACTTGCCGTTTTAGACTTGTCCTTAGAGATTTTGAGGAAGTTTTCTCTATTAAAGTCAAATTAAGTTTTACTGCGTTCCTGATACGTTACTGTGACGGATGGATAAAACTGTTTCATAACCTAAAAACTTAGTACTTACTTAATGAATTACCACAACTGTCTAGTTTTATGTAACGCAAGGACAGGTGTCACCTTCCAGTAAAATTACCATAATTTTTACTGGAAAGCGTACTCAAACTCGGATAAACGTGACGGGAAGATGCATTTTTCAGTGTCTAATAAAACCAAAAACGCCTTTGGGTGTCATTCTGGGACTAATTAACGTCCTTCCGCTTGCTATTTTCCTCTTTTATTTGCCTGGTCATTAATTTACGCTCGCATTTTTTGCTCTTTAATAACGTTAAAAGTGTTTTTAACGTACTGATGACAATAATGTATTAAGTTAGCTGGCACCGCATGTATGTGCGGGTGCGTGTGTGTGTGCAACGAGGAAAAAAAATGTAATGTGCTTGACAAAAGTCGATAATGGATATAAAGTTTCTACAATAGACTTCATCACGTAACGTCTGCTCCACGCCACATTGATACTTTACCCTCTCAAATATTCTGAAAACTGTTTTTGCGGGCGATACCCTCGATAGAATTCGGTATACCGGGGAAATTTTTTTTTCCGTTTCCTCTTTTGACAAGTTGGTAATGCGTTTTAAAACAAAGTTCGTGATGGAAACTTTAATTACGTTTATTTGATTTACATAATTGAAGAACTTTTCTTATACTACTATTTCCGTTTAAATATTAACTTCAGACTTGGTAGGTACGTACTTGTCTCCTACGTCATTAATCAAATATTATACACAATGGGCTGGATACAGTACAACTGTTTGCTAACTGCAGAAGCGTATTGTTTTAGAAAACGATGTAACTATAACAATAACGATAACAACAAGAGCAGAACAAACTTATTTATAACTTCGGACGCCCTTTTGGCTTGAGTTTGTAATGTACGCTAGATGCTATAATTATCTAGGGACAAGCAAGAGAGACGCAACTATCTTATCTAAACAATTGCCACTTCATTGTAATCAATTTCAGTTCTATTTGCTTATCTTCTTAACAATAACTGAATTGCAAACAAATTTCACTACCCCTTCCGTAATTATGTGTCCGCGCACCGTATTTCAACCATTCGAGTAATTGTACCTTTTCTATCACGACGAGTGACGAACAAAGAGCCTGGTTAGCGATGACGTTTCAGTGAAATGGGTAAAAACGAAAATCCCGTGAGCAAAATTTCCGCGATTGTACGTCATACAAGGATTATGTAATTCGAATGTAAATAAACTAAGTGTTTGTTGTAGGAAATAAATCTGCTAATAGTATTAACTATTTCTGCAGGTTTACCTACCCTCATTTCGTCCCCGCCCCACTACACATCGCGACCCACACCTACCGAGGGAAAATAGCAAGGAGATGGATATAAAAGTAACAGCCTAAGCTCAACCAGCGCCTTTTGTACATTTACATTTTAAATCGTTTGCACCTTGTTGCTTTTGTACATTTTTCTGTTTTACTGTTTAATGATAACCTCACCCGAAACGGAGAGCCATCCCCTCAACTGGAAATATACCAGCAGTGGTCGTACGAATTCAGAAGTTATTAAACACAAACTTTACACAAGTATACTATTTATTTCTCTCCCTTTGCTGCCGGTATACTATACACACAAACAAGAAAATAAATTACAATCCTAAATTATGTGAAGGTAACTCACACGAAAAAGCTGGCAACAACTTGCTCTTCCTGCCGGAAAGTAATGCAGCCTATTTTGGATGACCAACACAATTTACAGTTGTTTGGTCTGGATCTTACCCTTAATTCGGAAAGTTCGAAATGGTAACCGTAAAATTGATAAAAAATTCTTTTGCGTTCAAGTGGTACATAATCATTATTATTAGTTGATATGCAACTAACAAATTGCATTACTCGTTAAAACTGAGTTAATTTTTTCATAGATTCAACGTTTGAATTTACATTACATTACAGTCGAGTTCATGCTTATTATTCACATGCTTAACTAAAGAAATATTATCTACTTTGTGATCATTTTTAAACATATGTAGGTAATTAGGGCAACGGTAGATTTATCCCAACGATTGTATTTGAGGTGCTCTTTGAAACGCATTTTGAGTGATCTTTTAAACAACTGATATCATATATTCCCGACTTATCGTTCACATCTACTGGGCCTTGACATTACTTTTAATGGAAAAAAGAGTAGTCTCATTTGATATGTAGTCAACGATTACGATGTGAAAACATTTAATTATTCAAACTCGAAATCATATAACTCGAATAAAGCAACTATAACGGCCTTTTACACTGGATAAGAAATGGACAGTTCAAACAGGGACATCGGACATCCTATCCGTAGTCGTAGAGTAACGATTTATAACCCAGTTCGTCCAACTAATTCTAAAAACATACAATTCCCAACCATTTCAACTCTCTTTCATGAATCTCTCCCTGATTTCCTCAATTTTGAGTTTCTCATTTACAATACAACGGCTTATAGAACTTTCTACACACAAACATAGACACTTTTTACATTACTTTCAATCGTAGTGAAATAGTTATTTACAATAAAAGTGAGAAAGGTAAAACTGTCGTTCACGCGAATTGCATAGTCCACTCGCTGCGCTTCGTGGACGAGCACGCAATTCGCGTGAACGAATGTGACCTTACTCTCGAGTGCTGCATTTGATTTTGTTCGATACCTCTTTAGAAAGGGACTTGAAGGCCGCGATACTTACAATACAAAATTTTACCGCAAATACTAAAGCTAACCAATCAGAAACCTACAGAAATATCATACATAACATACATAACTTAATTCCCATTGGTTTGAAAAAATAACCAAACAAGTGTCCACTTCGCTTCGCACCGCTTTATTATTGCCAAGGTGAAATTTCTGGAATTTGCGATATAAGCGGCGTCTAAATGACCATTTACGTTGTTAACAATAACAAAACTCTTATTTGTATTAATGACGCTCACCTTGAAAATTGCGACGCATTAAAAATCTTAATAATGAGCGTAGATCAACCTGCTTATGAGAGGAGCATTCAAAAAATTCTCTGATTCAACAACTGTAAATTTGACTCCCAAGCCAAAACAAATTAAATCCATTCAACCAGCATTTACACGACTTTTACTCCTCCCTGCCAATGATTAGCGGTCTTTTACAAAACGCAGTGTCTCTGTCCCACGGCTGTCCTATAAGGGCGGCCGCGCTACAATTATGATACAACTAAGGATCAAGGACTCAAAAAATCTTTTCGCTTGTGTTCCGATACAATTAGAATTTTATAAAATCGCTCAACACTAAAACTTTCATTCCGTTCACAGTCAACCGTTTATTAAAGGATAAACAAGTAGCTCTTTTGAGTCCGATACTGGAAACCAGTTTATCAGCTTCTCCTCATCAGAACAGCTCAATTTAAACAGCTTTTAATTTTAACAGCCTTGTACAAACAGATATAGCTGTTCACCTGTAACATTTACTCTGTTACATCTCTGTTAGTAGTATAGCTATGGAACTTCTTGATATTGGTCAAGGTTACAGGTTCTAAAGTTGGCCAAGGTCACAGGTTCTGAACTTGGTCGAGGTAGCAGGTTCTGAACGTGGCTCCAGTCACCAGTCCTGAACTTGACCAAAGCAGATTGACGGTTCTGGACTTGGCTAGGTTAATCACTTCCCCCTCATCAGAACACTTCGACTTAAACAGATTTAATTTCAAACAGCTTTATACATATGTTATATTTACCCTGTTCCATCTCTGGTTGTACAAAGCTGTTTAGGTGATTAACCTATGAAGATCTATTTTGATCGAAAAACAGTTCTCCTACTATGTTGTACATTCTACACAGCTTTCTCACCGTACCTGCCATTTCTTTATCTTAGCTACTGGTTGCATCTATAATCAATCCCATTTACTTAATATGGCGTCTTCTGTCATTTACTTCGGATATTCAACAGTGTGCATACATTTTAATTCTAAAAACAACTACGGATTTTCCAGTGGCAATAAGGATCAAAGTCTCTTACTTACTCTGCACGGCACAAACACGAGTCTTTATTCAGAATGTTCACTTGCGGCTGTCGGATTGAGAACAGGATTTTTTACGTTCAAACCTTAACGTTTCACACCCCTTTCATCACTGAAGCGCTCAATCCCCATAAACAACTCAAGGCAACAACTCTGAGGGGGATGTTGGTAGCCATATTGGTATTGACCAGCTTGCATACGTACACTCGAATCTCCTATCTCTATATTTAAATTAAATTGAATTAGACCAAATAGTGGAACTAATCAGCTGTATAGAGGACATATTTCTACGGTACTGCCAGAAACTGTATCTGGAGACGTGTGTTCTCTTTTAGAGAATGTGAAAATAAATTAAATTAAATATTAGATGCATCCTTTGACTTTGTGTCCGTTCAATTGTGAGTTGGCATAAAAGAAAAAAAGATACGAATCGCTTTATAAAGGCATCGGTAAGGCTGTAAGATAATGTATCGTCAAGAGATGCTCTAGATTTTATCCTCCCTCTTTATTTTATAAATAAGTCCCAAGTAAATAGGAAAATGTGTCACATAGTAACTTAATAACGTCTAAAATTTCCTTTCTTGCTTGTTCAATACCAACTTTATTCACTTAGACTGATCTTGTCGTATTGCAAGAAAAACGACATTATCTTAGTAAGGCCACTACATCTTGATAAATGTATTGGCAGGTATAAAACTTAACGAGTTTGTCAGAAATCGCAACCGACTCGACTCGGTTGTACGATGTATGATAAGTTTATCAGTATAAAAGAAGTTTCCATTTTATATTTCTGTTGCTGGATTTTTGTCTCTTTCGATTGGTAATATAATCCCAAAGCGTAAGATAAAATGTTACTTTCGTGCTTTAAACGTGTTCGCGTTACTTGAGTTTTTCTCGCTAGGATGTAACTGATATATTATATGCCGTAGTTTTTCCTTGTTCTCTTTTAGACATGAACTGAAAAAAAATATGTCCTTCGTATAAAAAGATTTGATTGACGTACAACTTGAATGTGTTCATCAGTTTCTTTTACGTGACCTTTTTTTATAGATAATAACCCAAATGGGAAATTTCTTTATTTTATGATGCTTCGTTGGCTTGTTGATCGATTTAGTTCTGGCAAAGGGCGAATTATGAGTCGAGCTAGAAAAAATAATCAACAAGTCGCTTTTGCGAAAAATTCTTTCATACCTTTTGATGTTACTTCATATCGGATTGGTTACAACTTTTCCAAAAATTTGTGAAAGTTCGTTACATTAATTGCTTCCAATCAGTGTTGTAATGTACCTAGGTAAATGTACCTAGGTACTTGTATCTAGGTACTTTTATTGTACCTAATACCTGTTCAGGTACATTAACTTCAAAGTATCTCTACCTATACCTAGTTCCTTTTGAACAGATACCTAAATACCTAAACAACTATAGGTACAAGGTACATATTTTTTAAGTGTACAGCAATATTTATAATATAAATATAGAAATCGTCTAATTGGCGATTTGGTGAATTTGAATGTTACAATTTCTGAATTTGCAGCTAACAGGGTGAAGAGCCATTACACCACGCCATAACATAACCTAAAGCACAGAATCTGTGCCTAAGGTATCATATCGCCAGTATCGCGCCTTTTGTGTTAATTGTGTTTAACATGGAGACAGAAAATGGCGAAAATGCAGACAGCTTTCCATTAATTTTAAATGGAGCATTTCGTCACTCCATTTGATTCATATTGACGCGAGGAGGAACAGACCAAATAATGATGATGTGTTTGAAAATCTGTTATTACTAAAAAAATACAATAAGTATAAATATTGTACTTTCTTCAATTTTATGTTGGATAAAAGTACCTAAATATTACCTATTATTTTAAGGTACTTTTATTTAGTACCTGTACCTGTATTTAGATACTTTTCCAAAAACGTACCTGTACCTGTATCTAGGTATTTTTTTCTCTACTACCTATACCTGTACCTAGATCCCAAAAAAGAAGTACCTATTACAACACTGCTTCCAATTAGTGTTTAAAATCAAAATATTCCGCTGGAAATTTCCAGATAGTTCTGACATTAGTTGCAGGTAAATTACAATGAGCGGTACTAACAGTGCATTACAAGTTTTAGATGTCTAACAAATGTTTTACTCAGTGTCGGATTCCCTATCATTCCCTGTACACTAAAAACCGCAGGGTTCCTGACACTGTATAGTGTATGTATTTATATGATTTAAGGCCTTTGTTACCTTGACAGGACTGTGCCGATCTGTAGTACGACCACAGAATAAAACACTAGTGAGACAGAAGCGACACTCTCCGTCGGCACTTTTGAAGTTATGTTGCCGATACAAGGCGGTCTCCTCGGCGCAACACGCCCGTTGTAGTGTAATCTTCTTTGTCTGTTGTATTAGCAAGGCTAGTAAAAAGAGGAGTGGTTTGTAGTTTTTCTCATTATTTTCTAAATTTGAAATCGTATCAAAACATGTCATAAACGAAAAATATTTGCCATACATTTTCGCATGTGATAAGCGGTTCACCGTAAAACTAATTCCGATAGAATTCTCGCGCAATAAGAGTTCAACGCACCGGGCACCGCTAGGTACATACGCTGAAATGTATAATGTATCAATGCGCGCGCTATATTCTACAACACAAAAGGCGGATGTTAGTCCGCGCGATAAGAAAATGTGCAACACGTATTTAGCAGAGTGTCGCTTCTGGCTCACTAGTGTTTTATTCTGTGGTACGACTGTATTGCTTATTATAGCTCCTGGCGAGTCAATCAATTCATGACGATGAGTAAATAGCATTTATTAACCCTAACTAGCATACAATATGGCATTATTCCTAACGTAATCCTAATCACCATGAACTGAAGGGCACCTCTTCCGCAAATGATCCAAACATAGAACACGCCTACCATAACAGCATCACGTCTTGATTTTGTTCCTCAGATGAACTCTTTTGGTTTTGGGAACAATCAAGTGATTTTACTTGGAGCTAACCTTGGAGATACCATATGTATATGAAAAATGTAACGATTCACTTCTCACAAAGAAGCCCCTAATTGTCGCTAGAAATAGTACAATACTTTTGGAAATAGTCTATAAACAAAATTTTCTCACCATAGCAAAAAGTTGTTGCCATAGTCTTTCGGAGAGAAGACTGCACACGAAACTTTCCAAGAAGAGGGAATCCTCGATCTCGCCATTCATACTTGCTTGTGCGGTTACAAACCGGAATAAAAACTTTTACTACTCCAAATGGGCATCTTCCCCTAACATATTCTTCTTCACATTCACATGGCTTTCTCTAGTTTTTAGTGATTTAAGGTCTTTTCTGGAGTATTCCACTGTCGGGCATTCAACTCCCAAGTAGTTTTCTCTTTCCGTTAGTTACTCCTTTTCCTCATACTATTTCCTTCCTCCAGTCCCTTTTTAATGTTGATTTTGAATGGCTCGCTCACTTATTGTCTCACAGAATTTAAAACGATGATGTGCAATACGTTCATTCAGTTTTTGTAGTAATATATTTGTTTTTGAAGTACGCGGAACACTTGTTCGTGATGGATCAGGTACAATTGCCAATTTTTCTGTACTCAACGTAAATTCAAGCGCTGTATGACCCAAAATTACCATTTATATCATTTTATTTTTTGGCGACCATTCAATGTTACGTTTTTTATGAAACATATTGTCGCGAAAACATTTTTTCATACTGCTCACAGAATAGTTCAGCAACTCTGTTAGCACATCGATTGCTCCCATAATAAGATCGATAATTTCAAGCTTCTACCTTATTGTATACACCATGGTTTCTTTTAAAAACAATTTTAGCTGATTAAATACAGCGCTACTATACTGCTATGTTATGAAAGAGGGGGGTACACGAGAGAAAAGATAAAGAGCAAGAAGGAAGCG
This sequence comes from Pyrocoelia pectoralis, assembly GCA_036250285.1. Lineage (NCBI taxonomy): Eukaryota > Metazoa > Arthropoda > Insecta > Coleoptera > Lampyridae > Pyrocoelia > Pyrocoelia pectoralis. The sequence continues at coordinate 22,571,707 of CM070081.1, read as the reverse complement.
GGGTGGAGGATTATGGAGGAAATAATAACGAGAGGCGAAGACGTGCAAAGGTAGAAGGGAAGAATGAGGATTAGGGAAGGGAGATATAACGAAAAGTAAATGAATACCGTGGTACATGTGGGGAGGAGAAGGTATAAGGAGGCTTGTGGCGCTGTTTAGGGTTGGTAACGAGAAAAATGATAATAATAAGTATTGGTTGGAGGAGCAAAAGAGGATATGCAGATTGTGTGGAGAGCGATGGGTAGTATGGAGAATATGGTAGAGGAATGTGTTGAGTTAGGGAGTAGGAGGGAGGTTGGGAAGGGAAGGAGGAGGGGATGAAATGGATGGAAGAAGTGTTGGAGAGTAGAAGAAGGAACAGTTTGAGATTAGGGAAGGGGGAGGGGGCGGTGGATTTTAGTTTTAAATGGTGTAACTTGTTGCTTGATGTCTGAGTTGCTTGTTTTTATTATTAAGTTGGTGAATGCGAATGTTTATATACAGGGTGTTTCTACTTAAAGTGGACAACGTAATAGAGGTTGTAAAACTCGTCAAAACTAACACTTTTTTTTAAGTAATTTTTATCATTTTAGTTTTTGTTTTTAAATTATGGACCCCTTCGGCTTTTTTTACAAATCTCTATATCCCCATTATTTGTAGCCGGATTTCAAAAAATCTAAGTTTTTTGGAATCAACAGTTTAATATGTACTACGTTTGTTCAAAACTTTTTTACCAAAAATTTAGAACAGCAAAATGGTCATTTAAATTATAGTAGTAGAGTACATTTTGTGCTATTCAATTCCCAAAATTTAAAATGACCGCCATTTTGCTGTTGTAAGTTTTTTGTAAAAAAGTTTTGAACAAACTTTATAGATATTAAACTGTTGATTCCAAGGAACTTTGATTTTTTGAAATCCGACTGCTACATAAATGAGATATAGACATGTGTAAAAAACAAAAAAAGGTACATAATTTGAAAACAAAAACCAAATGAAAAAAAATATTTCAAAAAACGTGTTAGTTTTGGCGAGTTCTATAACCTCTATTACGTTCTCCACTTTGAGTAGAAACACTGTATATTAATAGATACAATAAATGAATGTATGTTTTATATGTATATGTACAGCGCTACATGTAGTGTAGGTATTATTTACGTCAATACTTTTCTGAAATTATGGCGAAGTTGTCATATTCAGCGAACAACTACAACTAAATTACGTCATTGTGCTATTTATACTACTACTACTCAGTAAAAGTTCTGATAAGCCTATAGGACCTGAATCAACATTATTCATCAGAAATCGTTTGTTTTTATGAATTTCTAAACTTTCATAATAGACCAGTGCCGAAGCTGCCAAAAATAATGAAAAAGGAAAAAAAATTATAGTAGGATGAAACCTATTAGAAAAGGAAGGGAATACCCTTAAAATGAAAGGAAAAATAAATTACGGGCGATCTGAGGCTGGGAAGTGGTAGGGGGTGAGTTTTTAAGGGTAAAAATCGGTTAATCTCGATTTCCGGCAAAACTACAAGTTCTATCGAAAAAAGTTAAATGACAAAGTTGTAGGCAATAAAAAGATCTACAATTTTTGTATTTACACTTTTTCTCCTTAACCTCAAAATTCATGAGAAAAATTCAAAAAACCACATTTTTGGTTTTTAATTTTTATTTGTTACAAAAAAAAATTTTTTTTCATGAAACTTGGTGAAAACTTACCTTGTTATGTCCCAAATATATTGGAATTTTTTTGATTTAAAATAATAAATTTTTCATCTTCTTTTAACTCGATTCCGAAAAAGCACCCTAATTTTTAATCGAAAATTCTCACGTCAAAATATCTGATATTTCAGAAAAGTCGGTGGGCTTTTTGTTCGTTGAAATCTCTACTTTCTGATGGTGTTAAAGAAAATATGCATTACTATGAAAAATCTTTTCAGAAAATGCAAAAAACCGAAAAATGCTAAAATTCGAATTTTTTTTTAATCTTCATGTACAATTTTGAGGTATTTATTAAAATTTTTACTTTAATTACTCGGAAAACGTTAACTTCCATGGTAGATTAATAAACCAAAATTTAGGAATCTAACAATGAATCAGATTACCTATCATTTAGGGAGTTGAGAGGTAGGTGTAAACGATTGTCCAAGAGGTTACATGATGAATATACAGGGTGTCCATTTAGTAGCCCGTTCTTCAAGTACGGCTTTATTGTTAAATTTATTAAAAAATAAATATACGGGATGGCAATTGGGTTGGATGAAGCACATTTGCAAATTATTTAGACACATACAGGGTGTCTTCAAGAAGTATGGTACATAAAACGTATATTTTTTTAAATGGAATGACCCACATTTTTTAAGCCCAAATGTAGGGGCCTTGGGTGAACTTTTCAGTCGTACATTATTTTTGTATTAATACACGGCGTTGCCAAGTTATTAATTAATTCATATTTTTTTGCTAAAAATCAACCTTTCCATTATACGCTTGTATTTTTTTAACGTCTTGTTTTTGTTTTTACGTAAGTTCGATGGTGGACTTGGGTTGAATCAGAGTATTCAACCGTGACGAAATATTAAATTATTTCATACAGGATGTTCACTTTTTTTTGCTCCAAACATCGACATTTTGAAACTAATTTTTCTTCATTTTTTTAAATAGCACACCCTATTTATTATTGCATATTTGGAATCCCCGGTAAATTTTAGTGCAACTTTATTAAGCTTACCCTATACCTAAGTGCGATAGTTTTTTCGTAAATTGAGATTATCTATTCCTTACGGCAGTAGATAGTGGCGCATGGACGAGGTAACGCATAGGCCGGACGCTCGAATCGAGGATACCGTTCAAAATGTTTGCCGTCTTGTACTAAGCACGAGTCTACTCTTTTGGTGAACGATTTCATCACTTCATTCAACATAGCTGGAGTAATGCGAGGAAAGGACTGTTGAATCCTCTCCATCATGTTCTATCTAGTAGTGGCACCATTACGATAAACGTATTCACTAATTTGTTGTCTGACTTGTATGGAAAAGTGAGTCGGAGTTCTGTCCAGCTGCAACCACATTATCTCCGTAATGTAGTTAGGAAGATGCTGAGTTAAATTTTGAAAGTCTTCTGTCAAGAAATTTTATTTGTCCTGCTAGTGGATTTTCAAAAAAATAAGGACCAAGTTCATAGTTATGTACGATTCCTCTCCAAACGTTGAGACTCCAGTTATGTTGGAAATGGTTGACGCGGATAATGTGCGAGTTTTGCGTGTCAAAAGTGAAAGTTGTATCTGTTTACAAAACCATTTCTATGGAACGTGCATTCGTCCGTAAACAGCACATATTTAAAAAAATAAATAGAACCTTATTTCATCGCATCCTCGATTCGAGTGTCCAGCCTATGCGTTGCCTCGTCCACGCGCCTTAACCATCGCGCCACTATCTACTGCCGTAAGGAATAGAAAATCTCAATTTACGAAAAAACTATCGCACTTAGGTATAGGCCGGTAAGCTTAATAAAGTTGCACTAAAATTTACCGGGGATTCCAAATATGCAATAATAATTAGGGTGTGCCATTTAAAAAAATGAAGAAAAATTAGTTTGAAAATGTCGATGTTTGGAGCAAAAAAAAGTGAACATCCTGTATGAAATAATTTAATGTTTCGTAACGGTTGAATACTCTGATTCAACCCAAGTCCACCACCGAACTTACGTAAAAACAAAAACAAGACGTTAAAAAAATACAAGCGTATAATGGAAGGGTTGATTTTTAGCAAAAAAATATGAATTAATTAATAACTTGGCAACGCCGTGTATTAATACAAAAATAATGTACGACTGAAAAGTTCACCCAAGGCCCCTACATTTGGGCTTAAAAAAAGTGGGTCATTCCATTTAAAAAAATATACGTTTTATGTACCATACTTTTTGGAGACACCCTGTATGTGTCTAAATAATTTGCAAATGTGCTTCATCCAACCCAATTGCCATCCCGTATATTTATTTTTTAATAAATTTAACAATAAAGCCGTACTTGAAGAACGGGCTACTAAATGGACACCCTGTATATTTAAAATGAACGAAAATGTATGTGCAAACCCCAAATTATTGTGGAAATATTGGAAAGAACTCAAATCAGCAGGCGATTTTCCAAGTGAGATGAGCTACCAAAACAGGAAAGCTAACAATAGCAACCTTATAGTAGAACTATTTGCTAGTTATTTTTCAACTGTATATGTACAGGGTGAGGATTATGTAGTTGATGATATATTTAATAATGTCCCTTACGATACAAAGATTCAAGTAGGGTCTACTGAAATATCAATTACCATGCAGGAGGTGTTTAATATGATTACAGCATTGGGTGATAGGACAAGTACGGGTCCCGACGGCATTCCAGTGTGTGTTCTAAAGAGCTGTATTTTCTCGCTATGTAAACCCGTCTACGATTTATTTAAACGATCGTTAGATATAGGAGAAGTTCCACGTTGTTGGAAACAATCGTACGTTACCCCAATATATAAATCAGGGAACCCAAAGCTGGTTAGTAATTACAGAGGTATAAGTATCCAATCGATCTTACCAAAATTGTTAGATAAGATAGTGTCTAATCACCTACTTTGGTTGTCGCGAAGTATAATACCCAGCAATCAGCATGGTTTTGTCTCTGGTCGGTCCGCCTTATCAAATCTTTTGCTGTATAAGAATTATTTGTCAAATGCTATGGAGCAAAGAAAACAAGTTGATGCAATATATACTGATTTTTCTAAGGCCTTCGATAAAGTAAATCACATTCAACTAATAAGAAAATTGGTGTCGTTGGGTTTCCATAGAAAAATTATTAGATGGTTATCGTCATTCTTGCACCATCGTGTACAAAGAATTAGGATTAAGGACGCCTTGTCGTCTGAAATTAATGCTTTTTCTGGGGTTCCACAGGGATCACACTGTGGCCCAATACTATTTATTCTGTTCACATTAGAAATAGCGACTTTATTTAGAAACTCCCAAGCTCTCTTATTCGCAGATGACTTGAAGATTTTCAGAACCATAGAGAACACCGATGATAGTGTCGGTCTACAAAACGACGTACACAGATTGCATGACTGGTGTCAAAGCAATCACCTGAATTTGAACATAGATAAGTGCTGTGTGATAACACTGATAACCTTTTCAAACACAAAAAAAACCGTTTTCCATAACTATATCATCAAAAACAATGTTTTGAATAGAGCACGTCAGATGAAGGATTTGGGAGTTATCTTTGATGAACACCTCAACTTCAAAGCACATATTCACACAATTTGTAATAAAGCCAGACGGACGCTAGGGGTTATATGGCGGATGTCAAGTGATCTCAACTCCCAAAGTGTAAAAACTTTATATGTTTCTCTAGTAAGGAGTCGCCTGGAATACGCATCTTCTATATGGTCACCGTTATACCTGATGGACATCAACCAACTGGAAAAAGTGCAAAATAAGTTTCTAAGACTATTAGAGTACAAGAGCGGAAGTGTTCATATTAGAGGCGAATACGCTACAATTATGCAACAATATCGAATCGCATCACTAAAGTCACGTCGAAAAATTTTTGATTTATGCGTGTTGTACAAAATAATTAACGGCATGATTGACTGCCCAGATCTTCTTCAAAGAATCCAATTTTGGTGTGGGAACTATTCGACCAGGTCTAAGGGAGTTTTCTACATACCCACGGCAAAGACCAACCTTATTCATAATGATTCGTTACGGCGTTTGATGCGTACAGGTAATGAGTGTCCTTCCATTAACTGGTTTGGTGGTTCTGCCGACAGTTTTAGAACTGTTCTGAGAAGATTAATCGACTAACGGCATTGTCAGTTTGGGTCTCTCGGGGGTACATTGCATCTCTATATAATTGCTGTTTAGCTGTTGAGGCTAGTTAGTGTTCATTCATCATGAGGTTATTTTATTTATTTTATTTGGGTCATATACATATACATATATGATCAGTGCTGTCTATACATTATACATTATATATTATATATTATAACATTTGTTACTTATACATTATATATTATATATTATAACATTTGTTACTTTACTTATACTATTTATACTAAATTCTACATTGTAAACCAAAGGTGTTCCCGTTAATAAATTATTATTATTATTATTATTATTATTATTATTATTATTATAAAAAATTGAAAGTCGAAATGTACTACTATAACTAAACTAAATGAGTTAATATTTAATATAATATGTCATCAACAAAATTTTGAGAAATTAGTAGAATTTTCTTTAAATAATATGCGTACATGCCTATTTATTTCTATTTTGAGTGTGTGTCTGTGTGACCTTCGTAAAATTGTAGCCCATCAAAAGGTATTTCATAGAGAAGTTAGGGTGGAATGGGCTAGAGACGTTAAGTGGGGAATGGGCTGTTATTTCGTAGCAGCTTGTAAAAACCGGATCCAAACGAGATCTGTGTTCCAACGCTTTACTTATCAGGTATGACAATTATTTGAATTTGAATTTTATGTAGAACTTTCTGCTTGAAAATGACATAAAATTAACTTTTCAAATTAAATTAAGTAAGTTTATTGTAAGCCAAACTTTTTCTGCTGTAATGTTAATCTCTTGGTCATGTAACTTTTATTATGTGTGTGCCCTGCTGTCATTCGATTGTATCTTAAAAATCCTATTCACATTCTTTTATTATATAGTTGATTTCATATTTTGTATTTTGTGTTAACTTTATGAAAATATTTTTGGAGAAATGTATTTTTTTGTAATAAAATGAGTAGTTTATTTGACATTTTTCTATTGTTAACCTTTAATGGCCCTGTGATTTATCATTAAATTGGTACCTTATAGCATCAAGCATAAATAATGTGGGGAAAAATGAATCAATTGCACTAATATGCAATGTAAAATTATGATAGTGTAATAGGGTGGGTTCTTTCAAACCAACCGATTTAAATTTCATCATTAAAAAATATTTCTACTCAATAGTACGATTTACGTGTATATTTCTATCTAATGAGATTCTCTATTACATAAATGTAATGAAAATTGAATAAATCAACTTTTTTACCGGAAAAAATAGCAGTAGTCACATTTTTTTAAATAAAATCTTATTCTTTATATTTACAACAACTATGTTTTTTTGTGATATTCATGTTCGATGGATTTGTAATTTTTTGGTTTATTAATCTACCATGGAAGTTAACGTTTTCCGAGTAATTAAAGTAAAAATTTTAATAAATACCTCAAAATTGTACATGAAGATTAAACAAAAAATTCGAATTTTAGCATTTTTCGGTTTTTTGCATTTTCTGAAAAGATTTTTTATTGTAATGTATATTTTCTTTAACACCATCAGAAAGTAGAGATTTCAACGAACAAACATCCCACCGACTTTTCTGAAATATCAGATATTTTGACGTGAGAATTTTCGATTAAAAATTAGGGTGCTTTTTCGGAATCGAGTTAAAAGAAGATGAAAAATTTATTATTTTAAATCAAAAAAATTCCAATATATTTAAGACATAACAAGGTAAGTTTTCACGAAGTTTCATGAAAAAAAATTTTTTTTTGTAACAAATAAAAATTAAAAACCAAAAATATGGTTTTTTGAATTTTTCTCATGAATTTTGAGGTTAAGGAGAAAAAGTGTAAATACAAAAATTGTAGATCTTTTTATTGTCTACAACTTTGTCATTTAACTTTTTTCGATAGAACTTATAGTTTTGCCGGAAATCGAGATTAACCGATTTTTACCCTTAAAAACTCACCCCTACCACTTCCCAACCTCAGATCGCCCGTAATTTATTTTTCCTTTCATTTTAAGGGTATTCCCTTCCTTTTCTAATAGGTTTCATCCTACTATAATTTTTTTTGGTTTCAAATATTATCTACCCTGGTCTATAACAGTCGAATTCGCTCTTATTATTTCTTTGTTTAACTAAGGAAATATTATTTACTTTGTGATTATTTTCAAGCATATGTAGGGCAACTGGTGATTTATATTATATCTTGTTTGTGCTGTCCAGTAGAGCGATGACTCTGTAATTTTTTTTAGTGCAGTCTTCCCGCATTCCTTTGTCCCTTTGATGCTTTCGGAATAAATTTCTTTTAACTCCCGGGCTTCTGTTTCCTTTTCTCATTTTTTTGAATTACGCCTCTCACTTCTACTTCCGTAGTAGGGTGCATCGAAAAAACACTTTTTTCGATTTTACTATTCCAATAGTGATTTTTTTTTGTGGTTTGGTGTCAAAGTAACGTAAAAAAAAATTGAGGTTGATAGGTCAAGTCCTTCAGGTGCCGACTTGACCCTAAAGTTTTAAAAAATGACGTTTTTTGAAGATTTTTAAAAAATGATCTCCGAGCTGATTCACACTTGCCAATAGGGGTTTTCTGTTTCCAAATGACACTGACATAGCGACAAAAAAAATTGACGGTGATCGGATGTGCCCTTCAGGTGACGACTTCACACTAAGTTTTTCGTCAAAATTGCGAAAATTGAGATTTTTTCGTATTTTTGCAATAAATTGCTAAACACCACCCCTGGGTTGTTTTGACAGTGCAGGCCTTTTAAAATAACTCAAACCTAAGTCTAAAACACTTTGAGGTAGTTATTTCGTCTGTATTACTCCTGGTTACATGTCAAGAGCCTTCAAACGCAACATTGTTTTGTTAGGCAGTTTCCCAATGTTCTTTACGCATTTCTGAGTCCGAGACTCAGAAATGCGTAAAGAACTTTGGGAAACTGCCTAACAAAACAATGTTGAGTCACCTATAAATCCGTTCTCTACAGTCTAAAAAAAGTTGCACTTCGGTTCCTTATATGAATGCTTTGCTTGTGTTTGAAGGCTCTTGACATGTAACCAGGAGTAATACAGACGAAATAACTACATCAGAGTGTTTTAGACTTAGGTTTGAGTTATTTTAAAAGGCCTGCACTGTCAAAACAACCCAGGGGTGGTGTTTAGCAATTTATTGCAAAAATACGAAAAAATCTCAATTTTCGCAATTTTGACGAAAAAATTAGTGTGAAGTCGGCACCTGAAGGGCACATCCGATCACCGTCAATTTTTTTTGTCGCTATGTCAGTGTCATTTGGAAACAGAAAACCCCTATTGGCAAGTGTGAATCAGCTCGGAGATCATTTTTTAAAAATCTTCAAAAAACGTCATTTTTTAAAACTTTAGGGTCAAGTCGGCACCTGAAGGACTTGACCTATCAACCTCAATTTTTTTTTACGTTACTTTGACACCAAACCACAAAAAAAAATCACTATTGGAATAGTGAAATCGAAAAAAGTGTTTTTTCGATGCACCCTATTCCGTAGGTTATCTTATCAGTATCTCGCCCTCTCCCATTAGTAATTCATCCTCACTTTTTATCTTCTCCACTTGCGAGAATGGATGGAATGCTAAGATTTTATTCATACTGTTTTGTTACAATGTAACCTGGTACCAGTCTTCCACCTCTCCTTCCATAATCTCTCTTCCTAACTGCTTTTTGTGTCCTGTATTGCTACTGCTTCGATCTTGTATCTCGTGGTTACTCTTACTAATTCTTTTAGCGCTCTTTTGGTGTATGTTCCTTTGGCATTCGTTGTCCCATAATTCATTTTTCCTTTTGTTGTTTTCTATTGCCGTCAGTGTCGTCATGCAGATCTTGTGATTTCGCTGGGTTGTTCGTTCAGGAATTCGCCCTGCGGGAATCTCTTAAACACTGTTGCTTTTTGAGCTTTAGATCTTCTACTCATTGTATGTTCTGTTCCATAGATTCTCCACTTCTGTTTCATTTTCGTCGTCTGTGATCCCTCTCAGGACCACATTTCTTCTGCTACTTAGTTCAGTAATTATTTCTTGTTTACTTGACGGCAAAAGTTCATGGATTACACTTTGGCTGTACCGTTAGCCATTATTTTTGTTCTCATTGTGGCGTATTTATTGATATTTAGCACTTTTTATGTTTGGTAATTACTCTTATCATATTTCTATCCACTTATCCACGAATCTTTTGTGCCCGTAACGGTTTGCGCCATAGTTGCACAAAAAACCGAACAAGAAATCGTCGATTATCCTTTGCGGGCCGTATTTCTCCAACCGTGTCGTGCGTATTGGTCCAAGACCTGAACTTTGTGGGACACCATAATGATTTTAACCATTTGGTCACGTTCTGTCGGAAAGTATATCTAATGACTTTTCCTCTCTAATCTTACCCCATGATATTTAAGAGAGCCATATCGTACATAGAAACTGTGAATGATGTAACTATTTTGCTTGTGAAGGTGACAATTTAATTAAGGTTGATCACTCATGATATATGGGTGGTAGTTAAAAACCGTTTTGCATATTATGAGTAAAGTTAGTAACACAACAATATAATGGAAACGTTCTCGAAATAACATTTATCAATGTCCTCAAAATTATTTATATACGTTATATAAACACGAATGTAAATTTATGAAAATGACTTTTCATTATGTTTCGTAAAATGAGCAAGCGAACAGTAGTGTTAAACCGTTATTTTACCCTTTCAACAAAGTATATAGTGCACCTGTATAGGAAATAATAATGATTGATAAATTGTAAAGAGGAAACAGGAGCTAGACCGATTAAAATTACTCAAAGCATAATAGGCAATTTTGTAAACAGGGTGAATGAAAATGAAAAACATTCCCAATTGTATACTTTTTAAATACTAATTCCCATTTCAGGGATTTTCTTTCTATTGTTGTCTTCTTTTTATTGGCCCGAAGTACTTTATAATCATGTACAGTTTTAAACTTTTACAATTCCATTCATTCTTTTTAATACAAAATTCCGATTCGGTTACAATTCGCTTCTTTATTACTATATCGCTTAATTGGTACTTGAAACTCTTTAATTAGTTGAGAGAAAATCATGTGAAAATTAATTTAAAACTTTTTCCATTCAGTTTCATATAAATACACTTTCGTAATTAATAACATTTGAAATTTAGTCAGAATCAGCCTCCTGCATCATTATTTGTGTTATCTATCAGAATATTCAAAAATTACACCGCTGCTTTATTTATTAATTGTAATTTAACTTCATTAATACCCTAATACGCATACTGATTTATACGGTACCCAAAAGTTTTCCTTGTATTATTATCGATGTGCAATGTGGGAGACGAGGGAGGTTTTGGAGATCGATCAAGATTACGATGATAATGTGTTTCTACGATTTTAAATACTTCAGTAAAAGAACAAAAGATACTGGTGATCTGTAGGTATCTAAAAGCGTAAATTTACTAGAGTGGTAACGTATGTTAATAAAAAAATTGGTATTATTTTAACCCTTTTATCTGGAATTATAATTTTCAGTATCAAGTTATGAGACATACACACACAACTGTACATCAGGTTTTTTACAATACACCCCTGAACCTGAACCTCAATGGACGTTGGAACCGTCTACAAACTGTTTTTCCATGCTATATTAAGGGGAAAGAATTTGTTGACTGCATATGATTGAATTATATAATGGCTGGTCGTCTTTGTCACCTCGACGGTTGTGTCAAGCGTGAGGAGTATATAACCCACAGACAAACGCTTATAATAAAATAAAATCAACTTCTGGGGTTGGACCGTGTCAATGTTGATCGCTAAACCTGGCTATTTAAACCTAAGATCTCAATCTCAATGTTCTCGCGGATTTTGCTTTCGTAGAAGAAGGGCGAATGGGTTAGCGACTTATCTTCTTGAAGAGTTCGCGCAGACTGAGAAAAGTAAATATCAAATTTAATATATTTTACACCAAATATGTTTCGGGTCACATTTGTGTTTAATGCGTGCTATGGGCCAACGCCATCGATAGTACAGTGATTCAGAGCTCAATAGTGGTTGAAACGATCCTCCTCTCCCCTCTTCATTTCAACACTAATCCCTGTCGTGTTCCTATAACAGATGTTGGTTGCTACAAGTACAACAAACTTCTTTTAACTATAGCATAGGATGACTTACCTCCTGATGCTGTCCGTCCACAGTCTTAAATGATGACAACATCAGCACACTCTTGCCATTACACTGTATAATCTGCTGTGACACAGGATAATCTGAAAGAATCTTCACGATTTCTTAGTCTCGGCTCCAAATACGCGCTGACTTGCAAGTATCCGGCTACTTGTGGTTAGTTAATCTTGTACTACCAAATTGTTTGATCGTGGATATGTATAAAGTCTTCTTACTCTTACCAGTGCATCTCTACTGTCATTAGGTTCTCCCTTTGATACCAATCGTTAGTCAGCGTGAGCGAATTTATCTGTTCCCTTTCACCGACAAGCGAATGGTGAGTAGCACTCGTGAAAAAGACACATGCGTGAGCAGACCTGCCACGCGGCTTTGTTTCCGCAGTGCTACGTGTCATGGTCTCTATAGGAAATAAACTACTCGTGCCGCTCGAAAATACAAGACATCGTCCTTTATACTTACCAAGGCGCTACCACCGCCGCACCTCTTAGGATAGAAGTCTTGTATATAATATAATTTCAGCACATGGACAAAAAATGGAGTCAAGTGAGTGCACGTACATTTCAGAAAAATAACTAAACTGCCGTAATACCACCAATAAGTACCAACTCATCAATTTTCAATAGAAGAGACACTTTAAAATGAAAAGATTAATTAACAAGAAATTTGAACTGCATCATTACGACCTAACCTCGTCTGACTTTAAATCAGAGCAGGCATCAGAAATTGGCGTTGATATTATAGATAAATTATTAGCAAACTTCCCCTAGCATCATGTTACGGCAAGAATTGGTCGCAATGAAATTTACGAGGAGCGATGGCAGCAGTAGCTTAGTGCTAGTAGGCAGGTGGTCGTATGTTAGCTACAATGAGCGAAATAACGTTAGAATTGGGGTAGAAAAATAGGTAAAGTTAAGTAAAGCCAAAGGGCGCCACGTAATTCTTCGAGAAAATAGGGCTGCTAATCCGAATTACGAAGGTATTAACAGTTATAGTAGTAGCGATATCAATGCTGAAAGAGAACGGAGTAGTTTGAGCAATAAATAGAAAAAAAAGAAATATGTTTGATGTGACTATAATGAATAAAAATTCAAATAAAGTATGTAACAAAATGGCAGATTTATAAATACAAAAAAAGTTGTTTATACAAATAAATTGAATTCTGTAACACAAAATACAGGATCTCAATTACCTTTAAATGAATCAAACAAAAATATTGGGGAAACGATAAAGTTTACAAGGCAGTAATTGTAATGATAAATCAAAATTTTACCTTACTGATCTTCACAGGATCCTTATGCATAAGTTTCCGTTGAGAAGTACCTTAAACAAAAGTAATAACACAAAAACAAAATAAACAAATCACTAGCTTGTAGTACGGGGATCGAATACCAAATATTGCTTAGTTTAATCTTCAAAATAGTTACGTTAAATTCAAGCAAAAGAATCAAGGTAATTAGATAACAAATTAATCTTGTACAAGTAAAAAAAATTAAATTAGCAAATATGTAAACTTTATTAATTTAGAAAGATAAAAAGTTATAGCCGAAATACGAAGGTAAAGTTACGTTATAGCAAGAGCAAATAAAGCACATTTAAAATGTCAAAAAGTAGAATTAAAGTTAAAATTCACGTAACGGTAAATGTAGAAAATTAATAAATTATTAGCAGTAATTGTAGAAAAGAGAATTGGTTTTTTTTCCACTTAGCGACCGCGGGATAGAATTTGTTTAATCCAGGATCCGTCGGAAGTCGGAGTTGCGTCGATCGGGGATAGAGCGGTGGTTTTCCACGATCTTCACGTCGGAGTGATGAAGGAAAAGAAAAGTACAGATATAGATATGGCGATGTTTTATCTTCACCAGAAAAGCATGGAGTTATGTAGAAAATAAGAGAAATTTGGTAAGTACGAGAAAGCAACAGTGTTTTACCATTTACAGAAAAAGTTATGTAACTCGTACAAAAGCGGGTATTGAACTGAAGGCAAAAGGTATTGTATCCAAGAAAACTATTGATTAGGGGAAGATTTCCATTCACACGCTTCTGCTAAATCGGCGAAAGCTAAACTATCGCGTTATCAACGGATATGACGCAAATCAGAACAAAGTAGCATTCGTTAAAAATGGCACACCTGCGTGGGAATAGATATGCAGACACTAAAACTGTACACTTGCAGTTTCAGGTTAACGATAAGAGAATTCATGAGAAAATCATTTCTACAATGTAGCAATTCTTAAAAGAATATTACCTATTAATGTAAAGAAAGAAAAAAATCGATACTTATTTTTAAGTGTTTTCCATTTCTTGACAGCTAAAGGCTCGAATGTTAACTTCCTTAAAGTTTGAATAAGATTCAATTATAAAATTAATATAAATTCAAGTCAATTTAATCACAGTAGAGTAAGTTTAATAAATCGAGTTACTTATAAAGATAGTTTACTTAAGTTTTCCTCATTGGAAAACAGACAACTTTTAATATCGATGATCGTACAAAGAAAAGAAAGATCTTACAGCTATTCTAGAAACTTGTAGCATATTTGAAGCGCATTGAAAATTGTTTGACGAACTAATTTTCGTTAATTTTCTCCGAAACTCCAAACTTCCTCTCTCTATTAATCATGTTTGTTTTCAGATGTACCAGAAACACGCCTAGTTGGTATTCCGACGAACGACATTGAAGAATTAAAAGATTCGGTGGCGGTTCGCTGTATGGTAAACTCAAATCCACGTGCATCCGTAACGTGGCGACGAGAAGGACAAAGTGTAGCCGCCAGTTTTCAGGAATTACTCCAATTTAGTCCTGCCGTAAGACAACATGCCGGACTATATACGTGTCACGCCAGAAATCAAGCGGGCGAATCTCCACCGTTACGATTTCATCTGGATGTTAAATGTGAGTTATTATATTCGTTGTTTTATTATAAATGAAGTTGAAATACAAATTGCGCAAAAACACTTCTGCTCGACTGAAACATACATTTATTTAATCCCGTATGAAGACCCGGGGAGCACATTTATCAGATCCCTTATAACCTCCAGCGGCCGACATATCATATTGTACTAGCAGTGCCACCTGGTGTACATTCTTCGTTTTCTTATTTTTCAAACGAGCGAACGTGATTACATGAAACATAGATAACGCCCAATCATCAATATCCTTCCGGAAAGTTTGGGAATTATCGATTTTTTTAGGTTATAATTTTAAACGTTTAATATTAACGGTTTAATAGGTATCGGTTGTATAGATAGTAATTGTGTGTACAAATTATGGCTCTTGTTGCCGCGACGGTACATTAATAATAGAAAATTAAAGTTGAGGTTTTTGGTATTCATAAATTAACTTTTCAAATTTTATGGAACATTTGTTGGAAGCGTTTTATTATTAACTATATTTGACACTTTGATTTACCGACCTTAAAATTAGTTTGTGCAGGGTCGATTTACAATCTTTGATTGCTCGTTTTATAACAAAATATTATAAACAAATTAATAAAATGTACACAATTCGTCGAACGGGAACAAACGTGCCGATCTGATACGAGGAAGTTATGACTTTCAACTACATTTACCTTTTCATGTTAAAAGGAAGTTAAATTTTCATAAAGATTATATATTAAGCCTATTAATGTTACATTATAAACGATTACTGACACGCGTTTCAATTACAACTTTAATTTTACTCTTTCATAATAAATAAATTGTGAGAAACTTACATTTAAGAAGCGCTTAAATTACTACAGGTTGCCGATAGAAAAGGCCTTGCCAGTACTCGAAGGACCATGTCATAATATTACCTGAAACTACCTTTCTTCCTATTGTGGTCGATGTTGAATGTAACTCATTTAAGCAACAATTCAATCAGAAAAAATATACATGCAGATATAATATTGATTGGTATCAAAAATATGGGCATACAAATTAAATGCAATATTATTAAATATTCAACGACGTGCGCACAATTTAATAAAAAAACAGGTATGAAAAAGTTTTGTAGTAGCAATAAGGATCTAATTTCCTACTTATCAGTGGTACCTTCCCCCATATGGATGGTGTGATTTTATTTTTTAAGGCGTGGATACTGTCGAGGAGATTCCATTCCAGTGACACGGTTTTGTATAGTCATATGTGTCTCGTAGTTGACGCGGCTTTGATATTTTTTATGAACGGTTTGTATTTAACAACGGGATACATAAACATAAACATAAAAGTAAATACATAACAGATTATTAACGAAAATGAACAAGTTATTCTAAACAAGAACTTGAACGTAAAGTTATGGCTCGTATATACGTAACACATTGCCTTCTGGGATCAAGCGGATGCAGGGGTTGCCTTGGAGGATCCGCATAGCAGAACCTGCTGTCGAGTTCTATCGGTACCAATCTCCACGACGTCCTCTCGGTCGACGTTGGCGGCAGCGGTGAGACAATGGTTGGTACCGGCGATCGATGCGGTGCACCGTGACTGCTTGTCCTAGCCGTGCTTTTATCAACGTCGGCGTAGGATAGCTGATCTTTTACCCGTGCTATTATCAACGTCGTACAGGGTAGCTGACCCTTTGCCCATGCTATTATCAGCGTCGGACAGGGCTACTTGATTCTTTCGTGCTATTATCAACGTCGAAAGAATAAGTAATTTCCTTAACAGCGCGCGCACGCTTTTATACCCATTTGAGCGGGCGTGTCTACCGCGCTTATGTATTAGGTGAAATCTCATTGGCGCTTGTATTTGGAGTGGGGAAATAATGTCAGCCAACCGCGCTTCGGGTGTCCGATGCGACTTCGTGCACGCACGTGGATGCACGTTATCCCTACATATGTTTTTATGAAGTAACCATAGGAAATCACATAATTGAATAATTTCTGTACTCGTACGTGTTTGTTTCGTCAATGTATTTCTAACATTTTCTCTTTGATAGTGAGCAATAGATTGCAACTCTCCGTTTTTAACCAGTGCAAAACCCAACAGATACTAATGCAACGCAGTTTTTCTTGAATAATACATTACTCATCTACAAACATGTATTCGCTGGACGTTTCAGGCCAAGGCCAATGGATGGCTTTTGTTAAAGCACATGGTGCTTATTCATGCGTATGACCTGCGCAAGCTTCCTTTAGTTCTTAAACAAACAAATTACCTCCAAAGTCCTTAAAGAATCGGTATATAAAGAAGGAAACGAGATATAGCTTTTGGAAGTGTCAGAATTAGTCTGATTACTTAAGACAATTTTAAAAGTGTTTCCATCTTTAAATATTGATTTTTCAAAGACGTGAACTTAAATTTCTCTACCTCAGGTAGTACTGCCCATTATTTCGCCCTTTTCTCTTCACTTTGGTAATCTCAATATTGATTATTTATGACAATCTTTAAAGTAATATTTCGCTTTCGTTTTTAAATATTGGTTTTTCAATTACTCGTGGGTAGTTTCCTCTGACTTAAATAAAACTGAAATAGTTTGGCCTTTGTGTAACTCATTGGCAATCTTAATATTGATTATTTCAAACAATTCTTAAGGTAATATCATGTTTCCTTATTTAAATATGTACTTTTTAAGAAGATAGAAGTCGTTTTCTCTACTTTGCAAACACAATTTGAGATTACCTCCGTGTTTTTACTGATTACAAGGAGAGAGAAGAACTGTAGCTTTCTTCTCTCTCCTCCAGGATTTTGAATCAACCGATTTTCCAATTTCTTCCATCGCATATTTCAATGTACATTCCAAGATTACAGTTCCTCTACATTTCTCAATGTGAACAATTATCGCCAAGAACTTCATTTCTCCTGATTATAAAATGGCTATTATCTATAATTGGTACCCTTCTCCCATAGTCCCTCAAGGAATTGATTGTATTTTGGGTTGGGAATAGTATGTAGGGAGAGATGAAGGCAATAAGGAATGTAGTGGAGAGCTTAAGGGAGAACAATGAAGAAGTGAAACATTTAAGGGGAGAGAAAAGGTATATTCGCCAAAAGCAAGAAAAGAAGGAGAACGACCGGAAGGAGGAAAGGAACAAGATAAGTAAATGGAAAGAAACAATGTACAGGGGAAGCGGTATGGGAGAATCGGAGAAGGAATTAGGCAGATATACAGGGTCCTTCATCAGTACGCTGGGCTTAGTTAAAAGTTTCATTCAAACGCAGTTGTTAATTATTGTTAATGGGGCATTTCAGGAAAATATTTTGACATAGACATGGTGCTTCAATAACCTGAGACAAACAAAAGAAACTTTTTTTTAATAGAACCCTCTGTATAATTTGACATGTTGAGAATCTCCTTCATGGAATCATGATTCCTTGGTTCCAATTATTCCAGTGTGCGTGGTCTTGTCTGGTATACCTCATCTTTTGCCCAGTCCCATAGAAAAGTCACATGATGTCAGGTCTGGACTTCTTGCAGGCCACTCATCAGGTCCGCGTTTCCCCAGTCAGCGTCCTGAAAACTTCTCATCCATCCACGCATGCACGGCATTTGCAAAGTGAGGTGGTGCGCCATCTTGCATGAAAATAATGGTATTGATGTTATCCCAAGGAGATACCGTGGACCATACGTCATCTTGAAGAATCTTCCTACAGCGGTCTGCGTTAATTGCGTCGTGGAGGATGAATGGCCCGATAACATTTGTGTCATTCCACTCCACACCGTAACACCAGGATCCTGTGACACCCAATAATGGCTATTGTATCGATTCACAAAACCTCCTACGTGGAATACGGCCTCATTACTCTAGAGAATGTTATTAAACAATTGAGGCCAATCTTCGTGCCAACCTAGCATCAACTCCCCATACTCCATTCTGCGATCACGGTCTTCTGGTTTCAGCTGTTGCACGTAATGAGGTTTTCATGCTCGGTAATTCAATTCTTTATGCAAGATCTGACATACCGCGTACCTTATGAGTCCACTATCGACTTTCCTGCACAATAGCCACATTATCATCAGATTGAGATGTGGAAGGACGACCGGTTAGTAGTAATCTAAGGCCGATACTAACTCAGTTCAAGGTCACGACGCCCCCTGGCGGTGACTTTCAAAACTAAATAGAGGTCGTTCGTCTGAGTTAGAATCGGCCTTACTATTTTACGAGAGTCTGGTGGTGACTTTCAAAACTAAATAGAGGTCGTTCGTCTGAGTTAGACGCGGCCTTACTATTTTACCATGTCTTCGACGTTCTTGAAGGGTTTGCAGAATGTGCTGTTGTTCACCTTTGTAAGATCCTTGTTAACTTATTTACAAACACTCATTGACTGACTTCTCCGACCATTCTTCCGTTCTCTTTATATTGCTTCTCTGACCTTGAGATGCTGCGGTAAATTTTTGCACGATGATTTTCTTGTAATACGGGCGACAGAATTCTATCAACTTCCTCTATTTTACGACTAAAACGATAACTATCCAGCGCTTCAGTTTCCCACGATCCTTTTCTTGCTTCCGCATAAGCAAAAGACCACACTACCATTATATAGACTTCATCCTAAGTCTCATTAAATGTGACTTTCTTGTTCATCACTCAGGTTCTCGTCAGAAGGCGACGACGTCGACGAAGCTGAGGATTCGCTACATACCCATTGATTTAATTCTTTTGCAAATTCCTCTAATCCGGCATCATTTAGCCTCTTAATAAGACACTCGACACAATTTAAAAAGTTCTCACATATTGTCACACCCAACGTAAATTTATTGGCAAGCGCGTTGCACTGCTCCTCACTATAATCACCTCTCCCCTACACGACCTTGTGTTCAACATCAAACACTAGCGTCGAAAACTCTTGCTTGAGGCGATCGACAGCCGTTCTAAGATCGGTGGCTTTAACCCACGACTCTTGGGCATATGTCATCCACATGTTTACGATTGCAAATAATACATTAAACGCTGCATTATATAGCAATCACCCCTTCCACACTTACAAGTATCGAGTCGCAAACCCAAAACCGTTGCCTACTTCAGTCAAGATTAGCACCGGTGATTTAGCCAAGTTCAGAACACGTGACCTACTTTAGCCAAGTTCAGAATAGTGAGGCCGATTTTAGCTCAGACGAACGACCTCTATTTAGTTTTGAAAGTCACCGCCAGGGGGCGTCGTGACCTTGAACTGAGTTAGTATCGGCCTCAGATTACTAGTCCAGTTCTTCGTTTGTCTTGTACTGACCCTGTGGTCATTAACTTTCTGTGACAATTCTATATTGTCTCAGGGCGAATTGTGGCATTCAATTCATTAACATTACGCCACCATCTCTACACCAGGAGGACGGAATTCCATACTTCAAAATGTGCAGAAATCTGCGCTCGCAATTACGGCGTGCAGCGCCTATCGTGGGAACCGTCTATACTACAGACGTGATGAAATTAAAACCTTATTTAATGTCCTACATGTACACAATATTTCCATTAAAATTATATCAATATTAAAAATTCTACAGCTATTTTATAATACCTAGTTACTTACCAGCCGCACTGTAGATGACGATTTAACGCAGGAGGAAAAACAGGTACATGGTGGAGATAAGATGGATTGCGAAGGTAGAAAGAGAGATTGGATAGATGGGGTACAGGAAGATATGGATAGGGGAGATTAAATGTAACTGGGTCGAGGAAATAAGGAGGCTGAGAGCGGTGGAGGTGGTAGGGGTACAAAGGTGGAGAGAGATTTTAGGGGAGGAGGAGAAGGAATAGGATGGATTGAAGGGGGTGGAAGAGAAAGAGGTAAGAATAGATGAGAAGGGGGAGAAAAGGAAGGGAAATTAAGGATTAAGAATTCATTTGTTAAAAATTGTAATTATTTACCTATGACAAATAAAACGATACTGTACCTGTTATACCACCAAATTTATCTCAGAGTAAAGGATTGTTTCCACCATTCCTGAACTACTATTGTATCACCACATTGTTTTGTAAAGGACTGAATGAACGAGACAACTGCTCTGTAAAACAACCAAGTAGGTATAGCGAACCCTCCCCTTCAAATGTGTTCCTTATAATGTAGAACATCCCTACGTTAAATATACATGACATTGATGCATAAGATTATTAGTGTTCGTAGAGACATTGTAAAGCCGTATGTAGGTATATTGTCCAACTAACAAAAGAAAAATTGGATTATGGGAAAGAATTGAAATTGTAATTAAGAGAGATGATAGATGAGACAGCTAATTACTAATGTCGGTCTCTCCCAACACGTGCAATATAGTTAACGTGAAAAAAACTGTAGAAACAAGATGTAATCAAGGTAAAATAACTGCCGACTAATGACAATTGCAAATGGCGTATTTGCATACAAATATCTAATAATAAGGAGACACGGATGTTCTAAATTATACCCAATTCTAAAGTTAAATTACTTGAAAACTATTACGGCTATAAATACATTATACTTTACCTTATCGATCATAAAACTTTACCCTAATTTACTTTGACTTTAACGTAAATGCACGAAGTACGCAAACAAGAAGATACCTACCTACTTTATAATTGTATAATGTGTTATATACATATTTAACTAAGAGCACAATTTACGTATTTAACTTGCGACTAAATTAATTATGTTAAAAACTTTGGGAACCGTTAACGTTTGTTCGATTGTAAAAAAGGCGTTTAATTTAATTGAATATAATTTTAAAGCGACTGGCGCATATACGTGTTAAATCGAACATAGTCAAACATTTGAACTACGAATAATCCATTGGCTGGGTAAACAAATTATCAACGATAATTATTATTGCACACACCAAACACATAGCCCGAACATATTTGCGTTGCTTAATTAGAAAAGGGGGACCGAAACACCTCCTCCTATCCCCCCACACCTCCTCCCCCTCCCCCAACATTGAAAATATTCATTCTATTCGATTATCTTGGAAAATGTTCGTCCTTTAATATTTAGAACAAAATCTCCAATGGCGTGGAAAATTTCCCACAGGTAACATCTGGCCAATACTTGACGATTTCAGCCCTCACACCACCACCACCCACCACCTCACGTTTCTAACGGTTTTTAGTCTGCTGCCTGCTGAACTTCATTACTTAATTCTTTCCGGACCTTTTCGCTTTTTGGTTCATTTCAACCGGATGTTGGTCAACCTAAATTACCCAAAAGTTAGAGATTTAATTAACACAATCAATTAATTATTTCCCGAAACGTTTAGTTGCACACACACACACATATTATGTGTTTCTTTTCGCGACTAGATTCTTTTGCCGGTTCCGTCGTGCGAAATTAATTAAATTTCATTTTATGATGCTTAGGTTTTGGAAAGGCGAGTTCTCTACACAAATTTAATTAACAAAGTTCCTTTGTAATAAATTCAAATCTATTGTGGGTATGTATTTGTTGTTTTACACGAGTTTTTGCGTGCTCATAAAATATTTTCATACTTGGCGAAACTTTTCCGAGACGCACACGTTCGGTAATGGTATGCTTGTGTAGGTAGCTTTCAAAATTAATTTAAGGAAAAATACGATAATTACGTTGTAAAGTGCGAGAAGAAATTCCTTTTTGTTCAGGAATAAGTAATGAAATATCCTAATTAGTGTCATTCAGACTATATTATTTGTTTCACTTTTCATAGTCCTTGCTCAAATTCTAGTCTGTTTTGATTGTTCTGCCTTTTGAAACAAGATCGAGAATGTCTGTGTGGATAAAATTCTTGTTCTTGTAAAAGTTTAATTCTATTTGTGCAGGATGGCGCTCAATTGTGAAGCTCAAATCATCAAGTTGTCGTAAATCGCAATAAGACCAATGTCCTAGCGTCATGGAATTACGATCCGGCATAAGAAACTTAAGAGAACACTACCACAACACGCCACAGAAGAAAAAGTGAAAAGCCACCAAAATAGAAATGAGGAGTACAGTAAAAGAAGTTAAAGGATTATGAGACAGAAGAAGTGATGAAATAACATATTTAGATCAAAAAGGAATCAAAGCAAATCTAAAAGAAATTGAAGAAAAGGGACGTAGAGAAGAAGCTAACTCTCGAAGGCGATGAAATTAAAAGAAGTAAAAAGAGAAACCGAACATCAGTTCTAGATTGCAATTTTTCTCCCATGTTTATGGACAATTTGAGTATAGTCTATTATTATTATTATTTCTCTAGGGGTGTTCCCGATTGGTTCCTGCACTGCGACCTATTGGTCAATTGTGCTTTTGACAGATGACGTGGTATGGTGTTTCGTCTTGCTCACCACAACCCCTGCATAATGGGTTATTTATCAGTGCCATCTTGTCAGACGACAGTTACCTGTGACCATCTCTGTCGCAAGTTTTATGTTCATCCCACTTAATTTTAAGAGGGATGATGCTAAATCCGTGTTTGGGTTTTCGAAGAAGATCTTGCAAACTTACAGAGATTCTGGAACCCCATGCGTTGTCAGTATCCTTAATGGTTTTGGAGCCGCCTGTGTAGTGTGTAATACACAATTCCATTTAGCTTTACTTTACTGGAATTATTCTACCAGTCGTACCAAGTGGGGATTGTTGTCTTAGTCAGTGTAGTAGTACTGAGGCCGTTGACCCTCAACCCGCAGCCTAAATGCGCCTCTGTCTGAATGACTAGTTTAGTGGCGATAGGTTGAAGAGAATTTCCATAGTTGCTGTAGAAGTCGTTATATTGCCCCTGTAATTCCAAAAAAAACTCTGCTGTGCACCTTGTTCGTTATCTGTATTTTCTTCTGGGTGAGGGTCTTATACTACTACACCAGTGACGCATACGTAATGACACGTCTAATGTTTTTCGTGCACATCCAGTCTTTCGAGGCCCCACTTGCTCCAAAAAATTTTCCTAAAAACCCACAAAGACTGTCATTTTCTCGAGGTGTGATTTTAAAAGTGCTTGGCGCCGTACGTATGATCTTTAAGTCTGCCTCCCCATTTCTTCGTGAGAAGATAGTGAGGTTCGTTTTTGTCCAATTAACAGAGAAGTCCTTTTCTCTGCACGAGTAGAGTGGCAACTGATACCATTGACTTGAATCGCAACACAAGTGGTTGCTCTCAATAAAAATGTTGTAATGACAAATTACCATTACAATTACCGCCCAACAACTGAGCACAAACTAACAACCTGCAAAATTATCACGTTCTAAAAAATAATGAAAGGGAAAATTACCAGACGCTGATCCAAGGAAAGGGGTCAACAGATTTAAACGGCAAAAGTAAATGGAATTACGTTCGAGGTTGAGAAAAGTGGTAAAAAAATCGTTATAAGCGAAGATGTCATAAAGGCTTGGGGGGGGGGGGGTTACTAACGCAGATATTTGCTATGTCGGTGTCGATACATATAATGAAAACATCAAGAGACAAAAATGTGTACAACACAAAATTAAAATCGAACAAAAAGCACTTCAAAAGAAAATAGAATCCAACCAAGAAGAGATGAAGGAAGTGTTTCAACAAGAAATGAAAGATCAAATCGATCGAATTGAAATAAAATTAAACCAAAAACAAGAGGAGCGACAGAAATCGACGGCAGCATGCCTTACCAGCACCCAGTGAAATTCATCAAATCATTCAAGAATCATTCTCAACATGAATGAGATGATAAACTCAACTTAACAGGGGAATACCTAGAGGGAGTGCCAATGTATGGGGAGATTTATACGGGGAAAACTGCACCAAGTTGGTTCGAAGTGTTTAAAATGGATTTTCTGGAGCATTTTTGGTGACGGGAAGTTCGACTGCGGTTTTACGTACCCAAAAGTTACCAAACAATCCATCCTGTTGGCGGAATCCTGGCCGGACATGGCTACGATTAGAGCCGCCTTCCTGAGGTATATCTCACATCGGAGATGGCTTGAGTGACGTTGCGGGGCCGGACGGCTCTGATCAGGGAGGTAGCATAAAGGGCCCAAATCGGTGGCCTAAGTGTGCGTGAACTGCTGACCACCCTCCCATCATAATCCAGAATTCAGACTGCACAGCCGAGATCCATAAAAAATAATAAAGTGCCGGAGAAGATTCTAGAGCCCAAAGACCAGGGAACACCGACACCAAACGCAGCTGCGCAAGGAAAATATAGAAGGCGCGAAATCCGTCAACAGCACTCTAAATGTTCATGATGTTGGCTACGTGAAGATTGGTTTATTAACTCACAAGCACTGCCAAAGCGGTTAAGTCGATGACCGCTGAATCAAATAGCCTCTTGTCCCCGCGTAATGTATCACGTTGCAGCTAACTTGTTTTTCCCGTCCCCCATCCCCTTTATAAGGTAAAGTGACGATCTTCTAAGATCCTCTTCATAACCTATATGACCGCCAGAGAGTTCTGCTCATTAACATGCAATGCAGTTACAGTCTCGCATAGCCTCGAGATTGGGTCTGTGGATCTGACTTATGTTCTTGCTTACTGGTACCCTCTGATATTGAACTGACATCAGTTAGGAAGCTAAGGACTTATTGAAATCGGTTCGCTATTGGTCTCGTTTTCTGGAAACGCGTCCAAAATCATTAGTTTGTTGTAGATCACCGGGAGTTCTTCAGTCGGTATTAGTAAGTGGCTTCGTCGGGCGTAAATATGAGTTGTTTTCGAGGTCTCCTGAAGACGAGCCTTTAGGACCGATGTATGAACCACTGTGGTTATGTCTAGGTAACTGAGCGCTTGATGAATTTTATGGTTCCAATTTTTCGTTTAAGGTTTGTGTTAACAGCCCACATTCCACTTAGAATCTTTGTCGAACAACATTGTTTTATACGGTGTTTTATATCGAATAGCGACACTCGAGAGATAATCCAGTTCATGTGCATGGTTGGTGTGTTAGTATCTCATCCTTAATGGGTAGGTATCGATACGTTGGGGGGCATAAGATTATGTTGCTCCGCCATGTGTTGTGGCAGTAGTAGTGGGCGGCGTAGACTGTTGTCAATAGTTATCTGAATCGCACCGTGAGCTCTTTGAAGAATCTGTGTTCGTCATTTGGAACTATCTGGTAATGTTGTTTCACGTGTTTGATGTTGTCGGGGTTGTCCTGATCTATAACTGGATTATTCTACCACATGGGATTTCCCCCAGCCCCTAATTTTTTTACTCTTGTCCAACGGCAGCCTGGTGGCTAATAGAAGTCGTATTCAGGATACTGGGCAATAGTGCCATTCATTCGTCGTTTCGCCCGACAAGCGGCTCTACGTGCCTCCTACATCCGTTTTGATCCGGCATGCCCTTAATGATTAAGTTATACCTTAAACTGTCTTAACGATCCAAGTCGTTATTCTTAACTTCACCCGGGGGGTAGTTCCTTTCCCACAATTCCGCCAGGCGCTTTCGTTCTCTTGAGTAGCGTCCTCTCTGAATTTAGCCAGGTTTTGGTGCTTCAATATTTTTGATGCAGTCTCTTGTTTTATTTAATGTTTCTTGATTGATCAGAGGACGACAATTGGATCATTTTTATAGGTCGCGCTGGGTTGCCTGTCAAAATGCTTAATTTTTATAGAGCGATCATTATCTGCTCGATGATGTCAATTTTGTTGGGAACCACTGAGCATTTCGGCCTGCCTTAATCCGAACATGCTACTTGTATCGTATAATTGCCATTTTCATTACCGTGATTTGGAAAGATGAGAGTCAGGAAAGTTTGAAGGCCGAATAGGAATGGGCGCCGATTTGCATGTAGTTGCATCTACATGTGAGCATTGACTTCGTGAGTCATTAGATTCGTCTGGGGTTCCATGAGAGTTTATGGGTTTCTCCTTACCATATGAGGAAAAATACATCACATAGTATCCCGAGTACGAACGCGGTGTACTAGCAAAGGAAGTAGAGCGGAAAGTCAAAAGCTTGGCAGTAAAAGTAAAAGAAGACTAATGAAGTGACAAATCAATTGTCAACTCTGATCGAGCGCAGGTGAAAATTGTTTTTGTAAATACCACTGTCGTTTTGATATTTGAACTGGCATTGCTATGGTAGGGGGAAAGTCTTTTGATCTACGAATAATAAATAATTAAATTTGTCGTTATCCAGTTCTCAAGAATTGTAAAGTTAATGAAAGCATTTTCAGAACATTTTGTCAAAACTTTCATTTCAAATACCTGTACGCGTTCTTCGCAAGTGGCCGACGTAAATGAGAAACCTTCACTTTTAAAAGCATGCAGCTGATTGCCTGTTCGCTTGTAGACCAAATATTTTCTCATTTTCCGGAAACATAAATTTATTTTCAGCTAAAATTCGAGCGAAATTAATTTAATATCATCGTATGACTCTGATTTTTGATGTATAATATAATAAGGAAGGAATGTCAATTTCAGAAATATGGAATGTAATTTCAAACTGAAAATACGACAAAACAATATTTGCAAGTCATACATACTTATTTTAAAATGCATGAAGAATAAAAGATTCCTTGAACAACTAAATTGTTGCAGACACTTTATTACATTGTTCATTCAAGTGGCGTACGTTCGCAAAATTTGCATATCTCCATAACAGAATCTAGAGTCATTGTAGTGCTCTATTTTCTTCTATTATACTAAGAAATATTTTTCTCTTTTGTAATTGTTCGTTTGGCACGTTTCACCATCGTTCCTTGTTAAAGTAGTTCATTATGGTAGGTAAATAAGAGAACCCGTCGAGAGGGCGCTCATTTACAAAATTAATATAAAATTAAGATTACAGTAATTTAACGTCTTTACCGTAACGTTCAAATAAGGATTACAAACATTAAGCAATAAAGCTAGAATAAGCAATAAAGGCACACGAACTCTGCCTTCTGTAAAGCGAATGCCTGAGAACAGGATCGAAATAACCAAACAAATAGATATCCGGAGAGAAAGGTTAAATTTATATAGGACAACATAGATGAAACCCTTTAATGGCATCCATTTGGCTAATAATCTTATTCCACCAATAAACTAAGATAAATGGATTCTTTTTTGTATTAGAAAGTTGGACAATGCTTTGATCCTTTCAAGAAAGAGAAGATAGAGCTTTCTATAACATTTAATCAAATCTAAATAGGAAAAGAAAAACGGAAAATGGCTCTAATGGAAAATTATACACACGAATTCATCACTATGACTTATTATCGCCATTTCTATTACTATAACAATAAATACGAAAGATACGTTACGAGGGTCTAACTAAATATATTATAACTTAACAATGGAAGATTAACAACTTTGTCCTTTCGATGAGTTTTTTCGAATTGTGTCAGTTCGGCGACGTTTATTTACTTGTTATTGCCTCCTTCATTATGGCCTTTTTCCGGTGTTTTGGTTCCCTTTTACATGTTTTGCCTTATATTTATTACCTCGTGTGTGTCTGATGGGATTGACTTTTTCTACATATTTTATAAGATTGCGACCAATATTACACCGCGATCAGTTTAGTATCCCGGTTTTTTATTTCGACGTATGCTACCTACCCCATTCATAAAAAGCCATGTTTATTTTACATTGTACGCATTCTCCTTATGTTCGAATTCCTTATTGGTGTATAGTTAGGGACGTTTGATAATGTCCGACGTAGGGTTCAACTCCGTGAGAGACGTGAAAGAATTGGAACGTGGGAGTTATGTCAACATATTCTATTGTACGCGCTCTTCGCGTGACCCGTAATGTGATGCCCTTTCTGATTTGAGTTGATGATTTAATCTTTCTAATGTTAATGACCAATGTGGGACTGCTAATGTAATTATGTCTCTTTTCTGTAAATTTCATTCGCAATACGCCATAAGTACTCATATATAGTACCTACTCACGGTTAAAACAGGTTCGTAGGTCAGGCATAGCATTCATTTCGGTTAAACCTCGAGTTTTCCACAGTTAATTGTTGTTTCAACCCGTAGACACAAACCACCGCTCACGTGGGCTATGTAGTAAAAGTAGATCAACCCCAAGGTCATCGATGGACACCGAGACTGTTTAACCGTTCACCTGTTTAGGTGTTTTCGCCGTTTACCTGTTTAGCCGTTACCCTGTTTAGTTGTTTAGCCGTTACCCTGTTTAGTTGTTTAGCCGTTGACCTGTTTAACCATTTAGGAGTCGTCGAGCTATCAGCTAGTGGTCATTGAACCCATAACTTAATATTTGGGGGTCGTTGAACCCGTAAGTTCAGCTAAACGGCTCAACAGATAAACAGCTAAACGGCTAAACAACTAAACAGGTAAACGAATAAACAGTCTCGGTGTCCTTTGATGACCTTGGGGTTGATCTACTTTTACTACACAGCCCACGTGAGCGGTTTAGTAACTTTTCTAGTGACTTTTTGGATTAGATGTTCCATTGCTATACTACTGTCATCAACATTTTTCATAGTTACAATTGTTGTCAAGAATATGATAACTGATAACAATAGTAACTAAACAGAATGACGTACACCGTTGTAAAAGTTAAACTACAGTATGTATTAACGTTTACTTGCCAGCCTTACTTTTCAAAGATTCCACAACGGATACCTCAACTAAACAAATATTGTACTTATTTTACACATCTGTCGTGTTCATCATTTCTATAAATTTATTTTACAGTACTTCAGCATTTACGCACTCTACTTTCCCTTTTTTCTTCTCGAAAGATCTGCAGTGTTCGAGGATGAACACACCATCTAATCAGGTCTTCTCTATGTGTAGAGGAGGTTGCTGTTGTAGAGAAAAAAATGGAGCTAGGAAATCGTTAATCATAAGAATCGCGATCGGCTGAAAACAGTTCCATGCAGATTCGGTTCCTTTGAAACTCAAAAGGTATATTGTATTGATTGGTAGGAAGTGCTAGTTCAATATTTCGGCGATTGATGTGGTTTAAAAGGGATGAGTAGTATAGCTATTTTGCTACTAACTCAAAAGGTCACTAGAAAAGTTACTAAACGAAGTAGCACATCAGCAAGGCAGTAGCAAACAAGTTATCAGATCGGCTCGTTATAAGGTAATATATACCTACAAATGGTTAAATTAATAGATATTGTTCCTATTACAACATGAAACAGTTAAAATAATACTAACTTTCTATTAATATAAATACACTTGAACCTACCAACTTACTTTAGCAAGATCAAAACCGTGACCTACGTCAGCCAACGTCAGAACCGTAAGCAGTGTTAGCCAAAATTCAAACCGTAACCTACTTTATCTAACACCAGAATCGTGGCCTATTCACCCTCAGGTTTCCAAATCCGTCACATCGCCTACAATTCGTTCACAAAGTCACCACCAGGAGATTTTGTGGCCTTAATATTAAATTAGAATTTTCACAAAGCCAGTATTATAGCGACACGTTTACAATCCGGTGCAATGAACCAGTATGGAAACTTATGTTGTGGCTTTACCTTTGGATGCTGTTTTACGATAGACAAATGACCCCCATCTGTCTAACCGTGATTTACATCGTGTCCGTAAACACAAATTCGTCCTTGATAGCCCTATCCAGATGGTTCCTTGAAACCCTCTCCCTCATGACAACAGTCAAACTCCTTATGTTTTGTGCTGGACCTGGAAAAATCAAGAGAAAGCACCTATCGGCTGCGTAAGACGAATTTGTACTTCTTTCCATACCCATAGTAATCCTTACTGGTGCAGGGCGCTCGAAAAGGAGACAACCTAGGTGGGCAAACTGTTTAATAAGGCAAGGAAGAGGAAAGCCACAACCGACTGGGATACCTATAAGGTAAATCTAACGTTATAGGCATGGGGGAGTTTTACGGTTCTATAGAATCCTCTGCATCTCGCCTAAATAAAATCCTAACCATCTCTCAGAGATGAGTCAACGTACTAAGAGATGTTCACTTTCAAGGAGTCACCATACCCTATCTGGCCATAATCAGTCCCTTATCAGCCCTACGAGGGATGACTAGACCACTACTGATCAGATAATGGACGTGGCCAGGGTCACCTGAACGGTAAAGTCGTTCACAGCATATAACTCATCAGAATTGGACGGCATAACATTCCTTTTATCCCCAAACCTAATAAAGGTGTTTCATATTCGCCCAATCAGTCATAATGGCTTTCGAGAGATTATACGACAGACACATAAGTGACACTAGTACGATTCCCGCTGCACCCTAACCAACATACGTACTTTCCAGGAGGATTCACAGAATCAGCCCTAGATACTGTCGTAGGGGATTGAGAGATTGCTGGACTATATACAGTTCGCTCTGGAAGTTCTCGTAGACATAGACAAAGCACCCTTCGATACAATAAGATTTGCTGTAAGCCATCGTGGCGTAACGGCAGCCGTACAAAGCTGGATTGTGGAGCTGTTTGAACTCAATCCAATATCTAAGTATTACACTTGACCTTGACCTTCTGATAATGTTCCTCACAATTTGAATATTTTGGGGTCCATCCCGAAGGCTGTTCTGTGGCTTCGCCTTCCAGCATCCTCAGGTTTATTTCACGTGTGGAGCAACAGACGAGCCTATTCAGGAAGATATGACAAAGGGCCTAAATATAACTCACATTACCTTGAAGATTCGCTAACTCCAAATCACCAAAGATGACGACATGGCCCTTCACCTAGGATAGTTCTCGAAGGCTCTACCAGTAGACGAGTGACCTTAGCTTAACAGCCTTATGCCAATACTGCTTAGAATAGAACTGAAAATAGTTTTCCTCTGAATTTTACCGGCCCTACGTCCTCTTATTTCGCCATTGTACATTTTATAAAACAATACGCAATTTTATTACGGCCATGAATGTCATAGACCTCGTACCTACTTTACATTTAGAAATGTCATCACTTTCTCATCCTTGTTAACGCGACATGACAACTATTACGCACCATGTATATGCAGATGGCTGTTTCACATCATGTAAAAAAGACATTGAAGGGTTGTTTAATTTTAAATCTGTCGATTGGTATAGTGCATTGAATTTATTGAAGACGTCAGTAATTTTTCCATCGGAACTGTGTTTTTCAATTTACGATGACGAAAAATTGGCAAAGGAGAAAATGCTTAAATATCACTGTAAGTGCCATCTCTAATTCAAGTTATGCTTTCAAATATAAATCTTGTTTGGTGCATTAATTGTGTGACATTTAGGCGTAATAAATAATTCCATTAGAATGACGAGGGCTGAGTGAAACAAAGTTTGAAAATTAAAGCCACAGGATGTGTAGCATGCATAATCTTATATCAATTACAGTGCCATCCGGCAAAGTTTCGAAATTAGTAAATCTCTAGTTCGGATGTAATTTGTTCGTTAATTAGGGAAGCTAATTTGATAACTGGACCCGCCATGTTGGTTTAGGTCTGGCTACAATCTCAACTTATAATCGGTTCAAATCTTCACTTACTCCACTCGAGTTGTTTGGATAGGTACCGCTAAAGATGAGGAAATTCTCACACAATGTGCTTTTATAACGGCTCTAGAAAATCGTAGAGATTTCGAATAGTAATACTGTTATTGTTAGAAGTGCGCGTGAAGATTATAATGTGGAATAAAATTATCTTTTGTTTTACAGATCCGCCTAAAATACTCAGCGTTGGACCGGATAGATTGACAACAGCCCCATTATTTACGTCGGCCACCTTTGAATGTATTGGAGAAGGTAACCCCCAACCGACTTATCAGTGGCTTCAGAGGTATCCGATTCCGTCCGATTTTATTTTGGAGAGGGGGCGTGAGTCGAAACTCCACATTTCTAACGTTACATACGACTATCAAGGAGAATACGTATGTAAAGTTACAAACATCATCGGAGGTATCGAGAGAACCGTACAAAGTGAGGCTATTGCTCTTCAGGTTGTCGGTGAGTAAAGTTATTCTTATATTGGGGGAAAAGTTTTAATGAGGCTAATACTCTAAAAGGTTTTATGTTCGGCAAAGTTAGTTCGACGTACATTAAACGTTTCAGAGATATGGTAAAGTTTGTATAAATCAATGTTTCATTAGAGTTAGTCGTAAAAATATGACGACCTCTACTGATATCGAACCCTTCACCATATGAACCCTTACATTCTTAACACAATAATGCCTTATAAACCCTTGTTTGCTTATCCGGTAATCCGTTTTAATTTACAATCTGATTGAAAATTATCCAACTCAAACATTGAGGTGTTAACCTCGCTTTATGGATATTTGTTTTAGATTTTTAGGTCAGAGAGTTATTTGTGGAAATGTACTTCCGTTAATCAAATTTCCTTTGGATTGAATGTGGGACGACTTTATAATTATGTCCGTGATGCTTTATTACGTGTACTTAATTCGAACAGAATTTGGTCCATCGATACCATAATTTTCACTTCTGAATCATTTTAAATTAACCTTTTTAACGAAATGGCACTATATTGATTTCTCCGGGTTGGTGGGAGACCTTCTTAGGGAGTTTATTAAGTAGGATGGTTAATGAGAACCCATGTACTTCATTAGGCTAACCGACGTTTCGACTGGTAAAGCTCCAGTCTTCCTCAAGGTTCTGAAGAATTAGTAGTTCACCATCCCACTTAACAAACTCCCTAAGAAGGTCTCCCAACTCGGAGAAATCAATATGTATAGTGCTTTTTAACGAAGCTGGCAGGAAAAATGCTTCATTCATGTACGAGCATCTTTGAACAATGTGCCTTTTATGTCACCATCCATTTGAATCTATCTCTGTTTATCAATGTCTACGTTGCCCTTATAGTTTGAGTAAGCTTCTGACAAGCTTGAGCTTCCGTGTTGGCCCTAGGTGACGAAGGGACAAAACCTGCATCAGTTTCTTCAATAGTCCAACTTTCCGTATTCAATTACTCTAAGGTCACTGAGCTCTCGCTCCTTGAACTATGTAAGAATGGTAGGTCATGTATTCAAGGATTTAGAGTTTTTAAAAATCGTGTACGTAAATGTAGTCTCCAATTTGATGACAGTTGAACTGCTAACTTTTAAGCGTTTTTAAAAATTAAAGGTATGCCAAGGTTTCGGTTCGCATCTACCTATCTTCGATAGTGGCCCAATAAGAGGCTTATAAGTGATTGCAAAATCTTATTTTTTTTCAAGATCATCTCCTTATTATTGAGAGTAAAGAAATAACGACGACCACATCGATGAACAGGTAAACAGATAAACAGCTTAATAGTTAAACAGATAAATGACTAAACAGAGCTGTCGTTTCTGTTGCTTTTGATGTTTGCGGTGAGTGATTTGAACTTAACCAGGACGGAAACTCTCGCCTTGGCCCAATTATGACAAAAAATACCACAACATTACCTTCCCAAATATGAGACGCGGCAACGGAAGAAAATATGGACCTAAAGAGATTCTGAACAGGAAATATAGCTAGGTATTATTTAAAAATTATAATGGGGGAAGCAACGCGAAAAAGGAAGAAATATACAGAAGCATGATAGAAAAATATACTCTGCAGCTAGAGGTAATACACTTTCTCGTGACCCGTGCCCTTGAAGAAATCTGCGCGAGGGCGTGACTATTTACGAGGGAGAAGGATATTGTAAGTGAAATTCCGAAAGATACTTAACTCGAAAAGTCGAAAGTCGAATTCTTTGTAACTAAGGTAATACGGCGTCACATAACACGCCCACTTAACCTCAAAATGCGGTAATAATTGTTGAAATTATTCGTGAAATTGCTCCACTCGCTTCGCTCGTTTCGAAAACTTTTCACTCACAAAATAAAATAGTACTTTTAACACTCATATCATAAATAGCTATTTTAGATTGGTTTGTTGGTAGCAAGATAGACACATTTGCGACTACTGCGACGGTATGACCCATAGGTTACCTCTACACGAAGTTACTCTGAAAAATCAACTGCTTCTGATAGGTTTTGCGAGAGAGAAAAATGTGCTTATTAAGAGTACGTACATCTTATGAAAGGAAGAGAATATATAAAAAAACGTGGAAAATCCCTAATGGCACCAAGCAGAGGTTTAGAAGCGGACAGTGACCATTTTATGGTAAAACTATGGATGTAAGCAAAAATAGGAGAACCCAGACAAGAAAAAAGAAACCTGCCACAATACTGCAAACGAGGATCACAAAGTTGAGCATCTGGGAATGTTAGGTGAAAGCGTGGACGTCACGTGGTAAAACATAAAGAACCAAACTAAAACCTCTGTGGAGCACTGTAGACAAAGAATATGGAACAAACAAACCATGATTTGATTAGGAATGCCGAGAAGCCTTAGATAAGTGAGATTATTACCGTATGGAACTGCTGAGAAAAGCATCACAGGAAGCAGAAAAGAAGTACACCGAACAGAGGAGAATATGCAAGAAAAATATTAATAAGAAAACATTTTCGCGAGAGTGAAGAATCGTATAAAAACCATGAGGTAAGAAAGGGATGAGAAACGAAAGATGCGGTTATCAGCTAGAAAGCCGGATGTAA
Source organism: Pyrocoelia pectoralis (assembly GCA_036250285.1). Taxonomy (NCBI): domain Eukaryota; kingdom Metazoa; phylum Arthropoda; class Insecta; order Coleoptera; family Lampyridae; genus Pyrocoelia; species Pyrocoelia pectoralis. Next base: position 22,536,504 of record CM070081.1, on the reverse strand, counting down.
GGAGAGAAATCCAAGCAAGACTAGGGGTAAATTGATCTAGAGAAGTTTAAGAGTACTGTATTAAGACCAATAGTAGCAACGGAAGTGAAGTGTGGGTAACAAGAAAGATGATCCAATAAACGATAGCAGTATGGGAAAGAAAAATGCCAAGGAACATTTGCGGTGGGAAAATGTGCAAGGAATATAGGCGGAAGGGGAGAGGAGTTAGGGCAAAAGAGAAAATGTGCTAGGTTCCTAATATCTACTTTCAGCTGATGTTTAAAAAGTGAATGTTGCTACTCTAACTAATTACTCTTCAAAGAATTGATACACCTTATATGTACAATGATCATCTTTAGGTTTCCACGAGAGTTATATGCTAAACTGCTTCTCCGGGCCTTATCTCGCTTGGTATCAGAGTTAAAACGACGTTTCGACATGATCTTACCATTCTCCAACTACTTCGTTAGGCTTCGTGTCGCTCGAATAAAACTATACATATAACTTCCTTCTGTCTGGTTTTCTCGGTCTCGTCGCGAATTTTTATTGTTTTCTATTTCACTTTCTCCGCCTTGTTCATGGTTTTTGCTGCATTTGTTGTTACGGTATATGTTGTGATGACTGACAATCTTGTGAATGTTAAGTGGTAGTTAAGCGCTATGTTCTATGCGTGTGTGGTCGGTCGGGGGAAGTAACCTTAGCGAATCCTACCGAGTAGTGAGGTTGTGTTGGTCTTTCGATCGCTTCTCTGATTATCCTCTTCGTCTGTGCACATTACACATTATCAGGTATATAGTGGATCATGACCAGGGTAGAAAATTAAGAACAAGGAAAGGATGATCCAAGAATGGCAAAGGAGGTGGTAACGGAGAACCTCCTGGACGAGGGAACTCATTCCCACGATAGAACTGGATAAACAGAGAACATAGAGAAACGGACTATCACCTAACCCAGTTTTTGATTGGCCATGGCGAAAACGGGGTATTTCTCAATAGGATTGGAAAAAGGATAGATGATAACTGCATGGATTGCGGAGAAAGAGACATGCGATATTCGAGTGTGCGAGGTGGGACACGCTGAGAGTACGGGTGGAGACAGATCTCGGAGCACGAATGGAAATAGGTAATATAATCGGTATGATACTGGACTCGGAGGTAAACTGGCAAACAGTAACGGGAGTTGTGATCAAAATCATTGCCACAAGGGAGAGAGAAGCAAGAAAGAGGCAAAGGAGGTAGCAGTAACCGGCCGGATATGTAAGCACAGGGCTTAGATTAAGGTGGCGACCATCTGCCCCCCCCCCCCCCTATAAACTCGAAAGGTGGGAAGTCTTAAAAAAGATAGCCTAAACCTCAATTTTAAAAAAAGGTAGGTTTATAATGAAATTAACAATATTCTATAGATAGAATAAGTACCCAGCAAACACACATAAGTATAAAATATACGTACAACATATATAAAATTGAAGTAAATACCCCTACATATGCTTTTTTATATATCAAGTATGTACGTATTCTTTAATAAAGTTATATAAACCGTATGTCACACATTACGTATATTTTACATAATAGTATAGAAACTTACGGATATTCTGTATACAGAAATTTATTTAATATACACATACAGATAATTACATATCACTCATGAAATTCATGTGCTGTCATATTTACATAATTAGATTTATGTATGTTATATGTAAAATCTTATATGTAAGAAGTAGGTATTACATATTTTTTATGTATGCCTTCTGTAAATATAATTAGAAATTATCATTACAATTTAGTTAGTAGTAATACCTATTTGGTCTTAATTATTAATTATCTTGCGAAATATTGAAATAAATAATTAACTACTGAATTATACCTGGTCTAATACCCAATAACTTTTAACAATTATCATTACATATTGTATGGTCAAAAATAAAGTCCGTTTCCATTTGCGCCGCATAAGTAATCGCACGCGCCTGTTTTCTATAACGCCAAAAATCGTAGTTCGCGTACCTTTAATATTAGATCCGTATCGACTAAAATGCGTCTAATTTATATAGAAAATAAATAATATAAAATAAATTAAATCCTGGTCATTTTTAACATAAAGGTAGAAGACTTCACTCAACGATATAATCAAACAAAATTTAAACTAATAACGCGAAACAGCGCAAAGTTACGAGGTATGAAATAAAAAGAAGGGATGTTTCAGATTAGCGCAGTGGTACAATGTCGGGTGCAAAGAAAACACATGTGGGATTTCGGAATTTGAAACGCTCACACGGCAAAGGTTCGAATCCGGTTAAGGGAAACTTTTCAAAGCAAATATAAATTGATAAACTGTCTGCTTTCAGTTCAGGTAAAAAAACGGGTTAGTGCAACAATTAAGTTAAATATAATTAAAAGTACAGTTGCACGTAAAAATGTAGTTTTTCCATTTTTTCATCGCACCGCTTTTACAACTGATATTTTTTATGTAAATATACATACATAAACCGTATATAAATTCATGTGCTACAGATGTAAAAGAATTTACATCTAATAGACATATATATTATATGTCAAATTGCTGACATCCTGACATTAGTTATCTCTTATTTATCTTCCAGTTTTATGTAATTCTAACAAGCTCTTACATAAATTGTATGTATTTTATATATGTATAAATGTGTTTGCTGGGTTTGTGCGAGTGTAGCAGTTCCGAAATTAAACTCCGTAGGGAATCTTACAAAGATAAGCATCGATTAATATAAATTTGTAATTGGATATAACTCAAATAAACGTATTCAAAATAACGTTAAAGTATAGCAGGTGAGCTCCAGTTTAAAAGATTGTCCTCACATTTCCTTTTACCAAAGGCGAGAATTATAGTATCAATTGTTTCAAATTACATATTAATTCATCCCCTTCCATGATCGTCGATAAATTAAACTGTAATAAGTGCTTGATACGGAATTGATGAAAAACAGAATGAATAATTTAAACGGCAATCAATCCAAAAAAAAAGGCTCACGCAATTTGTAGGTCAATTTTCGGGGAAGCTATTTTTAACGCCATCGTTTATTACACATTTTAATTACACTATTTATAATTTGCAAATTGTGTACCTAAATGAAAAGAATTACACCACGGAACGTTTTATATAATTGTGCCGTTATTAGGGTGTCTTTGTGAATATTATAATGGCTTATAATTAGTTTCAACTATTGCCGGAATTGTTGCGAGGTATTTAAGGTATGCAAATGTGAACAGTAAAAACTCGAATTTCAACCGATGATTCATCTTTGTGTCAGTGTTAGCATCCCCTTGTTGTACCTAATTCCCCATTTCACAATGTATATTTGATACTATTATGCTAAGATTTTGCGATTGTATAACCTTACTCTTAGCTAAATTTTCGTATTACAGAAATGTCATTGTTCAAGAGAAGTGATCACTTCTATATTAGTAAGCGATTTAGTCTTTTTTTCATATGAAATCGTTCGAATATTTCATTCGAACACTCTCAATTGAAGGTGCTGCTTCGAACAATACAACCCTCCAAAATAATAAAATAAAATAGGTATCTTGTAGACTATACACTACAACAAAAACTAATCCTTTAAAGTGAAGGAATATGTAATTCAAAAAATATTAATTTAGAAATTAATTTAGTTATAAAATAACACTATGGATTTTCCAGCGGCAATAAGGATCAAAATCTCCTAGAGGTCGTCTACTAACGGTTGGCGAGACTATCTGGCTGTTGTGACCCTAAATACACATTCTTAAGCTACTTAGGATAATTGACATTAACGTAAAAGTGCAAGTTGTGGAAATCCAGTGGCGTCACAGTGAAAGTAATGACGAATATTAGAATGACAGTGATTAACGTGAAAACAGTAAATGTTCATTAGTTGCCCTTATGTATGTAGTAGTTTGTATAATAGCATAGCATCTAATAAAAAGTAAAAAACCTCTTAATTTGAAAATTTGGTGTAATCACATTGACGCCACTGGATTTCCCCAACTTGCAGTTTTACGTCAATGTCAACAAATTATCTTAGCAATGAGTATTTGGGGTCCAACCAGGCAGGTAGTCTCACCAACTGATAGTAGACGACCTCTACCTGTTAATAATAATAAGATATCATTACCGCCCCCCTTTCCTTATAATTTTGTTATTGTGTCACTATTTATTTATGTCTACCATACTATCGACCGCGATGTAGATCACGCACACAATACATCGAAAAGTTAGCTGTTATGTCAGGTACTTAATGTCAAAATTAGGCTTAACTATCGGAGTCAGTTTGAATTTCACTTTGTTATGGTAAGAATCCGTTGGAGCAATGTCTACAGTCACTCAGTCTGTGTAGGCAGATTGGGTCGGGGTTAAATTTCAGAAAGCAAAAGAAAAGAATTTTTAAGTAAGGGCGCCACGAAGTTCTGACAAATTCGGACGTTGTTCGAAACTGATAACCAAAATATAGAAGGGATTAGCAGCTTCTTCAGGAAGAACATTTTGTTAGCTATAGGTAAGGTAGGTGAGTGACGAAATAAGTCAGCTGAGCATGGCTTAACTTAATGGGTATAACCGAAGGGGTTCTTCCTCTCTCTACCTCACAAAAGTGGCCTGGCCGGGGATCGCCGTAAGCATACATCTCAGCCGTGGTCAAAAGCAGTGGCGGATGGTCGCCACCTGGATGTTAGCTGGTTGCTTGGTCTAGATTGCCCCTTCTGTGTGCTGCTAACGCCACTCCATCTCTCTTGTTTTGTATATCTTATCGTGCCGTGTCTCCAATTATTGTGGCTGCCGGTCATCCATCTCACCAGGTCGGTAGGGGTCGCTTCCCATCGCCCTGCTTACTGCCCCTAGTTCCTCCTTCCACCTTTCGCAGGCGAATACGCAGCGTGCTCTATGTTGTCTGTAGGTCCACAGGAAAGCGGTCGTGGTTCCATTCACTCCGTGCCCATCAAAAATTGGGCGATGTAAAAGTCCACCTCGCCTCCTCCCTTTCCACTCATTCTCGAATGGATGGGATAAGGCCCTTAAAGTATATACGTTAGAACAATAATACAAAAATATTCACCCCGTCCCCGTCAAAAATTGGGTGATGTAAAAGTCTACCTCGCGCTCCACCCTTTCCACCCATTCTCTAATGGGTGGGGTAAGGCCCTTAAAGTATATGGCGTTAGAACAATAATAACAAAATATTCACCCCGTCCACGTCAAAAATTGGGTGATGTAAAAGTTCACCTCGCCCTCCGCCCTTTCCACCCATTCTCTAATGAATGGGATAAGGCCCTTAAAGTATATGAACAATAGGTAATACAAAAATATAATCAGAATACGATCATGTCTTTACCAACATGTAATTAAATTAAACTTCTTACCTTTGATATCCGGAATGGGTTCTTTGTACAAAGATGGTATTGTACACACAATAATGTATCAAAATTGCGGGTACAATATTACTAAATATTGAAAATCGATATTTAAGCAATATAACATACAGCATCACCGATCATCTCCGAGTGTACACGAAGTGAGGGGGTCCCTAGGCAAGGAGCCACCGGAACACGCGGGGCCCTGGCGGCGCTTCGCACTGGAAATTGTAGTTAATATGCACTTGCACTTATGCCCGTTTTCACCATACAAATTAAGACATGCTTAAAGTTAAGTACAGCTTAAATACTACAGCAACCATTGTCTGAATAGTCGTTGCCATGCCATTTAAGTTCTGTCTAACTTTAGGTGAAAACGGGCATGTGTTTACGATGGTAACTTCTGGTATTGTTTGATGTCTTGAATTTTCATAAGATGGCGGGCACAGCAATGACACTTATTTGTACTAAAATAATGACTTCGTTAGGAAAACGGTAATTTCTAGGTTGTTTGGAAGAGTAGCTGGCAGGTGATCTGGTGAAGACGATAAATTGACGGAGATGGTGTCGGAGACCCTAAAAAGGTTAATACAAAATGAACGGTGTAAATCATGTAATTAAGGCTTACCTACCTAACAAGCGATTATAAATTAACTAACCTTCGTTTTGTGCTTGAGGAACATCAAAATAACGATGAATTGCGAATTAGGGAAGCAGGTGCCCTAATTAGAAGCAATTCCAGCGTTCGATGGTCACTTATAACCGAAATAAATCGAGATAACAGAAAATGTGACGCACGAACTTTTATACAAAAAACGCGACGAAATCGTCGGCAAACGGAACGTACAAAATTGAAAAAGCCAGGCCGGTGCCATGAGTGTAGTACACGCCTCACTACGGTAAAATAGTGAACTACCAAAGGGTAATCTGGTGCAAATGTAACAAAAGTCGCGAGAGAGCGTTACAACGTCCTGTCGTTAAAAGCTGCGACCTGGAGTAACACTCTCTATACCTGCACCCCACACAGTCCCCTTGTATTCCTTTAAAAATACACACGTGCTTATCTTCTTTTTACCTAACACTGCAAACAACGTGACGCCGTAAATTGGCAGATGGCAGAAAGGTGACCATTGAAGCCAATTAATTGACCATCGATACCTACTAATATTACGGTTGCTAATTTACAGATTTTACAACGTTTAACATTAAAATCACGATCTCTTACCAAGGTATTTATTTCAATATCGCTCATTAGGAGATTTCGACAACCCCCAACTAATTGGTCGATTTAGATTAAAATATCAGAGAGGAAGGGAAATGTTTACCTTCATACAAAGTGTAATGTTAAAAACTGAGCATAAATTTGGTCTTTTCTTATTTTATCGTAATAAAAGATTTTAACGCGCTCGAGCACAATCTCCCAATTCTTTACTGATTGCGGCTTTGTTCGTAATCTCTAATGCTAAAAGAACCTAAAGGAAGCTCAATCAAAATTCGTTCTAAAACGCCTTACAGCTTTATTCAACTTTCACGACGAAAGTAATCCAAATCCTTATCTTTCATAAAACATACCTTACGTAAATTACCATGAAATTATTGAAATGAATGGCCGAACGATTTTTGCATTACAAGTTTACAAATTTTCTTTCTCTTGTTACAGGAGCGCCGCAAGTTTTAAGGCATTCGATAAAACCCGAAATAAGGGTGGAGAAAGGTGAAAATGCGGACTTAAGGGTGGTCGTTTGTGCTGACCCAAGACCTAGAGTCATGGCTTGGGAATGGGGATCAGTTAGAATGGAAGCTGGATCTACTAAAGGTAATTTTTTTATATCTATCCTTGTTCTTAAATTGGAAGTGAAGCAAAATGTGAACTTTAAAATATAGAGTGATCAAGAATGACTGAATGAAGTTCATTTTGTAACTTTGTAACCTCTGAAATGAGTTTATATTCTCCATATCGACGTACGAGGGTAGCTCCAAAAATACACGGCCTGTCTATGATTCATAATTAAATTTTCATTTTCTGTATAATTCCCCTTTTACGTCCTTTTTGTATCAAATATTCCTTCGGCTTCTTCATGGCCTCATCGTCACCTACAAGTCACCCTTTGTCAAATTATTATTTCTTACCTGGTCTATTAGTGAGCTCCCTGGCTGCTGTAGGGAATATGTCTTTAGTAACCCACACCGGAACCCATCCACCGTCGTCCGGTAGATGTGCCGAGCTCCGGTTCGGCGGATGTTGGAGATCAGAAGATCAAATCTTCCAGTTTCTGCATCCTTTGCGCAGGGCTGGACTATTGAAACCGTTGTTCCATAGAGGAGTGACTGGAGTTGTAGAGCTGGGATTATGATCCACATTGCCACCAACAGCCACAGTGAAGACTCCCTTCTTCAGTGATCTGAGACATAGTACACTTTCTTCAAGGATGACAGAAGCAAATCTATTCTTAATGGTCATTACCTTTTTATAAGACAGACTTAGTCCAAGATGATGTATAAAGGGTTTGCTTCGCCTTTCAGAATGTTCTTTTAGGCCAAGGTACGTAAGAAGGGAAAGCTCAGGAACATTTCTTTTGCGAAGGTCGTCCATTTTGCGAGGAATTAACTGTGAGATTGTTAGATCCTCTTGTTTAGGCTCCTTTTCTGGCTTCGAGCTCCTTAGCATCATCCGTCCGTGATATAGGTCCTCGTACTGTGCAACAATTTGTCATGAGTAGTATAGCAAGGCCGAAACTAATCCAAAAAGTCTCAAGAAAAGTTACTAAACCGCTAACGTGGGCTATGTAGTAAAAGTAGGTCATCGAAGGACACTGAGACTGTTTAGTCGTTTACCTGTTTAGCTGTTTAGCTAAACTTACGGGTTCAACGACCCCAAAAATTAGGTTATGGGTTCAATGACCACAAGCTCGACGACCCCTAAATGGTTAAACAGCTAAACAGGTAAACGGCTAAACAACTAAACGGTTAAACGGCTAAACAGCTAAACAGGTAAACGGCTAAACAGCTAAACAGATAAACGGTGGAACAGTCTCGGTATCTTTCGATGACCTACTTTTACTACATAACCCACGTGAGCGGTTTCGTAACTTTTGTAGTGACTTTTTGGATTAGTTTCGGCCTTGCTATACTACTGTCATGGCTTCGACCAAACATGATATAGCATGACCGATGGCATTTAGCGTCAATAGCAATAAGATCCCCTTCGCTCAAACGGCCAAGCAACTTTCCATCTTCCAAGTCTGTAGCCATAACACGTAACTTGTTGTGTATATCGTACGTCTTTGTCTGCATGTTCACCAGTTTCTCTGTTGTTGGTTTGTCACAGAAGATACAGAGAGCTCTGTCGCTGGTGGAGGGTTGCGGACGTGGGGTGGCAGCGCTAGCCCTTCCAGCTTTCTGTGCACGAACAAGTTTGTGTGTCGCAAACTTCAGTCGACATTTTTTGTTGTGCCAGTGGACCTTTTTACGATCAAGTCTTCATCACTCATACCACAAAGATGATAATATTCGTCTGAGAGGCTATCAAACTTCCTAAATGTTCGAATGCTCTGAAGGAATGGAACAAATGAAAACTATGATCCACCAATACGATCAAACATACAAAGGAGAGGTTCAGAACTTGTTGGAGACCGACATATAAAACACAAATCATAATTAACCACAGACATCACTGTTCCAGTCAATCTCAAACTTATTGAATAAACAAACAAAATATTCACACAGCCAATTTCTTACAAACTAACGCAGCGCAGAACAAACGCAGACCAAGTTACGCCCGGCTGCGTTAAAAAATCTAGCGTAGCGTTAGCATCGACGCAACGCACATGCTGTGTTCACTGTCATAGACTCGCGTGGTTTAAGCTGTGCGAGCGCCACGTCATTACGAAGCAGAGACGTCAGATCGCATGGACTGAGGAATAGAATTCAAGAGAATTTTCTGAGCTTTAATTTGATATATCGAACACTCTAAGGTAACTATCACATAACCAGCTCATTGGATAAGATGCCTCATTTACCTCTTTTGTCAGCGTCAATCAGGAATTGCGACTTACGTAAATAGAGCACTGTGCACCGCGCCGTAGTCGTGCAACAAAACGCGCAACTCGCGTCAGTTAATATGGGCTACTAGGATTGTGTTTGCATCACTAAAGAAACAGAAATATATATAATAAAAATTTTACTAAAACTTAAATTATAACGCCTGATTTATTGACCATGAGTTTGGACGTCCGACTGTGCTTTTACGTCCTTGAAAAGTAATATTCTCGCCCACTTTTGTCGACTAGTACATTATAAACCTTTCATCCGGTGATTATCCTTTCAATTGGATCATCGGCTCCCTTTTGTAATAGGGAGTCATAGTCCCATCGGCCATGACGGTTTTCTGCAACATATCCGCATAGTTTTCTCCATAATGCTCCAAAGAGGATCCAGTATATTTCTATTGCCAGGAAAAACATAGATAAAAACAGTGGTTAAACAAGAAATACACTTATGGTTTCTAACCATGCATTGGTGAATCTACACTGAACTGGTAGTTGAAATTGAAGTCCACGTGACTGCAAAAAACGGCACTTATTATACTTCTTTCACAAAATCTTAAGTACACAAAATTTAAGAAGATTGACCTCTTCACAATTGTTCATAATCAGATACCATCATTTAATAAAAGTTCGCAGAATAAATGTTAGTGTTCAAATTTTTCTTCTATTAATTTAAATGTCATTATTACTAAAAACACTCGTGGAGGTAATTTTACCCACTTGGTGAACTGCTGTTCAAATAATCAAGGAACTGCTGCTTATATGAGTCGACGACCGTTACCACTACTTGAGAGTCTTTGTTTTGCACTTACACCATCTACTAAAATTATGGAAATTGAATACGTTTGGAGGAACTCGTTTTTATAAACAATTTTACGTCAAACATTAGAAGACATTGCTATTGGCTTTTCTGTGTCCATGTGCGGAAAATCGCATTATTACAAGATTTTTGGTAAACGATCGATATGGTGACATGGTCCTCGAACCTAATCCAACTGTTTTCCATTCTACCAAATGCAAATTGCATATTCAATAGGTACCTATTATAAATCTACGATACCTTTCAATGTGACAAAGAGACCTTTCTACATCTAATAAAATCGTGTGATGTTCATTCCTTGTACGCCGGTTTCCATTTTCGTCTTTGAGCCGTCAAACTAATACGATTACATTCAATTAATCAACAAGATAGAAACTAACTAGTTTTTTTTCGTTATTGATTGGTACGCCTTAAAATTAATCAAACCTATTTGGCGATACCCTTCCTAGTTACAACTAAAGCGAAATGCAGACTAATCTCTAAATCAATTCCACGAGAATTTGTGTTAATCTTAAGGAGCTTGAGGGCTTAAATTTAAACCCTTAATAATTTGTTGTATTTGTATTGGAGAAAAGTTAAGGCTTAATTCGATTAACAACAATATTTATAAATTTTATTTTTGTTTCTTGAGTTTCTTAACGACTTAAGAAATAATCCTATAAGTGTTTACAAACTCTTACATACCTTTACTTAATGCAAACACTTCTCAATATAAGCTTTATGTTTACTTTCTGTTAGTTAGGGAGGAAATGCTGAACTAAATTCGGATAATCTGTACGACGGAGGGATTCCTTTAGTATAAATATGGCGTCCTTTAAGTTTGTAGACACTTTACTACCGTAAAGTTATAAAAGCATGTGTCGGATTACCTAAACGAGAGTATTTTTCCACCACTTTTAAGGAAAAGTTTATCTTAACTACAACCGTCACTATCTTAAAGGTTGGTTTTTCATTTTTAGGAAGATTTAAAGTCGATGACGTTACTGAAGAGGAAAGGGAAGATTGCTATTCGGCGGCTTTACATATTTCGGACGCTGATTCGGTCGATTCGAGAGCTTATTATTTGGCTGTTGAGAATGACAAAGGAAAGGATAAGCACGCCGTATTACTTTATGTGAATGGTATGTATTGTAGGAATTCGCTTCTTAAATTAGTTAGAAGTTGTTCTGTAATGTTATTTTTATTTGCAGAGCCGATGCAACTGAGTACTCTGGTCACTCTAGCCGCGGGAGCCTTGGGAGCTTTCTTACTACTTATTGGCACTTGTATTTACGCTATCAAAACAGAAAAGTGCTGCTTTTCACGTAAGTATAATTGTTTCAGTTTCTTTCCTCCTTTTTCCCACCAATATATGATGTCGGTCCGGATACGTTTCCGCATCATTCTCACGAATATTCAAAAGTGTAGTCGATTTAGAGGATCATCCCAAAATGATACCGAGGTCGAATGCTGCTATCACTATTTCTTTTAGTTGGGTACGTTATGGTTCTGCTATATTCAACATCGAGTTTATGGAGAATTTTAAGGGTTGCTAAAGAAAAAAAGGGATATAGATGCAAATTAAGATATGCGCTACACTCAAGGTCAATTCTGAGTAACACAGTTACATTACCTACACATTGGTCCTCTTTTCTAGATCTATACGCTAGGTGGCTAGGTGATCCTTAATTGTACTATAACAAGGGTAAACTGCTCCGGGAAACTCTCAAAGCGTACATAGAAATGATTGACAATGGCGGAATTAAATAAGGTAAAGTCCCTTTGTTTTGAAGTACTCAAGCTAGTTCCGTTTTTGAAAAAAACTGTGGCAATTAAATACATGAAAATCTTGTGCTATAAGCAATGTAGGGAAAGGTACAGTAAATGTAAACGACGTTTCCATATCTCAAATATTTATTATTACATTAGAATTGTGTAAAAATTCCGAAATTAATGTTGGATTCAACCTATTAGCCAAGGTAAAGAGAGCCCTTGCTCTTATATGTATACATTTACAAAAAAGCGGTACTTGTTATATGGGTAGCTCGACGTCCTTGGTGTAACAATAGTAAAATTTCATCCTAAAATTAACCTTAACATGGCGACCTACGTGTTACGCTTAAATTCGCGCTAATATAGCTTTCACAATTACCCCTCACTTATTTACATGGCATTAAACATACAAAAATGAAGTATCACAAGTAAATAACAATTATACAATGATTATAGCACGTTAAGAAATGGCTTTACGAGGTAACTTAAATTCGTAATAATTGTCTCTTTAATGTGTTGTCGGACTTCATCTTTTATCGTGCCCTTACAACCGGTGGTAGAATACCTCAATAAGTTGAAAGTTAACCAAATTAGGTTCAAAATAAATAGTAAATTTAAATGAGTGTTCCTCTTCTGAGTATAGGTTCTCTTCATTTCGTCCACCATCAAGTAAGGAGTCGTTAAGTTTCCAAGGGTATAGAAGGACATTGTGACCATCGCATTTATTATACCTTAACAGACTAAACGTTGTACGTTGTACAGGTTCATGGGCCTCGGTCGCTTTATTCACTGTTTTTTGCCAACGTTTTTTAAATTTCAAGGTCTTGTTTTCATTCACCATAGCGATATATAGTGGAGGAGTCACCTGTTTTCCCGTGGGATCATTTTGCAGAAATTACCGCTGCATCCTGTTGCTGGCTGTATTGACCACTGCACTTCGTTCTTTCTTTTTCCCGTCTTTTAAAAACCTTCCGCTAATTAAAAAGGCGTTTTCTATAAAACAATTGGAACGTAGGCCAAGATGATACATCAATCTAACTTAATTCCCATACATCTGAAAAATAACCGAAAAGTGTTCACTCAGCTCCTCACGGCCAAGATAAGCATCCTGTGGTTTGCGATATAAGTGGCGTCTAATAAAACTCTACTGGATTCTGGATTACGATGGGAGGGTGGTCAGAAGTCCACGGGCACATAGGCCACCTATTCGGGCTCTTTGTGTTGCCTCCCTGATTACAAGGTATGTGTTGCGCCGTCTGATCTTCTGTGTAGCATCCTCTACGTCTACAGGATGGTGATTCGACCAAGCCCATGCGGTGCATGTGCTTGTTAAGTTTACAGTGCTCAGAACGTATGCCCACAAGTAGCCGCAGGTTCTTTCTGGATAACCCTGTGCAAAACGCGCCAGGCTGCGAGATGGTCCTCTGAAGGCCTCTCTCGCGTGACGGCATTCTGACATTAAGTTCCACCTAGCCTTATGCTGGGCTTGGATGTCTTGAGTTATTAAGTTGTTTACAGTTGATACTGTAAGTGGAAGAGCCGGCTCTGGACCATAAAACAGTTATTTTGAAGCCAGTCGGGTTAACTTATCGGCTTTTTCATTGCCTGTTGTTCCAGCATGCCCTTTAACCCATACGAGCTCAAGGGTATTGCTGGTTGTCACTTGCTCTAATATTTGGTGAAACTCGGAAACCAGACCGGAGGTGATAAACCTAGTGCCTACAGAGCGGCTCTGCTGTCACTGGAAATTCTGATACTTTTATTCTTTATGCTGTGCATAAGAATTATTCTTGCAATAATCCATGATGTGTCAGCAATGCACGAAGGGGGTCAATGATAATAAATAAAACTACTCAAAACCTCCCCTTAAACAGTGAAATTTAATACGTAATTAAGTTACTTAATTATGTATTAAATTTCACTGTCTAAGAGGAGGTTTTGAGTAGTTTTATTTATTAATTATTCTTGCACTAAGCGTTATTCCTGCTAGTTCTGCCTGATAGACAGTCGAAATTTTGCCTAGTGGTTGGCTGGTATGGAAGTTTAATATTCTGGAATAAATTCCCGTGCCTGTTCCTTCCATTGTTTTAGATCCGTCCGTGAAGATGAATATGTCTGGTTGGGATGCCACTTCCGCATCAGAGAAGGTGCGGTAGTTTTTCCCTAGTACAAATCGAGGGATGAGTGAGTCAGATCGTCCTTCTAGTATAGGCAGTCGCTTGACTGCCTGGCCCAGAATTCCAGAGTGGCCCACCTCAATACTTCTGCTGTTCAGCAACCCTTTATTTTTCAGACGCAAGGCGTCCAGCGTGGGCTGCTCTCTCACGTAGAGACCCAGTGGAGGCAGACCCAGGAGGGCTTCCATGACGGCTGTGGGGGTCGTTCGGATTGCGGCCGTGCACAAAAGGCACGCTAGTCTTTGCACATGGTTAAGAAGTGCTATGGTTGTGGAGATGCTGGTTCTAGGCCACCAGACAATTGCTCCGTAACAGAACAAACCACAGCGGGTACAGCCACAGGAGAGCCTGTACTGCAGCTTCAATTGCTTCGAAGGTTATTTTGTCAAACGCCCCTTCTATGTCTATGAATACTCCCAGGGTGAACTATTTATAGTCCAGCGATCTCTCAATCCTCCCCACGACGGAATGTAGGGCTGATTCTGTGGATCTTCCTGGAGAGTATGCATGTTGATTAGGGTGCAACGGGAATCGTACAAGCGCTGTATCCCTTATATGTCTGTCGCACAATCTTTCAAGTGTCTTAAGGAGAAAAGACATTAGACTGATTGGACGATATGATTTAGGTGTGTAGTAATCGCCTATCCCAGGTTTGGGGATAAAGGCAATTTTTGTCTCCCTCCATTGTTTTGGTTTGTATCTAAAGGCGATACAGCCCGTATAAATTCTCACCAGGTGGACAACAATAACATCCAGTCCCCACTGCAGAAGAGCCGGTATTATGCCCTCCAATCCTGGTGATTAATATGCTGAGAACGTCTTCGCCGCCTAGGTGACCCTTGCCACATCCACTGGGGGTGAAGGGGACCACTTCTGGCTAGATAGAGTGTGGCGTGATGGCGCTCCAGGAAAGTGAACCACTCTGAGCACTTTAGCTGTCTCGGAGAGGTTGTCCGTATAGGAACCATCCTCCCTTCTGAGGCTAGCGGGGTTGTAATATGGATCTTTTGTTAGCATTTTATTTAGGGGCGATGCAGAGGAGGTGGATTCTATGGAGCCGCAAAAACTCCTCCATGTCTCGCTCTCTGACGCCTCCTAATATCCTACTTATATAGCCTTAGGTTTGTCTTGTAGGCCTCCCAATCTGCTGTTTCTTTGGTCTTCCTTGCCTTATTGAACAGTTTGCCGCGCCGAGTATTCTGCGTTTCGAGCGCACTGCACCACCAAGGATGGTTATAGGCTGTCTTAGCAGTTCTCAGAGGACATTCCTGTTCAAATGACTCTATAATAGAGTCGAAAAGAAGATTCAGTTCGTGCTGTAAGTTGACAGAACGCGAGAGACGTCTCCCAGAAGGGTGCTCCCCTAAGGTTTTCTCCAAGGAGATGTTTTTAAGGGAGAATATCCGTTACCAAGGGCGTCACCACAGGGGGGGGCAGCAAGTAGGGGCAGTTCCACCCCCCAAGAGATTCAAAAAAATGTAACTAAATGCAAAGCTACCACCATTAATAAACCAAAGGAAATTAAGGCCATTCAGTTGATTTGCTTTACCGATCAATACCACATGTCAAAACTCGAATGAATTCACTAAGTACAATACACCAGCAGAATAAAACTCTTATTCAATTACTATGTATGACTGCACGTAAATCCCATTTGATGCCACGCGTTGTGGCCCCTGGGAGTTGCAACGTATTAAAAATCTTAATAGCGAACGTACAGGAATTAAAAACACCACCTCTACTCCTCCCTGTCATTGATTAGTCGTCTTCCATAACACGCAGTAGTTCGGTAGAGTTACTCATTGTAATTTTGCAGTGTTTCCTGTGGCTCTATGAGCAAAGAAGATACCATGGGCAATGGTGGGTTATTTTAACTTTTGGATAATGGAGCTTTTAATAAATTATTAAGCTAGTCAAGCGTATTTACCCAGTCCTGTACTTGCAACATTTAACTTCACTAGTTTTCCTAAAGTCAGTGACTGCTAGAGGAAAAGTACGTGAATCGATGTGATGGGCAACGAAACTTATTAAAAATAATTTAGTCCACGTTTCAGAGCGATGAACAATCCTGGATTGGAGTTATATCTAATTTTTTTTATTATAACACTATCGTAGTAAAGTTTAGATTACTTTCAGCGTATATGTCAACCATTCAACGTACCATAAAAAATCCGTCTCTAAAAGAATTTTATTCTCCCTTTGGGAATTTCGAAATACTCGACAGAGAGGTGTTCAAAATGCTACAGATAAAAACCAGTATAGATAATGGGTACATAAGCCGTTGACGACATTTTTATGTGAGCTCGAAAAATATATTTAATATCACTCGTTCTCGCCAAGATATTCCTTATCACTTTTCCTGTTACCTATTTATCTACAGTCATATAAAAATAATAAACACTTGATTATGTGCGAGAAAAAAAGTTTATTTTTTTCTCTCTTTGCTTAGCCGAAATTTTATTCGAGCGGATTTAAATAACTAAGTTACTGGTAATTTTCTGCTTCTACAGCTTAAGGCAACGCTCTTCCGGAACATATAGATTTTTCGTGGTTTAAATATTAAAAAGTTTGAACTTTAGTTTTACTTTGAAGTTGAAGCTTGTAGGCTTTAAAATTCAAATGTTATCGATTCATCAAGGAAAAAAATATGATGGTAATTTCCCTTAATACAATTTCCAACATAAATATGAATTTATTACAAAATCGCGTTGTAAGCATAATCGATATACATAGTGTAAATATCGGTTTGTCACGTAAAGGGTTATAGGTAACTATACGGGGTAGCATAAAGTTTTTGCAATTTAATTAAATTCGATATTAGTATGCGCCTTTTACTAAATATATACGCACACAAAGTTCAACTTACAACAAACTTTGCAATACCGACCTTATTTTAGTGCAAAGTTTGTTTGTTCATCAGTTTCCCTTGGCAAAGAAAAAATCCAATTTGGTCTTTGTTTCGTCGGTGTATTTTGTACGGTTGGTAATTGAAATATAATCTACAAAAAAGTCTGAAAATACAAACTCGAATTATACTGAACGATTTTTAAAATGGGATTCGCAGCCTAGCCTATAATAACGGTTTACTCATTCTGCAATATCCATTAAAGCCTCTAGAGCAGCGTAAAAATTTGAAATCAATTACTGCACAGAACAAAACAAATTGTGATGATACGAGTGCATTTAAAAAGTACAATTTACTATTTTTCAAAATACTTTTCCGACTATCAGGCAACAAGTTGTTACGACAAGAATTGGGTCGTAACGAAATTTAAAAGGAGCGATGGCCGCAGTAGCTCAGTGCTAGTAGGCAGGTGGTCGTAGGTTAGCTGCAATGAGCGAATAACGTTAAAATTGGGGTAGAAAAATACGTAAATCTAAGTAAAACCAAAGGGCGCCACGAAATTCTTCGAGAAAATAGAGCTGCTAATCCGAATTACGAAGGTATTAACAGTTATAGTAATAGCGATGGCAATTCTGAATATAATTCTGAAAGAGAACGGGGTAGTTTGAGCAATAAATAGAAAATAATGAAAATATGCAAATAAAATATGTAACAAAGTGGCAGATTTTATAAATACAAAAAAAGGTTGTTTATACAAATAAATATTGAATTCAGTAGCTCAAAATACGGGATCTCAATTACCTTTAAATGAACCAAAATAGCAAATAAACTGATTTGAGTGACGTTAAATCAGCAAGCAAAAATATTGGGGAAACAATCGAAAGTTTACAAGGTAGTAATTGTAATGATAAATCAAAAATTTACCTTACTTATCTTCACAGGATCCTTATGCATAAGTTTCCGTTGAAAAGTACCTTAAACAAGAGTAATAACACACAAAAAATGACAAATCACTAGCTTGTAGTTCGGGGATCGGATACCAAATATTGTTTAGTTCAATCTTCAAAATAGTTACGTTAAATTCAAACAAAAGAATCAAGGTAATTAGATGATAACAAATTAATCTTGTACAATTAAAAATTAAATTAGCAAATGGGTAAACTATAATAATTTAGAAAGATAAAAAGTTATAGCCGAAATACTACGGTAAAGTTACGTTATAGCAAGAGCAAATAAAGCAAATTTATAATATCAAAAAGGTAGAATTAAAGTTAAAATCCATTTTACTAGCGACGGTATAAATAGTAGAATTTGATTAATCCAGAATCCGTCGGAAGTCGGAATAGCGTCGATCGGGGATAGAGCAGTGGTTTTCCACGATCTTCACGTCGGAGTAATGAAGAAAAAGAAAAGTACGGCTATATAGATGGCGATGTTTTATCTTCATCAAAAAAGCATGGAGTTATGTAGAAAATAAAGGAAATTTTGGTAGGTACGAGAAATGTAAACGCAGTTAGTATTGCAAGTCACGTACCCAGCCAGTAATTAATTTAAAATAGTAAAGCAGTCAGATAAAAACGACTTACGGAATCCTCTTCTCAACCTATGACATAGATCAATGTGCCGTTAGTTTAATATCACTCACTCGAGAATTACTTCTAAATTACTAAAACATAGAACTATATACTAGCGGATAACCTATAAGAACCGCTGTACATTGTACATAATTGATAACTAAAGAACGAATGATAGGAAAGTAGTCTCGTTTCGTCCCTGGGTGAAATGTTGACTTTTCCACTTTGTTACGTTCAAACTCCAGATGTCGTTTTTATCTTACCGAGTATGGCGGTGGTGGGAGCATCCCGTGTAAAGTAGTAATCAATACATAAAGAAACGTGTCCAATTTGTACCAGTAAAAAAAATGTAAAAGATTTTGCCGAAAGTAATCATCATCGCAACCTAAGGCACAGAACAATGTGTAGAATTTATTCCGATTAGCTTAATATCGCTCGCTCGAGAACTACTTCTAAATAAGTAAAACAGTAGCATTTACATGGCCTTATATAATAGCGGATAACCTGTACATGATCGCTCAAGAACTTGTAAATAGAATAGAATAGAAATTACAAATTCGTAAATGTAAGACCGGCATGCGCATAGATATTTGTTGGAAATTATTGATCCATTTCACACGCAAGCGCAGTAGTATTGCTTGTAAATATCGATCGTGTTTTGACATTTTCGCTACTTATTGCTAGTATTTATCTATTGAATTTTTCCACAATTTAGTGACTTGCAGTCATTATGTTATAGCTTTTCTTACTTATTTAGTAATACTCTCTTATAGGGGAAAAGTTGAAACGGCTTGGTGCAGGCTTGTCTGACTCATTATATTACGAAAGGATTAGCACAGGCATACCTTCGCTAATTCACTCGTCATCATTATTACCAAAAGGATATTTATTTTTGTTTTAATGCAAATTATAACCTAAAGGTTATTAGTTTTCTCCTCTTTTGATTATATAATTATTGCAGAATATAAAGTCATCCCTTCTCGTCGTGCAGTACACAGAAGTAATCAATTTTTCTACGTGAATGATTTAAATAGTAATTCGGGTAGTAATAACCTCTTTCGTGCAGTACCTACCTTCGTACCGGTAATCAACCCTTCCCTTTCCCCCTTCCCTTTCCCCCTCCCTTTCCCCCTCGCTTTCCCCTTCCCTTCCCCCTTTCATTTCTCCTTCCCCTTCTCTTTCCCCTTACCTTTTCCCCTTTACCCCTTACTTGACACTTCCCCAACGCTTGAGCCTTGAACTAATGCTCTATTTGCAACATATGTATTTTAAAGATTGCGGAAGTAAATACAAGATGGAGGCGAATATGGCGGGATTTCCATACTTTTATTTTTCTAAACTAATGGTTTTTTTATAAATTATAAAAACGCTAACGCATTACAACAACAAATTTTTAAGACAACAATTTTAACATTCGCTCTATAATAAAATAAAATAAGAGTTTATTTTTACTGACAGTCGGAATCAGAAAACTCAATCACATTACAAAGAAATAAAAGAAAGGTCACAATAATAATTGAAAATCTCCCAAATAAAAGCACTTCTATTACAAGATTAATTAGAACGTTCTCCTTTCCTAAAGAATTTGAAATAAAAAGATGGGATAAACTATTCCTATTTAGGAACAGATTCCCGTGAAGGGAGACGACAGTTTTGATTTAATTTTTTTTTAATTAGTAAGTAACTTTGAGAAACTTTCAGTTGTTTACTACTATGTTCCTTTTTTCTTTATGGCATTTACGTGTTAGAGTACCTTATTGACTCAGCAGGAACAGCAGTCTCGTGCGCCCCACATTTCCCAACCCTTCTGTTCTTACAAGATATATAGTTTATTACTTTAATACAATATAGTTTTCAGATACAAGATACACGTGTCATTCATTTTTAAATTATTTCATTCACTTCCTTTCCATTTTGTATTCTTCCAATCGCTTTTATGTGTAGCTTTCGGAGCTCTTAAATCTACTTGCAACGTTCGAATTTAATCAAATAAACGTTTCGTTTATTACTTTCAAATTTATGTTGTTGGTGATCTAAAAAACAGTGCAGTTACACAATTGGCCGGAATTTATTATTTTAATCCACATATTAATGTGGTGAAGGTAACATTACATTTTGCACTGTTCTTAATACTACGATGACCATAGGTATGCGTGAGTCTTATTTCGCCAAGTATTTAAGAATCTAACGAATTGGAAGGAAGGATGGGACTGAAGTAAGCTGACTGTTATACTCAATAGCATTACACGAATCTAAGAAAAGAATGAATTATTTTTCTGCAATCATTCAGGTTTATAATACGTTGCAATTCCCAGAGTGTGTGATATCAATCAGGATGTAATATAGTCATACATTGTAATTGAATAAGTGTTGTTTTGAGGTGAATAATTGTGTTTGTTTGTGTGTATTAGTATAATATAATTAGAATTAGGCTGGCACCCTAAGCCAAAATTCTACCCTGGTGTGAATGTTAGGATCTGTTACAGTCAAGATATCACTTGAAAGGTTGTGGCAGACACCACCAAAATACTTTAAATAAATAAATATCAAAAAGAAAGGGAAATGGAGTCCCTGACGAGAATCGCTCAAGTTAAAAACAATTCAGAGTAAAATCTTAACCTAGATTGGAAGGCAAATGGAAGTAAGTGACATTGATTAAATATTCTAGAGGGTTTCCTGTAGCCCTTTTTCCCTCCTTGTAATCAGCGAAAGCCCAGAACTAATTTCAAATTTTGTGGAGGTTAATGTAATCTTTGAGCACATTTAGTATTGATCATTACATTACTTTCTATACCTCTACTTAGTTTGAGTGGTCAACCCTTGGTTGAAGTTATTAAAATTGATTCTTTTCCATCTCTTGTGTTTTAATTATATTTACCCAATCGACCCTCATAAAAACATCGTCCACACATCCTCGAGCAACGTAGAGTCCTACCACTTGACAGATTTGTAATTTGACGGTCACATGCCTTAAGGTTTCAGATAGTTGACGAAAGAGTTTGTTGCAGTTTCCAGTTGCGCGGTCGTTTTCTAGGCTGGTCTGGATATGCTATATAGTAAAGGGACACCAAATTACACAACAACAGCAGGGAACGGAGTGACGAGCACTACAACAAAGACTTGACAGTAATAACATTTGTTGTGTCGTTGTGTGACTAGTATTTCTAAATATACAACCTAAAGTTCTATTAGCCTGGATAGATTCCGGATTACGATGGGAAGGTAGTCAGAAGTCCACGAGCACATAGCGCCCTTTATGCTACCTCCCTTATAACAGTCGTGCGACCCCACAACGTCACTCAAGTCATCCCATCTATTAGCCCTAGCGACTACATCACAGACATGCGAGTTGAAAGACATATCATTACTAAACGCGACACCTCGAGATCACTAACTTTATCAACTATTTTTAAACTTTACCCCAACAAAAACAATGTACTTATAGTTAGCAAGGAAATTAAGTTATGAGATCTGCTAAAGGAGAGAATAAAACCTTTACTCAAGTTAAGCTTGTCAAATATTGTCAAAAATATTTTTTTTTATTTTTTAATATTATAGATTTTAAGATCATCGGCGAACAACAGAATCATACAGTAGGTACCACAAAATAAATTTAAAATCTTAAATAAATATATTGAACAAGTGGGGACCCATATGGGTCCTTGCGGGACGCCAGATGATGAAAGAAACTGATCAGGAAAGGAAGACGTTACTAACAAACCATTGAAAATAAAGGAATTATAAATTTTAAAAGTTGCGTCAATATCCTTCATTAGGAATGTTTAAGTTTGTGGCGACATGTTTCGGGAATCTATTATTGTAATTACCTCATGTTCCTAGTTGATAAGTTGTTTGTTACTTTTATTGGTACGTTAGTACGATAACCCTGTTATTTTCAGATCTTAACCTATAAGTATTTAACTCGACAATGTAAACTTTAAATTCATCAAATTACGCCACAGGCTTGAAAATGGGAATAGTAGATTCCCGAAACATGTCGCCACAAACTTAAACATTCCTACGATTAAACAATTAAGGGGTAGGTTGCGAGTCTTTAATTTTTCTACAACTTTATCCTGCATTAGTTATAAATTAAATTTTCCTTTTCGAATTTTTTCAGAATTCCTCATTTATGTTGTAGTGCTCGTTTTCGTCGCGTCCATCTGGTCCCATTAATGTTCTGGTTTTCCTTTTCCTGTTTATTTTCAGGGTAATTATTTACAATCCGGGGCGATGCACCAAGTTGCTTCAACAGGAGAGTATTACTAGACAACTAAGAAAAGCTACAAAATAATGATTGCAAGTCACTAAATTGTTTGAAAACTCGCATAAATAAATAATAGCAACTAATAGCAAAATGTCAAAACTTGGCGTATTTGTCTATAGGTGGCGTTATCTTAAATATGCAATTAATACCGTTCGGTAACATTAAAAAGGATCGATATTTACAAGCAATACTATATTGCGCATGCGTGTGAAATGGATCAGTAATTTCCAACAAATATTTATGCGCATGTCGGTCTTACGATTACGTTGTATTTTTCTTTTTTCAAAGAAATCATGAATTGTGCAATTTTCGTTGACCTTTATTTCCCTTTTATACGTTGTCCACCCACTTTTGCGTATTTTACAAGTTCTTGAGTTATCGATTATGCACAGCGGCTCGTACAGGTTATTAAATTAATTGAACAAGCTGCGTTAGGTACTAAAAGGTACCAATTAAGTGCGTTTAATAGTGTCACTACAGTGAAATAAAAGCGTAAATACGTTTTAATAAATAATATTTGATCTGCGTGTAATAACAGATGTGCATTTAAGGTGTTTAAGTGCGAATGAACTGAAGTCAGGCTAATTATTAGCATTATTAAAAATAAAAGGAGGAACCACGCAAAGTAAAACGTGTGAGTATCCTAAATATAAAATCAAACCGAACGTTATCAGAGGGCAACCGAAATCAGCTGATCGCCTTGTCGTTTACCTAGCCCAAGGTTTATTTAACAGCTGTGTAGTATACAGTGTGTGTAAAAACTCGCGTGCAAGCTTCACGTAACGTTGTTCCTCCAATAAAAGTAATGTAAAATCTTTGTATAAGGCCATGTAAATGCCACTGTTTTACTTATTTAGAAGTTGTTCTCGAGCGAGCGATATTAAGCTAATGGGAATAAATTCTACACATTGTTCTGTGCCTTAGGTTGAGATGACGATTACTTTCGGTAAAATCTTTTTGATTTTTTTACTGGTAAAAAGTAGACACGTTTCTTTACGTATTGATTATTACTTTACACGGGATCCTCCCACGACCGACACTCAGTAAGATAAAAACGACATCTGGAGTTTGAACGTGACAAAGTGGAAAAGTCAACAGTAGATATATAAGGGGGGTTGTGATCCAAAAAGGCACTAGATTCTAGTAACTTTTTGGCAGGACTGGTTACTAGAAAAGTCACTAGAGTTTCAAGGCCACGCTCCTGGTTAGCAACTTGGGTAAGCGTTTGCGGTTATTCCATAATGATAATGTTCATACAGAACTACATTAACTATTATTATTATGTACTTCGATTGTTATCGATACTCAGGCCAAGCCTGGTTAACTAATCGCACGGATCGATATCAAGTAACGATTAGTCCTACTAATACATATATCTATACAATATAAATTTGAAGTTGCTGTTAAAAAGTGAACATACTAAATACTATACACATATTATGTTCATTAAATTAAATGACGTTGATAAAACCAACGCTGATCACATTTTAGATAATGTATTTGTTTGAGAAGCCTCGGTGTATTTGATCCCAATTTGTAAAAGCCACGTCCCTCTTTCCGCGAAGGCATTAACATGAACGCAGCGTCGCGCATCAATAACAAAAAGAGACCCTATATTCCCAGGCTTCTCCGTTGGCGTCACTTATTCGTGACTTAATGACTTTTTATAGAAAAGAAAAAATGAACATAATATGTATGTTTTGAAAAAGTGTTATGGTTATTGTGTAAGCGTTTTTTGTTGTTTAGCTCGACGCATAGGTTGCATTCGAGTGGGTAATGTGTTGTTTGTGTTTTGTGTTAATTGCGAATTCTTATACTGTGAGTATATTGTGTGTTTACGTTTGAGTGCATGAGAACGAGTCAGAGGTGTTACATGAGTGATTGTTGAAGTATTATTATTATTATTATTATTCTGGGGGTGGTCCCGATAGGTTCCCGCACTGCGACCTTTTGGTCTATTGTGCTCTCCGGTGTTGTCTACCCTTCAAGAATACCTGTATCTTTCACAAAGTCCAGGATTTTAGTAGGGCGAATCTTCGTTACTTCCTCTTGTGTAATTTTTTCATTTCCAAGTAGGAGTTCCCTTGCCTTTATGAATGCCTCACATTGGCAAATGACGTGATAGGGCGTTTCATCTGCCTCACCACAACCCCTGCATGTCGGGCTTTCAGTCAGTCCCATGTTGTGCAGGTGTTTGTTCATGCGACAGTGGCCGTTAACTAAACTCAATTACACGTATTTTATGTTTCAGGAAAATCCAAGACCCAATTTCGTGGAAAAACACAGATTTGGGTCTGAACTTGACTAAAACAGATTTGGTTCGCAACTTAACTAAGTTGGGGTCTGAACTTGACCAAAACAGATTTGGTTCGAAACTTAACTAAATTGGGGTCTGAACTTGACTAAAGAAGATTTGGTTCGAAATTTAACTAAACTTGGGACTGAACTTGACTAAACCAGATTTGTTTCTGAACTTAACTAAATTCATGCCCCGCCCCTCCACTAAGATTTATGTTTTAACGGCGAGCGAAGGATGGTGCTAATTTCATTCTTCAGTTCTTCATTTTGCTTTGCTATCAAGGTATTCATTGTTATAATTTATATATATATTGTTACCTATCAATAAAAAAATACACACTCTGTACATACAAACCAAAAAAAATATTTCTGATGCACGGTAAAACAACAACTTTAATTAGCAAAAACTTCACTACTACCTTAGCCAAGTTGCAAACCAGGGGCGTGGCCTTGAAAATCTAGTGACTTTTCTAGTAACCAGCCCTGCCAAAACGTTACTAGAATCTAGTGACTTTTTGGATCAGAACCCCCCTTATATATCTACTGTCAACGCTTCGCCCCTGGACGAAACGAGGCTGCTTCCCTATCATTCGTAAAATTTTTACCCGAAATTGGGATGGACCCGGATACTATAAACTGTTACCACGACGGAGTTAGACCGGATTCGAATCCCTTTGTCACCTTTTCTCTCCCGATGCCGACTTAGTTTCCCACAATGAGTACTCGGGGATAATAACAGGCTAAGGAGCACAAAACTTGCCACACTGTCTCGGGGGGGGGGGGGGGGGGGGGGGGGTCAATTAAATGTCTCTAACACACCTTGCATAGGTAAAGATACAAATTTATAGAAAAAGAGTGTTTTAGTCACTCATTAAATCAATTTCAGAAATACTCTGTATAAACGCAAAAGCGACGATGTTACTAATTCAGTTCCTCCGTAATATTTGTACATTTTATACCCGCTCGTTATTTTTCAAAATGACGCGCGGAAGCTTCTTTAGAAGCTTTATACTCGACTATGAATCTCCACGGATTTGTGCATTAAAAAGCTTTGTAAGTTAGATGAGTAAATGAATTTAGTGCAAATTGCACTTTAATCCCCTTTAAACTACTTAACAGACAGCCATTCAAAATGGCGTTCATTTTACCGTACATAATAATCCGAAGCGGGAAGCTTTTGATTAGGGCTAAAATTTTAATGTTGTAACCACTCTCATTAACTATCGTTAATTAATAAGCATGTACATCATAATAGCCAGAACGGCAATAAAGAAAAAAACTTTATGCGCGCTTTGAAAGTAAACAGAGTTTAACCATTTATTAGTTTAACAAACAGAAGCTTCGTTAGTATATCACGTTTAGTAGTAAAACAGGTAAATTTTACGAGCTTTAGTAAAGTTTTGTAGTGTCCAAAGCGTATAGCGGTTCTAAAAGTTTTTAAACGAAAATTTACGATTTTCCTACTTATTTTAAAATGAACGCTTTATTGTCCTGTTTGTGGCAAATTTCAATTTCCTTTGTACTGATGAGAGAATTTGGGATTGAATCGGTCCTAATTTTGATCTCCAAAATTAATTTTACACGAAACACAAAAAAAAACATGCTCGACTTACGTTGCGTCCATCTGCTTTAACTGAATATTTAATACAGACTAAAACTGTTGTTTTTTTTATACGGAGTTTGTTTTGTTTAATTAAAATATACGAGTGGTGAATTATATCTATCAAGAAAAAAAGGTAGATTGAATTAAAAAAAAAAGTTGGTTTCTTCGTGGGGCGTTGAGCGAGCAAAGAGGGGGACGGTCGGTAATATTGTAAAATGACGTAGTTTCTTTTAGTAAAATTAAGCCTTGGCCTTTTGTGAGGGTTTTAAATGATAATAACGACGACGGCGGCGCGGCGGTATAAGTGTAAGGTTTTTAATTAAGCGATTTTGTAAGATTATCAACTTCCACTTTGCACCCGACGCTTTCAGTTAATATAGGAAGAAGTCTTTTAGTGTGTTAATTATAAGTTGGATGTCTTGTAGCGTTTAAGGCAGTATTTAATCTCCTGTAAACCTTAATGCCGCCTTTACAATTACAAGGCAGTAACGTGTTATACAACCTTAACCTTTAACAATAGCGGTTCTACAAAAATAAACTTAATGTCATGTATAAATTCACCTCGTCATAAAACTTAAGAAATTGTCTCAACAGTTACGTCCTAAAAACCTTCCCCTTTGTAAAACACCGCAGTCAAATCAATACTTTTTGGATACTTGCGTCACTAACATAAAATCAAATCTTCCCAGTTATTGAACTTTTTTGATCATTAATCGGATTCACATCATTCGTACTCGCAATAATGTCATAGCGTTACATAATTAATTAGAGAGCGTTATTTTCCTGGTAGGCTTCATAATAATCCACTCATTATGAACTTTCTTGGCGCAAAAAATTCAACATTTCACGCAGTGCTTTAGTTGAAAAACAATATCTGGGGGGAGCTCACCTTCATTTCAACAGCATCCATATGGGTTGATACTGCATACATAGTCTATTATGAAAGTAATGCGCATGATTTTATTCTAACGCGACTAATCATGGCAGCGCGGTAAATCGGGCAATGTGGTGGGGGTCTGCCCTTCCAAGGCAGCCAGTCGCCAGTTTGCTCCGAGCAGTGGGAGCGGAAGACGTCCCTGCGCATGAAGTGTGTTAGTTCGACTTTGTAACACGGCGCAATGGAGCGTTTGCTTGAATAGCGATACGCCGCCACATTTTGTATGAAGCTCGCAAAGAATGCAACCAAAACATTCAAGGACACCTGAATGTCAAGGTCACAGTCCGGGAGATGGAACAAGGCGTTGAAAGAGGGCGGGGAGGAGGTCGCCGACGAACCCCGTTCTGGAAACCCAACAACGGCCAGAACCGACGAAAACGTGGATCGTGTGCGTTCCGACCGTCGATTGAACATCAAGCAAATTGCTGACATCCTACACATCTCCACATTTACGGTACATTGGATAGTAACCGATAATCTGCGAATGCGTAAGGTCTGCGCGAAGCTTATGCGGAAAGTGTTGACGGAAGATCAGAAAAAACTTCGAGTTTTGCGCTGTCAAGAATTGTTGGAATTGATTTTTCTTAACTCTATAGTAACCAGAGACGAATCCTGGATGTTCGAGTACGACCCAGAATCGATCCGGTAGAGTAGTGATTGGCACACAAAATCATCCCCCACCCAAAGAAAGCTCGAATGAGCAAGTCTCGCATCAAAACGGTGCTCATTGTCTTCTTTGATGCCCGAGGAATCGTCCAGTTCAGTTTGTACCGCAGGAAGAAACTGTCAACTCATCCTTTTACCTGGAACTGCTCAGGAGATTGAAACGCCGGGTAGCGCGCGTGAGGTCTGACATTAAAGAGACGGTCAGGCTCCACCATGACCATGCCCCCAGCCACACGTCTTTCATGGTTACCAACTTCCTGCCTCCCCCATCCCCCTTACAGCCCCGACTAGGCTCTGTGCGACTTTTTTGTTTCCACGACTGAAGAAAAAATTGAAAAGAAGACCGTGGAAAACATCCAAAAGAATGTTACAACGTTCCTGAGAGACATTTCGGTCGAGGACTTTCAGGGTGCCTTCCAGGCGTGCCAGACACGTCTCCGCAAGTGTATTGATGCAGCCTCAATAAATCTATTTTTCCCAGAAAATGCGCATTACTTTTATAATGGACACTGTATATTCCCTTCATTCGATTCTGGCTTCCTAATGTCTCGGTTGCTAATCTCCTACCTCCCTCAACCAGTATATCATATAAGGAACTGATTTGAATTTCTTAACTGGAAGTCCAACGCCAATGGAATAAACTGAAATTGTAGCCGTTTTTACATATATTTACTATTAGGGTTTACATGTCTGGCCAAGGTGTAAAATAAATCATCATAGCAATTACCACAGACAGGTAGCTATGGAGGTGTTCCCCTGACAAGTGAATTACTTGGTACAGTGGCGGAACTACAATGACGCAGACCCCGCGCTCGGAGGGACCCCGTTTTTGAGAAATTTTGGGTAGCGATTGGAAATGGTTTTTCCTATTTCACCAATTAGAACCGAACGTAGAACCGAACGTATGCAGGCCCTTCATTCGGCTCGTGTCAACATCGGCTCTGCCTGATCCACTTTAATTTCGGTGATCAGTGGCAACAATGGCGCAAGCTCGTTCGATGCG
This sequence comes from Pyrocoelia pectoralis, assembly GCA_036250285.1. Taxonomy (NCBI): domain Eukaryota; kingdom Metazoa; phylum Arthropoda; class Insecta; order Coleoptera; family Lampyridae; genus Pyrocoelia; species Pyrocoelia pectoralis. Next base: position 22,507,183 of record CM070081.1, on the reverse strand, counting down.
TGTTTATGTTTGTTACGAGTGGTAACGTAGGCGAAGGTTTCGGTGTAACACGCCGCCGCCGCCGCGCAGGAACCATATTATCATAGCATAGGCACCATAAACAAATGAGACACATCTCTGGGCCCCAGAAACGTGGCCCTGTTTTTAGGGTTCCACCCAAAACCTCTTATTAAAAAAAATGCAAAAGTAAGCTTTTCCTTTTATTTTACAAAATGTATAAATAAATGTTAAAACTTTTTTTGTAATTGTGGAAATGGGATTCAAAGACCCCAATATTATTTTTCGAGGGGGGGGGGGGCGAAATTTTGAAGATACGCCACTGACTTGATATATAAAAACCAAATATACTACTCAGCGCTCTTCCACATGATCAGGGTGTTCGTCCGTCCAAGAGATCGCCCGTCAGCCGGATAAGTAGCAATACACAGTGAATCATAGGCTCTTTCACACCTTCCGTGCACGGATTAATCTCCGCCCGGGGAAAAAAATGGTCGGATGTAGGTACCCGCTAGAATTCACGGAGTTCGGACGGAAAATCGCTCGGACTGCATGCTAGCGAACTACAGTATATCATGAATGCGTTCACATGACCCGGGTGTTGTGTTCGATTGCTTGGCAAGCAGAAGTACAGAACAGCACTACGAGGTCCGGATAATGGCCGGGCGCTCGTGTGAAGAGAGTACCGGATGCCGCCCGTCCGGGCGATCTCTCGGACGAACGAACACCCTGACCATGTGAAAGAGCGCTGGTGTTCGTCCGTCCGAGAGATCGCCCGTCAACCGGATAAGTAGCAATACACAGTGAATCATAGGCTCTTTCACACCTTCCGTGCACGGGTTAATCTTCGTCCGGGGGAAAAAGTGGTCGGCTGTACCCACTAGAATTCACGGAGCTCGGACGGAAAATCGCTCGGACTGCATGCTAGCGAACTACAGTATATCATGAATGCATTCACATGACCCAGGTGTTTTGTTCGATTGCTCGGCAAACTGAAGTACAGAACAGGACCACGAGGTCCGGATAATTGCGGACGCTCGTGTGAAGAGAGCACCAGATGTCGCCCGTTCGGGCGATCTCTCGGACGGACGAACACCCTGACCATGTGAAAGAGCGCTAAGACATCTTATTTTATTTAAATTTGACAATGAAAGTTACAATTACAAATTTCTATCAAATTTAACAGGCCTGCGACATCTAGTACATTTACTGCATGGTGTCCACTACAGTGGACATAGATAAAATGGTCTATTTCAGCTACCATTCGATACTTTTTTTTCAACATCGCGATTAGGTGACTAATAATAATTGATACGCCATCTCAAGGGATGTTTTCGCATATGTTACATAGATGTCCAGAGTCGGATTTACCATAAGGCTAGAAAGGCTATAGCCTAGGGCGGCACATTTTAGGGGGCGGCAAATGTTGGAGTTAATTAAGTAAAATTAAATAATAAAATGACATCTAGACAAATTCAAATCATATGAAACAAGTATCATAAGGCGCGAATTCTTATAGAATTCCAATTTCAACCAACTTCAAATCGGTAATTAATTATGGCATATACGATATAAAATATATAATATGTAATACTACCTCCCCTCCCCCCAGACACAAGCACCAAATCAGTCATTGTTTTTCTTTCCACCCTTAAGGGAGATGGGAGCAGAGAGGGTGCCGGACAATTAGTACCTAAATCACGAAAAAATCTTGGAGGGAAAAAAAGTAAAAAAGATCGTTCTTCTGAGGACACGTGCAATTTTCCCCCTTTCCATTCCTAAGAAAGGGTTTGCAGTTGGGGGTGAAATTTACAATTTGAAAATAGTTTTTTATGGAGAATCCAAAAGTGCAATAAAAAATAGGTGTTCCCATTTAAGTTTTCAAAACTGGCCCCCGATCCACCCTACAGGGGGGTGAGGGTGATGTTTACCTATCATGACTGAATAGCTTTCAAAAAATGAAGGAAACGTGTTTTTCCTTCTTGTAAATGGATGTGTCGTTCTCGAGATATTCAAGGGTATACAGTGTGTCCCCGGATGGAGATGACAAGAGGAAAAAAATTTTTATTATTGATTTTACGACAAAAAGTCATTTTTTATAAAAAGTTCTGCTTGTTGAGTAGATAAATTCACCATCAGAAAATTTGAGATTAAATGTACAGAATGTCCACAAATTAAGATAACATGAAAATGCTTCAACAGAACAGTATCATTTATTGCATTTTAGGGTTTCCTGTTAACAGAAAAAGTTCTTTAAGAACATAAAATTAGTAAAAATACAAACTCTTAAGTGTAAAATTTGAGTATTATGATTGTATGTTGATAAGTTTAATTGAGATAACGTGTTATCTGGATGTTTAGAATTTTAGTTTATTCTAAGTTATCTTCTGTTTGAGTTCATGTAAACCTTTTCAACCGAACCTTTTGTAAAGGAGTTTTTAGCTCCTATATACAATAATAGTATATTATTCATCGAGCGTATAATGATGGCTATTATTCACGAGGTAAGTTTATGGCCACGAGCCGCAGGCGAGTGGCATAAATTACCGAGAGAATAATAGCCATTATACGCGAGTAGAATACTATACTTTATTCACGACTATAAATGTTAATTCAATTTAAATATTTATTTGAAAATTCTCTAATTGACTGTATTGGACGGTTCTTAAAGAACTTTTTCTGTTAACAGGAAACTCTAAAATGCAATAAATGATACTGTTCTGTTGAAGTATTTTCATGTTATCTTAATTTGTGGATATTCTGTACATTTAATCTCAAATTTTCTGATGGTGAATTTATCTAGGTACTCAACAAGCAGAACTTTTTATAAAGAATGACTTTTTGTCGTAAAATCAATAATAATTTTTTTTTCCTCTTGTTAACTACCTCCGGGGACACACTGTATATTTTGACTTTAATGGCGTCGCGACGGTGAACGGGTGATCCGATCAAAAAATTTACAAAAGATTTGGAATCAGCAAAGAATTCCTTATAAGATGACACCACTTCCAGCTTTCTAAACCCTGTAACACCGCGCAAGGCACAGGCACAGGCGACGAATTTAGTAACCAACTTTTTGAAGTTGGTTGAAAATACAATATTTTAGTTTGTGAGTATATCAAATATTGTTTAACAGCAGTAGAAACAAAAAGCGAAAATAATCGTAGATGAGGGGCGGCAAAATATTTCCAGCCTAGGGGCGGCAAATTCGTAAATCCGCCTCTGTAGATGGCAGCGTAGTGTCCTCTTTCAGCGTCTACTTCAATGGAGTGTATGGATTTTAGATCAAATTTTCGAAAATAAAATAATGACCTATCCACTGACATGGATTCAATGCGCGACAGGGTTAAACAAAGCGTTCAATTTTTCCTCGTGAATATAGTGCAATAGAGAGATTCTTTAATATGGTTCTATGATGAAAATTTTCCCATCCAACAATTCGTGATAATAAATTTCTATTTTCATTTAACCAACCCTTGCCTAAACGTTTCTGAATAAAAATGTACATATTAAAACACACACTAATCCATTTTGCGTATCTTCTCCGTAGAGACTTTTGAGATGAAATTGCATTTTGTGCTGTATTAATTAAATTACTATACTCAACTTTGAGGAGCTTAAATTTTCAGGTTATTAAAATTTTAAAATTCTCTCTCGAAACGAAGAAGATAAAACAAAATTCCCTTGTTACATGTTGATATACCGAATGTGGATGTCATCCCCTACGACTTCAATATTGCATCCGCAACTTTTTAATTAATTTTTTTATTTTTCAGGTAAAGGCGATTTCAAGCCAACAGATTTAGATAGGTAAGTTTTATGCGCGATTCGAAAAAAAACCTCCTCGTGGGGCACAATCGATACATCAATTACCTGTAATTACTAGCTGATACTGCAATGATTTACTAATTAGTTCCTTCAGCTGCCAATATTTATGTGCGTTTATCATGCGATCCTCTTTATCTGATAGACCATCCTTTTACGGAAGTATGCAGTATAATTTGTATCTTTATCGTTCTTACTGCAACTATTAAAACTTTCTTTATCAACAGGGAAAAAAAACTTTCACGTAAAAGGGAAAGGAAAACCCTATCATACAGTAACACGCAAGAACTTCTTAGTTATTCCGATCACAATTTGATGCTTGCACAATGTGAATAGATTTTCGAAATTTTTTCCATTTATTCTTAAATTGAATCTTGACTCATTGCCATTGTTAGAAAGTTACGATTTTCAATTATCCTAGATTGATTTTTTTATTCTTTAATTGGAATCTCGTTTACGTTTAAATATTTAATGATAGTCCATTAAACTCAAGTTTGTAAGTTCGTTTTACAGAGTTGTGGTTCGTTATTATATTAAGTGGAGTTACGAATTAACAGCACAAACGATAATTTTAACACAAAAAGTTAGTATTTTACTTGTGCCGGTTTGTGCTTAGAGAAAACGTGTTTATACCACCCCCTTTTTCATAAAAATTCGGCATACAAGACGGCGTGCCAACTTCACATCTAGGACGTCATTTGAAAGCACAAAAGAAACAAATGATGCAGTTTCCCATTACTCTAGACATTTTTGTCGTTATGCACTTACCGGCAGCCCTTAAAATTACGAAAGGTTGCGTGTTAACTTCATACGTATCAAATTGCGTACAACAAAATAATGTGAGGTTGACACGGTACCATTCATAGTGCTTGTACGTTAAAAAAAGTTTTTGTTTTTTCTTGCTTTTTGGGCATGATTTCTGAACTGTAGGTTGGCTGCTTAAATGGTACCTATATTTTTTGCAGCAGGTTACAAGTACCACTTACCTTCATTCTACTTTTGAATTTTATTCTTGTACACAATGATGTCAAAATACCTTAAAGGTTTAGGGGTTATTTGACCATTAAATTTACTGGACTTCATTTGCCCCAACAATCAGGTAAAATTTACCGTTTTCAACCTTATTCACAAAACAACACAAATTTGCTGCTAAAAAAGGTTACCAAAATCAAAAGTTCGCAAAAAAGGCAGTGAATATTCTTAAATTTATCACTAATTAAATTCCACCCTTTTTCCTGATTGTCTACACAAACACAGGATTCGATTCTGGATTACGATGGGAGGATAGTCAGAAGTCCACGCGCACATAGGCCACCTATTCGGGCCCTTTGTGCTACCACTCTAATTAGAGTCGCCCGACTACGCAACGTCACTCAAGCCATCCCACACGTGAGGTAAACCTAAGGATGCTGGAAGGGGAGCGGCTCTAATCGTAGCCATGTCCGGCCAGACATGGATTGTCTTAATTCGACAAGTACGGGACATGCACAAAGTTTGTGGTACGCCGTCTCGTCGTCTGTGTAGCATCCTCTACAGGATGGTGATTCAACCCAGCCCATCCGCATGGGCACAACGCAACCTGTACGAAAATTGTACGGCACTCTCTCGTTGGAGAGTGCGACTTTGAAAGGTCAACGCAAATTACAGTTGTTCGGTTGGATAACTCCCCGTAAAGCAGGTTAAAGCTCCCATCAAGAATTACTCGCAGAAAATATACCGAACGTTTTGAAAGCTAACTAACCGTGAAATTGGATAAATTCGTATAAATAACTCTTTGAAAGATGTTTGAATAGAGCAGAGGTACCAGAAGAATGTCTATACAAGGTGTGTAAATTAAGTAATGAAACTAATGAGACAATTTTTTTATTCGAATAGAATTGTCGCGTTGTTGACGCCGCTTTGCTATTTTTCATGAACAGAATATATTTACACACGGGGTACATAAACATAAGAGTAAGTAAGTACATGAACATAAATATAAATATTAAATGCATGAAATGGAATAACAGATTATTAACGAAAATGAACAATTTATTCTAAACAAGAACTTGAACGTAAAGTTATGGCGTGTATGTACGTAACACATTTCCTTCTGGGATCCAGCGGATGCAGGGGTTGTCTTGGAGGGTCCGCATAACAGGGCCTGCTGTCGAGCTCAATCGGTACCAATCTCCACCGCGGCCTCTCGGTCGACGTTGGCGGCAAAGTTGAGACGATGGATAGTACCGGCGATCGATGCGGTGTACTGTACCGTGACTGCTTATCCTAGCCGTGCTTTTATCAACGTCGGCGTAGGATAGTTGACCCTTTGTCCATGCTATTATCAACGTCGGACAGGGGGTCCTTGATCCTTTCGTGCTATTATCAGAGCGCGCGCACGCTTTTATACCCATTTGAGCGGGCGTGTCTACCGTGCTTATGTTTAGGTGAATTCTCATTGGCGCTTGTACTTGGCGTGGGGAAATAGTGTCAGCCAACCGCGCTTCGGGTGTCTCCTGCGGCTTCGTGTACGTACGTGGATGCTCGTTATCCCTACAGAATTATAATTCAATGTTGTCTCCCTCAAAATAACCTCCTTGGGAAGCCGCACACACCGCTGGAGATGGTTCTTCCAATCCTCATAGCAGTGCTGGAACTCGGATACTGGAATAGCCTTCAGCTGGTAGGTTACAGTCGTTTGAATGTTTTCGAGTGTCCCAAAATGAGTTCCCTCGACGTGATTTTTCACTCTCGGGAAGAGGAAAAGTCACAAGGACTCAAGTCGGAGCAACAAGGAAGCAGAGGACTCACAGGAATATTTTTACTGGCGAAAAACTCGTTTACTAACATTGCTGTGTGACAAGGCGCATTATCGTGATGCGACACCCAGTTGTTCTTGATGTTTCGTCTCACACGAATGACCCTTTTTTGACGTTTTTTATTCATCGTTTGGCTATCGAAAAAACAAATGCATGTGACCTTGGAGTTGCGCATTCTTACTTTTTTGGGTCTTGGAGAGGTTGAAGTGTGCCACTCCATGCTCTGGCGCTTGGTTTCCGGATTGTACTCAAGCATCCAAGACTTGTCACCAGTAATCACACGTTCCAGTCAAGACACCTCCTGATGTCCTCTTGATCTTGCGAAAGGTTTTTTGAAATAACTTTTGTGCAGATTTTTTTTATCCCCAATTCATTGGTCAAAATCTGATGAACGGTGGTGTGAGTCAAATTCAACTCTTTCCCCATCGTACTGACTGGCAACCGACGATCTGAACGCACAAGATCCCGGATTCTTTTGACACTTTCATCGGTTCATGAAAACCTTACGCTTCGGTATCGACTCTCTTCCTTAAACCACCTAAAAACCTAGTCCCTTGACAAAACACTGTCCCCGTAGACTCGCTGAAGTTTTGCAAAAGTTTCCGTTGCACTGTGCACAAGCCTGAAACGAAACCTGATAGCACACCGTTACTTCCACGACTACGGACAACGAAATGACTTTAGCAAGTTCAAACTCGTACTGAAGGCTTATCACATGTTCACATGCGCCTCCTCCACGTCCCACGTCCCAAATATCGCCAGATCGAACGCTACGTTGTCAGTCTCATTACTTAATTTGCACACCTATTTACAGGGCCATAGGAGTAATATCACCCATTAGGGGGCTATACTCTCGAATTTTGAAAACCCACCTCGCGTAAAATATTGACAATAAACAAACAGAAGAACAAGCGGGTTTTCGCGGCGAGAATAGCGCAATAGAAACACCCACGTACCGCTCATGGATCTTGAAAATGCATGCGACAGTGTGCTCATTATAAGATTGTGGAGAGAAATGGATGTTAACAAACCTCTGATTAAAGCTGCTCAGAAATACTACTACCATAACTCGGCAAGAAGTAAAGTAAGAAACGAAATAACCGCTTCGCAACAAAAAAAGCCAAAAACACCTTAACAGAGCCCCATTGAAATGTGTCAGATACTGTAAAAACATGGGACTGACAGTAGGAAACGACATTCTGTTAACACAATTTCTTGCAAGTAGCCGAACAGTAACTGCCGAAGATGAAGAAGACATAAGTTACATGGTAAAAAACTACAAGAATAATATGAAGATACGCGACTTACGAAAGTTAAATGACCTTCAAATACTTCACTAGGTCACCAACGGAGAGAACTTAGCCATGACACAAACCTTACTGACCTTGACTTACTGTTTAGTGTATGCAACAACCGCTTAACCTTTAAAAATACTTTACAAGGTCACAGAAGAAGAGTGACCTTGAAATGATCCAGGATCGGCGCTATATGACTACTAATGTTAGCCAAATAGTCATTTCATTGTTTAGTACTCGAAGATCTACGTAGTTCCACAAAAAAATTTAAAGTGTATTTACTGCATCCCTTTTTCCTTTCCGTCTTCTTGTATAATTACACAAAGTTTCGACGCGTCTTCGTTATTTTGCGCTACTACCTATAAAGCTCGATAGTTTTATGTGTAATCAACCAACTTCAAAAAGTTGGTTACTACATTCGTCCGGATGTCTGTCTCTGTGTGTCTGTGCGTTGGTCGATGTTAGAGGGCTTAGAAAGCTGGAAGTGGTGTCATCTTATAGGAAATTCTTTACTGATTCCAAATCGCTGGTAAATTTTTTGATCGGATCAGCCGTTCACCGTCGGGACGCCATTAAAGTCAAAATATACACCCTTGAATATCTCGAGAACGACACGTCCAATTACATAAAGAAAGAAATACTTATTTTTTAGTTTATTTTTTGAAACCTATTGAGTCATGATACGTAAACATCACCCTCGCCCCCCTGTGGAGTGCAGCGGGGGTGAGTTTTCAAAACTTAAATGGGAACACCTATTTTTTATTACACTTTTGGATTCTCCATAAAAAACGATCCTCAAATTGCAAATTTCGCCCCCAACTGCAACCCCTTTTTTGGGGGTGGAAAGAGGGAAAATTGCACGCCCGCACGATCTTTTCTACTTTTTTTTCTCTAACATTTTTTTGTGATTTACAAATTGTCCGTCACCCTCTCCACTCCCATCTCCCTTGAGGGTGGAAAGAAAAACAGTGACTCATTTGTGCAGAATCCGGCGTGCTTGCGTCTGAGGGAGGGGGGGGGGGTTAGTTATATACATATTTAGTTATCTACAGATTTAAAGTTGGTTGAAATTAAAATTCTATAAGAATTTGCACCTTTTGATACTTGTTTTAAATTCAATTCGTCTATATTTTATGACTTAACAATAACGTCTGATATTTCTTTCAGAGTATATCCACATTTCAATACTTTCTTCCGTTGAAATTTGCAGCATTTTCAATCATATTATCATTTTCGTGTTGCGTGTTCTCATCTAAACCTAATTGTGCCCCTTCTACTTTTTTTGGCTTTCATTACATGCGGACGGAAACTTATTTTTAAAAGAGTATTTTAAGGCATTTGTGCATCGCTGGACCTAAATAACTTTCTTCACAATTCATTACCTTTAACGAAAATCGTAGTTTAGTATGTATACTAACCGGAGTAGGTCGGTATATACATCCAAGTGGGCCATTTCGTTACATTATATAGTCACTACAAAGAAGGTTCCGCCGAAAATTGGACGGCACATGAAAAATGGTTGCAGAGAATGAAATTATTGTCAAGCATCAATATTTTACCTCGGGAATTCTAGATGGCATAGGGAAGAATACATTCGAATAACAAAGAAATCAATGATGTTTTATATATTTTGTCACTTAAACGATAAAATATGAAGATGGTTATCACACTAAAAGCTTTTAACAATAATTTTCCTTTTTTAAAATCCATAAATGGTAATGTATATGGTAATACACGTATTTTTCCATTTACATTATACACTTGAAATCGTTTGCAAATTTATTAAACCAATTTTAAAAGTAGTAACATTAAGAGAAAAGTAGTACTCCGTTCACAAATTGTGGGGATGAGTATATATTGTCCTGGTTAACTAAAATATCGAATTTTACGATCCAATCTGTTAAAACGTTTGTCTTTATTCTGTTTTTACGCCATTTTCCCCGAGAATTGCGGAATATCTAATTTATACTTTTACTCCCAAAAACGAATTCTAGTGTATTGATTCAACAATTTTTTTTTCTTTTTTGTTTTGCGGACGAGTGCAAGCTTTTGTCTTTGAATATTGTATACTTACGTCGGTGAAATAACGAAAACTTGCTCGCGGCATGTTTATATTGGTAGTGCTTTCTTATCGTACATATTTTGATAAGGGAACAAAAGAACCGGTTTGTGTTACTCTAAGGAATTTTACTTTCTTTATCTATATTATATTTTTCGCCGTTATTGTTGATTTGCCATCGAAAATATAAATGTTCTCGTTTACGGTTCGGCGAGATACTCGACGTAACCAATTCGTACGGGTTGGCAATTACTAAATTAATTTTATCACGTGTTTATAACGAATTTTATTTTTCAGTGAGAAGCTTGACATAGAAAAAAATTCAACCGGTCCAGGAGGTATACCGGCTGATGCAATATATACAACAACACCTAGAGGCGGACGAGGGCATAATAGTCCGGAAGCGATGAAGGTACGTCTCGCCGCCATGGTGCTGCAACCCCCAACTAGAGTGTAGCACTGCACCTTCAGGCCGGAGCGCGGACGACCCGCCACGGTTATCGAATATGAGTGTTAACTGTTTTGAAATTAATCGAAAGACAATTATAATGTTACCATTCTCTAAATTTAACTTTTTTATTATAAATCGAAACTTATAGACTTAATCGAGCCACATATTGCGAGTCCCCATTTTGTATTTCAATTTATTTCAAATCGTCGCTGTTGCCCCCAAATATTTAAAACTTCTAAACGAATTTATCTCACTCAATTTACAGAAACAAAATGTTTTTTGTAGCACTTCGTAAATTATAATTTTGTTTCCACGAAGATGGAGTGGAGAAAATTGAATTTAATCGGCGTGGTGGCAGCGATGTTTTTTTCTAGTTTTTTTATTTAATTTTCAAAACAGCTTTCACGTATATCACTGCCATTTGAAAGATGTTTGACCACAAATTTTTGCACTGAAAGCTTTATATTTCTGTGTGTGTTTTTTTTTGCTTTAAATAATTTAGATTTATAACTAACAGCTACGTAGGGACCTACGTGGCTGTTCGTGTCAGATTTTAGTGAAAAATTATTAGTGTGCGCACTTTTGTGTTTTTGTGTTCATTTCCCGGCACCTTCAACGTTTGGAAATTACATAGGATGTGGTGCTTCCTTCAACCCGCCCGCCCCCTATCTAACTTTGACAATAAAGTAGTATGTAAACTACCGATTGCATGTACAGATTAATCTCTATTTTTTCAATTAGTTTATTGTGTCACTTCAGCTGAATTACTAACATATCTAATCATAAGTATTTGTGGTATTAGATTTGTGTAAGATAGTATGAATCATCATCACACTAACGCACCTTTCGCACTTTTTTTTGTAAATGAGCACTAAGCACCTAACACTTGCCTGATGTAGATTAGAAGAACCCAAATGTTCTCAAAAAAGACCGTTTGGGTTTAACACGTAAAGTAGAGCAGATTGTCGCGAGGAACATCTGCTTTATTTTAGTCACACTGTACATATCACTGACACTAGTATTTCTACACAGACTCCCGTCCTGAGCACATTTTCAAACCACCTCACTTGATTCTAATCCTGTGGTGTGGCCTGTCGTCGTCGAAGATCGTCATTAATTCATTTCGCTCATATTATTGTAGACTTACTAATGCGGGAACTTACAAAAGTGAATTAATTTGTAAATTTCCGCATTCATTTTTAACAAACTAACACGGTCTAACATAATGCTGTAAATATAGCCTACAACACACACATTCAAAGGTAGAAGTAGTTTAGAAGATCATCGAAGGGAAGAAAATATCTACTCGGGCCTTAACTCAACTGTCCGACAATATAGATCCCAAACGGTACCAAAAAACTACTTCGAATCTGATGATATTGAAAATGGTTTAAAGTTTCGACATGGTGACGGTAAATATCATAGTTATCATAAATATCATTCAATTCGAAAACCGACTGATATTGATGACGGGGAAAACTTTTCCAATTTTAGCACAATGGCGGCCAGAACTTATAGGTCGTCTTTACCGACTGATAGTAAATATGATCGTCGATCGTCCTTGCAGAATAGTAAAAAATATTGTAAAAATAAACCGAGACCGAAACCCTTACAGATTGGCGAACACGAACAGTACTATAATCACATTTTTCCTATTAATCCAAAAGTTTCCAATAGAAATTCACGTAATACCGACTTGTACTTTCAACCTAATACTTTAGATCGTGCCGAACTGTAAATATTTAACTTATTATGTACAACTTCCCCTTTCGCCCCTTTTTGACTCTTACAGATGTGTATATATTACTGTTATTTTGACTGTCAAAAGAAAGGCTCGTCAAAACGTAATGGCGTTTTGATCAGTCAAAACTAACCTAATTTTACGTACTTAATTAACAATATTAACTAACCAGCGGAGGAGGTACCAGTGTGGATTTTTTTTAAATCTAAGGTTGCCCACTCTCGATACCCCAGCTGCTGTTTTATACCAAATATTAGTAACTAGCCTAGTAATATACATTATATAAAAAAAAAAGAATGATAGTAAATCTATTAGAATATTATTAATTAAATAATTTATAATTGAATGTGATGTTACAATAAGAAAAAAATCAAATGTACTTTAAATTCATTACGTGCTTTAAATGTAAAGAGGAAAAGGACTTTTATGTAATGTTATTCAGATTCTATTACTATTATTATTAATCGTTCATTTTTAAAACACAAATGAAATGCGAATATTTAATGTTTGTGACGAAGACGAATTAATAATTATTAACAACGTTTGTTTTTTTTTAGAATATATTTAGATATCTTAGAAATTATTTTACATGTGAAGATTATGTGTTTTTCATTAAACATTATTACATATGAGTCTTCCAATATCCTTCCATTCAGCTTTATTTGGTGACTAATTACGATATAGGTAAGTAAAAACAATTAGATTCACATTCTTTCATGCCCAACCGTCCAAAATGGAAATTACATTCGAGACAGCTATAGTACTCAACTGCTGTAACATGTTTGGGCACCTGAATGAACTATAACGAAGAATCCGTATGATTTAGTCCTACAGGTAAGTGGGAACTCATCTTAGCCAAAAACTGTCATAATGATTACAAATGGATATAATTGTTAGACTATTATAAACTATAAGTAGATATTTATAATGGTAAATATAATTTGTGAGCATTTATCCTAATTTCTTCGAACAGCTCAATGTTATCCAACCTTTCCGTCCTCAAGTTGGCCAATGAAGCGATGTATATTTTTTTAAACTATGTAGCTAATACAGTTTGGGAAACCGCTAAAGCCGATTATTGAAATTACTAATGCATTTTTCTTAAACAACTTAATTTATAATAGTATGCCAAGCAGTGCAACTACTAGTGCCCATAGTTTATGGATCGCGAGTGCTGTTGCATGTAATGAAAAATATGCTTCCGAAGTCACTGGTTGTTGCCACTGAGATCATCAGCTTGAAACCTCCGGTAAACACGACGGTCGACGGATTGCAAAATGCAACATGCCTACTTTCTCTCATTTTAGTAGTTTCATTACTTCTTGTCACACGAAATTCCTTCACAACGAAACTAATATAAAAAATAACACAACGGTCATTAACAATAAATTATACACAAGCGCTTTATCTCCATTAACCCTCAAAATGTCCACAGTTAGTTTCCCTTATCAACTTGTAGGACCAGAATATTAAATTTTTCCGTCAAAGGTAACAATATACAGATTGTCACAAATTTAACAATAGTGAATCACTTACAATGTAAGAGTTTACTCGACCCTTACTCGTCAAACGTTCTATACTGAATACTAAAGTGAAAACAGTTCGCGTATCCAACCAATCTTGCTATCAGTGAACTCTATGTTATATAGTTCACTGCTTGCTATAGGTATACCACATGTTTTATTTATACATATACTTTCATTTCTATAAGTTTGTTTGATAATATACGAGAGAATAAACGCGGTGTATTCACTAAAATAAAACTTTAGTAGAGGAAAGTGAGCGAAAGTCACCCAAGTCGGGCCCCCATTTACTTTTTGGGATCCAAAAATTTGAAGATTCAACATATGGACGTTACAATACCTGCATTGCAAACTGTAAACAATTAATTCTGATATAATATACGTTCGACAAAAATTTGAAACAAAGACTTGTGTTTTAGAAATTTGGAAAAAACTTGGGACATGCATTGTTTGGATTTTAGAAAAGGGGCTCCTATAGTGGGGCCCCTACCTAAATACTCGTAAAAAATCAAAAGTGAACGGAAGTGAAACATTGTTTTTATTTTTCCAATTAGCGACAGAAGTCACAGATGTAAGTGTCTGTTTCGGCGCCGCCGCATTCGACGTGAGCCCACATAGAGCACATCAAACACATTACCAGTGCTCTCCGCTTGTGTTTTCTAAAAACTTTACACAGCAGAAAATACACTCCACGTCATCACTGGCTGGTGCCGATTCCCCCGGAGGAAGTTCCAATTTAGATGATTCGCCTGAGGAAATTTCACCAGTCTCTTCTTCACTGCTTGATGTCTCCTCAGCTAGCTTGAGACGTCTTTTGGCTTCCTCTTGCTTTGTGCTCCTCGAAGCTGTCCTTGGAACAGATTTTGTTTTTGATCCACGTCCTCGACTTGTTGAAGGCTTTTTGGTGGGTGGCTTGCTTGCTCTGCTTCCAATAGACTGCTCCAAGTCAGCCTTATACGGCGAAGAAGTTATGATTTGAGATTTGGAGGCCTTTCGCCCTCTCGTCGAAATCTTTTTCTTAACTTGGAGAATTGGCGCTATTTCAAATGGACTCACATGACAAGACTTTGATGTCCCTATATTTGTGTGGATTCCGGAGTGACGGGAGGGATCGTCTTCTGGCTTTGTCCACATGAAGACGTCGATGGAATAGGTGATTCACAGATTTCCTGGATATCATTGCTTGAGATGCTGGTGTCCACTAGCTCTTCATCAGTTCCTTTTCGCATCTTGCTGGCCTCTTCAATAAATTCATTGTCGGTGAATTTGTTTCTATCTAAGGGATAGATGCCAGTTATTCGGAAGCCGTTGATTGAGATCTGAGCAGTCTGGCACTTGATGTATGCTTTTCCAAACAATTCCATCACATCAAAAGCACTTACGGCGCGATCGTTATGACGCAGCCACTGTCTAATCTCTTCACTGTAATATATTTTCAGAGGACCCATAAATGTTCGGTTGAGGGGCTGCATCTTATGCGGAGAATGCGCTGGAAGCGAGAGGATGGTGATATGGTTTCTTCTAGCCAAATCTATCAAATCGATGTTTTGTGTGTGGCTGTAATGGCCATCCAGAAGTAGCAACACCGGCTTATCCTAGGTGGGCTTAACAAACTGTACGAAGTGTTGGAACCACTACTATCGGAGTAAAAATGCAAGGCGTCTGACTTTAAGTGATCATAACAAAAAAACTGAGGGGTGAAATTTCTTCATTTTTGGGCAGTACATTAGTCATTTATATATGTTTAACATGTGTAAAAAGCAAAATGCTAGAATCAGTTGTTTAACTTTTATTTTAATTAACAGCAATAAAAACGCTGTATGTAGTATTTTCCTGGCTGACGGTCAGTTTTAACTTATCATAAAATTGTTATTGTTTCATAAATTGTTACCAAATTTACAAATGTTGTAGCACACATACTTCTGAAAGTCGACAGCCAATAAATATTGATTATTCATATGATTAACTGGTTTTATAAGCCCTAACCGAAAATGTGCTATTTCGCAATTTACGGAAGTTAAAGAAAAAATTCTTGTTTTAAATGCTAAATTTGATATTACTTAAATCTAACTGCATTATTCTCTTATTGAAAATAAAATTTGTTTTCTTGTAATTCCAAGTAAAATGTGTTGTTTATCGCGAAAGCAAGACGCACATATTTCCGCGAGAGGTAATCTACCACATCGTAAGCAGCGAGCGGCAACCCACAACAATGTGATTATTCTTTTGCATTGTACAAAACCATGCGCTTTACAGCAATAGTGTACGACAACAGCTGCCCCGCGCGGCCGCGCTTCTCCCCTCCAACTGGTGCATGCATCCTTTTTTCAAAATTTCTTTAAAAAAAAACGATGTATAATGACATTATTTTTGTGAATCGTGTTAGACCACAGTATAATTGCTTTAACCTTGTTATGTTACTGTCAAATTGTTAATATCGAACGTTCAGGTATTGAGTTACATAAGATGTCGTTTTTTCATTATAGCTTTAAGACTAATAAACCAATTGGCCTCAAAAGCATCTCACATTGACAAAAAAGTATACATTTTTCAAATATATAAGTATCTACCACTCAGTTTCAATAATATAGCCGTAATTAATTTTTAAAGTGGAGCGCTTGTGCGATTTGAGTCATAATTAGCGCTTTTTCTCACATACACTGATACAGAAAATTAACGATGTGTTGCAAAAATCTAAAACTGTACACCTTTTTGTAGGAATAAATGATCTTTTAAATGCACTTTATTTCATTAAATTATGATTGCTAATTACTGAGATACAAGCTTCTAAAGTCAGAGGCCTTGCATTTTTACTCCGATAGTAGGTGAATATATTATGTTGGTCTGGATCCAGCCTGAGGGGTGAGTAGCAAAAATTGCTCCGGGTGGAGCTCCTTTTTGGAGTTGGACATTCATATTTTTTCTAGGGAAGATCACAAGAGGAGGAACAAGTGTTCCTGCAGCATTCATACATTCGACAATTGTAATTAATGATCCACGCTCAGCAGATGTCAAAGAAACGATTTGCCTTTTACCTTGGAGACCAACTACTCTTGCCACTTTCGACTGCACAATTGAGATCCCACTCTTGTCGACGTTGAATATTCTATCCGGAGTGTATTTTCCTTTCTCGTAGAGGTCCATAAGGTGATTGAAGAAGACTTCCACGTTTTCTTTGCTAAACCCTGGCGCTCTAGAATAAGATGTTCTGGTAGGCTTTCTTTCGGAGAGCTGTGCTTGGTGGCGTTTAAGAAACAGCACTTTCTTCCAGCCATATCGTCACCAAAAGGATGCTTGAGATTGTTTCTTACTGCCAGTTGTAAAGCCATTCTTCGCAGGTCTGCACGCGTTAGTCCAAAACACGATGCCTCCATAGCAAGACAATATTCAACCAACTCATTTTCCAGCGCTGCATTTAAAACAGTGGGTCTTCCAATTTTTGTGCGCGAAGCTTCCATAGGGCTGCCGTATTTTGCCTTTGCCAGTCTTTGAAGAGTGGATCGGGGCACATTAAATGTTTTGCTTGCTTTTTTCAGGCCAAGTTTTCTCGCTCTAAGAACTTCAATGGCTTTGGTTGTCATCTGATGACCAAATTCTTGATTTTTTTTTGGCATCTTTTCGCGTTTCAATCTGAAAAAAGGGATAAACAAAATATGATTGATGATAATTTAGAAGAATTGAGCATAAAAAACACAGGGCTCACATAAGAGGCCCGCTTTAGGCACATCTAGGGGTCCGACTTGAGCGCGATCGTGTTTGTTTATCTTGGGGTTTCTTTATGTCTTGGGGTTGTTTTTTTTTGTTCGAACAATCAACCAAGCCTTCTACACCATAAACTGATCAATCATTTCATGTACTTCAAAAATACTATTAATTTTATTTTTTTAAAATCGGCCAGAAAGTAGTACTTTCCGGATTATTTTTAGGCCAGAAAATGTCATTTTATCGGACCGAGCCGGAAAGTGATTGTGATAGTCCCGTAAAAGTTTTACCGGACTCATTTTTACTTTACCGGACTCATTTTTACTTTCCGGCCTAGAATGGTCAATTGTTCTGCCCGTTTCTGGCCGATTTTTAAAAAAATATTGTACGTAATACGTCCCAAAAGTGCTTTTACTGGACTCGCAGGCTTGCAGGACTGGGGCTCGTCCTGTAATTTGCCTACTTGTCCAGTAAAAGATCACTTTCGGAACTTGTTACGTAAACTACTATTACTTACCTGTCAAACTTCGTTCGCAAAAAGACAAACACGAACACACGAAAAAGTTTCCCAGAACGACAAGAATTTGTTTGAACTTTTACAACTGTCAACCGTGACCATTGAATAAAGAATAGAGAGGAAGGAAAGTATCGTATCATTGCTGCATAAAAATTAGTTACGGAAGTTCAGCCATTTGTACACGACTGTTGAGTCACCTTTGTTTGCATTTTGGTCGTGTTGACAGTTGACCATAACCTGCAAAATTTGAAATATTCATTTGTTGATTGTTACAGTCACTGAACTCCAATTAGAGTTATTAATATGGCAGTTGTTTCTGTCAATTTCTATGTAACAGGAAACATGTTAGTAGCCATTTTGCCACCACTTTGATTTCAAGGTCGAGTTCATATACTCCTTCCTCTCTATTCTTTATTCAATGACCGTGACAGATTAAAACTGACGGTGGAGACATCTGTCGAGGCGCATCCAAAACTATCAGATGCAGGCGATTTTGTGGATATAGAGATCTACATATGAAAATAAAGTGAAGGGCCCGCTTAAAGGCAGGGGCCCGAATTTGGTGACTTTCCTAAACGTTTCCCGTTGCAAAAAAAAAGTTGAAGGCACTCAACATCGATGATGATCTTAAAACACAATGTTCTCCACGTCAGATTCTTTGACCCGTTTAATTATAACCATACCCTCAATGCACAATGTCCATCGTGGCGTCCGCTGTGTGGTGCGTAGCGCCATCCTGCTGGAACCACATGTCGTTTACCTCCATATCGTTCAATTTGGGTCAAGAGAAATCGGTTATCATCGTTCTGTAGCGCTCGTCGTTGATGGCTGCACCAGCGTCGTTTTCAAAAAAGTACGGACCAATGACACCTGCGGATTAAAATCCCCACCAAACGGTAACTTTTTGTGAATGCATTTTACCACCTGGTAAACCTCCAGTGGGTTGCCGCAATTGCGCTTGTTGATCAAAAAATGCGTCTCGTCACTGAAGATGATTTTTCGGCCAAATTTGGGATCCTCTACCAAACAAACAAACGGGGTTCTCTATGCTCATTACTTTTGAGCTCCTGGCTCAGTTGTAGCCTCAAGTCCCAACACACTTTTACGAACCGCTTCAATGGTCTCGGCCGATCTCGCGCCCCTTTGACTAATTGTTTCCAGTCGTCTCGAATTTGTCCACCAAACGTTGGGGAGTCGGCTTTGAAAGGCCACCGCGTCTGCCGCAAAACGGGTGCAACGCGCGCAACGTTTGCACTAACAGGCACTCATTTTGATAATAAAGTTTCATCATTTGGATGTGCTGGGCAATCATGTAATTGCCATGGCGATTTGGCAGCAAATTAGATAAATACACCAAAACAACATGACCGCCATAGGCTGCCAACATCGACCCGCCTCAATTGCAAAACCCTTTACTTTCGTATCACTCGTTCTTCAATACCTTCTTGAGCTTTCCTTCGTTTTCCGTAATGCTCCTCATCTACAAAGCTTTGTAAAACACCAACATGCCGGCAGTACGGCAGAGTGGATGTACACAATCCATACAAGTATTGAAAGTTAAGCAGCTCGTGCTCTGGTCAGGACTTGGATGGGTGACACGTTGATCAGAATGGTGTTCGCGAGTACACAATACCCACTCTGTGACTCGGTGTGTCGTCTGACATATACCACCCTACTAAAAAATATCATGGACTTTGCTAAAGATACAGGTATTCTAGAAGGGTAGACAAAGGGAGCACAATAGACCAAAAAGCTCTCAGTGCAGGAACCGAATCAACCGGGACCATCTCCCTAGAACTTTAACTTTAGCTTTCAAAACATGGGAGACCGAGTCTGAAACTATGTACTATCTGAAAAAGTTACTTACTAGTTGCTTTGATTATGACACTATTTAGATCACGTTCAATTTCTCTTAAGTTTATATCCCAACGCTTATCGCTCTATATTTTTATAAACATTACGGGTGTAATCGATCTGTGGGGCTCCCCTTGTAATATCCTCAGCAAGGGGTAACTTCAGCTATAACGTGCTTGATTACATTTTTTTGTTGGCGACCTTCTTTATGAATGTAATCAAGCACGTGTAAATAGAGAAGGTCGCCTAATTATTATACCACCTCGTATATAGGTACAGTGAACGCAAAGTAGCTTGGCACGTGAGAAGCGCAGACGATAAACAAGTTTACTACGAAAGCAACGAAGTAAACGACTCAACGATTCCGTCAAAAGTACGATTCGGTCCTTACTCTGCGCATCGTGACGTCACCTGCCAAGATACTTTGTGTTCACTGTATATCAAAGGCGAAGTTCTTTGAAAGGCTGTCACCTCACGGTATTTTTCCTCTTAACCCATGCCCCCCTCTTCGCTACCGCTATTGTCAGCAAAGAAAACAATTGAGTTGGGATACAGAGGTGTACTAGATGCAAAGAAACAGTATTCAACATCCAACGAATTTTTTTTTAAATTACTTAAAAGGACCTTTAATTGGAAGGAATATATGTCTAGAAATTGTTGATGGTTTCCGGGAAAATGTCCGAGAATACTCTCATTTTACGTCCCTGTCATTGAGAATATTCTCGCCCATTCTAAAAAAGAATATTGTCGATTTTTTTATGCAATTACTGCTGCATGGCAAGAGAAAAAAATCATCTTCAGTTCGCTGATGATGACAGCTTTGTTGTCGAAACGTGCCCGGTTTAGTGAATTTATATTGTGGTTTTTGGTATTCCCAGACAGTTCTTCCTTCATACTCCACTTTAATCCAAGAACGATTTTCCTCAAATAAACTCATCGAAAAGTTTTGGTGTGGCCTTATCACTACGTATTGCTCATCGCATTTAAAATAAACAAGTTGGTTGATTCGTCCAAGATATCAAACACGTCATTAAATGTGAAAGGCGGTAGAACTCCCTCGTGCTAATATTTAGTAGATTCCTCATACATAATGTACACAGTGAACGTATCAGAGATTAGATAACTTACGAATGATTGTTTGTAGTATTTGATAACCCATAAAAGGTTTAGAGTAGGTATTTATATAATCCAGATCACCAGACCTCCAATAAGTTATTTCATTTTATAAACTCCGGACATGGACCAAGAGACGGAAACCGATGCACTCAATTTTTCAAGTATCACAGGGTAAGTAATATTTGAGATAAACGTAAACGCAGAAATTTAATTTTATCATTTAGGTACGGTGAATCAACGAACTCATGTTTAACCATATTAGATCCATACGCAGATACTTATGACATGAATCACTACAGAAGAGGAACTGCTATTATATTCAGTCATCTTGAATATGACATTGATCTTATGAAAAGGGAAGGTACAGCTAAAGACGAGAAAGATCTAGAAAAAGTGCTTAAATTGTTGAAATTTGATGTCACAATTTATAACGATTTGAAATATGAAGCAATTTATGAAGTTATTCATACACGTAAGTGAAATCCTTAAAATTCTTTCCGAGTAACTTCCTGTTACAGTGTCAAAAAGTGATCACTCGGATGTGGACTGTTTACTTATTGCTGTAATGACACACGGAGATCGTGGTAAAATTTACGCACGTGATCGTTGGTATCCACCTAACTTTCTCTGGAACTCTTTCTCTGGAGACAAATGTCCAGGCCTGGTGGGAAAACCTAAACTATTTTTTGTACAAGTGAGTGTGAGCGTAATGTCGTGCTTTAACTGAGATTAAATCTCTCCAAGGCGTGTCGTGGTAACCAGACCGATAATGGGACTAGAATACGATCCAGGATCCAGTGCGACGCTCAAGCAAGTGGATATACAATACCAGTAATGGCAGACATTTTGGTCATGTATTCGTGTTATGATGGTATAAGTTACAGACGTGCATGTTTATCAGGTTATAATTGATACCATTTCAGGTTATTTATCTTGGAGATGCCCACATTCGGGGTCTTGGTTTATTCAGTCACTATGCGAAGAACTTCGGTTAAGATCTAGAGATACAGATTTATTAACACTTTTAACGTTTTTGAACCGGAGAATGGCAATTTCTTATAAAAGTATATCTCCGAATCGAAAAGAAATGCACGAAAAGAAACAAATTGGTACAATTGTTAGCACATTAACGCGTTTGCTTTATTTTTACCCCAAATAAACAAAAGTAGGTAGTATTTTATTGATGTTTAAATTGTTCATAAAAGAACGTTACGTATTACTTATATAGTATCGGTCCCAGATAAGAGCCTTGGGATGCCCCAGATAGTACAGAGAACACCTACAAATTTACGTCATTGGTCAGCAAGTAAATTGTTACATGATAGTCACTGCCCAATCGCTGTCTCCTCTGTGTGGAGCTGGTGGTTAATAGTCTACAAAGAAACAATAAACAATCCACCAGCTAGTGACATTCCGTGATGGATCTGATAGTTATCCTGGAGGTCAGAAAAAATATTACGAAGTTAAACTTCATCGATTGCCACATGACATGGGGAATCCTCTGAGGAACGAAGAAGAGTAGAAGATGCCAATGTCATGAAGGGTGCCGAGCCTTAGAAGGTCCCGTAATAGAGCGCATTCGAAAGAGGTCGCGCAAGGAGTTTCCCCATATTGTGTACGTAATTAACGTCTTACCATGACCTCACCACTTGTCAACTCTAGGGAAGATCGAAAAGCCATCGTTCACGTTTCAAAGTGGCAAGGTCGTGGACGAGCTGTCATAGAGGATGTTAGATTCTTTCACCCTTCACGATGCAAATGGTCGTATCGTATCCCAAAGGCAATTACGTTCCGTGGAAGTGGAAGGACGGAGATTTTTAGGGCACAATTTTATGTCATATGTTGAATGGCAAGAGTAACTCTGTTGTGGTAAGAAATATTTGTGATGAGCATCTCCTAATATTCTCTTAATCCTTTGGGAAGGTAGATTATTTTTAGCATCGAATACGAGGCTTAAGTTACTCTAGTTTCCAAAAGGGGGAAACGCAATCATCAGTTCTGCTCTCTCAAGGTGAATAGTTGATAATGTGTACTTCTCAAGAAGAAAGGAACAAAGATAACTTCATGCTCCCTTGTTCTTCCAAAAGAAGCTCCTGTTTTCAAAGTCTTTAGGCATCACCTTTAACAACAAATTGAACTAGAGATTTAAGACGAAAAAATAAAATAAGACTATGGCAATGTCACCTCACTTTAAGTGTTACTTCCTATGGCTATACGTGGCTGTTATTAAATGTACTTATGTTTTGCTACAGGGCTATCGTCTGGTGGTTTTGGCTCACTCTCGATAGCAGTAGCATTTTCCCAATTGTATACAAATATTAACATACTTAGTATACACCAGTTATGAAGGTTCTTATGAAGATTACCTAAAAACAAAGGAGTCACAGTTCCCAAGAACAGCGATAGGGAGATCTACCGAACCGTTGGAAAAAGGAGTCTCTCCATTAGCAACATTGACTGTGGTCTCTCGAAATTTCTCTTGAAGATTCTTGAACCAATGTGATAATTTAGTGCTACTATCCATGAACAAAGCCCTATTTATAGTTTTTCAAAGGTAAGCCCTGTAAGAAAATGACGCAAATAAATTCATCTTCTGTCGGCTTCTCCATACCATAGACTAAATACTCCTTTTGGTCTATGCCCATACCTTAAAGTTTGTTAGCGAGGTTTATTATTTCATTCTCCTCCATTGAGTCAATGGCATTGAAGGACTCAAGTTTGATTCCACACAGTCGTCTGAATAGGTTAAGGCGCCGATTCAATCCCTTGTCCTCATAGGCTTTTTCCAAAAAGAGTCCTACGTCTCCTTTGAATTTCATTTTGATGAAATTCTGTTCGAGAAGATTCATTTAAATGAATCTTCACTGTAGGAGTTTCATATAAATGAGATTCTGCTCGAGGAGTTTCATTTAAATGAAGTTTCACTTAAATGAGATTTCAGTTTAGGAGTTTAATTTACATGATAATCTGCTCGAGGAGTTTCATTTAAATGAAGTTTCACTTTAGGAATTTCATTTAAATGAATTTTCACTTTAGGAGTTTCATTTGAATAAGATTCTGCTTGAGGAGTTTCATTTAAATGAAGTTTCACTTAAGGAGTTGCACTTAAATGAGATTCCGCTTGAGAAGTTTCCACGTAAATGAAGTTTCACTTTAAGAGTTTCATTTCGATGAAATTAAATAAAGTTTCACTTTAGGAGTTTCATTTAAATGAGATTATGCTCGAGGAGAGGAGCTTTAAATGAAAATCTGCTCGAGGAGTTTCGTTTAAATGAAGCTTCACTTCAACTAAATAAAGTTTCACTTTAGGAGTTTCATATTAATGAAATTCTGTTTGAAAAGTTTCATTTAAATGAAGTTTCACCTAAATGAAGTTTCACTTTAGGAGTTTCATTTCAATGAAATTCTGTTGGAGAAGTTTCATTTAAATGAAGTTTCACTGTAGGAGTTTCATATAAATGAGATTCTACTCGAGGAGTTTCACTTAAATGAGATTTTAGTTTAGGACTTTAATTTAAATAGTAATCTGCTCGAGGAGTTTCATTTAAATGAAGTTTCACTTTAGGAGTTTCATTTAAATAAGATTCTGCTTGAAGAGTTTCATTTAAATAAAGCTTCACTTAAGGAGTTTCACTTAAGAGATTCCGCTTGAGGAGTTTCACTTAAGGAGATTCACGTAAGTGAAGCTTCACTTTAAGAGCTTCATTTCGATGAAATTTTGTTCGAGAAGTTTCATTTAAATAAATTTTCACTTTAGGAGTTTCATTTAAATGAGATTATGTTCGAGGCGCTTCATTTAAATGAATCTTCATTTAAGGAGTTTCACATAAATGGGGTTTCACTTTGAGAGTTTCATATCAATGAAATTCTGTTCGAAAAGTTTCACTTAAATGAGGTGTCACACTTTAGGAGTTTCATTGAAATGCAAATCTGCTTGAAGAGTTTCATTTAAATGAAATGCCACTTAAGTGGTTTCACTTAAATGAGG
The DNA here is from genome assembly GCA_036250285.1 of Pyrocoelia pectoralis. Taxonomy (NCBI): domain Eukaryota; kingdom Metazoa; phylum Arthropoda; class Insecta; order Coleoptera; family Lampyridae; genus Pyrocoelia; species Pyrocoelia pectoralis. The sequence continues at coordinate 22,482,317 of CM070081.1, read as the reverse complement.
TTTCACTTTAAGAGTTTTATTTAAATGAAAATCTGCTTTAGGAGAATCAATTAAATGAAGTTTCACTTAAGGAGTTTCTCCTAAATGAAGTTTCACTTTAGGAGTTCCATTTCAATGAAATTCTGTTCGAGAAGTTTCATTTAAATGAAGTTTCTTTTTAATGATATTCTCCAAAACAAATTTGGGGGTTGTTAAAGCATGTTACTATAATAGCAATGTTAGAAAATAATTTGTTAGTTTTGTTACACTAGCAACAAAAATAAAGACGAGAAAAATAGTATATTAAAGTATAAGTAAAGTATAAACAGGTTTTTAAAACACACGCGTTTTCAAGCACGATGACGTAGCCAACTATCGATAATGATGCCATTAAGGCGTCGAAATATGTTGCGATTACCCTCCACACTTTTATCACATATACTGTGCTTTTATATTTAAACATCATTTCAAATTTTTTTCACTTATCATTACTTTTTTGATCGAGACGGCTAGTCACAGTAGGCTATCATTGGATAAGCTGTGTCAGCGTCCACTTATATGCGCACTTATGTCAACATTTTATCGTGGCGTTTTGCATCGGCGCATCGGCGTCAGTTTCAGTATTTCGGTACTTTTATATTTAAAAAATAACTTCATCCTTCACCCATATCATCTTCACCTCAATATAATGTTTTTAAGGGGAGGTTTTGAGTTTTTCTCTGTTATTTAAAGGTTTTGAGTTTATTAGTACCTATAGTATTTTTCAACTAGGATTCCCGTTTTCGGATTAGTGCGTTTCATTGAATCGCCGTATGAACTAAGATTTACTTGTTAGTCAGAGGTTCTACAACAATTTTAGATAATTGATTCGTTCATGAATGATAATTTTAAGTACCTACTTACATATTTATAAGTAATGAAATAAATTTATTGGTATCTATATAAGAATTTTGATGTGAATCTGTTGTTAGTAAACGCCATGCACAATTCATTATGCATTACCTACACTAATGTAAAATTTTGAGAATCTCTGGCATTCGAAAATAGTTGTAGTTTTGCGTCCAACATAAACTACTGTCATCTCTTTCTGCCACATTGCGGTTATTTGTACAATATTTTAATGCTTATTGTGCGCTTAAAGCAATTTATCTATCGCCGTAAATCCTACGTTTCTGTTGCTTAGAAGTACAACCACAATTTAAACAGAGATAAAAGACAAAAAGTTTGCGTTTACTAATATAAAGCGCCAATTCGAAAACGGGAATCCTAGTTGAAAAATACTATACCTAATATTTTATTTGACGTAACAAAGTACTGCTGTCAGAAGTGTCAGATCAATAACCAATAGAATTCACGTTTTTCAAATTGATGATGTTGCCATGGAAACTTTAAAACGCGCGTTTTTGAAAGTGCGATTTAAACACGCTGGGGCGTGGTTTAAAAGGCTAAAATAGGACACCAATAAAAAAATAGTATATTAAAGTATAAGTGGATAAACAGGTCTTTAAAACACGCGCGAGTTTTCAAGCACGACGGCGCAGCCGGAGTGCTTGAAATAGAGCAAGTGTTTTAAAGACCTGTTTATCCGCTTATACTTTACGCTTATTTTTATTGGATCACTTTGAAATCTGGTATTAATTTGCAATCTGTCATTTTATTTGACGTAACAAAATACTCCTGTCAGATCAATAACCAATAGAAATTCACGTTTTTCAAATTGATGATGATGCCATGGCAACTTTAAAACACGCGCGTTTTTGAAAGCGCAATTTAAACACGCTACGGCGTGGTTTAAAAGGCTAAAATAGGACACCAATAAAAAAAAATATATTCGATGGGCATGAAAAATATACGTCAATATATTAGTGAAGAATTGTGTTCTTATTTCATTCAAAACGCTAAACAAATCTATGGTCCTTCGAGTAAACAATCTAACGCAACTGGGTCCAGGGATAAAACACTCTGAAATTTCAGCATGTAATTAAGGAACACTCCGTAATGCACTAATATATAAAGTGAAATAATAAGCTTTTACCATTGTATTTTAAATACAATGCTTTTACGTAAGAATTCACCGTTTACTGACCGCAACCTAAGGCTATAGATATCATTAGGTGTTTTCTTTTTGCATCGCCACAGGGTTGGGCACATGCACACTTATCACGTGATTAAAGTGCCTTGCGTCATAAGACATTTCTGCCTCAGGTTAAAATAAAGCTTTTAAAACGAATAGGGTTATTGAAGACTGAGTCAAATTATTTTTATAAAACGAATGGTGTGTATTGACAGAGCTGACTTAAGGCTACCACAAAATGCAAAAAGAAAACACCTATTGAGTAACAATCAATGACTGTCAACAGAGGTGGGTAAATATTTGAAATAAATCTATTTGAAATGCCTATTTAAAATAGAAAATAGCATTTTGTATTTTATATTTCAAATACTTTCTTGTAAAAGTATTTTATATTTATTATTTGAAATAGAAGACAAAGGTATTTTCTATTTGAAATATATTTTTTCGATTATAGTGTATTGAGCATCTGTTGTATAATAATATTACGACTTATTACTGAAACTTTAAGATCAATTGCAAGGTTCAAGGCATATATATTATGGAGAGCTTCTTCCACATTTAATTCGCTTACATAAAATTTTAAAAACTTTTGAATTAGGTAAAATATTTTAAATTTTGCTCTGTTCTTGTGACAACATTATTAAACAGCTTGCAAAATAGGTTTAAAGATTATCTATCACTCTCATCGGCAGTTAATGATGATTGTCAACCAACTTCAAAAAGTTGGTTACTAAATTCGTCCGGATGTCTGTGTGTCTGTGTGTCTGTGTGTCTGTGCGTTGGTCGATGTTACAGCGTTTAGAAAGCTGGAAGTGGCGTCATCTTATAGGAAATTCTTCACTGATTCCAAATCGCTGGTAAATTTTTTGATCGGATCACCCGTTCGCCGTCGGGACGCCATTAAAGTCAAAATATACACCCTTTAATATCTCGAGAACGACACGTCCAATTACAAAAAGAAAAAAAACGTTTCCCTTATTTGTTGAAACCTATTGAGTCATAATACGTAAACATCACCCTCACCCCTCCTGTGGAGTGGAGCGGGGGTGAGTTTTCAAAACTTAAATGGGAACAACTATTTTTTATTACTTTTGGATTCTCCATAAAAACCGATAGTCAAATTGCAAATTTCACCCCAAACTGCAACCCCTTTTTGGGGGTGGAAAGGGGGAAAATTGCAAGTCCGCAGAAAAACGATCTTTTTTTACTTTTTTTTCCTCTAACATTTTTTCGTGATTTACAAATTGTTCGTCACCCTCTCCACTCCCATCTCCCTTAAGGGTGGAAAGAAAAACAATTACTCATTTGTGCAGAATTCGGTGTGGTTGTGTCTGAAGTGGGGAGGGGGGTAGTTATATACATATATATTGTATATAGTATATGCCATAATAGTTACAGATTTGAAGTTGGTTGAAATTAAAATTCTATAAGAATTTGCGCCTTTTGATACTTGTTTAAATTGCGTTTGGTTTCACAAGACAATAAAAATACATGAAAAGCATTTTTTATTTAAAAACTTATTTGAAATGCCTATTTTTCATTTTGTATTTTAAATAACAACGGTCAATTCTATTTCTATTTTGTATTTTAAATATGTAGAACTAACCTATCTTATATTTTCCATCTTATAAATGCTTTTTGGAAACCATTTTACCCACCTCTGACTGTCAAGTACAAAAATTTACCTACCTACGTACTTTACGAACCAAATTGCGAAAAGAACATTTACTTTTTTCCACCACATCTGTTTGTCAACCAATTAACAGTAATTTGATAAAAAGTAGATAATTTCCCCGAAATTCTTTTTTCCTTATTTTAGTACCGCACTGTGAATCCCGTTTTCTAAAATTATAAAATTATTAATCCCTGCGCTATCTATCGTATAATCGTGTAACCATCGGCACATGATAAGCAGTTTTATTCTATTTATAAAGTTGGTAATGTTTTCAGTAACTCTATTAACGTCACTCTACGACCAATTTTACTCAATTTTTCGTCACTTTTTTCCTCGTTAAAAACATGTAATAAACGTTCGCAAAATTAATTGATAATTTTTAAAAATATGTGATAACAAATTCGAAGCGAAAAGGTAAGTCTGTCCGTTAAACAATTTTCCAAAAGAAAAAAAAACGTAAATTTTTTTGGCTTCAGTTCAATTTTGTTAAAAAATTGTTGACTGACCCTATGTCAAATGAATCGTTTTTTACAAGGTTAATTTGTTGACAATATCAAAGTTCTTCCTACGATACAATTTTATTATCATCCTTAATAATATAACAGTAACAATTTGTTTTAGTTTAATTTATCTTTTATACAATGGGGAAAAACAAATTGATTTTTCTATCACTTCCAACAGGATAGTAAGTTTGTCATTTCCTGTTGATAGGAATTAATATTATTTTTTTTTGTTTGCGTATGTTTGTTAGTGCTTTGATCACCCATAAACAAAACCTTGTCCCCGTGTGTCTGTGTGTGTGTTTTCTCGTGTTAATTTGTGTGATGAATTTTAATTTAAACGAATGCCTTAATTAACTAATTAACATGTTTTCGTGTGTTAGCGGTTCCGCAATGGGATCTGTATGGAAAAGACTACAACGAGTCAACAAATTAGCTGTTAAGTTTCAATTTACGGTGTCGTATCATCAATTGTCGTTCGAATTTTCACCGAAATGGTAAGTAGTGTCGTGTCGTCAACAATATAATAATGTGATCATCTAGGGAACCTCACAAACTTTCCATTGTCTGGTCGAGACGATCGAGACGTGTGATATCGACACCGATGCAATGGGAACCGACGTTACAAAACCCCTACAAAGGCCTCGTAGTTTGGCCTCTACCTGAAAATCATCAAGTTTCCGTTACACTTTTTAAAGATCCTCGAACTAACGAACTCGAAGATAAGGATTGGACATTCATTATTGAAGATGTACGTCGCTCTCTTTATTTTTATTATCGTAACACAGATAATGATGAGACAAAAACTTAAGATTAATTAACACGTGACATTTCCTTACGAATCTAGTTTAAGTCTGATCACTGTCTTTCTAGCATAAGATACGATCGAAAGAATGTGATCTGCTAACAATTTCATTTACAGGTTGCGTCGACAGGGAAACGAAGGCAGCTGGCAACGGCTCACGTTAATATGCGAAAGTATGCAAGTGTGGAAGCGACGCAACATCAGTTGCAGTTAAACTTTAAACCGACTAGTAAAAAAGTAACTGCGGCAAAATTAGAATGTACTTTATCGTGTGTGTTTTTAAGGGAAGGAAAGGCGACGTAAGTTTTAATCTATGTGATAACATCGTATTTACTTTACTCTCAGATAGTGATGTAATATTTTATGTTCCTTCTTATCACTCACAGTGCTGCTGCAGTAGTTTTGATATTGATGTCCTTGTCCCATATGCATTAGTAGCAATTGAAGAGAGAGAGAGGCTAAGTATTTTATTTTTCACTTTCTCTGGCATTGTAGATGAAAGACTTTGACCTTTGCTATTTACTTTCGTTATGTAGGAAAGGAAACAAACTAGAATCTGTTTACTATTCCACAGTAATTTTATATGTCAACCGTAGCATTGGGTCATATCAAATGTATTGAAACTGAACGAGAGGCTCCTCTTAAAAATGTTGCATCATTACAGTGACAAGGTTACTCTTATTACAACTTTTTTGTACAATGTTCCTTGAGCACAAATTCTAGAGGTCGAGTACTCATTTATGAGTTAATTTAAAGTTTCACATTGTTGATTAATGCAATAGATGTGTGTGTTGTATATTTGGCTCGTGTTGTTTTGAAAATGTGGGGCCTCTAACTATAAATTAGTGTCACTTATACCGAGTGACCTCACTCCTTAAATAGTGATTTCAAAGAGCGCCCCCTAAATAGTTTTTATTTTTGAATTCTATGTTCAAAAATAATGTAAGTTTGGTGAGGCGGAATCATTTTCAAAATATTACTAATTGTTTGAATTTTTTTAATGACTTCACTTCTTCAAGAACTATGTAATTTCGATACTAATTCAATAACTTTCACAAATGGCTTCATAAATCTGAACACTTACAATGCTAAAAATGTATCTGTACTGCTCAAAATCTTTTTAAACTTTGGAAATTTTGAATAGCAAAAAAAGGTGATTTTTTTTCAAGTAGCATCCCATATTTATTTTAATTCTATCTTTAAATATTTCAATTCAATGTCTTTCGTGTACCGGGTGTTCCAAATTGTACACTTTCTTATAGAAACATCCTTTAATTTAAGAGATAGAAAAAAATGTTAGTGAGTAAATCACCGTCGCAAACAATTCAGCTATCTCTAATCGTTTGGCCGCTAGGGGGCGTTTCTAAAATTATTATTAAAAATAATTGATCTTGGCGAAATCTTTCTTACAGCACTTTTTACGTAGAATCCATCACCATAGATAGTTTTTATACAGTATGTTTTGGTGTGTCAGTTGAACAATATTTATGTCAAATATTATTTGCAATATTGCATATTATTATTACAAATTAAAAATATTCGGAGCTAATAAAAATGTCCAGATAACTAAGAAATTTTAATTAAAAATTATTTATTTTAAATAATCTTAGTCATGATATTCTATTTGATAAGATGAAGATTTTATCCAAGAACTTCTAATTTTATTGTTCGTCTTCAACGTGAGCCATTGAAATTTAAAAAATCCTAATAATCTTAATAGAACAGTTTGATAATATTTGCCTTAATACGGCTTGGCAATGGGCTTTGAAGCAGTTCGTGTGATAGATAATAATATTTAATTATTTAGTTGGCATATTATTAGTTGACAATTTAGTTTTAGTTCTACCATTTTTCAGTTTTCTTTTCGTTTTTAATTTTAATTTTAACCACTGAATAAGGCACCGTAAGTAGGTGTCCGAAACGTTTGGATATTTAATAAATAAAAAACCATTAACCTATTAACACGTTTACCCAAAATAAATAATTTTTAATTAAAATGAACAACTGTGGAAGCTTTCATTTTTATATAACTAAGAAATTTGTTTTAAATCATGGAATCATGGAAACCCGGATGTCTGCAAGCAAAATATTTTAATGTATAATAAAAATAATATTTAATCCAAAATGTTGGAAATTTTGCGCCTTTTTCAAAAACCCCAAAATATACAGGGTGGTCTGTATAAAAAAATGCAGTTTAGGATCGTATACACACACCCTATATAAAAACTGACTATCGCGATGTACTCCACGTAAAAAGGAGCTCTAAGAAAGATTTTGCCACAATCAATTATTATCGTTAATAATAAGAAAGTTATCAGGGTATTAAAGAAACGCCCCCTAGCGGCCAAACGATTAGAAATAGCTGAATGCTCTTTGTGTCAGTGATTTTCTCATTCAAATTAAGCTCCAGGCGCCTAATATCTGTTTACTCAAGAGAAATAGTTAAGCTCCTCCCCAAAAATTACCGCCACTTTTAAATGCAACATTTTTATTGGTCGAATAACCCGAAACACAAGCAATCACTTGCTTGTAATTGTTGTAATTAGCGTAACTGAATTGACATCTGTAATCTGTCATTGCGTTTTGGTGTTTGAACAAGTGTTTAGAGGGCTTTCACACTAGGATACTGTATCCGAGATACACACTTTTAACATTGTCGCTTATGGAAATTTGTGGGCGACAGAAATTTCAGTCGTCCACATTCGGGATTTAATTCTTGCAATCCCGCATGTACAAAAAAATATGGCAACAGTATCTCGAAAGAATTTTCGCAAGCTACTGTATCTCGGCTACAGTATCCTAGTGTAAAAGAGACCTTATAGTACCTATTTACATCGTTACTTGCTTCAATTTGCTGTTAATCTTATTTACTTTTTTTTATAATTTTGTGGTTGTAAAACTGGTCGCTGGGTTACACTGGCCAAAATTTAGTGGGAGGAGCTTAACTATCTCTGTTGTGTAAACAGATAGTAGGTGCATCTCTTAAAATAAAGGGTGTTTCCATAAGAAAGTGTCCAATTTCGACCACCCGGTACGGTATTTCCTATACATAAAGTTTATAATTATGGAAATATTAAAAAAACGTCACTTTCAACCAATTTTGAGTCATTTCGGATTAAAAACAAATCGCGCTCGTGTTTTGATTTAATTTAAATATCTACTTTCCAAAATCAGAAACTGTTAAAATGTACTATACTTAACGATGAACACATCTTCTCCCTATGGTTGCAAAGATAGCGGAGGGCGTTCCTGTTGTCAAAGCAAGGCCTATAGTTAAGTCTCATTTGTTCAGTGCGGGCTTCGAACATATAACAAAAGGAAGGAACATGTATATGGCAAAATGAGTAACATTAATGGTTTGCCAAAATGGCTACCTACTGTGACGTATTCCGTCGAGTCATTGGTGTACTGTTAAGCAGGGTCGTAAATCCAACATTTGTATGTTTACGCGCCTGCTGTAAACAAAATAAAATGCATAAATTTTTTTTTTTATTTTATTGCCCTTTAAACATAATTAATTTGGTATGCATATTTCTAATTTTTTGCACATTCTCTATGTTCTTAACCGTATAATGAATTCTACGCTACTGGTAATTTTTTTATCTTAAATCGACAAACTGCACGCTACACCCGTTTGACCAATCACAAATGGTTTACTGTTACGTCACTGTGACGTAAAGCCTGCGTAACTTCCGTTACATTGTACCATCTACTAATCTATAGGGATATTCCTTCCTTTTGTTATATGTTCGAAGAGTGCGGGCTTTGAGAATCAAACGCGCCTCCCACTAGGACCAGCCCACAAATCCTCCTTCATCCAAATCATGTGTCAACTGTTTGCATACAAGGTGGTGAACACGTCTAGTCCTTGCATCATCTTTCTTTCGAACTTTTAATTATTCTATTCTTGCTTGCCCTGGTATTCCAATTTTCATTAAATCCCATATCACGCCTCACACCCAGATCTTTCCACTCCCTCCAACAGAACCAGGTTTTCTCTACTATCTGCTGTAGGATTATCTTAAGATAGCTGTGCTCGAGCATGTCCTTCATCCTAAGCAGGTAGTTTCTGTTCTGAGCCAGGTTATAGAATAATTATTGCTCATTTTTACTCTCATTGTAAGGAGCATAATGTGGGCAAGTCATGAGGAAACCATACAGTTTTTTAATGAAGTGGGGCAACAGCTTCTTCACCTGTTCATATTCCTGGTACCCCTAGACCTGCGCGACAGACAGAGACACTGCCTTTTTGCACTTGACTGTACATCTCAGTTGGTGAACAGTCTGCCCCATGCCATGTGAAATGTCGACTTGGCAGAGCTCCGCTTGGCGTCCATGTGCTGTGAGAGAGTCACTCCCAAGTACTTGTAGCTGTTGACCAGTTCTATCTGCTGCCCTGCATACTCCCACCTCTCCGCGGCCCCCTGTTTCCCTCCATTACTGCAAAAAAATTTGTGACTTATTTAAGTTTAATCATAGATTCCACATATTACAAAAAATTTGTAGTTGATTGATCATTCTCTGGAGAGAAACTGGGCTAGTGGCGAGGAGCACCAGGTCGTCCGCGTTTAACCCCACCACCTAGCTCATCCTTTAAACCGTTGAGATACAGGCCGAAGAGAAGAGAGCTCAACAGGCATCCCTATTTAACACCTGCTTTTGTGGCAAAGCTTGTGACGCTATGCTCTACCCAAATCGATACAGAAGTAAGTAGCTTTATTTAAATTTTCCCCAGAGAGACCTAGACATGACAAGCATTTACATATGTATTATTATTATTATTATTATTATTGGTTCTGGGGGTGGTCCCAATAGGTTCCCGCACTACGACCTTTTGGTCTATTGTGCTCCCCGGTGTTGTCTACCCTTCAAGAATACCTGTATCTTTTACAAAGTCCAGGATTTTAGTAGGGTGAATCTTCGTTACTTCCTCTTGTGTAATTTTTTCATTTCCAAGTAGGAGTTCCCTTGCCTTTATGAATGCCTCACATTGGCAAATGACGTGATAGGGCGTTTCATCTGCCTCACCACAACCCCTGCATGTCGGGCTTTCAGTCAGTCCCATGTTGTGCAGGTGTTTGTTCATGCGACAGTGGCCCGTGACCATTTCTGTCGCAAGTTTTATCTTCGTCCTGCTTAACTTTAAGATGGACGTAGCTAGGTCCCCGTTTGGGGTTTCCAGGAAGATCTTGGAATGACTCTGTCCTGGGATTTTCGACCAATGTCTGCAATGCTCTTTCGTGAGTATTGCTTGAATCTCCTTTTTGACTGTGTTATAAGTATGTAATCCCACAAGCCGGTTCGGGTCCTATGAATGGTTTAGCGCTTGCCATTCTCGCAAGCTCGTCAGCAACCTGGTTACCTGCGATTCCCGCATGCCCAGGTGCCCACACTAGTGTGACTGAATTGCACTTACCTAGTGCGTTTAGCATTTGTGTGCATTCAAGGACTAGCCCTGAATTTACCACATATGAGTCTATTGCTGCAATCGCTGCTTTGTTGTCTGTCACTATAAAGATTTTCCTTTTGATAAGGTTCTCTTTTAATAGTTGAGCAGCCGCCGTCAGGATTGCATATACCTCGGCTTGGAATACGGTCGCTTGTTGTCCTAGGCTTACAGAAATTCTGCAGCCCCGTCCATTGCTCCTGTATACTCCCGAGCCAGTGCCCTTTGTGGTTTTCGAGCCGTCTGTGTAATACACGATTCCATTCAGCTTCGCTTTACTGGAATTGCTCTCCCAGTCTTGCCGAGTGGGGATTGTTGTCTTAAACAGTTTGATGGGACAAACTGTTTTGGGTATCCTCTCAGTGTTCATACTAAGGGTTTTGTCTTTGGAGATTTCGTCAAAAATGAGCGAGTGCCCCGCCCTTGACGATCCCTCCTCGCCGTTAACTCTCAGCCGGTATGCCCCTCTGAGCGATTTACATATGTAGGTATATGCTGTCATGTCATAAGTATACAATAAACAATTGAAAAGTTGAAGTAGGTATATTTATCTTTGCTTTTAACTTAACAATAAGAACAAACAATTCCAGTATATAATCTACATGATATTTGTTATAAAAATTGTGTTGAACCAATACTGGTAGAGCAATTATTGTTTTTATTGCCGCAAAATTCGTAATTTGAATTTTGTTGGTCTGGAAGGCAAAGACATTTTTGACAACTCAACAGATTCCGCCATATATCATACATATAATATGTAGTGTTATTCGTACAATCTGCACTATAAATACTGAACAAATTATTTGCTTCTACTATCAGTAAAAAGTCACCTGACTTTGAAGGTTTATTTTACAAAATTGTTGGGGCATTCAATAAAATGTCAGTCGACTTTTGACGCTAGTGAAGTTTCTTTACAAAAAAGTACTATAATCTTGGTGTCCCCCAAGGTTCAATTATTGGTACACTTGTATTTTTAATATAATGTGTCGCTGAATTTAATAGGCTCACACACTTTAAACTTAAAAAGTTCAAATTAAAATATCAAAATTTAATTATTGCGATACTCACATGTATTATAAATAACGTGGTTCATGTAATGAATTTGTTATTAATGCAATAGCTATACAAAATGTATTGATGGCAACATTTGATCACTGATTGAAAATGATTTGCAAGAGGTATAGTAGGTTAAGCACAAGAGCAGCCATAGGCTGAACTGTGCCTCTTATTAAATGAAGCCTTTTTTTTATAATTCTGACTACTTCATTGATTTCCTTGCGCCTTTTCTCGTGGTCTCCTTATACTCTTGTTCACACAGTTTGTCTATAATCTGCCCTTTCACCTGATCCAGGTTTTCAAATTTGCAATTTACCGCTAGATTTTTGATTCGCGCATACCATATCAATTCGTCAGTCTTTTGCATCACGTTATACAATTCCGCGCGTTCCCGAAACTTATTTCGCAGTTCTTTGTAAGTTCTTTCAGTGGGTTTATGTGAATACGATAAGTCTCTCAACAAATTATAAGTATCTCGCTGTAAGTTGACTTATTAAAACCGCACATCGTCTCTTTGATCCGCCTGCGTTTTCTATTCCGTTGGGTTCTAAAAATTGTTTTTGAGTCTCTCTTGGTAAACTGTCCAATCTTGACCTACATGCTTGAATCGTTCGATAACTTCAATTAATCCCACCATTTTCAAAAGAATGCAATTATTTTAAACTTCTGCCAGTAATGCACGCTGTAGATATTGAATGCTCTAATTCACTTCACTATTTTCTTTTAGATATTGTTGTTGATAATAATGAAACGCCATAGTTCATAAATGCTTTATTATCATAAAAACTTACATTTACATCGTTCGGTAGATCTAACCCAAGTCAGAAGAAATACCTACGGATGCAGAAGTGACCTTACGGCGATTTGTTTGATGTTTGAAGCGCTCATTTTAGTTCGACGGCCATCTTAAAAGGAAGTATTTGGCGGTACTGTTTATTAAAAATATCCAATATATAAAATAAAATATACCTACTAGTTTTTTATAAATGTGTTAAGTATATTTGTTAATTTTTGCGGCGGTTCCAGTGATATTTGCCATCTCGAAAGGAAGTATATTTGCGTATTGCAAATTGGTATCTGTCGAGACGGGTAGTGTCGCTTCGGTATCTGTAGGTCGCGGTCAGAACCCAATACCTTACATTAATGAGAGGACTATTTTAAGTGATCATGTGTGTCTGTGAATCTTTTTTTTTGTATGTTGGGATGATGCCTGTAGGTGCGATTTCTATTCTCTCTCTCACTCTCTCTCTCTCTCTTGAAAAATTTATAAAATGCAACTAAAAATTACTACTCCTTCAGCTTAATTAAGTAGTAAATAAAATATCATTTTATACTTAATTTTTCAGAGATGAAGATATGCAATCCATGGCATCCCTAATGTCCGTCAACAATAACAGCGACATTGCTCCTCTTGAAGATTTTGAAGATGAAGATTTCTCACTAAGTGACAATTCGATGAAAAATAGTATAAACGAAGTTACGCAACAAATGCAACAAATGACAAATAGTTTATCTGGTTCCGATTTCGCAAGCACACCAATTAGTGGTAAATTCAAGTCGTCCAATTTATACCTTTATAATTAAGACAGAATTTCAGTAAATAGTATACAGTCGTTAACACGAGATGATAAAACTCCTACAGTTGAAACGTTCTCACCTCTATCCGAAAAACCAAAGATACCGTACCAGATACCGTTACCTAAAGAAAGCGATTTTCATCAGAGCGATACCGATCCTTATTCCGATTTATGCTCGGAACAATTAGAAAAATTAGATAGCTTAGAGGAGGAGTGTGAAAATGATAACATTTTACCTCCTCGCCCAAAAAATGTTAATCTCAAACTTCAGCCGCTCGATCTTAAAATTAACGAACCAAAGGAAACGGTTAGCGTTAAACCTCAACAACAAAAGCTTACGACGCCCGGTCAAGATTTATTGGAATGGTGTAAGGAAATGACGAAAAATTATTCGGGTGTTAAGGTCACCAATTTGACAACAAGTTGGAGGAATGGTATCGCTTTTTGTGCGCTTATTCATCATTTCAAACCCGAATTAATGTAAGATAGTAACGCTCATTCGCGCATGCGCTAAATCCTTTTTGTAGTGATTTTGATTCGCTTTCACCTCATGAGGTTAGGGCCAATTGTAAGAAAGCTTTTGATGCCGCTGATACGTTGGGAATACCTCGTGTTATAGAACCTTCCGATATGGACATGCTTGCAGGTAATTATTTACGAAGTTACTTACGATAATTACATTGTAATTTAGTTCCAGATAAACTAGCCGTAATGACGTACTTGTACCAATTACGGGCACATTTCACCGGCCACGAACTGGAAGTGCAACAAATCGGTAAAACAACCGAAGAAAGTAGTTATATGATCGGTCGTTTTAATACAGACAATGACACTGATGTCACTAAACAACTGTTTGGACAGGAGATTATGAATTTAAGGAAAGCGAAGCAACAACAGGTAATCTTTTGTTTCAAACTGTCTTCAACGACGATTACATATCTTCATTATAGGTAACCAGATCGTCGGTGGATCGAGAAAATAAGAAAGAAACACCCGAACGAGATAAAGAAAAAATTATCTACAAAGAGAATCAGATCAACCAAAATTCGGAAACGAATCCTACAGAGAAGTCGCGTCTATCGTTAACGATAACCGATTCGGCCGATAATTTTAAGGAACCAAAGGAGAAATCGCCGACGTCTGTTAAGGACGTTAAAGAAATTATTTTGGCGAGCTCGAAAAATATACTAGGTAAAGTTTTGTCACCGTCGAAAGATAAATTAGGACAAAATATGAATAATAAAAAAGTTGAAGTTAAGAAACCGGTTTTAATGACAAGGCGGGAATTGTGTGATCCTTTCGGTTCGGATGACGAAGACGAGAATCCTGCTAGTGATAAACCTAATAATGTTGAAGTGAATGGTGTTTGTGATGATTACGTTAGCGAAAACGGTGGTGAAAAGAGTCCCGAACTGCCTATTCCGAATTCTGTAAGTATTATATTCTGCATGGTTTAGAATGTTGCTAATTTTTTTGTTTTTTTAATCGTAAAGCCTTATTTATCCTTGTGAGGTTTGAAAGCTACGTGGAGTAGAGGCCTCGAATTCTCATCACCTTCTTCCACTTGATGTTGCTCGTTCGGTCACTTCGCTGACTTCCTCTGCCCGTGTCTTCCCCTTTTTCTTCTTCTTCGCTGTTCTGGCTTCATATACTCTTCTTACCGATCAATTTTCACACATTCTCGTAACGTAACATAGCCATTTCTGTTTCTCACACTTTGTTCTGGCGAAATTCATTCGGTGTTCTCCACATCAGTTCTTCGTTCGCCCTGTTAAAGGTTTTTGTCCGGAATATGCCGTAATGACATAAAAATAGCAACGCTGGTTCAGAACCGCGAATCTTTATTCTTGCACTTCTTTATTTTTTAATAGCTTTAATCACCATTTGCTTGCATCAAGCTACGTCACGTTTTATATCAATTCCTCTACACAAAACAATACAGCATCCCCCAGTCTTGCTTTATTTACAACTTCTGAAGAGCTTGACGAGTTGTACATCTGCACAACAAATTGTTTAGGTAGGCATTACAAACCAGAAATCATTTTGCAATAAACTACAATCCGTCAGAAACTTCAGACACTATCTGCTCCACTGAACGCATAGAAAAAAGGAGGCGCAGATTTGAAACTCCTTGTGGAAGTGTTTGGTGCATTTAATGAACTCGAAGGCGTTACAAATGTTTTCCTGTGATAGTCACAAGTTTTACTACTCCAAAGTTGGCAATATGCAGTCGTAGGTTACATTGATATCTCGGTCACTAAAAGAGCTGGAACCCTAATTTTCTATGTAAGCCTTTAAAGAACCTATCTTTTTCTTCTTTTCTTCACTACGACTGTAGCAGATACTTTGTTTGACCCTAACTACTATCACCACTTTGTTGCCAAACCTTCCATTTTTGACGTTCACCGTTTTGCTTCTTTCACATCCTTCCGAACATTTCATCCAGTATCCCTTGTACAGGTCTGTACTCTCCTTCCTGCTTCTATTTTCACATTATGCCATTAATGTATATTTTCGTATAACTTACTTTTACTTCTTTGCTCTTGTTTTCTTCTTTGGCCTTAATTCTGCATTTCCCTTTCTCTTTTTGTCAGGTCCAAACCCACTTTACTAAAGACTTTATATTTCTATTCTTATTTTTTACCATCTTTATCTTGTCTTGCATTAATTTGCTCTTTTTCTATAGATTTTTCCCTTTAACTAAATCACTTACAGCATTTCCCCCTCTTTTCCATAGTTTTTAGATTTTCTGGTTGTCTTTTATTGCTCGCTTCTCCGAAACTTTACCTTTACACAGATTTAGTACTGACGGACTTTTTTGCGCTGAAGGGCCTTCCGATTTTGCACGACGTAGTTTTTACCGTTTGTCTTGAAATCGAAAGCGACGACTCCCTTTTTTTCCCAAGAAAACGAAAGAGGAAACCCGTGGCTTTCTTTCAATACGAAAATGTCGGGAAACTCAGAAAATTGAGGAAGTTATTATAGAAAAACCGCAAAAATTTTCCGCTTTTCTCTCTTTTTATTCTTTTAATTTCTTTTCCATCTCTTGCGATTACAGCGAATCGAAAAAAATTTTTCAGGGAAATCGTACGTAAATTTTTCTATACGATGCATATTTTTCTTCACTTCACGCTGCGTATTTCCCACACTTACTGCACTTCAGGCCTTAGATTTTCTTCACATCAATCAATTTTTAATAAATTCGCTGAACATACGAAATAATGCTCAATATCAAGTGAAATGTATTGTCACGAGTACCTTCACGTCTGAAACTCTACTCCATGTTGCTAAATTATCATTAATTATTATTTAATTTCCAGTATCATCTGCACGATGTTTATGTAAACTTTGTGTTGAACCAATACTGGTAGAGCAAAGTTTTTGTTTTATTGCCACAAAATTTCCATATCAGAATTTTGTTGGTCTGGAAGGCAAAAACATTTTCGTAGCCCATTGGATCATAATTTGTCTTTTTTAATTTTCTAATATATATCTATGTGTAAAGGTTTGGTTGCGTATTAAAAATTTTTTTACACGTGTTACGCAGCACTTGCTAACAAGGCATACTGAACAAAAGGAACGTGCTAGGCAATTGCTTGAACAGGTTAAGCGTGATGGACCTACATCGCCGACAAAGGTACGTGCATTTTAGTTTTCATGCGAAAGTTTATTCCAGTTGTATATATTAGGCTATATCGGAAGACGAACGTCAAGCTCTGTTGCGCGAACGTGCCCGACAGATCATAGCGAAGGCACGTAAGGGTTCGACGCCGACCACTGAAATTATTCGTGCTTCTAGTCCAGAAATTTTCCGTAGCATTACAGATACTGAAGACCGATTGGGTAAGATGTCCGAAGAAATCGCACAAATCAATATAGGTAACACGTTCATCAGGTTAAGGTTATCAAAATGATCTTCCCTAATTCTTTAGATTTAGAGAAAAACGGTAACATACCCTCTACAAAGTCTCCAACACGAATTCTGGGTGAAAATCCCGATAAATCTAGTCCTAGCGTTAAGGAAAAATCGCCAGATAAGTTACCGGAGGAAATAGGTCTTACGGGGGTGAGATTTTTTTACATCCACAACTACAACTATCTAAAATCGCGGCATTTTCAGATTGACGTCCAAAATTGGATCGATCAAGAACTCGAAGATCTCGAACGTGAACAAAGTGCCATTGATACTCAAGCTGCCACATTAGAAAAACAGTTGCGGGATGTTATGGAGGCGCCTCACAGTAATAGTGAGGTGGAAGATGCTCTCATGACACAATGGTTTACACTTGTAAATAAAAAGAATGCATTATTACGACGGCAGATGCAATTAAACATCTTGTAAGTTTAATTAATTTTCTCCAAACTTACTTTGCGAAACATAAGTAATTGTAGTAATAAAAAATAAGTAATTCCATTAATTTTATATTTTTTTTCACTTATAATTGCACAAGAGGTTTGTATTTTACCGAGTAAATTTGGGTTGTTTAATATAATCTGTTGCCTAGCAATTAGACGAGAAAAACTGTCAACCAATAAAAATGCGACACCGAAGGTGGAGCATTTTTAGGTTGACAGTTTTTCGAGTCAAATTGCTAATGGAAACAGATTAGAATTTAAACAACACACATTTACTCGGTATAAATACAAATCTCGAGTGTAATTCGGCAGGACAATTTAACGAACAAGAAATTTTGAAATTCGTTCGTAACTTTACCAAATGGACTCATTCTTAAAATAACACAAACATCATGCAATAAATTATTCGCAAATGTCAAACTATGTATTTATACGGCGGGCACGGATACTGCGATAGTTGATTAGAATTTGAAAGTGAAAAAACCACTAGTGCATTTGTCGCTGTAAAAGTGACAATTGCACTGCGGCTAATGGGATTTTTTATACATGAGTTAAATTGTCATTTTAAATTACACACAACGCGTTTTGACACTAATGTCATAAGCAAGGGTAACAGATTGAAATTAATATTAAAAATTAATGGAATTACTTATTTTTATTATTATAATTATCTTGTAAATTTAATTAAATTGTTTCTAAACTTACCTTGTGGAACATAAGTAATTGTAATATGTAGTAGAAAATAAGTAATTCCATTAATTGTGTTGGTAGTATAGCTATTTTGCTTCTGAACCAGTTCAAGGTAACCGACGCCCACCGCTAACGTGAACTATGCAGTAAAAGTAGGGTCACCCCATAGTCATTGAGCTCCGCCTCTCATCAGAACAGCTCGATTTAAACAGATTTAATTTCAAACATCTTTGTTCTGATGAGGGAGGAGCTCAATGACCATGGGGTTGACCTACCTTTACTGCATAGTTCACGTAAGCGGTTTTGTGGAGCTAGGGCTCAGTAACTTTGAACTGGTCGAGAAGCAACATAGCTATAATAATAATAATAATGAGTAGCTATACTACTTTTATTATTATGTTTTCCATTTTAAATTAAACACAACGCGTATTGGACACTAGTGTCATAATCAAGGATAAAAGATTGTATTTCAATTAAAAAATTCGTGGGTTTACTTGTTTTTATTATAACATTTATGTTGTAAGGTACTTAACCTGATCAGATTATCCGTCACTGCAATTTTTTTGACTAGGGAGAAGGAAAGTGATTTGGAACGGAGGTACACAATGCTAAATCACGAACTTCGAATGAGTCTCTCCATTGAAGACTGGCGTAAAACAGACGAGCAAAGAGCACGAGAAGCATTATTACTCGAAGAGCTAGTTCAAATTGTAAATAAACGCGACGAGTTAGTACACCATCTTGATAGTCAAGAAAAAGCGTAAGTACACACGTGCATATTTTTGACAGTTTAATCGATAACGAGTCGTTTTTAGCATCGAAGACGATGACTTAATAGAACACGATTTGTCGCAAATGGATTTACAGAGAAAAGAAAAATGTGTCATACAGTAAATGGATGTAAAATTTATTATTTAAAAAGACGTAGCTTTAATGTGTATTTTGTTAAGCTAATTTATTAATGAAGGACATTGAATGTTATTTATTTATTACGTTTCCAATTTTTATTCTGAAATATATTTTTTGGCAGTGTTCAAAGAAGTACGCCTTTCGTAAGCTTTAACTATTAGTGCAATATAAGTGTTCCTACTTTAAAACCCAGTCGTGAGTCTTGTTTTGTTTGGAATTCAAACTGAACATTTATTTTGAATCTCAATTTAGGTTGTATTATAACTGTATAATCGGTAGAAACGAATTCAAAGTTGTGGAACTGTACATATCGTTTATGTACAATATTTTTATGTGATATATTGTGATTTGGCTTGAATTCCTTACAAATGGAAAATGGTTGTTAGTACCTAATTGTGCTTTATATTCTTTTACTCCCGCCACTGTTGTATGTAAACTAATGTTTTAAAAAAATCTTTGTTTCTCAAAGGCGAAA
This sequence comes from Pyrocoelia pectoralis, assembly GCA_036250285.1. Lineage (NCBI taxonomy): Eukaryota > Metazoa > Arthropoda > Insecta > Coleoptera > Lampyridae > Pyrocoelia > Pyrocoelia pectoralis. The sequence continues at coordinate 22,462,775 of CM070081.1, read as the reverse complement.
TGTAGTATTTATTATCTAACATTCTTGTTAGCTTATATTGTTGTAATATAAATTTTTGTATGTGCATATTTGTAATGAATAAAATTAAACTCACTTCATGTAAATAGATTATGTATTAAAGTGTGCAAATCGACAGATTTGATCTTAACTGATATTGTAATTGTGTGATCGAAGTTAGAATTTTAAAATAAAATAAAATAATAGAGAAATCTGACTCTTATTTGTGGATACTTAAAATATTTATTTTAATATTAAAATTTTAAAGTTCACAGGTTCAGGAAGACAATGCTCTGCGTTTGGTTCAGAAGCTCGGTTATAAGGGGCGATATGGGCGTAGGCTAGATATGAGTATAGAACTTAAACTCAGCAAGAAAAAGAGGGTAGTCGAAGCTAAAGTTAAATTATATAAAAATAAAGTTGACGAATATAGTTAAGTAAACTTAGGGCGCCACGATTGTTGTTTAGAAAGTTAAAACTGGTAAACAGAACTGCGAAAATAGTAGCAGCTTGAAGTAACAGTGAGGTGATTTCTGAAAGAAAATGTGGGTATTCGGTAATGAAGTACACTGCAGTAACGGTACACGTGGTTATAATGAACAAAAATATAACAGTTAACACCGGTAATGAAGAAATTAATAAATATATTTAACAAAACTGTTTCTCAACATTAAATGAAACAAAAAGGGGGTTTTACTTTTACCTTGGGAACCATTGAAATACACAATAAGAATAACACAAATAAAATGAGGGTAGGTAACAAAATACAATATATCAGCAACCGACTTGGTAACTACAAAAGTCAGTAAATGTAATCAAACAACTCTTAGCTCTTACTTGCACTGCAGTAATGTCGAGTGCGCAATCACAGTACTGTGGAATTATCTAAAAAAAATGTACAAAAATTAGGGGACTGAAATATAACAGTTACGAACTTGAGTCAGTATCGAGTGTTGACATTTAACTAATTAGCAATTGTCTTTTGAGTTTTTAACTTTAAACAAAATAAATTCATCAAGGTAAAAGGCAACAAACATAAATAGCAAAAGTAATTTTAAGGGTAATAAACAAAGTTAATGAAAAATTAATTAACATAACATAACAAAATGAATTAAGTAAGTTATTTAAATTGAATCAAAATATCAGGTGATCAAGTAATTTAGTACAAAACAAGTTAGGTAGGTACCTAATAAACAATAATCAAATTCAGATTGATGCGCGTAGAGGTGCTTGGGAATTTGCTGTTCCTAGAACTCGGCCCGTAACATGAATAAAAAAAAATTAAAATAATAATAATAAGCAATAATATGAGGTTAAATAAACTTAACAATCTTGTTTCCAAAAGTTGACGAAAGATGGCAACAGATGAAAATCTTGAAGTAAATAATTTCTTTAATGTAGAAATTTCGGAGAAAATTACAGGTGATGTGATGAACAGCAATTAAAGTTGTTTATCAGGAATCTAACCATCGACGTTCAACAGCAAGTAGAACGGAAATATTTTCAGGTAGCTGTAGGGACTCACATAAATTCTTCACAAAATGGCGGTTAACATCATCCGCAAAATATGGAACGTAAAAGAAGACCGTCATAAAACGCTAGGATAAATAGGTAATATGAATTACTGTCAGGAATTCAAAGAGTAACGTGATATTTAATACAAAATAAATAGGTACATACCTCGAGGATTCATATTTTCCTGGAGCGTAGCAAAACTTATAATATAAACAAATTTTAAATACACAAAGCCGTAAGGTATACGATTTAATGACACTTAAAATAAGCAGGTGATTCTAAATAGACATTAATGTTGATCGAAACTTTCACTTAAAGACGATAAATATCGATTATAAGAAAATTGTGAAAATTCGGTAGCACTAGTTCAGCGCCACAAAGTAGAAAGATGCGCCATTAGAAATCGAGCTTAAATACGAAAACATTTGTTGGTGACGTCACGGCTGTGAAAAATCAAAACGAAACGGATAGTTCAACCAATTAGAGATTAGGTGACACACTGATAGCCAATTAGAATATTATAAATCCTCGCCGAGTAGGGAATCTGTAACGGAACGCACGCAAACGAAAAGTTTCAAAACGACGCTTCTCTTAAGAAAAAAACAAGAGATGAAAAAAAGTATCGGGAGCGAACTGTTTTGACAAAGTAGAAAATTAGGAAATTTCGTAACTCGATTGACTTTTGCGAATTAGGCAAATAATCGAGCAACGTAACACTTCTTCTTGATTTCAAATAAGAAAAGAGTGAAACGCACGACGACGAAAAGAAGAATATGGCTGCATCCAAGCTTATTAGCGAGGAAAACGGAAGGCGAATACTACATTTCAAAGAAAAACGTATTCACACTATGAGTACAAGTCAGCTGCAGTGCGATCATGCTCCGGCAAAATATTCTTCAAAACAGATCGGTGCCGGAGTGTGATTGAATCGAAACTAGAGCGGTGCTGATAGTATATGAATACGCTCATTGTTTCTTGTGCAAGAATCTTTTACCGAACTGTGACCGGCACTACAATGTGAGTCGAGCCTAAGTGCATTGTCTAAAAGTTCATTTTTTATTAAATTTATGTCATACTAGCGTATTATTTCACCATAACAACTACTAAAGCAAGAGACATTAATGACTAAATAACGCCCCCTTTACGTGACAACCGGATTTTACATAGCAACGGCCGTTATTTTTTATAAAGCTAGCTTATAACGCCCGCAAGTGTAAAATGTTATACCTCATCACCATAGATACGGTCAAAAGGACGTTAAATGTCAGTCTGACAGTCAATACTGATTTTATTGTTATCATCTGTTTTAATCATCTTAATCAACTTCTTGCAAGTATGACATAAAGTTAAGAAGACACCACGGGCGTTATGAACACAACGCCTACGGTCGACGTATACGATATACGTATATCGCTATACACTGTCGACCTTGGGCGTTATTTAAAGCTCGTTTCATTTACAAAAATTGTGTAACTGCCCACTGTTAATCACCAATTGATTGGCCTTCTCTATATCCCTATGCTAGGAATAAAGATGGATATAGAGTTCGTAACCTAACCACATTAAATGCTTGTATCCGCCTCGAACTCTATATCCATCTTTATTCCCAGCATAGAGATATAGATATAGAGAAACTCTAGAGTCTAGAGGGCGGATACAAGCATTTAATGTGGTTACGAACTCTATATCCATCTTTATTCCTAGCATAGAGATATAGAGGAGGTCAATCAATTGGTGGACTAACAGTGGACAGTTACACGATTTTCCCCCCGGATTTTTTTTAAGTGAAACGAGCTATAGTTCATTACGCCCTAGATACCTTAATTACTATAATAGCTGTCAACAATATCAAGGCACCACCGATTTTTGAGAAAGTGGAAAGTTTTATGTGCCTAAATGTTTGCTTTCTGAAAAATTCAAAGTAAATCAGTCGATTCCGAATTCCCATTGTTAAGAACTTTCCAACGATGTCATTTAAATTTTTTTACTAAATGGCACGTGGCCGCCATCTTGAGTTTTTAGTTAATTTTTTTTATGCCAAAATGTACGCAACGAAAATTAAAAATCGACGTGTGCCAGAGATTTTTCCAAAAATAATTATAATAGGTGTTTTCTTTTTGCACATTGTGGTAGACCTAAGTCAGCTCTGTCAATAACACACCATTCGTTTTATAAAAATAATTTGACTCAGTTCTCAATAACCCCTATTTGTTTTAAAAGCTTTATTTCAGTTTTATATTAACCTGAGGCAGAAATGTCTACATGACGCAAGGCACTTTAATCACGTAATGATTGTAACTTTACCGTGACTTTACCTAACCCTGTGGCGATGCAAAAGGAAAACACCTATTATTTCGGCAATTATAAATTTTGTTCCTTACTTTATCACCACACTGTATATGTATAATTCAGTGGTGGAAACAGACATTTTGTAGTTCAAATGTCGCATAAGTAGTTATGTACCAAATCATTCCAAATTCCAACAGATTTTGTAAAATTGTTTTTATTGCTGTCTGCAAAAAAATAAATCATTTACAATTACAATCGTTTTGTAAATATGGCGAGTAACAAGTATATCGAAATGGATTTTATTAAAGAAGAGACTGATATAAACGTACTTACTGATGCAGAAAATATGGCCATTTGTAAAATAGAACCAAAACACGAAATGGAGATCAATTTATTTCTTACTGAACAAGATCTTTCACTAAATTCTGAAGTGAAAAATGAAAATGTTGAAACGGAAGAAAGGATTGAGAATGAAGATGAAGGTATGAATAATGTAATGTTTTTTGAAAGGGTCAATTTCCAACCGTGTTAAATATTTTGGATTTTTCCTTAAAAATGAAAAGCATTTTTTACTTGGACAAATACTTAACTGACTACTTGATACATACGAAAACATAATTCCGATACTATGATCTCAAAAGTTATCTCGTTTTAATTGGACCACAAAATTAGTTCAGTAGTCTATAGGCATTTTGGGAAATTAACCCTCACTAGCTGATTGCTGTATGCCTTGTATACCTAAAGGGAAATAATTGTTGTAAATTAATTACTGTTACAACCGATACTCGATACTAAATGATACTGCATTGAGTTCAGCGATATCGTATTATTTTAGCGCGGAACATGTGTAGGATTGATTTTTACGTGGCTTTTTAATTTATGGCGAGTTCAAAAACATTGAATGGTACTGCGTATTGCTGAAAATTATTAATTGTATACCTACTCTGGAAGTGGTCAGTAGTATAGTAGGACGGGTTTCAACAAAAAAAGTCACTAGATCTAGTGACTTTTGTGTTGAAACTAGTCCTATATTTTATCGAGAGAAAATGAAGGTCAATCTAGTGACTTTTTGATAAACGGCTTAATTTCAAACAGCTTGTTTACAAACGGGTATAGCTATTACCTGTTCCAGTATTAAGCCGTTCACCGCTATACCAGTTTGTAAAAAAGCTGTTTGGAATTAAGCCGTTCATCAAAAAGTCACTAGATCTAGTACCGCGCAATTTCTGTCCCGTTTCAACAACAACATTGTCATATGACGCCATGTTATTGTAATTTTCTTAACTTTAGCATCTTTATTATCTGTATCATTTGTGCCTGAGGTGGATTTAATAAAATCCTCAAGTCCCTCTAGACCAAGGAAATTCTCAGCAGCGAATGCCCCAATCCCCATAATTTTTCTTCACACTTCAACACGTTAACCACGCGGAAAAACGCAAAAAAACTGCAAAAACTGGGCGCATAACCTGTACTTAATAAATAAGAAATCACAGGTATAAAGTCTGATTGTTCAGAAGAATGAAAGAAACATGTTGCTTATTATGAAATGCTTTGTTCTTTACTTTAGTGTATATAAATACCAAATTTGAAAATATCGCTTTGCACAAACCGATATTTGACCGTTCTGGGCCTTTTGGGGTTCCCTGTATAAATGTATACATACGATGGCTGTCATATTAACAAAAGTTTTAACAAACTTTCAGGGATGGCGAAAATGCAACCAATAGAAAATGTGCGAAGTTTAAAAGAATTTCCATGCTCACAATGTGATTATATAACAAGGAGGAAACACAATTTGAAGGACCATGCAATGATACATCATGGTTCAACTGAATTTAAATGTACTCATTGTGATTATCTAACAAAATGGAAATCAAATCTAAAGGTACATATAAATGTTCATCATAGTTCAATTCAATTTAAATGTGAACAATGTGATTACGTAACAAAAGGTAAACATAATTTAAAGCCACATATGAATGCTCGTCATGGTTCAACTCAATTTAAATGTACTGATTGTGATTATGTAACAAAAGCGAAAGTATCTTTAAAGAGACATATGAATGTTCATCATGGTTCAATTCAATTTAAATGTGAACAATGTGATTACGTAACAAAAGATAAATGTAATTTAAAGAGACATATAAATATTCGTCATGGCTCAACTCAATTTAAATGTGAACAATGTGATTATGTAACAAAAGGTAAACATAATTTAAAGCCACATATGAATGCTCGTCATTGCTCAATTCAATTTAAATGTACTGATTGTGATTATGTAACAAAATCGAAAGTATCTTTAAAGAAACATATGAATGTTCGTCATGGTTCAACTCAATTTAAATGTACTGATTGTGATTATGTAACAAAATCGAAAGAATCTTTAAAGAGGCATATGAATGTTCATCATGGTTCAATTCAATTTAAATGTGAACAATGTGATTACGTGACAAAAGGTAAACATAATTTAAAGCCACATATGAATGCTCGTCATAGTTCAACTCAATTTAAATGTAAACAATGTGATTACATAACAAAAGATAAATGTAATATAAAGAGACATATAAATATTCGTCATGGTTCAACTCAATTTAAATGTGAACAATGTGATTACGTAACAAAAGATAAATGTAATTTAAAGAGACATATAAATATTCGTCATGGTTCAACTCAACTTAAATGTGAACAATGTGATTACGTAACAACCTGGAAACCATTTTTAAAGAAACATATGAATGTTCGTCATGGTTCAACTCAATTTAAACGTGAACAGTGTGATTACGTAACAAAAGGTAAACATAATTTAAAGCCACATATGAATGGTCGTCATGGTTCAACTCAATTGAAATGTACTGATTGTGATTATGTAACATAATCGAAAATATCTTTAAAGAGACATATGAATGTTCGTCATGGTTCAACTCAATTTAAATGTGAACAATGTGATTACATTACAAAAGGTAAATGAAATTTAAAGTTACATATGAACGTTCGTCACAGTTCAACCCAATTTAAATGTAGTGATTGTGATTGTGTAGCAAAATGGAAAAAATATGTAAAAAGACATATGAATGCTTGCCATGGTTCAACTCAATTTAAATGTGAACAATGTGATTACATAACAACATGGAAAGCATCTTTAACGGGACATATGAATGTTCGTCATGGTTCAACTCAATTTAAATGTGAACAATGCGATTACGTAACAATATAGAAACCATCTTTAACAAATCATATGAATGTTCGTCATGGTTCAACCCAATTTAAATGCGAACAATGTGTTTACATAACAAAATATAAACGTAATTTAAGGTCACATATGAATGGTCGTCATGGTTCAACTGAATTTAAATGTACTAATTGTGCTTATGTGACAAATTGCAAGAGATATTTAGTAATTCATATCAAGAAAAATCATGGTTAATTGTGTCTATTTCCTGCTGTATTCGATAGTACCTACTTTTTATTACGAATGTAACGATGTATTACACATTTTCGTTTTGAAGGTAATTTTGCCATTGCAGCCATTTGCAGTTTGATTTCGTTACAATATCTTCTTAAGACACCCTGTATATAATTTTCTTATGTCAAAAAATCTGCAACTAAAAATACTAATCACTATTTCAGTTACGAAATGTCATAATTTTGTCACCCATTTCAGTGACAAAATAGATTTCATTGTTGTGATGGTTTATTTCCATAGCAACAAACAAGGATTGCTTTGAAAATATCCGACGTCAAATAATTACCAAGTCAAATAAATTCAAAATGAAGATGAATTTTACTGAATTGCAAAAAATCTTGTATATAAACACGTTGCAAAACATTTTACAACTTGTTATTTAAATAACTATTATTATGTATCTGTAAATTCATGCGAAATAGAAAAAATAGTATGAAAAACAAATGTCACAATTACGTTTTGTCGCACTCATCCCTTCGTGCGGCAAAAAGTCGCATTGTGATACTTGTTTTCAATATACTATTACATAAACCTAAAGTATATAAAAGCAAATAACGTTGGAGAGGACTAGAGGCAGAAAACTTGTAAGACAAAACAGTTGTGAAAAAGAAAAACGGCAAATTTATCATGGAATTGCCGTAAAAGAATGGGAAAAATTTCGTTATTTATAAGTATAGCTATAGACAGACACTGTGGTATAGGTATTAATATGTAATATGTATTAATTAATTAATATGTAATATGTATTAAAACAGATTATGCACATTAGTTTAGTGTAGTTAATGTGTATGACGGAAGTTTCAGTGGAAATACATATTGTAGTTCAAATGTAGCATAAGTAGTTACTAACGTAATCGTAATGAATCCTTAGCTATAAATTTGCAACAGATTTTGTGAATTTGTTTTTAATGCTATTTACAAAAAAGTAAAGCTTTTACAATCGTTTTGTAAGTAACAAGGGTATCGAAATGGAGGTTATTAAAGAAGAGGCTGATATAAACTTACTTGCCGGTGCAGAAAATTTGGCCATTTGTAAAATAGAACCAAAACACGAAATGGAGATCAATTTATTTCTTACTGAGCAAGACCTTTCACTAAATTGTGAAGTGAAAAATGAAAATGTTGAAACAGAAGAAAGGATTGAGAATGAAGATCAAGGTATGAATATTGTACATTGTACATAAATACCAAATTTGAACATATCGCTTTTCACAAACAGCGATATTTGACTGTTGTGGTCCTTTTGTGATTCCCTGTATAAATGTACACTATCTCGGCCACAAAAGGTTGCCCCTATGTCATCGATATATGCATCTAGCCACATAACATTAAAAGAATATAAACGTATCTGACGTAGCTGCGATGGGAATTAAATTACGGCACCCAAGTGGATGATCAAATACTTAATGTACAATGGCGGTTGATTTGAAAGATATACAATGATGCAAATAATGCTAGTTTACAGGTGCGTCGAAGATCACTGAAGTCGTTGTGCAGGTGAGTTATCAAAAAACTACAAACTCAATTCCACTTGTTTCCACTTACGTTACATTTATATTCTGTTTTATGTTATGTGGCATCTAACTAAATAATTTGTTTATTTTCCCATCACATATTTCCCACGTTCCCATATTTCATTGTTCATTATATATTTTTAAAATGAACCTTTTCAAAATTCAACCATTTACTTTTATTTCAACGTTGTTCCTACATATTGTAATATTTTTATATTACCGCCATCTAGGAGAACATTATTGAGCATTATTATTATTGATATAATTTGACCCTTTTTTGCATTTTAAATTGTACGGTTCATTCTCTTATGGCAAAGATAGTACATATGGTGGCTCTGATATTAACAAAAGTTTTAACGACTTTCAGTAATGGCAAAAATTCAACCAATAGTAAAAGAATTTCCATGCTCACAATGTGATTATATAACAAGGGGGAAACACAATTTGAAGTACCATGTAAAGATATATCATGGTTTAACTAATTTTAATTGTGCACATTGTGATTACGTAACGACATGGAAACCGGCTTTAAAGTTACATTTGATTGTTCGTCACAGTTCAACTCAATTTAAATGTACTGATTGTGATTATGTAACAAAATATAAACATAATTTAAAGTCACATATGAATGTTCGTCATGGTTCAACGAAATTTAAATGTACACATTGTGATTATGTAACGACAGGGAAGCGATCTTTACAGTCACATATGATTGTTCGTCACAGTTCAACTCAATTTAAATGTGCACATTGTGATTGCGTAACAACATGGGAACGATCCTTAAGGAGACATATGAATGTTCTTCATGGTTCAACTCAATTTAAATGTGAACAATGCGATTACGTAACAAAAGGTAAATGTAATTTAAAGTTACATATGTATCTTCGTCACAGTTCAACCCAATTTAAATGTACTGATTGTGATTATGTAACAAAATGGAAAGTATCTTTAAAAAGACATATGAGTGTTCGTCATAGTTCAACCCAATTTAAATGTACAAATTGTGATTACGTCACAAAATGGGAACCATCTTTAAAGTCACATATGAATGTTCATCACAGGGTCAACTCAATTGAAATGTGAACAAGTTGGCTATGTAATAAAATGGAAATCATATCTAAAAAAAAAAATGTTTTCTGGATACGATTCGTGTATTAACGTTTTTAGTAAACTATCTACGTTTCGGCAGCCTTTCTTTGCTGCCTTTTTCAAGATAAATTTATTTGATTGACACTAGATGTCATGTCACTTGATTTCAGTCTTTGCTCTTGTTCTACTGCGAGTTGCAGGTCCTATGTACGTCTCTGTGACTTTTGGTGGATTTTGAGGGATGCTGGGTGGTGTCACATTGTTATTGTGGGTTATTTCAATCTTCTTAATTATCGGTTTCCACATAGGAGATAATCTTGAAGAATCGTCTCGTTTGTTTAAGGCCATTGGACGTTTCTCAATTTCAATTGCCTCTCTGGTTATCCGTTCTTGTATTGTACATGCCGAAGAAAGTAACTTTATTTTGTCAGTGTTGATATTATGACCGGTTTCTAATCGATGATTTGCCAAAGTCATTTACCAAATTTACCAAAAGTCACAGAGACGTACATAGGACCTGCAACTCGCAGTAGAACAAGAGCAAAGACTGAAATCAAGTGACATGACATCTAGTGTCAATCAAATAAATTTATCTTGAAAAAGGCAGCAAAGAAAGGCTGCCGAAACGTAGATAGTTTACTAAAAACGTTAATACACGAATCGTATCCAGAAAATGTGTTCAAACGATCATAAAGACATTCGTGGAAGCTTAAATAATAATAAAAAAAATGTTTCATATATATTTTGGGGTTTTTGAAAATAAGAGTAAAATTTACTAAATTTTGATGTTTATGATCACTTGTTATACTTATGTGAGAAGATTCGTGGTACGCTCACGTATACGGAAGATTGGTGTATATACTCTGTAAATAATGTAAATAAACGTTGTTGATCTGTCCCTGCCCTTTTCCATACTTGTAACAAAGAAAACACTCAGGTCCGACCTCCCAGAGGTTTATAACGAACCTAAGAGGGCCGCGACCACCAAATTGGAAAGACTCCAGAAATATGGTCTCACAATCAACATTGTAAATCTATGTTTGGTGCCCACCCAGTAGTGCCATTAAACCTGAAGAAAGAAAAGTGCAAGACTACCCGGCCTCAGCCTACACAGCTAAGCAGTTACGAACTTTTCTTGGCATCGTAAATTTGTATCGACAATTTCTTCCTAACTCTTCGCAGAAACACCAAGTTTTGTTCACCAAGATTAATTGAAATAAGCGAAACGATAAAACGCCGCTAAATGGGACAACTGACAACTTTTAATCAGTTGAAGAGCGACTTGGCTGATGCAGCACCATTAGCTCATCCTCTTCCAGATGTTACAATAGCGCTTATGGTGAACGCATCGGACACGTGTGTTGGTGCAGCCCTGCACCAGGCGGTTAAGTCACTACATATAAAGCAGTACAATTCTTTCGTTTAATGCTGGAAGCCATCCATTTTACCATATACACTCGATCACAAACCCACTAACGTTTGCATTTTTTCGCAGAAGCCAGAAAAAGCTTCGCCGAAACAATTACGTCATTTGGATTTTATCGCCCAGTTCACAATATTAATAAAATATATTACTCGGTAAGAAAATGTGGCAGCCGACGCTTGCTCAAGAATTTCATCGATCAAAATACCTTCGCTAATTACGCAGAAAGAACTCGCTAAAACCCAAACTACTGATGATGAGTTAAAGGAGCTACACAATCATTAAAGTTACAAAAAATATTGTACAACAACAAAGAGTTAGTTATTGTGATAACTCTGCTGTACATCTACGTCCATTTGTATCACAATCCCTATGAAAAAAGTGTTTCAAGCCCTCCACACCATGACTCACCCAGGTATTAAAGCTACGGTAAACCTAGTGCGTAAACGATGTGTAGCCAATAAGCTTAAATAAAGATGTAACATAATGGATACGATCTTGTCGGCGTGGGTTCAAGGCACATAATTTGGGCATCGTAGGTCCGCTCACTCTGTCCGAAGGCTATACTCATGTGGTTACTATGATTGACCGATTTACAAGATGGGCAGAGGTAGATCACGTGGTATGGTGTGCCAGAACGTATAACGAGGGATAGGAGTCCGCAGTTCGAATCTTCCTTGTTCAAACATCTGACACAGCTACTGGGCATACAATACATTAAAACCGCTGCATACCACCCAGCTGGAAATGGAAAATTGAGCGCTGACACAGAGATTTAAAATATGCACTTAAAACTCAGTTGGGCGCGGAAACGAATAAACTCTTCGAGCAATCATTAAAAACGTCAAATGACACACCATCGATTCATAAGGTAAATGGAATAATTTGGAAACAACATATATGCCCAACACGTGCATGTTCACAAAGGAGCAGTAGTAATGTGCAACGGAGTCAGGCAAGATGTAACACTAAACCAAACAGGAATCATACAAATCTCCTCAGAATGCCTGGTGAAAACGAAACAGAGCATCCTGAGCTCAATCCGACAATGTAGTGTATCAGTACTTACGAACTATCATAAACCAGTTCACATAAATATAACAGAAGCAGTTCTACATACAAAAAGGAACCCGATTCAGAAAAAAGTCATATTAAAGGCGACAGATCAACTGAGTGAATTAACACACGAAGAAGAAACTATCCAATACTCACGACTGGGAGAAGATTTCAACACACATACTCCTCAGTGATCATCCTCTCAAGTACACCAACATCACTAGGAGCATTCATAGCGAGCTGGTGAGCATGGAAAGTATGGAAACGAATACAACGGAAGAAACAGCCCATTACAACAGCAGACCAATTTAAAATGGAATGCCGTCCCAGATGCTACCTCCTCGCCGCGACAGAACGTTCAACCTTCAACTGAACATGAGCTCCGCGGCCAGCAGGATGTTTAATCTTGGATGAAACAGTTGTTCTGTTTACCAAATAAGTTAGAATTATTAAGAAATAATTAAAATATAAAGTAGGAAATAGGTATAGTAATACGAATGTAGGTTAGGTCAGCATTAGTACAAACAATGCTAAGTAGGAAGGAAACACTTGTAAAATGCAATCACAGCACAGGTCCGGTAAACATGACCTACAGTCTAGCTAGACCATTTAAACTAGAAGAAATACCTACGTCATAGAATAATAACCTATATAAACCTGTAAATATTGTAGTGTTTCTAAGAGGCTTTCGGAACGCTAACTTCACATTACACTTTACCAAATTTCAAATCGAAGAGGGAATCCCTAAACATGGCCAACAAAATTTAAACTTTCCCTCCAAAACACAGCAACCCCCAAAATTATCTCAGTTTATCCTGCAACGCAAATTTAACTTAATCGCCATCTCCGAAACTTGGTTGCCTCCTCATTATCCTGCGCAGTTAATCCAAATCCCTGGGTACGTACTGATACGCGCCGACAGAGATCAACGAGGCGGTGGCTTATGTTGGTACATTCAGTCCAACCTGAACTGCAAATTGCTTAAACTAGATTTTTTCGAGAAAATTAAGTCCGAGCAATTATGGCTCATACTTAAATTGGGCACTATCAAGATAGGGCTGGCTGCAATCTACATCCCCAAGATCTGTAACGCTGGCCTTGACGAAGTTGAATTAGCTTTATCAACAATTTCTGTTGATATGGATGAGATCATTTTGGTCGGTGATATCAATGTCGACCTACTTAACCGTGAATCATCTTACTATCGTTACTTTGATAATATTATTACTACGTTTAATCTCAAACAGATTGTTACTAAACCTACTAGAATAACTGAAACCTCTGAAACTTTGATTGATATCATGTGCGTGGGGAACAATGTTGGCGTGAAAGAATGCGATAATCTTGACTTTTTGACAAATTTAACGGATCATATGCTGACATACTGTGTGTTGAACTTCCCGATTATAACTCCCTCAGCGAAATCCCGTACCTATCGTTGTTTTAGAATGTTTAACCTGGATGACTTTGACCGGGATGCAGCCTCCCTGCCTTGGAAATATGTAGATGAATTGAGTAACATAGATGCAAAAGTCGAATACTTCACCGAACTAATTCTTACGCTCTTTAACGCTCACGCCCCCGTAAGAACTATTAAGCTGCATAAGAATCATCAGCCGTATATCTCGGACACTCTAAAAGTGTTAATTAAAATGAAAAACTCTGCATACAAAAAATATTCGTTATCTAAACGTCAAAATGACCTTAACCTCTACAGAGATCTCCGTAATTATCTCGCTACTGCAATCAAGAACGAAAAAAAAAGCGTACATACAATACCAAATAAGCACGTATAAGAAAAATCCTCGAAGTTTGTGGAACAATCTTGCTACTTGGAACGTGCACACCAAACCTAAGGCCGAAATAGCTCCAAACATAAAAGATGCCAATTTAATCAATGACTACTTTGTGGACAGCATCCAAAATCAAACGATTGATATGGATACCCTAAACCTCTTCTATCGCACGAAATACTCAGACTTGCAGCCTACGCCTTTTAGACAAACGTCATCGATAGAAGTTCAAAGAATCGTGAACAATTTAACCTCCACTGCGGCTGGTATTGATGGTATTACTTTAAATATGCTGAAACTAGTACTACCATCCTGCATTGATGTCTTAACAAATATATTAAACTTTTCATTGACCAATGGTGTTGTACCTATCCTGTGGAAAAAAGCAATAGTAAACCCCTTACCTAAAATTAACCCGGCCCATGACCTAAAAGATATCCGACCGATTAGCGTGCTACCAACAATGTCAAAGATACTTGAAAAAATTGTTAATTCAAGACTAGTTAATTACATTCACGACAACAGGTTATTGCCCAGCATACAATCAGGATTTCGCCCAAAGCATAGTACTACAACCGCCATGACCAGAATAATTACGGATGTGAGTAAAAACATGGATAAATCTGAAGTTACATGCCTCACATTGTTAGACTATAGTAAAGCTTTCGACAGTATCAATCGTGATCTGCTCCTGGCTAAACTGCACTTTTACGGATTACCCTCCCAAACTATTGCTTGGTTTAAAAATTACCTCTCCGATCGCTCTCAGGTAGTTAAAATCGATTGCTGCATATCTGGCGAACGTGCGGTTGAATGTGGTGTACCACAAGGGAGTATTCTGGGTCCAACCTTATTTTCTATATTTACTGCCGACCTACCTGCCACAATAAAACATCAATGGAGTATTCACCTTTACGCAGACGACACGCAGCTTTACAAATCATGTCTACCAGTCAACGTCAATGGTCTGTTTTACGAACTTAACGATAACCTCCAACATTTGTTCTCTTGGTCTGAAAAAAATGGCTTACGCCTGAATCCAGGCAAATCCACGGTTATGTGTATCGGTAACAACTACCTGGTGAATAAAGCCCTTAGTAAGTTAGAAACTCTGCCTGTCTTGAACGGTGTGATTATTAATTTCAGTGATAGTGTTCGTGATCTCGGGTTACTTGTTGACAGAAATCTGAGTTTTGATAAACACGTTTGCCGGAAATGTAGACTGTGCTATTTTAAGTTAAAATCGCTGTGGAAATTTAAACATGTTCTCCCTCAGGACATTAAAGTGGTATCTGGTTAACACTCTGGTGCTCAGCCATATTGAATTCGGCAGCATTGTATACTATAACTTCCTTTCTGCCACATTAAAACATAAACTTCAAGTGCTGCAAAATACCTGTTTACGTTTTGCATTTCAAATACACCCTAGAGATCGCATAACCCCTCACTACAATAGGCTGGAAATACTAAAACTTGAACAAAGGATGGCACTGCTATACGGATCATTTTTATATAGCATCCTACATGATGGACAGCCGATTTACCTGTACAACTTATTAGTAAAGCGCTCAAATACTAATTTGTGTAACATGCAGTTAAGGTGCGGGGATCCTTATGCTATACATCGACACAAGACTTGTAAATACAGACACTGTTTTGAATACGTGGCACCCAATATGTTAAATAAATTTAATACTATGTTTCTCGCTCAGTCAAAGTCAATCTTTCTGAAGCAGTATAAAAAGTATTTGCTTAATGTGCAACAAGGCTTGATACCTTAGCTTCATCGTAAGTCTGAGACTTTACACTGTAGGGGGCAGTGAAAAACGGCTTTGCCGATCTGTTCTCCTTTGGACATACTTGTATTATTTGTTATGAATATTCATTTCTACCATTATCATATTTTTACTTTATTATTTAGTTTTATACTTATTTAGTTGTTTTATTTAACACTCTTGCCTAAGTTATAAGATTTATTTGTATCGTCCAATAAATATTATTATTATTATTATTATTATTAAAATGACATAAGCTCGTGATCGTCTAACAGGCCCTCTATCGTGTAATAGGTATACACTGGTCGTGAACTATTATCGGGAAGGAGAAACAAAACCACCATTAACTGTACCAAAATAATGCATTTATTGACAGTTACGACGATTAGGAGGAGAAAAAGTGCGAACACTAAAAAAACTCCTCCTTAGACATAATTACATACATGACCTCAATTCAAATACAAAATGATAGCAACAAGACTGTTAAATAATATCAAGACAAAACATTTATAATTTCATGGTGGATACTTTTCGATCACCTTTAAATATTTTATGCAGCAGTTGTAAATAGCACAATAAATAATCAAATTACACACAGAAAATCAAATCAAATACATTGCATATTAAAATAAAAGGGTCAAGAGTTTAAAAAGATAGAATGTGCACAAGTTACAAAAGGGTTCAACAACAGGTAAAAATACACAAAGGACACAGTTATAGTCCATACGCTGGGCAATGTCCCTTTTCTCATTAAGTCGTAAATCAAATCTCATTTATAACGAGATCGATAGTTTCATTCAATATGCACCTCTAATGCAAAGTAAAAACCAGTTCCTTACGGGCGAAAGTTATTCAAAACAAATCTTATGGAAACTTTAATACAATAGAACAATAGATGTGAACTACCTAACTGGCAGCGGTTCTCAATAGAAGATACACTAGTTTCATTAAGAAATTGTGATGTTTGTATTAATAATTGATATATTACTTTTAGTCCGGACGCTATAAGGCAAAATGAGGCTCAACCTTGCACTTTGTGACAAGTTTATTCCAATGGGCAAATCGTGTTCTATATGTACCCGGGCACATTTTCAGATGTGGTGCCACCCTCCCGCTCCCCCACCCCCGCCGCCATCTTGGAAAAATGGCGACCAAAAACGGTTTTTAGAAGTTATTTCGAGAACCGTCCAAGATATCGCAAAAAGCTTCAAACAAATGTTCTAGGGGACTAAATTTGCAATACAAAGTGGCCTTTAAACTTTTTCATTATCTCTTACCGTTGAGCCGGAAATGACCTTCAAACCTCCGGTCAAAATGCTTTCTTGATAAATACGCTACTGTGTGCCTCTCCGCCGCATTCTCGTCGCTATAGTTATTTTTGAAAGGACTGACATATAAACGAAGCTGTTTGTAATATTTTTTTTACGTTGTTCCATTATTTGTAACGACGATCAAACCGAGTTTCGTATTTTAGTTGATCCGGAAGGTTCTGCGGAAAGGAATCAATCGGTTCTGACTTACGCGAATTGTAACACACACGGTCATTCCAGTCAGTCTTGACAGAGTTGTCTGAGAGGAGTGATCAAGTTATTTGTGTTGTGCATTCGATATTTGGACAGTTTTTGTGTTTAACGATAGTGTGGTTCGGTGTGAAAGAAGCTCCCCTTGATTTTAAGTGACAGTGACTATGAACCAAATTTAGTTTGGATGGGAAGCTTTTGTGTCAACGCTATCACTGCAGTCGCAAAACGGCCATTTTACGGTAAGTTATTTCATCTTGGTTTGCCAAAAAGCTAAACGCGTTGCAGACGTGATCTCATACGTACTGAATTCTTAACAGGTGGCTGTAGCTTCTAATTTGGTGGTGGTTGTAGGATATATTATTAGAAAGTTGGCAACAACGTGAGAATGTCAGAACGTCACGGTCACGCTGCAAAACGCAGCATGTTATTTGTAGTTTATTAAAGTTGTGTTGTAATTAAATATTGTCATTAAATGGTTCAAACGAAGTCTGTCATTAAAACCATCGAATACACAACAACTGGCGACGAGAATTGGTGAGAATTCCATATTTTTCATTAATTACGTTGAAGTTGAAGGTCGAGCGTTGCAAGTAATATAGTCCTACCGTCAAACAAAGTCGTGCTCATATAGTCATACCAGTCATCAAAAGGGGTGCAATTTTTTTTTAAATTAAGTCGCAAAAGTCGTGAAGTCATTCGTCATACAGTCAAAATGTCAATTATTGGGGCCATAGAACAATTAAATCTAAACAAAACCGATGTAGAGAGCTACTTAGAACGTATGGATCATCTGTTTCGTTGTAATAAGGTGGAGGAGTCGGAAAAAGTAGATTTGTTTGTTACATTAATTGGGGGTGATGCGTATAAATTATTAAAAACTATGGTAAAGCCGCAGTCGGTGTCGGAAAAAACATACGCGGAGCTGAAGAAAATTTTAAAAGATAGAATGGCACCAAAAAGGTCAGTTATTGTAGAAACGTACAAGTTTTACAAAATTAGTCAAGAGCTGGCATCAATTGCCGAATATATAGGTAAATTGAAAGAGCAAGCCGATTTATGTGAGTTTGAAGAGTTTCACGATAGAGCTCTGAGAGATAAATTTGTATGTGGTCTGTCGAACAAGCGAATACAAGATCGTTTATTAACAGAAAAGGATCTTACATTCGATAAAGCGTGTCAAATTGCGCTTGCCCAAGAAATTGTTCAGGAAGAAAGCTTGGAGTTGCAACAAACTAATCAAGCAGTCAATAAATTTAAGGCAGTCTCAAAACATAAGATGGCGTCAAGGCAATCAACAGGAAATCAAGAACCGGGTCGATCAAACGATTCGACAAAGAAAAGTCAGTCGTCTTCAGTCAATACGAAGTATGGGTCGCGTTCACAGTGCTTTAGGTGCGGCAGGTATCACAATCCAAATGCGTGTCCAGCCAGAGAGTGGGAATGCTTTTCATGTAAAAGAAAGGGTCATACAAGTACAGTGTGTCGTAACAAGAAATTTAATGTAAGTAATGTCACGGAAAGCAGTAACGAAGATAGTCAGCAAGAAACGGAGGAAGAAATGTCTCACGAAAATGTCTACGAACTGGGTTGGTTGCAGTTAGCAACAATCACAGAAAATACGAATAAGCCGTTATTAATAGATGTCAAAGTACAAGATCAGTGGTTGGAAATGGAAGTCGATTCTGGAGCGAGTAAGTCAATAATCCATAGTAGTCTGTACAACAGTAAGTTTTCTGATTTAAAATTAGTCGATGTTAGTTTTAAGTTACGTGCGGTAACAGGTCAAACAGTAGAAGCAGTCGGTCAAATTATTGTAAATGTCACGTATGGTAAAAAATTATTTGTACTTCCACTAGTTGTAGTAAATAGTAGAAATAGTTTTACATCGTTATTAGGTAGGGATTGGCTTGATAAGTTAAATCCAAACTGGAAAAATTCAGTACTTCATAAAGAAAACATGTTACCGATATGTACCTTAGAGTCCACAAATCCATGTGGTCATTTTAGTAATGTAAAAGTCGATCTAGTATCTAGTTTAAAACAAAAGTATCCAAATGTTTTTGTGTTGGATGCAAAGTCTGTAATTTCCAAATTTAAAGTTGAATTGAAATTACAACCTAACTCAAAACCTGTATTTCATAGAGCATATGACATGCCCTACGCACTAAAACAGAAAGTCGAGTCTGAGCTAAATAAGTTGGTCGAGTCCAATATACTAACGAAAGTCACTTTTAGCAACTGGGCTAGTCCGATACTAGCAGTGCCAAAAAAGAACAATGAATTAAGAGTATGTGTAGATTTCAAAAAAACTGTGAACAGAGTCATAGATTCAGATCATTGCGTATTGCCTTTGCCCGAAGACATTTTTAGTTTGTTAAGTGGGAAACGATTTTTTACGGTAATAGATCTGAAGGGAGCTTATTTACAATTAGAAGTTGGTGAGCGGTCGAGAGAACTACTAACCATCAATACTCACCTAGGATTGTTTGTATACAATCGTCTTCCTTATGGAATAAGTTCAGCGCCAGGAATTTTCCAGTGCGTCATGGAAAATATTCTATCTGGTATCCAAAATGCAAAGTGCTATATCGACGATATCTTAATATTTGGGGAAAGTATAGAGAATTGTCATAGTACAGTTCTAGAGGTTTTCAGTCGATTAGATCAGTACAACGTTAAGGTTAACGTAAATAAATGTCGCTTTTATGAAGAATCTGTAGAATTCTTAGGTCACTTGATTGATGCAACGGGATTACATCCTGTACCAGAAAAAGTTAGTTGTATTAGGAATATTAACCCTCCGAGCAATGTCACACAATTAAAGTCATTCCTCGGGTTAATTAACTATTATGCGAAATTTGTGCCCATGTTGTCTGCTAATTTAAAACCTCTTTATAATTTATGTAGTAAAAATGTTGAATTCAATTGGACACAAGAACACCAACAATGTTTTGTTTGGGGAAAAGATACATTAACATCAGACAAAGTTCTTACATTTTATAATCCGAAAGTGCCTATCTATGTAACGTGTGATGCAAGTAACTTCGGAATTGGAGCCATCCTAAGTCATAAAATTAACGGAATGGATCGCCCAGTATTATTTGCTTCACGCACTTTATCACCATCAGAAGTGAAGTACGCAAGTATTGAAAGAGAAGCACTAGCGATAGTGTTTGCAGTTCGCAAATTTCATAAGTATTTGTTCGGTCGCAGGTTCGTACTAATTAGCGATCACCAGCCATTACAATTCATTTTTAATCCTAACAAGGGATTACCTGTAGCATCAGCAGCCCGTATCACTCGTTGGGCAATAGAGTTAGCTGGTTACAACTATAGTATAGAATATAAGAAAGGATGTTCCATTGTGAACGCAGATGCACTTTCACGTCTACCGAATTTGTCAGAGTTGGAATGTGTCGAAGAAATACACTCATTTAATTTAAATTCCGATATACCTTTAAACTTTGAAGATATTCAAAGAGTATCTAAAAACGATCTAACTTATACTAAAGCGTTGGATCTTACCTTATCAGGTTGGCCAAGCACAGTAACCGATGAAAATTTGTTACAGTATTTTAGAAAGCGCCACGAACTATCTGTTGAAAATAATTGTCTACTCGTAGGATCAAGGATTATCATACCGATGAAGTTACGGGACGATGTCATGAAATTATTTCATGAACAGCATCTGGGCATCGTTAAGACAAAAATGCTCATTCGTTCATATTGTTGGTGGCCGGGAATCAACAATGATCTTGAGAAAGCCATCCACTCATGCTTGGTATGTCAGCAAACGCAAAACTTCAATAATGATGAAAAGGGAGCCGCATGGCCATTAGCACCAAATAGTTTCTTTAGAGTGAATGTAGATTTCTTCTTTAAAGAGGGTCATACATTCCTCTTGCTAGTAGATAACAGAACGAAATGGTTGGAAGTTAAATTAATGAATAAAGGTACAGCAGCGAGGGAAACTATTATTAAACTGAAAGAAATGTTCAGTACCTTTGGTCTCCCTACGGAGATAGTTTCGGACAACGGTCCGCCATTCAATTCCAAAGAGTTCAACTTGTTTTGTCAAGCAAACGGTATAAAACCATTAAAAACGCCACCGTATCATCCTATGTCAAATGGAGCAGCGGAAAGGGCAGTACAGACAGTAAAAAAGGCACTAGAGAAGAACCTAGTACTACAACGAAAACCTGGGTTGAGTGTAGAAGAGGCGTTATTAAACTTTCTCTTTACTTACCGTAATGCACCGTCTAGCGTAACGGGTATGTCACCTGCTCAATGCATATTTAAAGTAAAACCTCGAACGCGTTTCGATGTGCTAAAACCCACCAATAGTAGTATATCTAAACCTAGGGAAACCGTTTTGATAGACAGAAAAATGTACTCCATAAATGACTCAGTATTTGTAAAAAACTTTATTACTAAGTTATGGGATTTAGGAAAAGTAGTAAAAGTATTAAGTCACAGCACTTATTTGGTTGAAGTAAACAATAGTATAAAGTTGGTTCATGCCGATAGTTTGAAACCAAATAGGTATTGTGAAAAAACACAAGGGAATATGGTAAACTATTCACCTCCCTCTGTGACGATGTTAAATGATAAGGGAGAAACTTCATCAGCGTCACTTTCACAGTCACAGACGGAAATAAGCCCAACGTCACCTTCTGATGATGTAACTTTACCATCACCATTGTGTGAGGGAAGTAATGAAACAAACGTCACTGAAAAATTAACAGAAGAGGGCGTTATCACAACACGAAGTGGTCGTCAAATAAAACCACCACTCAGATTAGATTTGTAAGTTATATATTGTATTTTCACGAGTTGTATTCTTTTATTTAGTATGGGAGAAGTGTAGGATATATTATTAGAAAGTTGGCAACAACGTGAGAATGTCAGAACGTCACGGTCACGCTGCAAAACGCAGCATGTTATTTGTAGTTTATTAAAGTTGTGTTGTAATTAAATATTGTCATTAAATGGTTCAAACGAAGTCTGTCATTAAAACCATCGAATACACAACAGTGGTGGACCCCTCTTTACCAATCTCCTCAAAAAGTGGTTTAATATGTTTTATCTGTCAAAATGATACAGGGGAAAAGCTCACAAACCCTGAAGATCCACTAGAAAAGACAAATTCGCTGGTTATGTGTCATTGGAGAGTTCCTTGACACGTCTTAAGGCGCCTCTATACAGCTGCAAAAATTTCGGACCTACTCCTTACTGATTTTAAATTAGGCAACATACATATCTCAATACTCCCTGAGGGCTAAACGGATTATGCGTAATTTACCTAAATGTACTTGAAAGTTTCATTGTTTAGTTATACCTATAACTTTTATATTTTCTTGGAATTCCCGCAGATTGTAAGACTACCTTTTAATTTATTTTACTATGTTGGACTACTAAAATTAAAATATTATAGTACATATTATGTGCGTCCAAGAATCACAAAAGAATAATTATTTGAAGATTCGGAAAACACTATAAACAATTTGATTTAGTATGGAATAATTAATAAAATACAAAGCAAAATAAACTTTGACAATGTTTAAGAATAATTATAACAATTAACCACACATTCTGAATAAAAAATAAATGTACTGATATAATTTTTATTATTTCTGTACTTGGACAAACAAACCTACCTATTAATTTAATTGATTCTAAAGTATTTTACTTTAAAATGTGCTAAAATCCCATTAAAATTTAATTCGTATTAGATATAATTAACAAAAAAATCCCATTAATGGTAGATATATATACCTACATAATATATATTTTATATAAGAGGTTCACTAATCATAGTAAGTTACGTTTCATTGTGGTAAAAAATATTATTTTGACTGTGAAATGTAAGCTATATCAAGCATGAATGTGGTGCTTTATGAAAAAATGATGCAAAAATTCTTGAAAAATTTAGACAGTATAGATATAGATGCTTCTAATTTTGGAAAACTTTGTAAATTAAGAAAAACAACACCTACGGCAAAAACCGTTGCGGCACTATTATGTATGTAGTACATACGTTTAAAATAAATAGTTCTACTTGGTTTGCAACTGAAGTTACAGCAATTCAGTTAATTTTAATCCCAATGCTCAGTAGTTGTTAAAAAATCGGGCCTATAGTTGATAAAGAATTACCATTTCTTGCTTGTTCTCCAGGCGGATCAGTAGGAAAAACTGCCATTGTTGAAATTAAATGTTCCGAGAAAAGCGGCAATTAGCATCCTATTGAAGCATATTTGAAGGGTAAATTAGAATACTGTGAATGTAGTAATAATAATAAGCTCAATGACAATTATTTTTACTAAGTATAGGGTCTATTGCACATAACCAAAAGAAATATATGCTACTTTGTAGTGTACACTAAAGGTGGAATACATCAGGGGCGTCATTTAGGAGGGTCAGGGTAGGGCAGTTGACCCCCCCCCCCCCTGGAGTTACTACTACCAAAAAAAGGTACGTTAAATTTACAAACTGACAACCACGCCCTTTTTTCAAAAAAAATTTAAGACATCAACTCAAGATTTGTGCTGTTTATATTAATTAAAATAAAATTTAATAAAAAAAATAATGCCTTTTTACAATTTGTCTATAGCGTTTTTTAAATTTACGTCGGAAATAACCCTGGTTACGCAATATTTATTTGTCAATTTGCATCTTTGTAACAGGGTCATTAAACAGGTACTTTTCTTTTGTCTGTATAATCTCCTTAGAAGTATAATTCCACTACCTCACCTCTGTGGCCTGGGGCATTTACGAAATTTTCGTTAGTAAAATTTTTGTACATAAAATTTATATAAAAAAAAACTTTTGACCAGGATTACAGTTATAACTTAACCGTTGGAAACGATTGTTAAACGAAATATGGTTCTTAAGCACTGTAGAATTTGTCCGTAGAATTTAATTTTCGGATATTGATTGTCGTTTGGAAAATATCTCTTAAAATAGATGAAAGATAAAATAATTTTTTGTTACCTCAAATATTTGTTTTTTTTCAAACAAAATTCTAAGGCAAAATTTCATTATAGTAAGGAATATATTCCCGACCTTAAAATTTTTTCAAGTTCAATTTTAGAGCTGTAATCCTGGTCAAAAGATTGCACTTTTTCCAATTGCATGGTGTGTTGCCTACCCTATGTATAGAGGCGCCTTAACGAGTTAAACCAATTGACATCAATACCACTAAGAGTCGATTTCAGCCAGTTAAATGACGGAACAGGGATCTTTAACACTTTAAAGAGCAACAGGGCAGTTTATCACAAAAGTTGCAGAACAAACTGCTCGGAAAACCGCATTGCTCGAGCCCAAAAAAGAAGCGAGCGGGAATCTTCAATTTGTTGTGGCAATGTACGATCGTACCAGCGATGTAAGCACAGTAAATAATTCTCGAAGAGCAATGTTTACACGAAAGGGACGATCACTGGAGGCTATTCCACCAACTCAAGATGCCTGCTGGCTATCAGGGAGGTCAGATATGGGGACAGTGTTTAAAATCAATGCAAGTTCTTCCTGATCCTACTGGTTGGGGTTGAAAAATTTCTGAAGGCAGGGGATGCTGGGAGCCAGAATGGACATCTCAGCCCCTCATCCAAGAGTGTCTATTAATTCTTGTTAAGTGTGGCTGCAAAAAATCATGCAGCTCTCGATGTAAGTGCACTAAAGCCAACCTACCATGTATAGAAATGTGTGGTTGTGGAGGAGATTGCAGCGAGGAATAAATATATAAAAGGTATGGACTTTTGAAACAAAATAAAAACATTGGTTTATATACTTCAAGACAGACCCCAGACAACTGTTCTTATTTGTTATCCATTCGACTGCGTCATTCTAGAAATTTAACTAATAAAATCTAGTGGCTTTTTAACCCTCTTATTTTAAGACTTCGTCAGAGTTACCTTTGACATTTAATTGCAACGCATTACTTTAAAGACAACTTGAGACTCTGTTGGTAGGCATCCATGCACTACATCGATCCCATGAGCTCTTTTAAGGGGGAATGTAGTGAAAATCATTTTTAGAAAAGTAGGTTTTACAGGTTTTGCAGTTATGAGCTTATAACCATGAGCGGTTTCACGCGGTTTAATTCGCGTAAGTCGGAATCGATTGATTCCTTTCCGCAGAACCTTCCGGATCAACTAAAATACGAAACTCGGTTTGATCGTCGTTGCAAATAATGGAACAACGTAAAAAAAATATTGCAAACAGCTTCGTTTATATGTCAGTCCTTTCAAAAATAACTATAGCGACGAGAATGCGGCGGAGAGGCACATACAGTAGCGTATTTATCAAGAAAGCATTTTGACCGGAGGTGTGAAGGTCATTTCCGGCTCAACGATAAGAGATAATGAAAAAGTTTATAGGGCACTTTGTATTGCAAATTTAGTCCTCTAGAACATTTGTTTGAAGCTTTTTGCGATATCTTGGACGGTTCTCGAAATAACTTCTAAAAACCGTTTTTGGCCGCCATTTTTACAATATGGCGGCGGGGGTGGGGGAGTGAGGGGGTGGCACCACATCTGAAAATGTGCCCGGGGGCATATAGAACACGATTTGCCCATTGGAATAAACTTGTCACAAAGTGCAAGGTTCGACCTTGTAGCGTCCGGACTATTTGTAATGAAACTATTGACAACCGCTGACTAGGTAGGTAGTTGAAAACTATTGTTCTATTGTATTCAAGTTTCCATAAGATTTGTTTTGAACAACTTTCGCCCGTAAGGAACTGGTTTTTACTTTGCATTAGAGGTGCATATTGAATGAAACTATCGATCTCGTTATAAATGAGATTTGATTTACGACTTAATGAGAAAAGGGACATTGCCCAGCGTATGGACTATAGTCACCGTAATCTGGCAGACAATAGGTCTCTCACTTTGTAAAACAAACAAAAGGAAAACAAAGGCGCATCAAGGAGGACACCTGGCATTTCCACTAATTACCTCGCATACATTACTTATCAAACATAGGCTCTAAAACGTAAGAAAGATTAATGTAAATGGGGCCCCCCCCATGGATATCTGGCCCCTTGTGCGGGGAGTTACGCAGACTAAAGTTGGAGTTCAGCTCTCCAGACGGTGATTAACCAATCACAAATTTAGGGGATCGAAACTGCCTCCAACTATTCGTGGGACAAAAGCATGATTACCACAGAACAAAATATTAAAATGCAATCCTAATAACAGTTAGCATGATTAGTTTTCACCGTATGCAAAGCCTTCGAGGTCGAAGCGGTTAGTTAGATACACAGCAGTTCAGAATCAGACTCGGTTAATTGTTGGTAATGCCGGGGTTCGATTTCATAATGAAATTAAAGTTAGCAGTACAATCGACAGACCCACGTCCACCAAGCTACAGGGCTATCAATTACCATCATATATTTCGGCAACGCTACCAGTACAACACCTTTTACAGATACACAATTATGGATATTAAAATAGTTAAATAATTGCAATAAAAATATTAGAATAACGAGATATTACCTGGATTAAGCACACCTGTTGGTACACAAGCAAATACAAATACAATAATACAAATTCAAATCTAGTTAACATGCTGCACGATGTTAAGAATAGTTACAAACAAACGTTCAAGCAAAAAGATCCCTTTCAAACTCACTCCAGCTGTTTTTATATATCCAGACTAATATGAAATATGCTACGTTAGAGTATCATAGACATTGCCACAGAGTACGATCCTCTTGGGGTGTGACGTAGCCCTCATTGCGGTACTGTGCTGCAAGTTGCCGGCTTCAGTAACTGTATCCAAAAGTGGGACACCTCAATATTGTAAATAAATTAGTCTTTGAATGAAAGCCATTTTGTTCCAATTACTCAACGATGGTGTGAGGAACAGTCTACATCAAATGGTACGAGTGTGACGGCGTACCCCTCACAACAACCCCTCTCCCTTACTGGAAACTGAACAACTATTGAACTGTAGATACGCTATAAGCAACTGGAAGGAATACGCAGGATTTCAATGCATTGTGGGCGTTGAAGCTGACAAAAACAGATGCGGAATGGGTACTTCTGTCGCGCTTGTTGCGGTACTAGAACAGACGTAAGAAATAACTGCCGCAACATATTTTTGTTACCTGTCGCCTGCATTTTATGCTCCGTGCCATCCTTTGTATGACGTTGCGTACAAAAGAAAAAGAGCGAGATACCCATTCGTTTGGCTTCAGTGTTACTTATGCGCGTTTCCTTTCCAGTTGCGTATAGCGTGCAGGTCAATAATAATAATAATAATATATATTTCGTTCTGTTTTACATTAGATAAAAATGTGTCAGGTAGGTATAAAACATGTGTATTACATTGTCTCAGGTCTTGATTATAACTATTTATACTATATTACTAAATCACGAACGTTGGAATCTTACACTATTTACATAATTTTTTAACATGTACTATTAATAAAATAAAATAAAATAAGATGCTACGTCACAAAGAAGTCGTCTACTCGATACAGCACCCTTTGACACAGTATGTCTTTAAGTTTTCGTCGAAACGAGTGCAAAGGTAATTCTTTGAGATTATCAGGTAGGGTGTTAAATATATTTATACAAGAGATGACTACCCCTTTTTGCACTTTTGTGAACTGAGTGAGCGGAGGGCGAATATATTTATGTGATACTCCTCTTGTACCGTGCTTGTGTTTTAATTCTTTGTTAGCAAATAACTCATAGTTCTTTCTAACAAAGCATGCACATTCTAACACAAATATGGATGGCACGGTAAGTATTTACAACAATAACCTGCCTACCCTACTGCATTACATATTTGGAATTGCAATAGGCCGTATCCCTTCCAGTTGCGTATAGTGTATAGTGCAATGGTGTCTATATACCTTTGTACGTTATTCTGCGACGGTTTGATGTTAATTTTGGATAAAATTACATGGTTCCCCCACTCCTGATAACGCAATTTTCTTTTCTCCGATTTATATTTACTCGTAGGGTCGTAGGTGGAAATAGACATTTTGTAGTTCAAATGTAGCATAAGTAGTGACTACATAATCAGAGTACCGTAACGTAATTAAACATTTAACGATTTAATCATTTATGCATTTAACTATTTCCAAGAGATTTTGTGAAATTGTTTTTATTGCTATTTACAAATAAAAATAAAGCAATTAGAATAGTTTTGTAAATATGGCAAGTAATAACGATATTGAAATGCGGGTTTTGAAAATAGAACCTAAAGAAGAGGCTGATGAAGAAGAGTGTGTAGCTGATATAAACGTACTTACTGGGGCAGAAAACATGGCCATTTGTAAAATAGAACCAAAACACGAAATGGAGATGAATTTATTTCTTACTGAAGATCATTTATTAGATGGTGAAGTGAGAAATGAAAGTGTAAACCAAGAAGAAAGTAGTACGAATGAAGATCAAGGTATGAATAATGTAATATTTTTATGTTCTTCGTTTTTCGAAATGAGTCAATTTACAACAATGACCTTAAAACGTTTGGGAAATTAAACCTCACTAGCTCACAGAGGCAGCGGAACCGTGGGTTCGTGGGTGACAAGAACCCACTGGAAAATTCCTGTGGGTGCAAAAGTATCATTTGCACCCACAAGAAAAATGGGAATCAACCTGGTATTCTTAATGTTGCAAAAGTAGAGAGACTCTTACTTAGCTCTGTAGGCCTTAATTAAAGTACCTTTGAGTCGGACATTATTCAGGTTTGTGAGTTGTATTCATGGGACAAATCTAAATTGGGAAATGAGCTTTGCATGTCCAAACAATGAATAAAAAACACCACTAAATCAACCTATGACATTGTTCATCTTTTTATGTCACTTCAGACAGAAACTCGCCAATCATTCCCTGAAATGGAGAAATTGTTAGAACTGATTTTAGTTATTCCATTTTCTGCGGCTAATTGTGAACGCAGTTTTTCTCTGCTTAGATGTATTAAAACCTCCTTATGGTTGACAATGAAACAAACAAGGCTCAATCATTGTGTTATTGTATAGCTAATGCGTACAAGGAGGAGTTAGATAAAATTAGGGAAGACGAAATACTGGTAGATTTTCTCAGCATAAATTCACTTTTGGTGAAATAAAAATAATCAATTATTAAAAAACGTGTACTTGTATGTTTTATTATCATGCACCCACTGAGCTAAAATTGTTCCGCCGCCGATGCTAGCTCATTACAGGTACCTACCTAATAAAGGAAAATTGTTCTAATTAATTTCAGTTACAATTTGTATTAGTCCAGGTTAAAGCAATTTAATACCCGATACTAAATGATACTTGCATTATTAATCTTGCACAGTTCTAACACGTCTTTTTTTTTCAAATGTTACATTAGTCACAACTTATGTGTTTTCATTGACAACGTAAAATTTTTAGAATCTTTTAACATAAAACCTCCACATTGCCTCATATACATATTCTTTCAATACGCCATTCAAAAACACAGTCTACATCTAAATTTACAACTTTTAAATACAACTGTGATGATAATAATAATTACTGCACTACCAAGAAAGGATCTATTCGTGAAAACAAACCTACCTACTTTACTAATATAACGAAGTCTTATAATATCCCATAATAACCTATCGTTAACATGAAATATTTAGCGTTAATTTGCGTAAGTTTGAAGAAAAAATAGCATATTTTATTTTGAGATATTACTTTTCATGGCTTTCCTTCTAATAACCGCCTCACTTCCTTTGGCTGTTAAACACAGGCACGCCGTGAAAAGTAATAATTACTTCTCCTTCACATAAAATAATCTATTACTGATAGGAGTACTTTGTTACGTCAAATAAAATGACAGATTGTTTGTTACGTCAAATAAAATGACAGACTGCAAATTAATTTCCGTTTTTCTCATTTCCATGACAACGAAAGGTAAGTGTGCTGATTTCACATTAGCAATTCAACCATTTCACATTATTAGTTCTTATTTCCATTTTAATACCAGATTTCAAAGTGAACCAATAAAAAAAATAGCGTAAAGTATTCGTGGATAACTCGTCTTTAAAACACTTGCTCTATTTCAAGCACTCCGGCTGCGCCGTAGTGCTTGAAAACTCGCGCGTGTTTTAAAGACCTGTTTAGTGTTTATCCACTTATACAGGGTCCGGCAGTGAAACGGAAAGATTTCGTAAATCATTTTATGGTTAAAGAATATTTTTTTAAATAATTTTTAATACATTAATGGAAAATAAGAGAGTAGCCATTTGGTTTATAATATCCAAAAAATTATTTTTTGAATACTAGATCCGCCAAATGTCCTCCGTTTCAATTTATGCATTCTTGGAGTCGTTCCTGAAAGTTTTGTATAACACTGCGCAGCATATCGAAAGGTATTGATGGTATGCCGTCAAGAATCCGTTGTTTGAGAGCTGGGATTGCCCTGGGTGGATCGTTTGCAAACGCATTCGTCTTTAGGTATCCCCAAAGAAGGAAGTCGCAGGCGGTTAGATCGGGAGACCGAGGGAGCCAACTGATATTCCCGTTTTGAGAAACGATACGTCCTGGGAACAATGCATTTACAGCAATCATTGAAATTCGTGCAATGTGACTTGTTGAAAAAGTGTGTTTTCATTCACTGGAAGGTCTTTAAGTTGTGGTGTGAGAAAATTCTGAATCATTGCAACGTCTCGCACAGAATTAACCGTAAAGTCATTTTCAACCTCATTCTCAACAAATACATGCTCATCCGTCCAACGCCCCATTGTAAACTAAATGGCAAATCATGCAGGTCTTGACAAGTCGGCTACTTTCTTCCCCACCACTTCGCGGCTACTTTCTTCCCCACCACTTCGCGGCGCTCTGCAAACCGTACCTCAAATCTTTCCGTTTCACTGCCGGACCCTGTACTTTAATATACTATAGTAAAATCAAAAATTTGGCGATATCATCATTCCTCGAAAACTGCATAATGCTTAATCTGACCTCTTTTAAAGGTAGTCCTTAAAAAGTGTTTTTCAACAATGTATAACATGCCCGAAAAAATTTTAGTTACACAGTGTGACTCATTTCGATTGGAAACACACATGTAAAATCTGAAGTTATTTACCAATTTTAACCAATTTTTTTTTAATGTCAAATAATAAAACATCTACTTCGGAACAAAAATTTAAGTATTTATTGTAATTTTGAGGGCATACTACGATTACTTTTTCGTACTCGAAATGGAGAATTGTTATTAGCGATTTGTTTATAAAAAAAATATCTACCCCACTGGATTCAGAATGCTTCCAAATAGCTATCACCAAAATTTTATAAAAATCTATTTATTAATAACAAATTTATGACAACTTAAAGTTCGAAAACTTCCTAAGCTAACAGTTACAAAAGAACACCCTGTATCAATAGATGCCCATGGAAATTATGTTCATAATTATTATTCTTAAAATAAACTATCAGTGGAAAAATATTTTTCTGTGACGGGAAAAAAGTTTGTCATTTTATCCCTGTTGCCAGGTAGGAAAATATCACATTATAAATTACTTTTTTCCCCGGGAAAAAAGTGAGTACTTTTTTCACATATTTATTTATTTATTGCCTGCGAATCAACAGTGTTGACATAGACATGGCAAAAACATTATCAAAAACATTAAGTATTGCATGTATATACAGGGTGTTTTTTTGGGAGCTTTGGTTAGACGTTTCTGAAAATACACTAATTTTTGTGACTTCTTTCTTATAATTGCTTCTGCAAACAGGCACACAACACTTATATGGCATAATTAAACCGATAATCAAATTAACAGGTGAAACACGTGTATAATATAATCAGAGAGTACAAATAAATATGCTTTTGTTTGAGAGGTTATACACATTTGATCAGGCCTACCCACTATGACGTCACGGCGTTCAGTTAACGCAGCTTAGAGGTCGTCTACTAGCGGTTGGCGAGACTACCCGGCTGTTGGGACCCTAAATACCCATTCTTAAGCTTCTTAGGATGGGTGTAATAACTTTCACGCCACTGGATTTCCCCAATTTGCACTTTTACGTTAATGTCAATTATCCTAAGAAGCTTAAGAATGAGTATTTGGGGTCCCAACAGCCAGGTAGTCTCGCCAACCGCTAGTAGACGACCTCTACAGGCCTTGTATTATAGGTGGTGTTGGCCAAGGCCTACCTATATCTTTCTATAATTTAAGTGTTTGTTAAACTGTTAAATCTCGAAAAAGTTTATAGGTATTAAAATGTTGGACGAATCGCATAATTTGCCAGAAAATGTTTTATCGAGAGCTGCGAAAGCGATTGAAGCAATCGAACAGAAGAACTCAAAGTCCGTTTACGAAAAAGAGTATGTTCGATTTGAACATTGGATGGAAACTAATTCGGTCAAAATAATTAACGAAACTGTGATGTTAGGTTACTTCCATGAATTGGTAGATATATTTGCATAATTTTATTTATAGCCATTTGATTAGAACGTTGGTTTGCAGTCAGAATCATTTTCGCCTAATTCGCTTTGGACGAAATTTTCAATGCTACGCAAAGAGTTAATTGTCAAGAATAAGATTAAGAGTTTTGAAAAGTTTATGCAACTACAGGCATATTTAAAGCAACTTCAGAAAGGCTATCTTCCAAAGAAATCAAAGGTGCTTACTCGCGAACAAATTCTCAAATTTCTTGCAGAAGCACCTGACTCACAATATCTGATGGATAAGGTAGTGTGTTATACGTACGAATATTTGTGTATCAACTTTGTGTATTTACAGGTTGCATTGTTGATGGGTATATTCGGCGCTTGTAGAAGAGATGAACTGGTAAGAATGCAAATTACAGATGTTAGGGATGTGGGTCATTACGTAAGTGTCGACATTCCTGTAACAAAAAATGATAAATCCAGAAGTTTTATTATTATTGAAGAGTCTGAAATGAATGCATTGAAGCTAATACGGAAATACATATCCCTGCGACCTACAAAAGTGTCTGATGGTAGATTCTTTTTATGCTTGCGGGGAAACCGTTGTATATCTCAGCCTGTGGGCAAAAACACCATCGGCAGTATACCTTGCAAGATTGCAAAGTATTTGGGGTTGCCCAAAGCCACAGAATATACCGGTCATTGCCTAAGACGCACATCTGCCACCTTACAATCTGATGCCAGAGGCAGTATGACAAACTTAATGAAGAGTCAATCAGTGACTAAAGAATATATAGATGACAGTCATTCCTCGGAACAAACAAACGCTTGTCTGGTTGCTGGCGTGCGTGCGAGTACAAGTACAAGTACTTATTCTGAAGTGGCCACAATGTCGATTGTATCGAACACAAAAAACGAATCCATTGTTGTCAAAAAACATGGAAGCATGGGTGAAAGTGGTATAAACTTTTCTGGAAACTTTCATAATTGTTCTTTTTATTTTAAAGAATAACTCTCATAATTGTTCTTTTTATTTTAAAGAATAGTTATCAGTTGTAAATATTTATTGTTAACTACTAATTTATAATAAAAAATCTATATTCAAGAAAATAAGTTTTGATTTTTCTCTATTTTACTTTTATTAAATATAAGGTCGGATTATCAGAGGAACATTTTTATTCACCCGAACATCACAATACAGTACAGTATGTACATACAACTTTAATTTTAAACTGGTTATACAGTACATACCTTATGCTGATTTGCTCTCAACTATTAAAATCACTGAACTCAATAGTACATGGAATAGCAAAGCTGTGGAGATGCGCGTGAAAAGGTGTGCAAATTTGAAGAGAATAATGAAAATCGTTTAACCACGCCAACTAGCTACGCGTTTGCGCAGTGGAAAACACGTCATGTGTTGAAATCACTGAACTTTACCTAATTGAAGTTGGTTAGAAAATTGTACGTGGCTTATCTTCATGAACACGTGTATTGATTTGATTTATAAACGTTACAAGGGTTTACAGTGGGTGTTATGGGGTTCATGATTAAAATACAGTTAGATAATACATATATAACAGCTGTTTTATTTGTATGAACTCTCATTTATTACGGCGCATGATCGGGAACCCCGTGCGCAGATTCAATGGCTACCACTTAAATTTACAACATTGCTCTTCCATCTATAATAGAGTTCAGTGGTTAAAACATGAAAAATCGCACGGCAAAAAATGTTCTGTTCTTAAGCAGGACGAAAACAGTGTGTAATGCTCTTTTGCTTAGGAGACGACAACCTTGATTTTGTCGCGATATTCCGCCATTTCCCAGAAAATGGGATGGTCGTACTAAGCTGGGAGTCGGATTAGCGAGGTTCACTGAAATATAAGCAACCTGTCGGGTTATTCGGTCTCTGTTTTGCTCATTTGTCGGGTTATTCGATCTCTGTCTTACTCATTATGTTATTGTATCGTATAGGTAATATGAGTGCAACAAGGACAAACTAACCCGTTGTTATGGCTATCGCTCCCTCGGTTTATTTCCTATAGGTTAAATGCACCGTGCGCGTTCCAGATTGGTTATATTTCAGTGGCGAGGTTCTACTGTATTATCATTATCAACAACAATTGACATTACGATTAGTAAATGCTTTGTTCTTTTCTGTACTGTACATAAATACCAAATTTGAAAAGATCGCTTTTCACAAACAGCGATATTTAACGCCGTTTTGGGCCTTTTGGGGTTCCCTGTATAAATGTATACATATGGTGGCTCTCACATTAACAAAAGTCTTAGCAAACTTTCAGGGATGGCAAAAAGTTTAAAAGAATTTCCATGCTCACAATGTGATTACGTAACAAAATATAAACGTAGGTAATTTAAAGTCACATATGAATGCTCGTCATGGTTCAACTCAGTTTAAATGTACTCATTCTGATTATGTAACAACATGGGAACGATCTTTAAAGAAACATATCGATGTTCGTCATGGTTCAACTCAATTTAAATGTACTCATTGTGATTATGTAACAAAATGGAAATCATGTCTAAAGGTACATATAAATGTTCATGATTCAACTAATTTTAAATGTGAACAATGAACAATATAACAAGGAGGAAACAGAATTTGAAGTCCCATGCAAGGATACATCATGGTACAACTTAATTTAAATGTACCGATTATTGTGATTATGTAACAAAATGTAAAAGATCTTTTTGTTCGTCACAGTTCTACGCAGCCCCTTCCATTTTTACTCCCAGATAGGAAGTTTGGACTGTTATTACATGGTTTGGTGATTTATCCTAGTTCAGTTAAAATTTTTATATATACATCAGACATTATAATTGAAAATAAACTGTTTTTTGTGTATCTCTTGTTTATTTTTGTTAATATTCAATATCTTTAGTTTCCAGGAGAATCTATACCTATTTGATGTGTTTATACATAATATAAAATTTATAATAAAAGAGGAGACGCCAAACACATATTTTTATAAACTCTACCGTAGATACACAATGTGAACAATAAGACAACATGTAGGTATATAAGAAATGTTAGTACACAAGCGCTCCAGGTTAAAGTCACACTTTGTTCATTGTTGGAAATGCTATATTCAATTACATATTTAAAAAGATAATGCAACCGGCTCTTCGGCAGACATCTGATATAAACATTATTAGTACATGAGCATCCGACCTGGAGAGCATGTTGATTAACAATTGAATGCACAATGGGAATTTATATCAATTATTAATCCCCTATTTAGCGTGTCAAACACATGACGAACCAGCGAACCTCAATGCAAATTTAACCGAAATAAAACACAAATTATATCACAAAACCAACGAAGAATGCGAACGACGATTAGCCGCTTTCACTTCGATGACCTAACCGTAAAGATCCCATGTTGCATTTCTGCTTTTATTGACCTATTAGCACAGCATAGTAATATACAGTAAAACAACTCTCCAATATTTCCTTTGTTATAAGAAAGACAAGGTCAACCTGTGGCAGCCATATTTTTAGTTTAGAATTGCAGGTCCGTAATAAAACGAAGAAATGTAAACAGAGACGTATTTTAAAAATTTGAAGGTTATAATGCACGCATGAAAAAAAATATTGCAAAGTTATCTTACGTTCCTTCATCCTTAGGAAAATTGAAAAACCGCATTTCACTATAAGTTTTATTTATACAATTTGTTGCTGCACAAACAACACCGCCCGGTTTACGTATCATAGTTAGGTACCTATTAACAACTTTAATAACTAAATACCGAATACTAACTAACTTATATGTACACTAAACTGATTACGCACTTAAAATAAATAACGTGAAAATTACAACATTTAATAATTTTTCACTCCACCACTGCCTACTCGATGCTTACACAGAAATAAATCCTTTGCACGCTAATGACTTAAACTAAAAACATGGCGGGCTTGAGCTGCGCGATGATGTGCGCAGTCTGACCCCCACCCCTTGAGTTGTTTTACTGTATATTACTATGCTGTGCTATTAGCGCTAAAAACCTAAAAACCGACGTTGCTTTAACCTTTAACCCCCTTTTGTATATAACTTATGCTTCTGTCGAGTGCGTTGAAATGGCGTTGATATTGCAATGTTCTCTCTCCCCCCTGTTTATATATTTACTCGTAGGTGGAAATAGACATGTTGTAGTTCAAATGTAGCATAAGTAGTTATTATTATTACGTAATCATTTATTTCCAACAATTGTGAAATTATTTTTATTGCCATCATAAAGGACATAAAGCATTTACAAACATTTTGGAAATATGGCGAGTAACAACGATATCAAAATGGAGGTTATTAAAGAAGAGGCTGATATAAACGTACTTACTGATGCAGAAAATATGGCCATTTGTAAAATAGAACCAGAACACGAAACCGAGATCAATTTATTTCTTACTGAACAAGATCTTTCACTAAATTGTCAAGTGAAAAATGAAAATGTTGAAACGGAAGAAAGGATTGAGAATGAAGATCAAGGTATGAATAATGTAATATTTTATTTTTATGCTCTTTTTTCTTCGAAATGAGTCAATTTCCAACTGTGTTAAAACGCGCAGTTTTTATGCTGCAGTTGCCTACAAAAGTTGCAGGTCCAAGACTAGAGGTTGCACATACGTTCACACAGCGCTACTTTTTGCAACAGGTTTTGATTTCAGCTGCAGCCCTTGCAGTTTCAGCTTCGCAATTTATTCGTGTACGTTGTGGGAAACGTTTCTTTACAGAATGGATGAGGATACTCTCAACGTATGAATTTCCTTCTTTATTTCTTCATCGAGCATGTTAAGTTCCAAAGAAATATAATGAACTTTTTACATCCCATAAGCATTCCCTTCCTTTTACCGCTTGTATCAGTTACTTCATTTCATTTCTGTTTAGTTCCCACATTAATAGTTATTTTTGTATCTAATGTGCGAAATGGTACTTTGGTGCTCGAGAACTGGTTCTTTGAACGAGGCGCAGCCGAGTTAAAAAAATAGTCGAGATCACCAAAGTATTTCGCGCAAGAGTTGCAAACAAAATTTTTTCTACAAACGTCAAAAATGGAAATTTATACAGTGTGTCTAGTTAAGTTGGCAACATATGGGAAACTTTTTTATTATTAATTTTACGAAAAAAAGTTATTCTTTATAAAAAGCTCTGCATGTTCTAAAATCTAAAATACAATCATCAGATATTAAATTTTTTCAGTCGTGTACGCGATATGTCAAAAAATATGAATTATGCTCAAGAGTAAAGTACCTTTATTTTTGACAATATCGAAAATTGTTGTTAGAAAAAGTTAATCAGAACTAAAAACTACGTTCAAATATGCAATCACATCCTGCTAGTTAAAAAAATTTTTTTACAACTTTTTCTCAAATTACTACCTACCGATACTGATACTATTTCCGTTCCATTCAGAAACCTCACTGTCAAAGATTTCTTGATATACATTGAACTATACGCTAGTTGCGTATAGCGTACAGTTCAATGTTGATATAATACAAATCATTTGTTTATCAGTGCATCCTAGACTTCACGTAACTAAACTTACATTTGCATCGTTATTGTAGATAAAAATAGGAAAAAAAATTAAAAAAAGTATCAGTATCGGTAGGTAGTAATTTGAGAAAAAGTTGTAAAAAAAAATTTTAACTAGCAGGATGTAATTGCATATTTGAACGTAGTTTTTAGTTCTGATTAACTTTTTTTAATAACAATTTTCGATATTGTCAAAAATAAAGGTACTTTGCTCTTGAGCAAAATTCATATTTTTTGACATATCGCGTACACGACTGAAAAAATTTAATATCTGATGATTGTATTTTAGATTTTAGAACATGCAGAGCTTTTTATAAAGAATAACTTTTTTTCGTAAAATTAATAATAAAAAGTTTCCCATATGTTGCCAACTTAACTAGACACACTGTATATGTATTTATAAATTGAGGACCATAAAGGTTAAAATACAAAAATCTCATCTAGTTTACATGCAGTGCGCGAAATATGTATTTCGCACACTATTTCGCGCGTACCTTGTGATTTTTTGATGTTTTTAGAAAAAATGATATTGAATACTGCACCGGCAGCCTCAGTAAAAGTTTCAACTGATTTAATAACTTTTACTGCGTTTGCAACCTTCCGAAATAGCTGTTCACATACGGCTACTTTTTAAACTACGTGCAACAAAAAATTACTGCACGCAACCAGGCTGCGATCGCAACTTTGGAGGTATGCATGGATGTTCACACTTGCTGCAGTTCAAGTTGCGCAGTTTTACTTCCCGAGTTCGAAGTAAAAGGGAAGTATCGTATTAGTGTTACAAAAAAAAAAATTAAAAAATTGACCTATGCAAATTTTTACATATCTTTGCGTTTCTGAATGCGTAGATTCCAAATATGGAAAAAAAATTTCCGTCTGTTGTCTGTAGTCTGTACGTACACATTGCTTGCAACGCTCTAAACTCAGAAACTATTAAAGTTATCGAAATGCGGTTTTCGCCAATCGGCTACATTTCCGACCAAGGACTAAAATGCTGATATTACCTTTGATGACGTCACTTCCGGTATAAGCTAAAATGGCGGCACTCGTTTTTTTTATAAGATAAAGTTTTTTTATGTAGTTTACGAGTATTTTTTTCTGAATTCAGTAGTATTTATTTTTTGAAATAAGTGTTAATACGAGGGAAGTCTCGTGGCAACTTGCCAGAATTTTTTTAATGTGCAGCGCAATTAAAGTACATAGCTATGTGGGATACTACCTTTATTCTCAGCATCAAATGCCCAATCCCCATAATTTTCCCTTCCACGTAGCTTGAGAACGTCTGTGAGAAAATTAGTAACCATTTAACACTTCAACACGTTAACTACGCGAAAAACAAAAAAAAACCTAGCAAAACTGGGCACATAACCTGTAGTTAATAAATAGGAAATCACAGGTATAAAGTCTGAAAATTCAGAAGAATGAAAAAACGTTGCGTGTTCTTGTACTTAACTATTTCTTTTATTTTCTTCACCTACAGATGTGGCTAGTTTGGAGACAAGTGTATTTATTCGGTATTTATAATAGGTGTTTTCTTTTTGCATCGTCACAGGGTTAGGTAAAGTTACAATCATCACATGATTAAAGTGGCTTGCGTCATGTAGACATTTCTGCCTCAGGTTAATATAAAACTTAAATAAACCTTTTAAAACGAATAGGGTTATTGAGAACTGTGTCAAATTATTTTTATAAAACGAATGGTGTTATTGACAGAGCTGACTTAGGTCTACCACAACGTGTAAAAAGTAAACACCTAATATTTACAACAACAATTGACATTACGATTAGGTAGTAAATTCCTTGTTCTTTACTTTACTGTACATAAGTACCAAATTTGAATATACCGCTTTTCACAAAGAGCGATAATTGACTGTTCGGGCCCTTTTGGGGTTCCCTTTATAAATGTATAGGTACATATTAACAAAACTTTTATGAAACTTTCAGGGATGGCAAAAATGCAAGCAACAGAAAATGTGCGAAGTTTTAAAGAACTTCCATGTTCACAACGGAGGAAACAGATTTTGAAGTACCATGTAAGGATACATAATGGTACAATTGATTTTAAATGCGCACAATGTAACTACATATCAAAATTGAAAACACGTTTAATAAGACATATGAATTGTCGTCATGTTTCTACTCAATTTAAATGTGAACAATGTGATTACGTAGCAAAAAATAAACGCAATTTAAAGTCACATATGAATGTTCGTCATGGTTCACCTCAATTTCAATGTGAACAATGTGATTACGTAACAACATGGGAACCAACTTTAAAAAAACATATCAATGTTCATGATGGTTCAACTCAATTTAAATGTGAATATTGTGATTTTGTAACAACATGGGAACTATCTTTAAAGAGACATATGAATGTTCGTCATGGTTCAACTCAAATCAAATGTGAACAATGTGATTACGTAACAACATGGGAACTATCTTTAAAGAGACATATGAATGTTCGTCATGGTTCAACTCAATTTCAATGTGAACAATGTGATTACGTAACAACATGGGAACCAACTTTAAAAAGACATATCAATGGTCGTCATGGTTCAACTCAATGTGAACATTGTGATTTTGTAACAACAGCGGAACTATTTTTAAAGAGACATATGAATGTTCGTCATGGTTCAACTCAATTTAAATGTGAACAATGTGATTACGTAACAACATGGGAACCATATTTAAAGAAACATATCAACGATCGTCATGGTTCTACTCAATTTAAATGTGAACAATGTGATTACGTAGCAAAATATAAACGTAATTTAAAGTCACATATGAATGTTCGTCATGGTTCAACTCAATTTAAATGTACTGATTGTGATTATGTAACAAAATTGGAAATATCTTTAAAGAGACATATGAATGGTCGTCACGGTTCCACTCAATTTAAATGTGAACAATGTGATTACGTAACAAAAGATATACGTAATTTAAAATCACATATAAATGCTCGTCATGGTTCAACTCAGTTTAAATGTGCTGATTGTGATTATGTAACAAAATTGAAAATATCTTTAAAGAGACATATGAATGTTCGTCATGGTTCAACTCAATTTCAATGTGAACAATGTGATTATGTAACAACATGGGAACCATCTTTAAAGAAACATATCAATGTTCGTCATGGTTCAATTCAATTTCAATGTGAACAATGTGATTATGTAACAACATGGGAACCATCTTTAAAGAAACATATCAACGTTCGTCATGGTTCAACTCAATTTAAATGTAAACAATGTGATTACGTAACAAAAGATAAATGTAATTTAAAAAGACATATGAATGTTCGTCATGGCTCAACTCAATTTAAATGTCAACATTGTGATTTTGTAACAACATGGGAACTATTTTTAAAGAGACATATGAATGTTCGCCACGGTTCAACTCAATTTAAATGTGAACAATGTGATTACGTAACAACATATGAACTTAATTTAAAGTCACATATGAATGTTCACTGTCAAACTCAATTGAAATGTATTGATTGTGATTATGTAACAAAATCGAAAAAATGTTTAAAGAAACATATGAATGGTCGTCACGGTTCTACCCAGTTTAAATGTACTGATTGTGATTACGTTACAACATGGAAACCATTTTTAAAGAGTCATATGAATGACCATCATGGTTCAACTCAGTTTAAATGTGCACATTGTGATTTCGTAACAACATGGGAACAATCTTTAAAGAGACATATGAACGTTCGTCATGGTTCAACTCAAATTAAATGTGAAAAATGTGATTACGTAACAAAAGATAAATGTAATTTAAAAAGACATATGAATGTTCGTCATGGTTCAACTCAATTTAAGTGTACCGGTTGTGATTATGTAACAAAATGGAAAGGATCTTTGAAGAAACATATGATTGTTCGTCACAGTTCTACGCAGCGCCGCAGCTAGGGTGGGTGTCACCTAAGGGAAAAGCTATGGTGTAACCCCTATACTTAGATAGAAAGATATTTATAAATTGTAAAACTTAATGTAACATTTGTAATTTGTATACAGCGTGTCTCACGGGGACCACCCATTAGAATATATCAGAAACTATTACGATTTGAATTTTAAAAATTTGGGTGATGGGATTATCGGGCGTGGCCTCCTCAAATAAAATAATGGCGTCTACGTAACACTTCCGGTTTTTCCGGAAATGACACCAACTTTGTTATTTTAAATGTAACGCCCTATATATTATTCCGATTTTGGATGCTACGTAAAATTTTAAGGTGGACTTTCATCAAGTTTTCTTATTCCTAAAATTAACCGTTTCCGAGATATTTAATTCTTTTAATAAAAATTAAAATAAACACTATCTAGCTTAAAACCGTGTGAATTCTACAGCAAGAAAGATGAAGGAACCATATTGATACGAGAGATAGCTGGACCCCTAAGCTTCCCATCCCTACTTTCAAAGTGGCTTAATTGCATACAGGGTGGTGGAAATTTAATGCCCAGTTTGGTTAACTTCAATTTATCATAAGTTGGTTTTTTCAAATGGAACACCCTGTATGTTTTGTCGTAGTCTGGTGCAAAATTTCATTCTCTTTCGAACGGTACTATGGTTCCCTATACCTATCTCTTCTAGTTTTTAAGATATCTACTGTTTTTTGTGTAGTCAACTAAGGTCATTCAATTTCTTGCGAAAATGGCTTAGCAGGACTTCAAAACAAACCACCAGTTATTAGTTGTCAGTCTAACACCACTAGTGACAGTTAAATTGAATACTATTTATTAAAAAAATTGAAAACAACAAACGCAAGAAATTGAATGACCTTAGTTGACCGCACAAAAAAACAGTAGATATCTTAAAAACTAGAAGAGATAGGTATAGGGAACCATAGTACCGTTCGAAAGAGAATGAAATTTTGCATCAGACTACGACAAAACATACAGGGTGTTCCATTTGAAAAAACCAACTTATGATAAATTGAAGTTAACCAAACTGGGCATTAAATTTCCACCACCCTGTATGCAAATAAGCCACTTTGAAAGTAGGGATGGGAAGCTTAGGGGTCCAGCTATCTCTCGTATCAATATGGTTCCTTCATCTTTCTTGCTGTAGAATTCACACGGTTTTAAGCTAGATAGTGTTTATTTTAATTTTTATTAAAAGAATTAAATATCTCGGAAACGGTTAATTTTAGGAATAAGAAAACTTGATGAAAGTCCACCTTAAAATTTTACGTAGAATCCAAAATCGGAATAATATATAGGGTGTTACATTTAAAATAACAAAGTTGGTGTCATTTCCGGAAAAACCGGAAGTGTTACGTAGACGCCATTATTTTATTTGAGGAGGCCACGCCCGAAAACCCCATCACCCAAGTTTTCAAAATTCAAATCGTAATAGTTTCTGAAATATTCTAATGGGTGGTCACCGTGAGACACGCTGTATTCATACATATTTTTCAATCAGGCCTGACAGGAAGCCTGTATAAGGCGGAAATTTTCAAGGTTCCGTCAGTTTCCGTTTTAGCAGGTTTCACTGTATGTATTTGAAAATAATGAAATTTTCGGTTATAGCTCATAAAACCAGTTAATGTTAATGTATACTTGTAACAATTTATGGAACAATAACAATTTTATGATAAGTAAGTTCAAACTGACCGTCAGCCAAGAAAATGGTAAATACAGTGTTTTTATTGCTGTTCATTAACTCCGGACTCTCTCAATATAAAATAATAGTTAAACAATTGATTCTCCCATTTTAATTTTTACGCATGTTAAACATATAGGTATAGGTAAATGACTAATGTGCTGCCCAAAAGTGAAAAAATTTCACCGCCTAGTTTTTTCAGTATGACCACTCAAATTCAGGTGCCTTGCATTTTTACTCAGATAGTAGGAAGAATAAATAAAACGCCACATTTTTCCATTTTGTGTTGTTTGTGCACATCAACAGGTAACCAAGTGTTTTTTTTTATGTAAATATCACAAAGTATTAAAAAAATAGAGTTGAGTGTAAAATTGTCTTGAACCCATCAATGTAATCGCCCAGATCGCTTCGCACGTTGCCAAAACCACTATATATTCGGTGTTTTCTTTTTGCATCGCTACGGTTAGGTAA
The DNA here is from genome assembly GCA_036250285.1 of Pyrocoelia pectoralis. Classification (NCBI taxonomy): domain Eukaryota; kingdom Metazoa; phylum Arthropoda; class Insecta; order Coleoptera; family Lampyridae; genus Pyrocoelia; species Pyrocoelia pectoralis. The sequence goes on along the minus strand of CM070081.1, from coordinate 22,418,346 downwards.
AGTTACAATAATCACGTAATTAAAGTGCCTTGCGTCAATGTAGACATTTCTGCCTCAGGTTAATATAAAACTTAAATACAGTTGGACCAATGGATATTTACCGATTTGGCCGCCATGATATCTGTATGCCCTAACATTAAATTTCAAAGTCAAATCAACTACTTTTTTAATAAATAACTTTTTACCAATAAACGATTAATAATGAGTAAAACTGTGTTAATTAGTTAAGTATAAAACTTTCCGAGAAACGTATAAGTAAATCACCCAAAAAAACACCCTGTATGCGTATAGGTATTTTTGTATTTTCGTATTTCAAATATTGTATTTGTATTTTGTATTTTTAAAAATAATATTAAAGTATCTCATATTTTGTATTTCAAATACATTTCTAGGAGTATTTTGTAATTTGTATTTGAAATACTTCGTGCATGTATTTTGCCCAGCCCTGGCAGCGAATTTATTTTATAATTGGACGTAGTTATGCAAAATGGAATTAACCCACAATTATCTAAAAACGGGATTATTGCACCAAACAGTACCTAAATATCCAACTTAAATTTTGCAACAAGGGTCCACCTAGCTGGTGATACAGTTTCTAATATTATTATATTATAATAATGCAAAGGACCAAACTGAAACGATATAAAGAGAAAAGCAGTTATACAAAAAACATCCAGGCGTCTTGGTTCCTTTTGCCACATTGGTGCAACATTTTGAGATTTCACTGCAACCAAAATACTAAAACGCAAAAAGGAACCAAGACATTTTTACTTAAATGCATAGGCAGTTCTCGAAATGGACCGGAACGCCGTTCCGGTTCGTGAAAAAAAATCTTATTCCGTTCCGGTTCGTAAATTGTTTTTTTGTTCCGTTCCGGTTCGTAAAGATAGATAGTCGAGTCGACGTCGATTTGCGCAGTTAAACATCTCAAGATTCACTTTCCGACGCATAATCCAAGATGATTTGAATTTATTCCCGTATTAAATACAAATGATGAGCAAAATTGATCCACAAGACAAACCGCGTCGGGTTGCATAAGGACATTTTGTGTCAACATAACCGAGAATGACGGTGATTTTTGGCGTCAAATCATCATGAGCGACGACGGATATTTTTCACTGAATGGAACGATAAACAAACAAAACTGCCGCTACTATTCCACTGAAAACCCACAGATAATCCACAAAAAGCCTCTCTATGACCAAAGAGTGACCGTTTGGTGTGGTATTACTGCGAAATGTGTAATTGGACCGTACTTTTTCGAGCGAAGCCATTTACCGTCAATGGCGACCGTTATCGAGCCATGATAACCGATTTTTTGATGCCAATTGTGCGTAGAAAGCGAATGCGTAACTTCTGGTTCCAACAGGATGGCGCTCCATGTCATACTGCAATCGCCACGATGTATTTATTGAGGTCATTCTCCCTGGTCGCTTGATATCCAAAAATGGCGATTTTGATTGACCACCGCGTTCATTTGATCTGACGCCGTTCGACTTCTATTTGTGGGGATTTTTGAAATCCAAAGTGTACATCAACAAGCCACGGACTTTGGCTCAACTTAAAGCAAACATCGAACGTGAAATAGCGGCGACACCGAGGGCTACGCTCGAGGAAGTGATGGAAAATGCCGAAAAAAGAGCACATTTTGTCATCAGCGAAAAGGTGAGCACTTGAGCCAAATAATATTTTAAAGGCACTTATTGATCTTTATCTCCTTGGATCAAAATAATTGCCTGTGCAAAAAAATAACGTCTTTTCCTAAAAAATTTTATTCAAGAATCACGTGGGTCACATATAGATGGCCCACCCTGTATATGGTGAAATCTGAATCCGAAAAGTTTGCGTTCCGGTTCGTGAATAACTCCATTTCGAGCACTGTGCATAGGTAACTTTAAACCGCTTTTTCTCAATAAATGTTAATTGTGGTTTGGTTCTTTGAACCGAAGGTTTGGTTCCATTTTGCATAACTACGTCCAATTTATCTCGCATTTTAGAAATGAAAGAATTAGAAAAAACACAGGTGAGAGAAATTTAAAAAAACAAAAGTATATAAATAAGCATTTACACCGAAGTCAAAGGAACTACTTTGATGTACACAATCAACGACAAGCATATTATGTTGTGTCCTTTCTGCATCATTGTGCTTTATGAAACGTATATCGACGCTTAAATGACATGAGATTTGCAGTTTGTCTTTGTTTGTTTTTAGTAACAAAGTAGTCGAATGACGGATACGCGCACGTCGTTGTATGTGAACATAGGTACATCGGTAAAGATCCAGCGGCCGAACTCTAAAGCTTTTAAAACGAAGAGGGTTATTGAGAACTGAGTCAAGCGGTGTGCACAGTTGCACAAATAAGTTTTGCATCATTTTGGACGGTTGTAACTCTTAAACTATCGGACATCGTTGTTACCCTGTTGAAAATGACCATTAACGGTCATATTACAACCATTAGGTTTTTTTGGTGTTTTATATGGTTTTTGGTGGTCTAATGTGGACGCTAATGGTATATCATAGAACTGTTGTATGGTTTTTAACGGCAATTCCCGTCATCACATTACGTTACGGTTTGAATATGGACGCTAACGGTGTATCATAGAACTTTTGTTTGGTTTTTTAATGGAAATCTCCGTTACCACATTACTTTGCGGTTTGAATATGGACGTTAATGGTGTATCTCGCCATAGAACTTTTCTTTGGTTTTTAATGGAAATGTCCGTTACCACATTACGGTTTGAATAAGGACGCTAATGGTATACCATAGAACTTTTGTTTGGTTTTTAATGGAAATCTCCGTTATCACATTAGTTTACGGTTTGAATATGGAAAACTCCTCAATTAGCTAACAATTTACGGTTTCTAACGGAAATTACCACATCCATAATCATAATGTAATATTTCTTTATGGATATAGCCACATAGAAATTTTATAGGGTTTCTGTATGGAAAATCACAGCTTGAAAATATGCTTTACTCGCATTCTAAAGGGAATTCCTATTAAATCAATATTTCTTTTAACGTTCATTTCATGGTAATTTCCATAAGATTAAAAGCGTCTACAGGAAAAAATACGACCAATAAGATTTTAGCTTAGCAATCGCGCATTTGTAATTCTGTACACGCTTTGTACACGTGACCACATAACAACTTGTTGTTATGTGCACGTGACTCGGACGTGTTGAAATGAAAATAAATTAGGTTAAGTGTATTGTATTCCAATCCTCCTTATTCCACATATTGTGTACATATATTCATTTCGTTATTCATGTATTGTGTGTATACTGTGCAGTGTGCTTAAGTTGTGCTCGTTGTTATTGTTTATTTAACAGTTTGTTATTTATACTGCGGTTATTTCCAATATTATCTGTGATTACATCGGATTACATGCAAAAGCGAATTCTGAATCCCAGTATCTAAAATTCTAAAAGCATTAAACTGTGTCAGAATGTATGCTTTAGTCAAATTTGTAGAGGATGGGAAGTTATATGTGGCAGATGTGGTGGATATTAAAAAGTTCCAAGAAGATTTTGTAGCTAATAAAAAATACAAGGTCAAGTACAGTGATGATCACTATTACAAGGCGTACATTGTTAGTGTTGGTGGTAAGTACATTTTACTTATTAAGCGGCCCATAGACTTCGTGATTTTTCATCGGTTGTCGGTCATCGTTCCAAACCGTCGTGCCGCCTGATGAGCCCACAGACTTCGTGATTTTTCATCGGTTGTCGGTCATCGTGCCGAACCGTCGTGTCGCCTGATGAGCCCACAGACACAATTATTAGCAGTGGCAGCGACAGTTGCAGTTCGAAATAAAAATTAACTGTGATATTGCGATACCTTGCCACGGGGAGAAGTTACGAGGACCTTAAGTATTTGGAGTAGTTTCTATTAAATCACTAGGCTCCATGTCGCTGCATGAGTACGTACTTCAGATGCAATTACGTACACAATTATTCCTTGCAAGGACGGACGTTACTGATCTAAAACCGACGAGATGGAACGAAATCCCCACACACTTCGGTGTTGGAACGATGACCGACAACCGACACCGACGAAAATCAAGCACCGCCAGAAATTCGTCGTGATGGTTCATCGTGACAGTTTTTACCCCACAGACTACGGTTTTGGAACGACGGTTTGGAACGATGACCGACAACTGATGAAAATCACGAAGTCTATGGGCCGCTATACTCCTTGTATAGCAATCTTTAGAATTAGAGCACGATACTGTAAGTGTATCGTGAATTAGAGTATTAATTTATATGTGTACATATTACATTCATTCTCAAAACCTTCACATGTATAGCAAGGATCTACTATTGTGACTACTTACTGAAACAACTTTTTTACTCTTACCGAACACTCTTGCGAATGAATAATTATTGTGTACATAAAATTAATCTACACCATGAACTGCAATTAATGTATTTTTAGCAACTCCTGATGAGGCACGTCACAATGGAGAGGGGAAGAGGTTCAGGCAGCCCACAACTAGGTATAAACCAGATAGTGAAACTTCAACATGCGATGAGCAAGACGAAGATCTAGATGGAGTTTCACGTGTAAGTATACAATTTAACAAGAGTAATATTAGGTTGCATTAATTGTTTTTTATTTTTATATTAGGACAATACTGGAAATACCCATAACAGAACAAAAACTAAAATGAATTTGCAAAAAGCAGCTATTGCAAATTATCAAGTAATCAATTCAAATAGTAGTAGGGTAAATATGCCGGACTCCAACAATCATGACCGTGAGATACATAAATTGAAACTTACAATAACAGAGTTGAAAGAAGAAATTGTCAAATTAAAGGAAAAAAATTCAGAGATTTGTCAATTAAATGTAAATTTACAGAACATTGTAATTGAGAAATTTAAAGGTTTGTTTTAATAACTGTATCTACATGGTTTCTATTTTGTTTACTTCAATTAGATTTAGACAAGGCATTAACAGCTGATGCATCTTCACAAGGTTCTGAAGGAACTGTAAAATCAGAAAATGAAACGACTGCATCTGCGAGACGGAATGGAGATGTAAGTTTTAATAAAAAATATTGATTTAGATTACCTAATATGCTTTTTAGGTCCATTTAGGTAGAGGCATTTGGTTACCAGCGCACATATTTAATTGCATATACAGGAAAAAAAAAGACACCATTTTCCTGAAGGAACTAGCTACGGCAGTTTTTGGGGATGATATTTTGATGAATTCATCCATTTGCGGTATGCCATCAAACAGGAAAAAAGGTGAAGCAGTGAAACCGGCTCTTGACCCCACCAAACTTTTGGCAATCCAAGGTTTAATTTTATTTTATAGAGAATCAAAATTTTCATTTGGTACATATTTATAGATATATTAAACCAGAGGCTGAAGGAAAGAGGAGTTTCACCAGAAGAGCAGACGAAGATTGTAACGAGAATGGACCATATTATAAATGAAAAAATTCAAGACTTGAGGAGGCCGCCACGAAGTTATAAAAAAAAGGTTCCTAAAGATGATGCAGGTAGTACTGACACAATTCCATATTTTTCAAGTTTTTTAAAAAAAATTTTTAGTTATAGAAGATGAGACTGAACTTGTTCTTAATCAAGATGTCATAATATTTGATCTAGAGGATGTGCCATGTACATCTAAAGCAGCAACAGAAGAGACGGTATCATTTGCTTTAAATGATGCTATCATTTCAACAACTGCTGCTGATGTACATGTACAATAGGTATTTTTGTGTTTTTACTTCATTTATACTAAAAAAATCGTTTTTCATTTTTTTATTGTTTTATAATATGTTAATTTATAATTAAAAATTTCTAAGTTTATTGTACCTCAAAACAATTTGGAAATTTAGCAATGTAGTTTTCCTTCATTGTTAGAAAAATACATTTTTCATTGATTTCGTTAAATGGTAGAAATACATAATCTATTACATCGGATGAAATAACTTCAACTATATGTGTAAATATTACATTTTCAAAAATGAGATTTTTGGTTTTAAGTCTTTTACCAAAAATGTAATTATTATTATTAAATACAATAAGTTTAAGTATTTGAATAAAGTTAGCATTTACAGTTTCAATTATAGTATCATTTGTTTTTATTGGCTTTAAATAATCACAACTATGAATCAAGATATTTTTATAAATACATTTTTTATATGTATACATTTGGCTACTTTGAAGTTTACTAATATTGGAAAAAGAAAGATAAAATGCCATGTTTTGGTCAGATACCAGATTACCTGCTCCTAAGTAAGTTACTTCTTTAAATTGACGAACATAGTGTAATTTGTCTGGAAACCATAAATTATTACAAAACATTTTACAATGATCATTCATGTTTGTATTGCTATTCAAATTATTTAAAAATGTGTTTATGTTTAACATTTTTTTTGCAACTTGCTTTGCCACCCCTACAGGTCCCTTAATTTGTTGCTTTATGGTAAATATTCCCGATTCGAATGGAAATGTGCTAGTTGACCAAAGTGGACCAGTTCTTCTAACACTTTCTGTTAGATGAAGTAATGAATGTACATTAAATGTCATAGCAGTCTTACTGTAGTGTATTTCAAATTGTTGAACAAACAATATTAAATATTTTTCTGCTTCATCTAAATCTGATATAGGTATATTTTTTTGCAATAAATTAAAAATAGCTTTAACCAATAAAGCTAAATGATTAATATACGTTTCTTTAAGGATTCCATTAAGACAGGGGATTGCATAAAATAGTAGCCAATTTCGCCATTCACTAGCCTTCCACTTAGCTTTCTCATTAATTGATCTTGGTAACCTGTGGATTTCATGTGGAGGAGTAATTTTAAGAATCCGGTCATTAATTTTTTTTAAGGATACTGGTTTTCCAATATAGTATGTGTGCTTGTTTTCCAACGAATACGTAGTCCACAATTCCCACAGTTGACGAATCACTCCTAAAAGGATAAAAGGAAAGTTATATTAGAAGTTTCCTCCTCCTCTGTATTTATACTTGCCTAATGCTACTCCATGCATGTAATCTGGGGGAAAGGACCAAACTGCATCAAAGAACGGTAAGTTTGAAATAAGAGTTAAGGGACCTTTAACTCCTCTAATACTTTCAGTGAAATGTGTAGAAACTACAGAATTTAGATCGTGCATATGTGAATTGTTTGTTCGAAGAGCCGATTTAATGGTATTAAATGGATACTTTACAGTTCTGTTGATTGCTTCCCCTGTTTGATAGCACCAGCTGCAACCATAATAACCATTAAACTGGATACGATTTTGTAAAACTGGTCTGGCAACCGAGTCGCATGGACAACATAATGGTAATAATTTAAATGTAGTGCGTGCATCATTTTTTGTAATAGTTACTCCCACCTCAAACAGAGTTTCTGCTTGTGACACAAACGATTGCATAAAAGTATTCATAAGATGAATGTCAGGTTCACGACGACCAACCCAAATTCCAGCAAATATTAAATTTTTAAAACGTATTTTTGCTGGAATTTCGTTTATTATCACTTGAATTGGCCACATGGTTGATTTTGATGAAGAAAAGATTGGTGCCCCATCTGTGCTGAAGTTATAGGTCAAATTGAAAGGCACTTTTTGTTTTAATAAGTTTTGATAGATGCTGCCATCCCAGACATCTTTAATGATATCATTGTCATTATTTATTTTTGGTCTGTTTAAAGCATTGAAAATTTCATTATTATTCAAAATTGATGCAATTTGACTTATCATATCAACAGATATAAAAAAATTATTATTCTGTAGTGAAATTTCTTGACGTTGATGACATTCTTCATTAGGACATATAACTGTCGTTGCCTTAAATTTTTGTTTTGTGGTTGGCTCTTTTAATTGAGACTTACAGTACTGACAATACCATATGTACCTTATAAGTTTATCATTAGGGTCAAACATTTGAGACATCATATAATTTGAAGTACTAAATGTCTCATCATCGGCTAAATTTGAACAAATTTTTAATAATTTTAACACATCGCTACGTGCTTCGTTTGACAATCGATGTCTAAGGGAAAGACCATGCACCATCATTAATACTTCTTCCTTAGTTAGACCAGAATCGGAAAACATTACTTCCCCTTTAACATCACTGTTTGTATCATTATCTGAATTGTCAGTTGTGTCGTTTTCGGAGTAACAAAAATCATTTCCGTTACTACTGCTACTGCTCGTACGGCGACTGCTGTTAGAAGAGTTTACATCATTCATTTCACTATCATTAACTTCCTGTTCATTCACGAATTTGTTACTTCTAAAACATATAAGAATATAAATATTTAAATCACATTTAGAAACGACGTACTCTGTAGTTTTGTTCTGTTCATCAAAATTTCTACCATCACTTTGACCTTGGCATTGTAATTCATTTTGCACTTCATTAGTAGTTGTACCTGTTTGAATAAAATTATTTTATCACTTACAAATTATATCTTTATTTCTGTTACAGAACTATTTGATAATATTAATTTAAAAAGTAACTACTTACTACTATTTACAGGCATATTTAATTCATTTTTCCAACGTTGTTTAGTTCGTTGTGAAACATCAGACTCTCTATTTAATAAATATTGTTTATATGCACGTTTTTTACGTTGCACTTTATTTAATTCCATTTTTTGCTTTCAGAAAACGCTTCCGCATTCATCAAAACCGTTGAGAATTACAGTTATACATTCAGCCATCTTAAACTAACCAATCAGAAGAGCCTAATTAAGAGTAGTGACATCTATGGAAATTACTGGAACTTTCCATTTTAACTAAAAATGCATCATAATGTGGAAATTTCCACTACAATTTGTGTTTGTATCTTAATGGCATTTACCATTGCTATAATGTAAACCTTATGGAATTTCACAATGTGGTTCCAGTAATTCTTAATGGGCGGAAGTGGAAATTTCCAAATGGGATAAACCGTTTAAAATCCGGAATTTCCATATGGAAATCAATGGTTTAATAAAGGAAATCTCCATGACAAATACACCTATTGAATCCATGACGAACCATTAGAATTTTTCATTGTTTTTTTTTATTGGTCTCTAATGGTCATTTTCAACAGGGATTGTATCAGCACAGAATAACTTTCCAGAAGAGACACTCCTATGCTCTGGCCACATTTAAAATTATATGCGCGTGTCTACCGACGCCATATTTTTGTTGGGTCTTCTGTTAACCTTAATTACGGATTACCGCGTTGTTTTTGTTGTCACAGTACGGAGATTTATTTGTATTTCAGTTCATTTTGTAATTTGTGATCGCGTTTATATAGTGTTGGGTTTTTCTGAGTGGCTTGTTCTTTATTCTATTAATTATAAATTTAAGTAAATGACCGGTGGAACAGGTTGTGCCGCACGCGGCTGTTCAAATAAAACGACTTCTATTCCAAAGATGACTATGTTTCGTTTTCCAAGAGATCTAACAAGGTATTTACTGTCTTTATACGTATTTGTGTGTATTTATTTTAAAATTAAAAAATATTTAAGAGCTAAACTTTGGTTGAAATCATGCAATCGTATGGATTTGGCTGATAAAACTAGTCATCAATTATACAATAATTACAAATTATGTGCTGCTCATTTTGATGATAAAATGTTTAGTAGTCCTGAACGTAACAGATTACTGTGTACAGCAGTGCCAACAATCTTTGGTCAAAAGCATCTTCAACGTGACTCAAAAATTAAAATTTTGTCAGGTAAGGATGTGCTTATATTTTTAAACCAATTGTAAACAATGAATTATGTTAATGTACTAAAGTTGAACACTTGCTGTGATTTCTTGTATTTATTATTTTAGATATTCAAATTTGTAAACCTTCTACAAAACCATCATCTGGTAATGAGGAAAGATCAATGGGATTGGTTTTACAATCAACTTCTATCGCAGGTTTGTTTATTCACAATACATTTAATTGTTCTGCTATTAAACCTTACCTGAGGGTTTAATCATTTATTTCAGATATGGAACTTTGTCAATTACTGGTTCCAGATGCTCTATCTGAAAATAAGAGTCTATTAGGGGAAACGTGCCTTTCACCCCAGACAAGTAACACAAGTATGAATCCACAGAATAACTCTCATGAATCTTCTTTCATATAAAAAAATTACTGAAAATGTTACCCTTTTTTTTTAGATATCTGTCCTGCACCACAATTGACTGAGAAACATTGTTTTGCTGTACAGACACCAAAAATGTTAAGCTGTGATACACCCCGAAAAAGAAAATTACGAAAGTCCATCAAGAACATGAGACAGAAGAGCAAAATACTAAGAATGGCAATTACATCAAAAGCTGAAGATTTACCAATTACCTTTGAGACATTCGATGTATGTTGCGACAAATTCTTGCCAGATTCTATGTCAGAATTTGTGAAAGTTCAGGCTCGCTTAAATAAGGTAAAGAATAAGGGACAACGCTACACCGATCCATACAAACAATTTGCTTTGGGACTGTATTTTTTGGGGCCTAAATCTTACCGCTTTTTACAGAACATGTTTTATTTACCTTCGAAGCGCAGCTTGCAACGTATCACAGAAAATCTACTTCTACTTCCAGGACTTGATAATGATACAGTGTACAATATGGTAAAAATGAAAGTAGATACTATGTCTGAGACAGACAAGCATTGCCTCTTATGTATTGATGAGATGGCATTGAAAGGAGGTTTTTTTTATCATAATGGTAGAGATGAGATAGTTGGATTGGAAGACATTGGTAATGCTAAGAAGAATTACAAACCCTGTCGAAATGTAAATGTCATCATGGTACGAGGTTTACAAAGTAATTGGAAACAACCATTGGCTTACTTTTTTGTATCGACTACGTTTTTTGCACAAGATCTGATGAATGTTTTGATGCAGTGTATAAAAAAATTATCAAACATTGGTCTCATGGTTGATGCCCTTGTGACTGATATGGGGTCAAACTTTATAAATTTATCTAACTTTTTAGGCATTACTCCTACTAATACTTCTTTTTATGTTGATCACAAAGAAGTGGTCTATTTATTCGATACCCCACATCTTCTTAAAGCAACTCGAAACAATTTCTTGCAACATGAATTTCGTTTCAATGATGAGTGTACTTCATGGGATTATATTTTACAGTTTTATGACAAAGAAAGACAATCGAAAAATAAATGTGCGAGCAAATTGACTGCTTCTCATATAAACCCAACTGCTTTTGAGAAAATGAAAGTGAGTCTTGCAGCTCAAATTTTTAGCCATTCTGTAGCGAGTGCAATGAATTTGTATATTACTGTAGGGTATCTTCCACATGAGGCAACAGCAACTGCAACCATTTTAGAAGATTTTAATACACTTTTTGACATTCTCAATGCGCATAAAAAAATGCCAAATCATTTTAAAAATGTCTTCAAAGGCAAAGACTACCAAAATCAATTTTTGCAGAAAATGTATAATTATATTGAGAATCTTAAAATATACAACCGAAATGGAGTAGAGGTTACCAATAAGATGAAATTTCGCAAGGCATGGCTGATAACAATAACAGGAATTCAGCGATTATGGACAATCTTACAGAATGCAGGATTTGATTATTTAGTCACTAGGCATGTAAATCAAGACTGCCTTGAAAATTTCTTTTGCAGCATCAGACAGCAAGGTGGCAACAATTTAAATCCAACTTGCATTCAATTTGAAAGGGCCTTTAAAAAACTGTTTAGTCAGACTTTTCTACACAGTAAGCATGCAAACTGTACTGACGATTGTGGAGGTGTCCTTACTAAATTAAAGGATTGGAGATGCGTTGCTAAAAACCCGGCTCCTGAAAATGTCACCATTACTTCATTAGCAGAACCTACCATTACTAAGGATTGTGATTTCAGGAATGAAAATCTCCCGGCACAAAATGCCTTTGCCTATGTTTGTGGTTATCTTTCTAGGAAAGTTTTATCTACTCATAACTGTAACATTTGTGAAGCTTTTATGAAGGGTGATGGTGCATTGGAAAAACATAATTTGTTAATATATTTGAAGGCTTTTCAATCAGAAAAAAACACTTTTGGATCACTCACTGTTCCCTCAAGTACTTTTTTACAATCAATTTATCAATTGGAAACAATATTTTTTTCTAAATTTGAAGACTTTATAATTGATAGGGGAATTGCCTCAAAGTACTTAAATTTAATGAGTGTGGTTAATGTTAATGTTAAGTGTGGCGAGTTTCCCAGAGTGTATTTAATAAAATTATTTATAAGATTAAGAATCTATTATGCTACGAAGTTTGCAAACCGAGAGTTAAAAGCAAATAAACATTCCCGTTCGCAAAGAAATTTAAAAATGTCTATTTTAAATCATATATAGAATAAATGTTTTTGTGCATAGTTTGCGTGTTTTTCTATATTCTTCATGTTCAGCAATTATAACTTTACTGCATCATAATCGTTTTGATTCAAAAATCAAATTTTTTTAAAAATCCCGCCAAACATACCATCAAAAATATGGCCGAAGGTCATTCATACAAGCCTACGTAACATCAAAGAAGCCGACAAACAGTGTCTCTTCTGGAAAGTTATTCTGTGCCGTATCAGTACTTTAAGGTAGGTACAATGGACACCGCCGGCAGACGCGAATGGTAATGTAATAGGGTTAGGTTAGCACATGTTAAGAAATTTAGAAGTTGTATGTTATATTACTAGTTGAGATTCATAATAAACAATAAACAATTATATACGTTACTAAAACATGGTGGCAGCGGTAAAACGTTAAAGACAAATCGTGAAAAAGCTCAGGGAAATCGAGCAAGGAAAAATGGTGGACAACGGAAACCAGGTTCAACAAGCGGGAAGTCTCAACTTAAATGTAGCTACACCAGAGAAATTCAACTTTCGGGTACCAGGAATGTGGCCCCAATGGATAAAACGGTTTGAAAGATACATGGCAGTGTCGGGTTTAAACAGCAGGAATAATCAAGAAAAAATAGACATACTTTTGTATACAATGGGGGAAGAAAGCGAGCTAATTTTAGTGCAGTTTGCTACAGCTCCAACGACATACGAAGAAGCTTTAAAAGCATTTGAAGGTTACTTTATACCTCGAAGAAATGTAATCTTCGAACGTTTCAAATTCAATTCGAGGATACAAGTTCAAGGTGAATCGATTGATTCGTATATTACGGCTCTACACACTTTGTCTGAATTTTGTGAATATGGAAACTTAAGAGATGAGTTAATAAGGGACAGGTTAGTGGTCGGTATGTTGGATAAGAAAACCAGTGAAAGACTACAATTGCAAGCTGATTTAACATTGTCAAAGGCAGTATTAGCTGCAAGACAGGCTGAACAACTCGTAGAACAAGGTGTAATTCTCAGGCAGGGGGGTATGAATCCAGGTGGAGAAGTAAGGGTACTAGCAAAGAAAAATGGTGGACAACGGAAACCAGGTCAAAATTCAAGTGAGAAACAGGAAGGTAGCTGTTGGTTTTGTGGTAAAGAGAGACATTCAAGGGAGAAGTGTCCAGCAAGGAAAGCAAAGTGCTCAAAATGTAATAAGGTGGGACATTGGCATAAGGTATGTAAAAATGTAAAATTTGTTAAAACTGTTGTAAACGAGGATGAGGAAAATCAGGGAAATTCAGATTTCTTTATAGGGACATTGGGATTTAATTCAGAGGTTAATTCTCAATGGCGTTGTTATTTAGAGATTGAAGGGTTTAAAAATAAGGTAAAGTTCTTGGTTGATACTGGAGCGGACGTCAACTGTTTACCTGCAGCATTATTAAGTTCCGAGTTGAAAAATAAATTAGACACATGCAGGGAGGTGATATCCGGCCCAGACGGTAGAAATTTAGACATAGTAGGAATTGTAAGATTAGGTTTGACATACCGGGAAAGTAAACATGTAACGGAGTTTTATGTGTTGAAAAACTTAAAAGTTGCTATCTTGGGTAGACCAAGTATTGTAAAGTTAAATCTGTTGAAATTTACAGGGAGCATGCAAAAAGAAAATACTAGTGTCAAGGTTTTTGAGGAATTCCCTACTCTTTTTGATACCATTGGAGAATTAAAGGATGAAATAGAAATTGTCATAAAAAATGATGCGCAGCCTTATATTCAGGCAGCACCGAGAGTGGTCCCTTTACCTTTGCTAGGTAAATTGGAAGCGGAATTAAAACGCTTGCAGGAATTGAAAATTATTGTACCGGTAGAGGAGCCTACTTCTTGGGTTGCACCGAGGGGTAAACCACAAGCAAAAATATGTACACTACATCTCCCATTTCTGAAAATCGCCTACATCTCCTCGACATTTCCCACATCTCCCTGACATTTGCCACATCTCCTTGACATTTCCTGCATCTCCTTTACATTTCCCACATTGCCTGAACATTTCCCACACTACCTCAACATTTCCCACATTACTTTAACATTCCCCACATTACCTTAACATTTCATGATTTTATACTAACATCTCTTGCATTTTCCAACATCTCCAATGTGTAGATTCGGTCTCATAAGGTCTCATATAGGTAGTAAATACAAGAACTTTTAAAAATCAAATACTATGTATTATATTTAAATATGTATATTTATTTGTTTTATTGGGTTTTATGATGGGTATAATGCTAGGTATAATGTGATGTTTAAATATTTAAAAATTTGGTAATTTAACAGCATATACGTAGGTAAGCCGAGAGATACCTAACTTAAAAGTTATTATATAAAACAATAATTTCAAAAATTGAACACACGTTTTATATTTTTAATATATATAATATATCAGTTATGGAAAGTTTAAAAACAACTTTGAAACAAACAGAAAATCTTATATTTAAAAAAGTGTTAAAATTTAAAAGCATATTTTTAATATTGCCTAATTTTACATTTAAGTATGCTTATTACGCTTCATATCTTTATATTTCTTAATAATTTGAATTCTTTGGGCCTGCGTTATTGTCATTGGTAGGCTACCTGTCATATAAATTGGACCAAAAAAAATAAAACCATGCTCAACCAACTGAATATCGTCCTGTTTCGGCCAATCAAACTGTCCTAATGTTTCTCGTAAGAATTTAATTTCATATTTCTCTTGCTGCAGTGTTTCTTCAATTACTCTTCCAATATACCAAGTATCGTCGTAAAATACTGCATAATACTCTTCTATATTAACCGAGATATTTTCTTCCTTCCTAGTAACATTATTTTCAATGTTAGTGGTATTTGACTTAGAACGAACTCTTATAAGGCGATCAGCACTTAATTTATTCGATTGTTCGTTATATAGCCAGCATAGTGATGATTTTCTAATCGTTTTAATATCATTACCAACTTTAATTTGTAGAAATGGGTGCTCTGATTTTTTATTACTGCTTTGATCTTTCATATTTAAGAATTCACCATAATCTTTGTTCATTAATTGTACCATTTCAGAATCAGTAAAATCTTCGGTAAAATCTGAAGAAGGCCCTGCACTATCTTCTTTTTCCTCGTCTAAACTCACGATCAAATCATTTAGCCGATTTTCTATTATGTTTTCTACTTCGTCAGTGCTGTCGCAAATCCTTTGATCCATTTCGTTTTCACATTGTGTCAGTTCATCTTCGTTTAGAATTTCGTTCAACGCCTTCTCCTTACCTTTGTTAATATTTGTGTTAAATAATTGCACTTCTTGCCATGCTTCAGCATCAAACTTCATTTTAAGTTCTTTACAGTCTTTTTTTACGTCACTCAATGCATGCATAACACATTCTTCGATTTCTTTATCACACAAAAAATTAATTTCAGCTATTGATGAATTATTTTTACCAAGTTTACCATGTTTTGCTTCTCTGGGAAAAATTATGGTTTCTGACAAATCACTGATTACGTTATTTATGTGTTGTATTTTATTTAAACGTTGAATAATTTCGTATAAACTAAAATTGACAATAGTGGAAAATGTCGATGTCAGGGCTCGTGTTGAGCGAAAAATCTGTTCACATGGCTGCGAACTGAATAACCAAGGTGTAAACATTATCTGACAATTATCTGACAATTCCTGATCATCTCGGTACTGTTGTACTAATTTTATAATCGCATGCGCATTTAATTCAACACATAGATAGCAATTCAAACTAATGAAGTTCTTAGTTACAGAAAAATTATTATTTTTATGTAAAGTATTTCGCCAAATTCTTAGAAAGAACACACAATACCACATATTATAAATTCTCTTATATATAGTTTCGTTTTTATTTAAAAAAGCTTGTATTATTAATCGGGTTAATTTTAAAAATGCCACTGTGCCTTGAGAGTTTAAAACATGTAGTTTCAACATATTTTCTACTAATTGTGATGATATTTTCTCTGCAGCCCTGTAATTCATTTTGTCATCTGACTTTAAATCTGATAATGTCAAGAGATGTTTATCTTTGGAAAATGTATTAACTATATATAATAAATGAGCTGATGATACTGTGTAATCTCCCAACTGCAATACAATTGAGTCATTTAACAATCTAGTTTTCATTTTCGTTGCGATATGCACCGTATCTTGAACACATATATCTCCCTCAATCAAACTCATTTGAAACCATTTCCATTTTGTTTTTTCACTTTCAGTTTGAAATTTAGAGAATTTTCGCATTGTTTTCATAAGCCGGGTATCACCATCCGAGGAGAATCCTAAAATTCGTATACCAAATTTCTTAGCCTCCTGCTTCATTGTAATCCATCGACAATCGACATCTTGACTTGTAAAACGGTTATCGGTTCCAAAGACAGTAATACAAAAAGAAGCACTTTTATCAATTGGACATTGTGCCATCACAACGTATGCATAATTCGCTCTTTTATTTTCAAGGAAATATTCTTGAATATTTTTAACTGAATTGGCAGGAAAACAATCTCTTTTTGGTAATCCATCCTTGCCCAATGGGCTTACAAACCCAACTAAGGAATTTGTTTTTGAACAATATTGTATCCTACCAGTAATGCTAGTTGCATCCTCACTTATCCAAATTACTTTTGGTAAGTTTCGCTTCGACAAAAAAGTGTGTAATTCGTCGAACCTTAAAGATCCCTCATTCACGATGTTTGAACTATTTATAAGTCTCTGAACAGTACTTAAAGAAGGAATAGACTTGTTTAAGTTTGCATGTAAAGTTTCATAAATCAGTCTTCCACCAACTATGTATAAATAAGAACAGAAGTGCACCAAATTAGGCTCATACTTGTTGTTTTGGCTTTTATATTTATTCCCAATTGCAGAGTTTTTAATCAGTGTTAAAAATGTTTGTACATTCTCGTTATCATATGGTGATTTACCGCAGTTTTCAATTGGCGGTAGAATTCTTGGCAATTCTTCTAATAATCGCGTTTTCAATTCTTTATTCTCTTGCAGTACCTTTGAAATCTGATCCAGTTTTTCCATGTAATTGGTAATATCTGCTTGATTGTTGATGTGCTTATCACGATTCCTTTTTGCTCGTAGCCGTCTTGAATATTTTTCTTGTTTCCATTTACTTATCATGGGATTGGTTTCTTTTGCACCAGAATGTGTAGCTCTCGGTGTAGCTATTATACAATTCATATTTTTTAACATAGTTGAAGATCTTTCGTTAGCAGGACAGACCTCCAAATTATCCGCCCTGCTTTTACAAAAATCCTGTGAAAAATCTTCACCTTCATTTTCTGAAGATGATTCACTTAGAGTTATTACCTTGGGTTTTTTACGTTGAATGACTTCATCGGTATCATCATGAGAATGTCGCAGGACGTTCAAAGTATTATCATCAAGGCTGTCATCATTCAGGGTATCCGAATTATTATCAATATTTGCTGATGTGGACAAATTTGGAGATTGAGTCGCACATAAAGTTACAGGATGCGACGAAGACTGCAAAATGTCAGTGCACTTTGATGTTGCAACCCTCGTTACATATTTGTCCATAGTATTAGCCTCGGTATTAGCAGAAGTCGAGGATGCAGTATTAGTTGAAATCGAAGTGGAAATATTTGATATCGCGTCTTCCTTTATGTGCCTTGAAAAATGTTGTTTAAAATTTCCTATTAGCCATCTTGAATTCGCACCATTGCCTTTTCTGTATTTTAGGACCTTAAAAGAGTAAATTCTTAATATTTTTACTTCTCTATTGTAAATTTTATGGCTTAGATATCCTCTTATTTGACATGTTTTGTTATGCCGCCGACAGACTGTCACATCTGTATGTTACAATAACAATGCAAGAGGTTTTCTATCTACTTAAATTGTTTTTTTTTAAATGCATTAACATCCTTTAGGCTTTAATAATGTAAAAGATAAAAATGAAAAATCAAAGAAATTAAAATAACATTTAATTTTGGGCAGTTTAATAATTTGTAAAAAACTATCATTTTGATAGCTTTTTGTGAAAGTACCTATGCACCTTTACTTATATAGGCATATTAATCGTCGCCGACAATGATATTAAAAATGGTACCTACACGTTAGTAAAGATTGAAATTTAAAAAAGTATGATATTCTGAGGCATTATTAAACAAAAGCAAATTTAATGTCAATATTGTAGGTACTTAAAAATTGCAATGAATAGTGATCAATTACCTTTAACTTTAATTTGCACAATACGCAACTTATCAAAGCAAATAAATTGCCGTTGCCATCCAGTTCGCAATTATAATTGGAATCTTCTATTTGTGATAAAATGAGTCTTTGTTTCTTATCGTCTAAATTTTTCACGCATTCTTTAATATTCTTTTTCACTAATCTGGTTAAACATAACCGTTCTTCATTAATGTTTTCAACTGTTACGGGGGTATCTCTATTTTCGACGTTTTCTGTAATGTTTTTATCACTTCTAGGACGTTTGCTTGCTTTATTTGCAACATTAATTAATTTTTCTTGAAAACTGTTTTTTTTATTAACATGCTCCTTTATTTTTAATAAAAGTTTTTTCTCGCCTCCAAAAATCACAAAATTATCAGTATTGTCAGTAAAAAGTCCTAAATACTTATTAATCTCTTCCTTTTTTATAACACTTTTTAATTGAGTCTTGGTAAAATGTTCTATTTCTAAAATATCAGTGTCAGAGAGGTCTCCTAACGACAGATTATTAGCAAACCCGTGTAAAGATAAAAGGTGTTTTAAATGACCAGGTATTTTTACGTTTAACTCATTTTCAATCTTTTCAAAAAAACTATCGCTATCTTCATTCATCGTAGTCAATTACAATTTCACGCAATTTCACTAAAGTTAAGAGTCACAAACCGTCAAACTAAGATACTATAGCACAACTGCATTGGAAAACCAGTGCATATTCTCTCGATATTCTCTAAAACATGTTCGTCATTTCTCGTATTTGTCCGTTAACTCACTACATTTTTTCATCTTACTTGTATTCTGCCTAGTATTTCTCGCATTTCCCTAATATCTCCCACATCTCCTTGAAATTTCTCACATCTCCTTGACATTTCCGGTATCTCCTTAACATTTCCCGCATCTCCTTGACATTTCCCACATCTCCTTCACATTTCCCACATCTCCTTCACATCTCCACCATTGTGTACACTAAATCTCCCTTGTGATTTACCCCTCGGGTTGCACCTATAGTGGTGGTCCCTAAAAATGATTCGGTAAGGATTTGTTGTGATTTTACAAGGTTAAATAAGAGTGTATTAAGATCTCATTTTCCCTTACCGAGGGTAGAAACTACGTTGGCCAAACTGATTGGTTCGCGGGTTTATTCAAAACTAGATGCGAACTCTGCATTTTATCATTTAAAATTAAAGGAAAGCTGTCAACATTTGACAACCTTCATAACGCCAATAGGCCGGTTTAAATTCACACGTTTGCCTTTCGGAATATCGTGCGCGCCGGAATACTTCAGTCAGAAATTCTCAAAAATTTTAACTGGGTTAAAAGGAGTGGTACACCACATCGATGACGTATTGGTTTTTGCGGAATCAATGGCGGAGCACGATAATATTCTAAGGGAGGTTTTAAAACGGTTTAAAAGGGAAGGTATATCTCTAAATAGGGGGAAATGTATGTTTGGGGTGTCGTCAGTTCCATTTTTGGGACATACGGTTTCAGGAAACGGAATTACTATAGACCAGAAAAGGGTAGAAGCCATTTCTAAATTCAAAAGACCAACCAATAAAACGGAACTTATGCGGTGGTTGGGCATGGTAAATTTTGCTGCAAAGTTTATCCCAAATAGATCAGAAATTCTAAGTCCTGTTACGCAGTTGTTGAAAAACAATATAACATTTGTATGGGGTGATTTACAGGAAAAAACTTTTGAGAAAATTATTCGGTTATTACAAGAAGCGCCATGTTTAGCATATTATGATCCAACAAAAACTGTCATTGTTAGCGCGGATGCTTCCTCATACGGGTTGGGGGCTTCGTTAATGCAGGTACGAGACGATCAAAATAAAGAAATTGTTGCTTATGCCTCACGAACTTTAACTACGAGTGAGCGCAGGTACGCACAAATAGAAAAAGAAGGGTTAGCATTAACATGGGCGTGCGAACAATTTTCGGAATACATTACGGGTTTAGACAAGATAATCTTGGAGACAGATCATCGTCCCCTTTTGCAGGTGTTTGCGACAAAAAGTTTAGATGACCTAACTCCACGTCTACAACGGTTCAGAATTAGGCTAATGCGGTATAACTATGATATTGTTTATACACCGGGCAAAGAATTAGTTGTTGCCGATGCTCTAAGCCGAGATCCTATAGTATTCGCGGGTACAAATGAACTTGAAAAAGAAGCGGGGGCACAAGTATCATTTATTATCAAAGGGTTACCGATTAAAGATGAATTTTTACTAGAAATTCTGAACGAACAGCAGCAAGACAGAATTTGTAAAAAACTAATTCAATATGCCACGTCGGAATGGCCAGAAAAGAGTAAGTTAGACTCTGAAATTTTGCCGTATTATCAATATCGCCATGACATTTCAGTTGGTGAAAATTTTCTCTTAAAGGGAACTAGGATTATTATACCATTTTCGTTACAGCTAAAGGTTATAAAGTTTATTCATCAAGGCCACCAGGGTATCACAAAGAGTAGAGAAAGGGCTAAAACCTCAGTTTGGTGGCTAGGGTTATCAACGCAATTGGAACATTTGATAAAAAATTGTCCTAGTTGCATTGAAGAAAGGTCAAATATAAAAGAACCTTTTGTTAAAGATGAAATTGCTACGAGAGCATGGTCGAAAATTTCAGCTGATTTATTTAAATGTAAAAATAGATGGTATTTGATTGTCACAGACTACTATTCACGTTTCTTTGAAATTTTCAATTTGCATGATTTATCACAAAATGTAATTATAGGGAAAATGAAAGAACTATTTTCACGGTATGGCATTCCTGACATTGTTAGGACAGATAATGGTCCGCAATTTCAAACGGAGTTTAAACACTTCGCTTTAGAGCTAAATTTTAAACACATCAGTTCAAGTCCTTATTTTGCTCAATCTAACGGGGGAATAGAGGCGGCAGTAAAAGTTGCAAAAAATTTAATGAAAAAGAATGATGATATATGCATGGCGTTGTTGGCTTATAGAACAACACCTCTTGAAAATGGATTCTCTCCAGGAGAACTTTTAATGTCTAGAAAATTAAAGAATACATTACCTCTATTGCCTAGTAAGTTGCAACAAACTATAGACACATCAATGTCGGTTCAGATTGGGGAAGAAAGGAAGGTGAAACAGGGTACAAATTATGACAAACGTCATAGAACAAAACAATTGTCAGAATTATGTAGTGGTGAGAGTGTTTGGGTAACAGATTTACGTTGTTATGGACGGGTTATACGTCAATTAAATGAACCTAGATCTTATGAGATCGAAACGAGTCATGGAATATTTAGGAGGAATCGGTGGTTTTTAATACCGGCACCATTCATACCTTATCCTGTTCAGGAAATTCAGCATGACCCCGAGGTTACCCCAACAGTGTTACCACGTAGTGAAACATCTGATACTGTAAATCTAGAATTAAGTCCAGGGTCTGAAAAATGTGAACCTGAAAATTCAGGTGAGAATGAAACACATGTAAGGGCGTCAGAGTCGCTCATTACAGAACGCCTAAGACCCTCTCGTAATATTAAAGCGCCGAAGTGGCTATCAGATTATGTTAAATAAAAATGTAGAAAACTTAAGGGAAGGGATGTTGTATCAGTACTTTAAGGTAGGTACAATGGACACCGCCGGCAGACGCGAATGGTAATGTAATAGGGTTAGGTTAGCACATGTTAAGAAATTTAGAAGTTGTATGTTATATTACTAGTTGAGATTCATAATAAACAATAAACAATTATATACGTTACTAAAACAATCGTGACGCTCTACCGCGGACTTTTCTTAGTAAATTTTGTGCCCTGCAAATTTGTTCATAAATGCAATTTTCCTCTATCTAACATCGTTTTTGTGCGTTCGTGGCTTAAACACCATCACATTTAATTATGCTACTAATACAAGTATTTTTCAGTTTAACTCATAGATATTTTTAAGATTTAAAAGACGTCGCAAGAAGCGTATTTGATATTGTGTGTTATATAGTTGGCAAAGAAAACAGTAGAATTATTAGAAAAAATGAAATGATTACTGTCAATTATTAAGTTACGATTTTCTTACATTAAAAGTTATTTGTGAATTAGTGTATTCGTTATATTTATACAGTGTTTTCAACAATGTTTGGGCCCCACGTGATCAATTTTAAATTTAATTAATTAATTAATTAATTAATAAGGACTTTATTTTGAAAAAAAGAATAAAAAAAAGGAATATGTATATGAAAATATATATCGATGATGGTGTAGGCGAAGTCTAGCAGAATGCTATTCACACTCAACCTCACCATCATCGTTTGACAGATAACTCTTAAAAAAATAAATTGTCTAGGCTAGTAGCGTAAATTTAAATAATAAAATAATGTTGTCTGTAGTAGAGTGATAATATGGATTACTTTAAGCAAAATTTAGAGGGAGTTTCCGAAGCAAGGAGACAGCTGCAGAGTATCTTCAGCAAGTAAAAGGAAATAGAAAAGAGAGAGAGAGAAAAAAAAGAGAATTACTTAATACTATAAAAAATATTTAAATTGGATTATGAAGTAGATAGTCTTAATTTATATTTAAATTTATTAATATTCAGTAATTTGAATTCTTGAGGAGGCCTGTTATATAACCCTATAGCACTGTACACAAACGACCTTTTGTAAATAGCTGTAAAATGGCGAGGGATGTTAAAAGATGTCTTGAATCGAGTGTTTAGATTATGAATTCCAGACCTTATTTTGAATTCATCTTTGATAGTTGAATTAACGCTATGATCGCTTAATAGGCGATGAGTGAAATTAGCCAGGTGGAGAGCTCTACGCTTTTCCATGTTCAACCACCCGATCTCCTTCAGTTTGTAGGAAATATGTTCGAATTTACGTATTCCATAAATTAGGCGAAGGCAGCTATTCTGAACTTTTTGAATACGTGTTCTTTGTACAAAATCTATGCAAGGACCATAAATAAAGTCACAGTAATTGAAACAGGACAGAACTAAAGATTCGCACAAGTTTTTTTTTAATTGAAACGGAAGACAATGGCGGTTAGCATATATCACCTTTAGAGCAGCATAAGACTTTTGAATAAGTTTAGTTACATCACAGACAACTAACCAGACCCGCCACGCTTATGAGTTGAACAAAACGCAGCTTTGCGCAACTAAACTAGATGTCACTACGGTCAGTTGCGCAAACAGTTGTCCAATTGAATAACAACAACTTGTTTATTTGTTTGGTCAACAGAAAGTTAGGTCAGTTATTTGCGTGGGTGGTACATACCTAAACAGAAGAAATGTCTTGTCATGTAAAAGATATAATAATAATTTAATTATACAGTTTGCGAATTTGCGATACGATCCTTTTAACATGAAAGATCATTCCTTTACTGCCATTTAGCACACCTGTGAGAAGCGTTATTATTTATGCTGATCATTCAATTGTGTATCTTTAATTGCTAAATTAGTAATTAGCGTAATAAGAAGTGAAAATATAAGCCGTCATTCAGTAAATTAGGTCTATCTCTTTAAATTTAAAATTTTATGCAAACTTTATCAATTTTGTTCTGTTTACTACGTCACACTACAGACAACCTAAAGCGGGCCACAGACTTCGTGATTTTTCATCGGTTGTCGGTCATCGTGCCAACCGTTCGTGCCGCCTGATGAGCCCACAGACTACGTGCGAAGTAGCAGTCCGATTCCAGAAATTACAATGAACAGGATACAATTATTAGCAGTGGCGGGGGCACTTGCAGTTGGCAATAAAATGAAAACACAAAAAAAGAGGATCGGTTTGGTGCAAAGAGTGGCTGTTGAAAAGAAGAAGTTTTTCACATATAAATTTATTAAATGAGCCGAGATTTTAATCAGTAGATTGGTATAATTATATTAATTATTACTCGCAACGAACGGACGTTACTGATCTTAAAACCGACAGGATGGAACGAAATCCCCACACACTTCGGTTTAGCACGATGACCGACATACCGAACCGACGAAAATCAAGCTCCGCCAGAAATTCGTCGTGACGGTTCATCGTGACAGTTTTACCCCACACACTACGGTTTTTGGCACGAACGGTCGGCACGATGACCGACAACCGATGAAAAATCACGAAGTCTGTGGCCCGCTTAAGGTTGTATATGTGTTTACGTTTACGTTTACGTTAATCTGCAACTTCGAATAAAGCACACTACGATGAATTTTTTACTTTCATCCCTTTTTGTGTTTTTTTTTGAGAATTATGTAATTATAAATATTATAATATTAAGGAATAATAATACTGGAAGACATCTCAAGTATTGTTAACGAATCTCACAGTGTAACATAAGATATGATATACATATAAAGGACATTTAATGAATTACCTATTTATTTGTAACAGAGGTGTGACATGATGTGAAATCTAAATTTCTAAAACATCACTTTTTTTCTTTTTTATAAACTGTTTGTAGTCAAAAAATAATCTACAATGTGAAATTTAACCTCCCACAGATATATTTTTTTGATATCGCTGTTTTGGCTGAGTAGGCAACTATTAAGTAAATGGCACAGACAAATTATTGTCTGTGGTAAAATGGCAATGACAATGGAGAAGTTTCCCATTTTTTGCTATAAATTAATTATGAAAATATAAGTAAAATGAAACAAAAATGTGAAAGAATCATTAAAATATCTCTACAAATGAAAAAGTTACGAGCCTTTAAAGTGAAGAATAATTTTGTGTCTTGATCCAGCGTGTGACGTCACTTTACCTGTTCGTGTTCGCTTAGTACATACGTGTACGGTTATTGGGGTGCACTCAGTTGCGCCTATCATACGTGTTTTGTTTATTACAAGATGACAGATGCTAAAAAATCCTCCTACAATACAAATAATGTATTCCCTCTAATTAACTCGATTAGGTAAAATGACGTCACACTACTGTCGTTCCGCGCTAAGTACTTAAACTTTAATAACTTATTTCTCAGTCATTTATTGACGGATTTTAAAAATTTTTGTACTGGTATATTAGTTTTGATCTATATTTTAATGTTAATTGGTTAAATATAGTATTATTAACATCATGAAACTTCTCCATTACAAAAATATATATTTATCTCCCTTTTTTCTAAGATAGGTAGGTACATGCACTCTCATAAAGTTGTTATTTTTTACAAGCCCACAAATACCTAGGTACCTAAAAATTTGATTTAAATATATAAAATTCAGGTTAATTTGTTTTATTTAAAAAGGGAAGAGGTAATATTGAATTGCATACCTATGATGAGCTACATTTAAAAAGTCATTCACCATTGTGATTGTTCTGTTATATGATATAATTGTTTATTATTATGTATATTTTTAAAAAAGCAAACTAAGCTGTATGGGCAACTTGATGAGAAGTAATTTTTGAATATACCATGTAATTTGTGATTTTTAAGTGCACTCAAAACTTATTTCTAAGCTACTAATCTAAATGACAGCGACATCTCATTACGATAATTATACTAAAACGGCATGACAAAAATTTTATACACGGTGGCGGGTCTGGTTAGTTGTCTGTGGTTACATGTTCTCTAAATCGAAGATTTGAATCAAAGACAACACCTAAATTATTAGCTTTGTTAACTAATGGGACGACAAAATCATCTATTTTAACCACAAAATCGTTTTGAATTAGTGAGATTTGCCTTCTACGGCCAAAGAGCATCGAAGCACATTTTGAGGGGTTAAGCTTAAGTCCAAACTCATTAGATAATTTTTTTATTTTGCTTAATTCGGTATTAATATCTTGCAAGGTATTTTGCCAGCGGGTTATTTGAAAACTTGTGTAAACCTGAGTGTCATCTGCATATGCCATGACGTTACAATTATATATAGATTTGATTATTTCGGAGGTGTAAACTATAAATAATAGAGGACCCAATACCGAGCCTTGAGGAACCCCAGCCGTAACATTAAGCTTATAAGAAAGATTATCCTCAATGCGAATTTGTTGATATCGGTCGTGCAGATACGAAAAAATGAGGTCAGCTGCGGGTTCAGAGAAACCATAGAACTTGAGTTTTAAATTTCGCGCTTAAAATATTCTTTCTTTAGGTTGGTAGCTGTTGTGCGCGTATAAAGCCAAAATAACTAAATTGTAATATTTACATTTTGCTTTATAACCTCATATTTTCTTTACTTCTGTTTGCTGTCTTTTCGAATTTCCTCTACATTATCTTGAGATCAACATTAAAAAAAAAAGTTCTTTTCAGAGCTCTTAACGTTACGAAGCTATTGTGATGTAAGTTAGCAATATTTTTTAATAAATTAATTTAATTTGAATTGGTATAGTGATATTGTACAACGATGGTGTTTACATCAGAACAAGATGCCTTTATTTTAATGGCACATTTCCGCAGTGGTACCCGAAACCCTGGTGGAACTTGGAGCTATTCGTTGCAGTCCTGTATTGAGCAGTTTTCAGAAGCTTTTCCCGATGTTAACATCGAATATGATGCATTTAAAAAACATAGGTTACGTCTTATTGCAAGGTACGAAAACAAGCACTGTATTTGCAAAAGCAAGTCAACGGGCAGGCCAACTGTTTTAACCGAAGAAGTTGTTAATGACATTCAACAAAGAATACAACAAAGTCCTAAAAAATCTATTCCACAATTATCCGCTCAAACAGGTACGATTAAATAAGCTAGTGTTTATGTAATGAAAAATATGAACATAATTTTTTTACAGGTTTGTCTACTGGTACTTGCCACAAAGCTTTAAAAAAGAGGTTACATTTGCATCCTTACAAAATTTCTTCTGTACAACAATTACATGCACCTGACTATAATCTTCGAGTGCAATATTGTCAATGGTTCAATGAACGTTTAAACAACAATAATTTGTTAGACTTAACATTTTATTCAGACGAAGCATGGGTACATTTGTCAGGTTATGTGAATAGCCAAAATTACAGAATTTGGGCAGCAGAAAATCCACACATTTACATCGAAACACCTCTACATCCCCAAAAAGTTGGCATTTGGGTGGCTATGTCAAGAAGGAGGATACTTGGCCCCATTTTATTTTACGATACCATAAACGGAGAACGATACCGTGATATTCTGCGTCAAGCTATTGAACAAAATTTACATGATGATGAACAACAACGAGGTTTTTTCCAGCAAGATGGAGCTAGTGCACACACCGCTAATGAAACGATTAGGTACCTGCGACAATTTTATGGCGACCGAATAATTAGTACCGGTTTGTGGCCTCACAAGAAGTCCCGATCTCACGCCCTTAGATTTTTTTCTGTTTGCGCGAATTAAAACTAATGTATTTAAAAATCGACTGCATACTCTCGAAGAATTGGAAGGAGCAATACAACAAGAGATTAACAATATAACGCCAATTGAACTTGAACGTGTGTTTGAAAATATGAAGCGAAGAGTTAATTTATGTCTAGAAATGAATGGTGGTCATTTTGAGCACCTTTTGTAAATAACAATAAATAATAAATTCTATTCTTGATTTTTTAAATCACCTTTCTTTGTAAACATCTTTTAGGTTAACTTAATTTATTTAATCTGATGTAAACACTAGTAACCTGTCTAGGGGAAATTAATGTTGAAATCAGTGAATTACCAATCTTGTATCATTAGTTGCCTAATAGCCTGCAAAAACGTGGGGACGGTCAATTATGAAAACCCTGTATAAATACCCGCAACGACATAATATTAGGTGTTTTCTTTTTGCATTTTGTGGTACACTTAAGGCACCTCTGTCAATACACACCATTCGTTTTATAAAAATAATTTGACTCAGTTCTCAATAATCCTATTCGTTTTCAAAGCTTTATTTAAGTTTTATATTAACCTGAGGCAGAAATGTCTTATGCCGCAAGGTACTTCAATCACGTGATAATTGTGCATTTGCCTAACCCTGTGGCACACCTGTGGCGGTGCAAAAAGAAAACACCTATTGTGAAATTTTTTGTATCTCTAAAAATAAACTCTGTACAGACGAAAAACACATCAAAAGATCATAGCATTTCGCAAACGTAATTCACTCAGTGAGTGACTGCATGCGTACAGTCTAACGAAAAGTAAACGTCGGATTATCCTGCCCTGACCACATCCCTCCTTTTTATCTGCCCTCGTAGGCTTGTGAGATATTCTTTGTAGTTCAAATGTAGCATAAGTAGTTCTACGTAATCGTATACGTACGTAATTAATCGTTTAACTATTTCCAACAGTTTTGTGAAATTGTTTTTATTGCTATTTACAAATAAAAATAAAGCATTTGCAATCTTTTTGTAAATATGGCAAGTAACAACGATGTTGAAATGCGGGTTTTTAAAATAGAATCTAAAGAAGAGGCTGATGCACAGTCTATGGCTGATATAAACATACTTACTGGGACAGAAAACATGGCCATTTGTAAAATAGAACCAAAACACGAAATGGAGATCAATTTATTTCTTACTGAACAAGATCTTTTATTAAATGGTGAAGTGAGAAATGAAAGTATAAAGCAGGAAGAAAGTAGTACGAATGAAGATCAAGGTATGAATAATGTAATATTTTTATTTCCTCGTTTTTGAAAATCAGTCAATTTACAACAATGACCTCTAGTCGAGGAAATAAAGCACTAAAATAAGCCAAACCTACCAAATTTTTGTAGTAAGACGGATTGAGATGGGGGTTTTTGCATTCGCTTCCTAAATTTAATAGGAAACTTTGTACCTACTTTTGGTCATGTTTTTTTTTTCGAAATTGCATTTGTGCAGTGGAAAATGCATCCTGAAAAATGCATTTGCATAGAAAAAATTCATAACTTCGTTATAAGCTTCTAAAATCGACTCAATTTGTGTTCAAGGAGGTTTTCGAGGTCGCTGATTCCGAATATGACCTCCAAATTGCCTCACCGCCCACCTGGAGCTCAGGATGGCTGAGCAACGCCATCTCCGAAGCTTTTTCTGAAATTCACTCTCAAATGATTCTAGACATCTCATACGAAGTTTGTTTGGGTTTCTAATTCCAAATCAGGCATCGGCAACCGTCCCCCGCGTACCTTTTGCCCCGCATCCGGGCATCAACGTCATCCTCTGAAGTTTCACTGAAGTTTCAAGACTATAGGGAACCAAAAATTGTTTCCGGGGTTTTTTGGGTAGCTTAGATCGAATGTGGCACCACTGGTGCATCACACCGCGGCGACATCAACGTCATCTTCTGGAGTTTCACTAAAATTTCAAGCCTAGTGAACCGAAAATAATTTGTAATTGCTAGGACGGGGTTCTTCCAGGATCTCAATCCGGACCTGACCAGCCGTGCATGGTACATAGCCCGCCTGCAGAGGCGGATTCCGAAGTTCTCCACGAGATTTTGAAACTACTTTAACTACCAACCTTATATTAGGAGTTTTACGTACAAATTTAATCTGTAATAAAAGGAACAAATTAAATTAAATTAAATTTAAACTAAATATTTTATATTAACTTCATACATTTGGATGATAATGTTATTAAGCAAAACTTACATTTTTTTATGCATATAGGTATATCTCAATTTTATTTCACAAAATGAAAATGTCCACATCTATTCAAATGTTCCATTGTAAGTTTTACTTCATGATTTCCTGATATGATGAAACAAGCATTAGAATGAAAGCATTTGAGCGAAAATTTCAAGCGAAACTCCAGAGGATGACGTTGATGCCGCCGCGGTGTGGTGCACCAGGTACCGTTAGAAAGTATCCGGGACCAGATTCAATCTGAGCGACCCGAAAAAACACGGAAACAATTTTCGGTTCCCTATAGGCTTGAAACTTCAGTGAAACTCAAGAGGATGACGTTGATGCTCGGATGCGGGGCACCAGGTACGCGGGGGGCGGTTTCCAATGCCTGATTTGGAATCAGCAACCCTAAAAACCCTCGGATAAGACATCTAGAATCATTTGAGAGTGAATTTCAGAAAAAGCTTCGGAGATGACGTTGCTCAGCCATCCTGAGCTCCTGGTGGGCGGTGAGGCAATTTGGAGGTCATATTCGGGATCAGTGACCTCGAAAACCCCCTTGAACCCGAATTGAGTCGATTCTAGAAGCTTATAACGAAGTTATGAATTTTTTCTATGAAAATGCATTTTTCAGGATGCATTTTCGACTGCACAAATGCAATTTCGAAAAAAAACATGATCAAAAGTAGGTACAAAGTTTCCTATTAAATTTAGGAAGCGAATGCAAAAAACCCGATCTCAATCCGTCTTACTACAAAAATTTGGTAGGTTCAGTGCTTTATTTCCTCGACTACTCCAAACTTATCTCATTTTAATTGGACCACCATGTTAGTTCAGTAGTCTATAGGTGTTTTGGGAAATTAAACCTCACCAGCTAGTCGTCTATTCTATATACCTGAAGGGAAATAATTGTTGTAAATTAATTACAGTAGAACGCCGATTATCCGAATTAATTGGGACCGGGGTCGATTAGGATAATCGGACATAGACTGGTAATAAAGAAAAACGAACTGTGAAAAACCGCGCCACGCAAAACATGTACATATGTAGTGTCTTGCCTCTAGCTCGTTCGGATAATCGGCGTTCTACTGTACTGTAATAATTTTTGTATTGGGCCCGGTAAAATCAATTTAATTTTTAATATCGAAGATGTAACAACCGATACTAAATGATACTTGCATTATTAATCTTGAAATGTTCTTTATACTAAAATTCGTCATACATTTACATGGCAAGATCTTTAAAGTGATGATATAGCAAGACTGCATTAAATAGCTATAACGTAATGTAGTAGAACTCCGCTATTCCGAAAATCCGTCTATTCCGAACAGAACTCAGAAAAAATACAGATTTTTTAACTTAAAAACAGGAGAAATCGAAAGACTTTCGTAAAAAAACATAAATTTACATATTGTTAGAACTAAATAATTTACACACATTTAAAAAGTAAAATCAGTAATTATATTTGCGTCCAGTCCGAATATATTATCTTGATTATTTACTATGTAGTACGCTTCAGCGTCATCCTACCTGCACCTTTTAAATAAGTAAAGCTAAAAATAAACTCCCGAGTCTCCCCCGCCCAGTCCCGTCTACTTACGACGGTACTTAGTTAGTCATTCGTTTTTGGTGCATCCTATCCTGCGGTCGATTGTGATCGCACTCGTCGAACTACGTGTGTTTTTTGCAGTTTTAGGTACAATACTGCATACATGTAAGTATACCTAACTTTTATAGACAGTTTTAGCACAATTTAGGTAAAAGCATGGTACAATCAGACAAGCTATGCCTATACGCATCTGTTCGTGACGTCATTGAGGTCATCGGGCTCTACCACTTCAATAAAGTAGTGGCGTTTGTGTAGTCCTACCACTTAATAAAAGTGTATCTTATGGACAACGAAAATAGTGGATGTTTATGGAGCTTTTTGCACGTTGTTCTTACAACCTTCTCAACACATTGGGATACAAACGCATCTGCCCAAACTTGACGACTTTGCGTTCCTCTATAGGCATAGAGAATACCGCTCTCGATCTCGTCACCGGCAAGGTCATTCTCCTCGTGAGATGGGTTGTCGGAGAGATCCTCCCGAAAAGCAAACTCTCGTTCTCGTGTCTGTCGTTCTCTGAGTAGTTCGAGTTCACGAGGAGAATATTGCGCTAGATCTCGTCACCGTGAAGATCATTCTCCTCGTGAGATGACTTCTCGGAGAGTTCTATCTTCCATATTGTACCATGGAGACGTAGATTTGGATCTGGCAGCAGGGGAAAGAAGGAAAAGCAATCCCGCTATTCTCGTTCTCGTGTCTGTCGTTCTCTGGGTAGTTCGAGTTCACGAGGAGAATGTTGCGCTAGATCTCGTCACCGTGAAGGTCATTCTCCTCGTGAGATGACTTCTCGGAGAGTTCAATCTTCCATATTGTACCATGGAGACGTAGATTTGGATGTGGCAGCAGAGGAAAGACGGCAAAGCAATCCCGCTATTCTCGTTCTCGTGTCTGTTGTTCTCGGAGTAGTTCGAGTTCACGAGGAGAATATTGCGCTAGATCTCGTCACCGTGAAGGTCATTCTCCTCGTGAGATGACTTCTCGGAGAGTTCTATCTTCCATATTGTACCATGGAGGCGTAGAATTGGATCTGGCAGCAGGGGAAAGACGGCAAAGCAATCCCGCCATTCTCGTTCTCGTGTCTGTCGTCCTCCGAGTAGTTCGAGTTCACGAGGAGAATATTGCGCTAGATCTCGTCTCCGTGAAGGTCATTCTCCACGTGGGATGACTTCTCAGAGAGTTATATCTTCCTAATGCGAAAGTCGGTCCTTGTGTGGTTCGATTTCGCGGAAACGCACTAAGTACGAGGGCGTTTGCCGATAGATTCGGTTGCCTAGTGAACCGAGAGTTCACGCTTGATGCTGAAGTTGTTGGCGGTATAGTCGTAAACCTTAGTGTTGCTATCTCGCTCTTTAGCAAAAGGAGTACCGTTCCTCTCGATGTTTCGCGGAGGAATGCTACTAGTACGGCCGGTCTCCCTCAGTGCAGTGAGACGCCTGTTTTTAAGGAGCCGAACTTCGATTTTTCGGTAGCAACTCTGATTACTTTGGGTTACGATGTAATAAATCGGAAAAAATTGCTTCCTTTTTACTCGCAGGAGTAGAACCAATGTAGCCTAGATTTTGACTTTGGTTTACCCAAAGACGACCGGGCAGTTGACCCAGGGTTACGTTGAGCAAAGTTTTATCAGCTTTGAGACCTTCAATAACTGTTTTATTGAACGACGATTCAGGTATATCCATATCAGTACGTGCTTACATTTTGGCTCAGGGCGCATGGTTTGCAATACATTCTACGTAATGTCGCAAAGCGCAGGGAACTCTTACTTCCCTTCCTGACTAAGTCACTTACCTGTGCTGGGGAAAAAATTTACCCTCGAGCGAATTGCTATTTGGTCCTGATTTGTGGGAACCTCCCGTTTGACATCGCCGCAGTCCTTCGGATTTTTTCGCTGGAAAGCGGGGGGGGGGGACCAGTCCTGTGCAACAACACGGACAAGGAGGAATGCGAGGGCACAAGGGCGACCCTCCTTCCCGAAATGCCATCCATACAAGCGTTTTGGTTTCTGGCCGCCTCACGTACTTTAGTAGTACTTGACAAACATTGGTCCAGGATGACAACGTTTTGTCTTGGATACAAGGTTACAAAATTCCCTTCCGTGGATCACCTCCCCCCGCATACTGTTCTTGTCGAAACTATGTAAAAAGGGAAAAGATGTTAATGGATTTAGCTCTGGCAGCACTCCTCGACCTTTGAGCCGTGGTAAAATGCAAGCAGAGAGATAATCAGTTCATTTCTCCAAATTTTCTAGCCGAAAAACCTAATGGCAGAAGAGATTTCTTTTAAACCTTAAAATATTAATCTCTTGTGCTTGCACCACATTTTAAAATCGAGGACTGTGTTAAGGCTATTAAGCCCGAATAATATGTACCTACATGATTGCCATCGACTTAAAGGGCGCATATTTGTGAATCCAATTCATCCTGACCATCGTAAATACTTACGATTTCATTTCGAAAGCGGTCTCTATGAATTCACGTGCGTGCCCTTTGGAATTTTGGTCTCACAAAATTAATGAAGCCAGTGCTTTCAAATTTACACCAACAGGGCATTCTGGGTGGAACCTTATACGATTTTCTTATCATCGGGTAAATCCTTGAACAACGTCGGAAAATTACCCTCTTGGAGTCACTAGGTGTCACCATAAACAGGGACACGAGGGCTCTTAATCCGATTAGGAAATAAAAAATTTTAGGATTTCTTTTTGCCACATCTGAAATGGGATTAACCTTATCGTCGGGGAAAAATTCAGAATATTAACAAGACCGCAAAGTTCATTGGCATTTTAGCTTGCCAAGCCATCAAATGGGGTGGCTGTACGCTGTACAATGTACATATTGCGGGGTTTGTCCATGATCACCTACTTTGGTGGGTGCAAAATATTTCTGAATCATCCATCAAGTACATTAAATCTGATACCCTTCAAACTGAAGCGTTTACTGATGCCTCTTTAACAGGCTGTGGGTGTTGTGGCAAGGAAAGAACTCTTGGCTTCTGAGAGAGCTTAGATAAATAATTACATATTAACTTCTTACAATTACAAGGTATACCTTACGGTCTAAAATGGTTCGCCAACTATCTCTCGAATTGCAATATTCTTATCAAATGCGACAACAACACTGCTATCAAAACATTATTCGCATGGGTAGTATAAGTAGGTACAATATCTACTATCACGGAGCATTTTGGCGTACCTGAGGTAGCTATTTTTGCTTCTTATCTTACTCACAAATATCAACAATATGTATCTTGAGGCGACAGGATCCAGATTTTAGCACTGTTAATGCGCTACTTTTGTGATGGGATGCCTTTAGCTTTTATGCCTCTTTCAATCTCATCTTACAGGTCCTCCAAAAAATACTCACGGACAAATCTGTAGGAATTATGATGGTACCTTTTGGTCACACTACCTTGGTACCCATCGTTTTCTCCGTTACCAAATTTGTTAATTTCGCCACCAGGAAGATTCACTCGCTATCTCGTCAACTTATCCTGGTGTCCAGCAAATCATGTGGGACTCGATGTTAGCAAAAGGCCTTCCTAAAGAAAGTATTTCCACTTTCAACGATTCTTTCATCTATCACCACATCAACAATTAAGCAGTATTTTACAACCTCCTGTCTTTGGTGGGACTTCTGTAAAGAAAACCGAATTTTGATTTTCTCATATGAAGCAGAACACATTTACAGAAAAGTTATGAGGTTCATAGTTGCAGATAGGGACTAATGAATTCCTATCGACCAGCCCTTAATCTCATTCTTGCCAACAATTTAGCTGCAGACCCAATATAAAAGGTTTCATAAAAGGAACGTCAAAATTGAACCTTACAAAACCCAATCTATGCGAGGCAATGACCTTAAACCAATATATCGATGCGACAAAGGAGTTCAGGGAAACAAAATAAGGTTTTCCTTTTCGGAAATAAAAAAGCCACATACAGTATGCCAATAAGCATGCGTTGAGTAAGTAGGTTAGGAAGCTGTTATCGTCAGCTGTTATCGGCACTATAAATTTCTGCCTCATTCCACGAGACACGCATCTACTTCCGCTGTTTTTCGACAAAGTGTACCCTTATACACATTATGTAAAACAGCCGGCTGGTCGCAACGATTTTCAACTTTTGCGAAATTCTATAACCATCCTCTTTCAAACGAAACCGATTTTGGCAAAGATATTTTTAATCTTGCCACAGTTTGAAATCTAATATTAGTCACTACGAACAATACTATATTATGCTAAGTAATTAGTAATATGATACCACAGATTTACGAGTTGTATACATTTGTGATGATACATTACTCTTATGTATATTTACAAGGCTCTAGTTTGTTTTTCTTCGTTATAGCGCGGTTATAGAATGCAAACTGCAATATTTTACTACAAGGACGATTTCTTTCGGTTTTAAAAGAGTTTCTTATTTCGTTTTACCGTACTCTTATGATTACGATGACGCATTCAACACTATTGTGTTAGTTTGATCGTTGAGTGAACGTATTCAATGGTTTGATGTAAAATACATCCCCAATTCAATACATTAGTTTATCCCTGTTGCTTTTTGGGGTTATCGATACATTGTTGCCTGTTCACTTATCAGCAATTCGATTTCTTTGAACAACTACATAGTAAATAATCAAGATAATATATTCGGACTGGACGCAAATATAATTATACGATCAAACGAACTTACCTGTGAAGTTCGATCGTAATTATATGAAGCGTCCAGTCCGAATATATTATCTTCCCTCCCGCCCTATAACCCCGTTCGTTGCTGACAATGAACAGTACACTCTTTAAAGGAATGACTAACTAAGTACCGTCGTAAGTAGACGGGACTGGGCGGGGGAGACTCGGGAGTTTATTTTTAGCTTTACTTATTTAAAAGGTGCAGGTAGGATGACGCTGAAGCGTACTACATAGTAAATAATCAAGATAATATATTCGGACTGGACGCTTCATATAATTACGATCGAACTTCACAGGTAAGTTCGTTTGATCGTATAATTTTTCTTATGAAGGGCATTATGCCAATACGCCATCAATATATTGAAATTATTTATAAAATCCACCTATTCGGAATTCCCGCTAAACCGAATAGGGTTCGGTCCCATTTAGTTCGCAATAGCGAAGTTCTACTGTATAACATTAATAACAATACTTTCACTGCAAAACCCTTTTTTTAAATAAGATGGAAAAAGAGTTTTGCAGCCAGAAAATTGAGGTAATATCAGACTATATTGGGATAGTAAGCAAATGGGCTACCAACGGTATTTCTAAGATAATTGCAAAATGATTGTAGTGCTTTAACAAATGTGCTGTAAGTTTACAAAATGTTGTTTTGCTGCAGTAGTTCCACTTCCTCATATCAAAATGCAGCATTTATTTACATTAATCTCGTAGCTGATATTCATTACTACAATCGAGACTTGAAAATTTCCTGTTTCTAAGTAAAACACATTTTACTTGGTGATTTATTCTTTTTATTTTGTCCGTGTTGAATGGAATGGCTCACTGCCTATATTTACAATAATTGATGTAGCAAAATTAAAATTCACCAATATTATTTTTCTACAAACGTCAAAAAATGACAAGGTTTGCGCATCGATAACAATACGCGAAGTGACCCTTTTTTCCACTTTCCTACGTTGCCATGACAGCGTGCGCGAATTAATTACTTCGCGGACTGCACGCAAACTAGATGTGAGTTTTGTATTTTAACGTTAAAATAATTGTCAACTTCTTCACGTTTGTAGAAAAAACTTTGTTTGCATCTCGTGCGCGAAATACTTTGGAGATCTCGACTATTTTTTTAACGAGGCGCAGTTGATTTGGAATAATCCTCGCAACTTTTAATGGTAAATATAATGATTTTGGCTGGAAATAATTAAATAAATAGTATTATAACATAACTTGTAAAAAAATAAAACGGTTACTAAGCAAAATGAAGTAGTGCTTCGTGAATAGAAGCTTATTGATAATAAGCTTTAGCGCAGTCAAATTAGACTTTTGGTTACCATTAATTCCGACAAAGCTGGAATAGTATATTATTCAACGAGCGTATAATGATGGCTATTATTCACGAGGTAAGTTTATGGCCACGAGCCGCAGGCGAGTGGCATAAATTACCGAGAGAATAATAGCCATTATACGCGAGTAGAATACTATACTTTATCCACGACTATAAATGTTAATTCAATTTAAATATTTATTTGAAAATTCTCTAATTGACTGTATTGGACTGTTACCATGGAAATATATAAAATAACAGTGAGTAATATTCATTACTCACGTTGCTAATGACAATAACTTATTAATCACTGATAGTCGTGGATAAATAATTTTTTCCACTACTAGCTGTGAAGTTGACAATTATTGCGTATCCTAGACAACTGAGAAGTTTAATTTCTCTACCTAGTGGTCAATAATCTATTATATTATTCACCTAGGTTAATAATGGGAATTTGCATTCCTGTACTACCTACTTGATTTTTACAAGAAATTTTTTTATTTTTAATTTGTGTCTTAAATTTGACTAGTAGTGGAAAAAATTGTATATAAACCACGGTGGTGAAGCCATTTATAGACCTCGCACCTTATTCCGCTCGGGGCAAAGCCCCTCGCGAAATAATCTTGGTGCTCGGTCAATAATAACAGTCTTCACCACCTTGGTGTATAATATACTATTTTTCACTACTAGCAGAAACAGCATAGGATTTTTGATGTCACAGCCGACTATGAAATATCGAGTTAGAGGTGAATAATTTTTTTTCATTATTCACTACTAGTTAATAATGAACAAATACACATTTTTTAATAAATCTGTCACATTGTTGAAGTAACTAACGTGCATACACTATTTAGTATGATGGAGAAATTTCATTTAGTAATTTAGTGTAATCGTGATGAGGTCGGGGCACAAAGAGGGTAATAGATTGAAGAAAATAAACACCTTACAGCCTCCCCTTAATTAAATTATAATCGAAGTGAATACGAAGTTGTTAGATTAGAGATGCGACATGTTGCGGGAAACAGCTGATCCCATTTTCAAGCGAATTTATTGTTCTGGTAAGTGTAAATTTTAATGTTGACGATTTCCAATGTTAATTTTACTTAAAACTTTTTGCATTTTAACATATGACATTTATGTAATTCGCTTGAAAATGGGATCAGCTGTTTCCCGCAATATGTCGCATCTCTAATCTAACAACTTCGTATTCACTTCGATTAGGAGATTGTAAGGTGTTTAATTTCTTCATATTAGTGTAAATAAATACCTAGTAGTGAAAAAAATAGTATATACACCACGGTAGAGAAGACCATTGTTGACCTCCCGCCTTATTTCCCTCGGTGCTTCGCACCTCGCGAAATAATTTGGCGGTTGGTCAATAATCATAGTCTTCTCTACCTTAGTGTATAATATACTATTGTTTTACTTTGGGCATCCCAAATAAGAGTAATATGAGTTTGCGACGGTTTCTGAGTTGAGCGTTTGACGCTATAGCCAAAAATGGGCGACATTTCGGGACTTTTTTAGTTTTTTGCTTATATCTTTTACACGACTAAATCATCATATAAGTACAAAAAATTAAAGATTTTTAAATTTCCTAAAACATTTGTATGGCACTTTTCTTTGATAGGTATCTCTAACCGTTTATGAGATATTTGCTGTCAAAAAAGTATAGGTATTCAAAACAAATCAATTTTCAACATCTCCTCAACATTTTCTCTCGATGAGGTGTGGTGAAGGTGAATGGTGGAGGTACAGGACTGTGGTGACCACCTCGCCCGTGGTTTCATTTTTTTAATGTTCTAATTGTTTTTGAAATATTGTTTTAATTGTGTTTCAAGTAATGTTTTAATTGGTTTCATGGATTAAGATTAACTGTTGTTCATTAAGTGATTCGTTGACAGTGTTTTCTTGTTACGGCTGACATTACTTGTTTCATATCGGTTAAAGTGTAAAAGAAGATGAGTATAGAGGAACAATTCAGGAAAGGGCTCTGAAAACTTTTATTGGAACAAGTAGGAGGAGAAAGGACGGTCGTCATAGGTGGTTACAGGGTCAAACATCGGTTATAGTACACGAAAAATGCCGAAAAGGAGTCTACACGAAGGAGTCAAACAATTTACTCGCTGAAAGAGTAGCAAACAACCTCCACTCCGTGTGACAAGAGCTGCTGTGGGCGCATTCAGTTCTAAGAAGAAAAATTGTATATTTTGTGGGAAGGATACCACTGAAGTCTTCCAGGCAAAAGAAAGAAACGAACCAAAAGACAAACGAGATGGTGTCCACGAGGTTATCACTATTGAAACAATAAACTCTATAACAACAAGAGCTAATGAAAGAGAGGATGCATGAAGTCATGGTGATCAGCAATGTATCAGATCTAACAGCTGTAACATCCTGGATGTCGTTTTGTAATTAATTTCAGTAATAATTAGTAATTCGTTATTTGGGAATATTTTTAAGATTATTTTATAGGGAAATTCATAGTTCATAAGATCATCTAATATCATTTTCATAGTTCATAAGATCAACTCACATTCAAGTTCAAAAGATCATCTAATGCATATCATATCTAAGTTCAAAAAATCATCTAATGCATATCATATCTAAGTTCAAAAGATCATCTAATGCATATCATATCTAAGTTCAAAAGATCATCTAATGCATATGATATCTAAGTTCAGGGGATCATCTCGCAGGTGATTTTAGTCAGGTAGAATAGGAAAGGGGTAAAAGTTATAAATAGGTTCGATTCCGATCATTAAAGGTAATTGTGCTTAGCATTTCGTTAGTTCTTGAAGTATTTAGTTACTTTACTGGCAAGATTATTCTTGGATTATTTAACTATCGAAATCATTGGTGTAAATTTCCGATTTTGTTACGACTATCGTCAAATTATTTTATACCATCTCGTTAGAGGATTTGTGAAGCAACAAAACAATAATCTAGAAAGGAAAAACAATAGCCCCAATTATTAAACAGGGTATGTACTTAATCCTCATATTTTATTCAAACTACAGGATTTTTTTTTAATTTTATAAAGGGCTTTAAGTTTACGCTTAAATTTAAGATCAAGATTAGGAATCAACTCCAGTTTTTCATATCATTATCTGGTTTGAGATTATTTAAATATCCATCTGAAGATCAACTTACTCGTTATCGTCATTTACTTTCGAACATTTGGAATCCTAATCGGTTCGCAATTCTTGGAATCATCTACGAGTTATCATTCATCATTCATATTGGGAACTCAACAGTACCTACCAAAACTGTCCTGCAGGTTACTGAAATAAAAGAAGCCATCAAAAGGTCAGATGTTACTATCTAATATCAATCATGATGAGGTCCAGACACACAAAGGGGTGATAATCGAAGAAAATTAAAGGCTTACAACCTCCCCTTGAAATATATTTAATGATTGAATTGAAGTCAAAGATTATAAGGTCATAAGCGACATGTTTCGGGATGCAACTGCTCCCATTATCAAGCGAATTACAAATGTCAAACGTTAAAAGTAGAATATTTAAACTAAAATGAACAAAATTAGAAACATCAACATTGAAACTTACACTTACCTAGAACAATACACTAAAATAACCTAGGTTAGAATGATATTCACAATTTTATTAAACTAACTCCTTTTCGAACATCGATACCCTTAGATCCTCTATTGTCCGAAATAAAGATAGTGTTGGTGTCCTTGACTCCTCCGGCGTCTACCAACTCATGTGCACTTCCTGCCCTTCCATTTACATTGGACAGACTGGGAGATCATTTGCTACAAGATTTAAAGAACATTTCAAATCTATTAAGAATAACAACTTCGACAACAAATCGTCTTTTGCCGAACACATTCTCAACTCGGGTCATGACTTTGACCCCAGTCGAGATTTCCGTATCCTTCACAAATGTAAGAAGGGGCCCTTGCTTAATACTCTTGAAATACTTGAAATTACGCGATCTAAACAGAACCCCGGTTTACTCAATGAGGTGGTTGATTTTAGTAACACCTTTATTTGCACCCTCTGTATATCAGCTCCCTCTTAGTTACTTTCATTTTTCCCCTAGTCCACTTTGGAGGTTGGTTTACCTGGCACTTGTTGCTGTCCATTGTCATTCATCTTGTTTCACTTGCTGTCACCTTAACTTTCTCATATTTTAATTCATCCCCCTTCATCCATTGCCCTTCAGGCCAACCCGGGTTCCTCTTTGAGAGGACCCTTTAAATTTTATTATATTTTATAAAATCTTGTGTGATTTGGTTAGTTTAATAAAATTGTGAATATCATTCTAACCTAGGTTATTTTAGTGTATTGTTCTAGGTAAGTGTAAGTTTCAATGTTGATGTTTCTAATTTTGTTAATTTTAGTTTAAATATTCTACTTTTAACGTTTGACATTTGTAATTCGCTTGATAATGGGAGCAGTTGCATCCCGAAACATGTCGCTTATGACCTTATAATCTTTGACTTCAATTCAATCATTAAATATATTTCAAGGGGAGGTTGTAAGCCTTTAATTTTCTTATCTAATATCATTCATCTTATCATTCATTTCCATCAACTCATTGTATAATAAAATTACCATTTTTCATTCGTTATACATCACATTATCGATATATATATTATGTTATTTTGATTATTCCATATTACTTGTTTTAATTTTATGTAAAAAGTTATCATTTGTACTTATAAGGTTAAGTACGAATTTAAAGTACATTTAGTATAATAAAGAAAAATCTTTATTATAAAGTTCAAAACTTATACTAGGTAATAATTATCCTACTGAATTTTTCATATATTAGCTAAATATTCAAAAGGTACATTTTTGTTAAATTAATAGGCTGTAGGAATTTATTTTCAGGTAATTAATACTCAACGATTACGCAAGTAAATTTTATTACTTATTAATCGTAAGTATCAAGGTATGCGTATGGTACAAAACACATTAGGGTTCCTACAAGCTTGTACGAAATCTACTTAATATTTTTAGTAACTGATATTGAAGTATTCAAATAGTTACCAATACAAGGGTCACTAATATCAATTATTACGTTATCACTTGCGTTCTCTTTATTTTTGATTGAGTTAGGAAGTCAAATTCATTAAGATTTCTCATTACAGAAATCTACAGATTTATATTTTCCTGCAACTTAATTAGTTGTCGTATCTAAAAACATATATTTGATTAGTATTGTTTATCAATATTGTCGAAATATCATATCTAGTGCAATTAAAGAATAAACAATCTTTATTCTGGTAACAAATTGAATTTATCATTTATTTTTGTTTTAACATACCCATATGTGCCTTACTAAATTACTTAGGGAGTTCATTAGTTTTGGAACGGATTAATGATTATAACATCATCCGAAGGTTTATTTGACATCACTCTTATTCAGTTCCTGGCGCCCATAAAAACATTCCGTGTTACTATCTTTATTGTGCTGAGGGTT
The DNA here is from genome assembly GCA_036250285.1 of Pyrocoelia pectoralis. Taxonomy (NCBI): domain Eukaryota; kingdom Metazoa; phylum Arthropoda; class Insecta; order Coleoptera; family Lampyridae; genus Pyrocoelia; species Pyrocoelia pectoralis. Next base: position 22,375,290 of record CM070081.1, on the reverse strand, counting down.
CCTGTTACACCCACGAATTTATCCCTAGCCGAGAGCACTATTTGTCGAACCTTTTCGGAACACACCGTGTATAACGTGAATTTATCTAACATAGAAATTTTCCCGTTATACAGCAGCTGATGGTAGGTATCATCATTCCTGTTTCAAGGATTTCTTCAGATTTACACCCTCAACCAGTAGTCGTGGGCGACAAAAAGCCAATTTTCAGGATTTCGTTTTTGACAAATTGTTACTTTGTCGTTGATGTTAACTAAAAAGTAAAAGAACTTTCTACAGGTACTTTTTAACGTTTTTTAACATGGCATACAGCAAATTGGAATCCGACGTTTCGTTTTCGAGCAACTATCATCAACTTAGTTTTTTTAAATACGGTCCTGGTTTTTTTATACATAATATTACAAGAGCTTTTTATTCCACATTCAAGCATGTATTACACTTTATGGTTTAATTGCGATTTTATACTTATTTGACTGACTTGATCAGTATGTTTTTACATTACTGAATTATCCTTAACATTACCCAATCGAATCTCGCCTTTTGATTTGTCCAGTATAATAATTCGTTTTTATATTCAACATTATCTCATTATTATTAGTTTTTTTTTCTCAATCAATAATCTTGTTTAGCTAGGAAAATAAAGTCGATTATTATTATTATTATTATGTATATCACAGTATATGTTTAGATCTGTTATGAAAAATTGGATTATTCGCTAGCTTTTGGCCACTCTCATTTTAGATTTCAACACAATCCAATTTGCCGGTCAGATCAAACAAAAGATTTTGCAAGTATACAGCTTCCTTCGTTTCTTTACTGTGGCCCATATACTCTACCTCCGTTGTTCATAAAGGCACAGTTTTTTGTTTGCAACTTGCAATCACCAGAAAGTTTAAACATGTAATCAGTATAGGGCTTACGATCCAGTTTGTTTTAGCCCCAATCATAATTGACAAACGCCATTAAATTCTTAGTAAATTTCATAGAAAATTTAAAATATTTCAATTATCTTTTTGCACATTGCCTATGACAATTTTTATACTAACTAAGCAGACTTACGGCATAAGCAATATCAGGACGTGTTATAACTGCCAAGTACATAGGGCTTCCTGTTCCTATTAATTCTTTATATGGCAAATTCAAATCACAAGTTTCTCTAAAGGGAGTACAAACTATCTAAAGCCGCGTGCACATATACAAAACAAATACAACCTTCCTGAATCACACTCAAATCAAGACTGAAGTGCCAATTCGTCGATCAACACGTCCACACATTTTTCATTCGACCAATCCCCTTTGACGAAAACCGACATTTTTGGATTCTCAGTCAACGTCGATCGATGTTGATTGACGTCAACTTTACCCCATCCATCGATGTGTCTACACTTATTCAACTTTTTAATTCAACCTAATTGACCGACGTTGACTGACTATACAGGGTGATTCACCTAGCGCTCGGCGGAAGATTACGTCTGAACGACGAGAAATAAAGAAAAAAGTTAAAGGAAAAAGTTATACGAATTTAGAAGAGGTACCATAACAAATTAAATTCACTTATACAGGGTGTTCCAGTAAAGCTCCGCAAACATAATTTAATTTTTTTTTAATGGAACACCCTATATTTAATAACTTTTTTGGATTGGTTGCTGAAAGTAAAGTTAATGTTGTTAAGATTTTTTTGTCTAACTACGCTGGTTGCCGAAATAGGCCCCATAATGTTGAAAAAATTGAATTTTCGGGACCTGCTTCGGAGTTAATTTTCTCAATCCGTAAAAAAGATAGAAACTAGATTTTTGGCCAAGGTACCCTACAGAGTATCCTCTACGCACTGATAAGATTGATTTTCTAATAATTAGTACAGGGCGTCCGTGTAGTCTCAGTCAAAATGGCGAACTTCAAACATACATTACTCAAAATTTTCAAATGGCAGCCATATGATTTTTTTGCAGATTCGATTAGTGCGGATAATTTGCTACAAAAATGATCTAACACTTCCTATTCCTAAATGTGATTATTTCAGAGTAATTTTGATTTCAATATTAATTCTTTTTTATGGCCGCATTTGAATGAAATAAATGGCTCTATGAGAAGAGTAAAACAAGGAAAAGAAATATCAAAGTTTATTATTATTTATTATTCGAAGTGTGCACCCTCATTATCGATACAAATTTGAATTCTTTTTGTTAATGTATCTCGAACAGAAATTAAAATGGGGATGCCAACTTCTGCGAAAGCTTGTCTAATTCTGTGTTTCATATTTTCAGGAGTTGTAGGTTCTTCCTTGTAAACCCTGTCCTTTATAAACCCCCACAAAAAGAAATCCATAGGGGTCAGGTCTGGCGATCTCGCTGGCCATGGAATTGTCCCTCTTCTGCCAATCCACTTGTTATTAAAATTGCCATTTAAATCATTTTTGACTGTGACGCTATAATGAGCAGGTGCTCCATCGTGTTGCAACCACATTCTTCGTCGTGTGTTAAGTGGAACTGCATCTAGTAGGATGGGCAATTCTTCATTTAAAAATTGAAAATATTTTTCTCCATTTAAGGATCCATCTATGAAATATGGACCAATAATATTATTGCCTACTATTCCACCCCATACATTTACGGACCACTTGTTTTGTCTATTGGTTTCTTTGTAAATATGCGGGTTCACATCGCTGTAATAATGACAATTGTGGCGATTAACAAAGCCGTTATTGTGGAATGTTGACTGAGAAACTTAACTCCGAAGCCGGTCACGAAAATTCAATTTTTTCGACATTATGGGCCCTATCTCGGCAACCAGCGTAGTTGGACAAAAAAAAATCTTAACAACATTAACTTTATTTTCAACAAGCAATTCAAAAATGTTATTAAATATACTTAAATTAAATTATGTTTGCGGAGCTTTACTGGAACACCCTGTATAAGTGAATTTAATTTGTTATGGTAGCTCTTCTAAATTCGTATAACTTTTTCCTTTAACTTTTTTCTTTATTTCTCGTCGTTCAGACGTAATCTTCCGCCGAGCGCTAGGTGAATCACCCTGTATATGGACGTGGCTTAACAATCTATCATGACCAAAAATTGAAAATTTAATTGATATAATGCTCCCGATCAATACTTATACAATTTTCTTTATCATCTGTAATGATCCTTAATGCTAAACACGAAGTACAAAGAAATCATCAACGTATGAGGCAATTACAGTTAATAACCCATTTTCTTTTCTTTTAATATACAGACACGGTTCGTAATCCGACTGAATTATTTCAAACCATACACAGCCCTGTTTTCATCTAATATTCAATTCAGAAATGCAGTCTTTACCCCTAAATGTACAATTTTTAAATCCAAATATAATGATAATGCTATCAAAACCCTTAAAGTTGAATGGCTCACACGCTCACTACAGGCGCGAAAGTTTCAGTATAATCAATGCCCTCCTTCTGAGTATATAGCCCTTTGCCACTAATCCAGCTCTATAACTGGTTTTGTTTTCACTATTAGGTACCTACACTTCACTTTAAACACCCATTTACACTCCACTATTGTGGGTCATCAACCAGTTCCCAAGTCTTATTTTTTTCAAAAGATTTGATTTCATCTAACATACTAATCTGCTTCCACTTATGCCCATCTGGTCCTGAATGCGCCCCTGTGACTGTTCTCGGAAGAAGATAAACTATTTGATGTATCGCTACCATTTTTTCCACCAAAATAAATAACATAATCTTCAAAAGTTTTCTTCTTGATGGCTCTCTTTGATCTTTTTGGAAGTTCTATAGGATCTGATTGCACTGAATCAGGAATATACTCACTATCATCATTAATTCATTATCGGCAAATTCAATCACCAATCCATTAAATCATCATTGAGGAAAAAGATTGCTCACTTTCTGAAAGTAAACGTACCTGGTTTATCTTGGTATTCAATTTGTACACCCAATCTTTCAAGTATGCGATTCCAATTAACTGAATGAACTGGTTATAAATATTGCAGTTATCTACTTCAAAAGTATCATTGTTTCCATTTTTAATCAGCTGACTAACCGACAACAGATTATAGTACTACTTTCTCTAACACACAAAACTTTTTGCATAACAATGTGATAGGTAGTCAATATTATTTACAACAGTCTTAATGTTAAGGTACATTGCCTGTACAAGAAACTTTAATTTTATTTTGATTAGTGACAATTATTTTTTTTAATATCAGGACAGTCAAATTTATTTACTATCGAATTTTCATTAGTTACTAAATGAACACTAGAATCTTGTTTCGAGAACTGACCATTCCAAAATATAGCGGTAAAAGCGTTGCTATTTTTCTACCTACTAAGGTCAGCTGTTGCATTGAGACATTTGTTTTTATAGTGGGCAAACTGTTTACATCTGTCACAGTACTGCTAACCCAGATTCGTAAATTATGTAATATTGTGAGTTTCATTTTTTATTATGGTTCTGGGGGGTTATTACCCACTTTACTCCACACACTCCTTGTAACCCAGCAGATTAAAGTTGGTGTTACCACTCACCTGAAGCGATGGAGAAACATGACCGAAAGCGCATCATCATTCTGAACATTTTGGTTTAAAGATTGGTCCGAGTAAGGCCCGTTTGACACGAGACTAAAATTGGTATTAAATAGTAGACAAGTTGTGCGCATCCCGATTTACAATGTGTAAAAGCTTGGAAATACTAAACTCCCGTTTTGCACCAAGAAAAGAATTTTTATACTAAAATTTATGTAACTCTTGTTTTTTGACAAGAAATTATGATGTAAATGTACCAGGTTGAACTCAATCTGCGTGCGCACAACTTGTTTACTATCTAATACGAATTTTAATCTCGTGTCAAACGGGTCCCACATAATTATATAGCCTTTGAATTGACATTATAATAGTTTACTTGATATGTGACGAGAAGAACTGTGTTGTAAAAGTATTTATATTTTAATTGTTTATTATTTTTGTTTGTAGTTGCTTAATATCCGCCATATCAGTGTTGCTATTGTTGCTACTGACACAACGTTTTGTCTTCAAACTATTCTTGCTGCGTTGCCAAGTCTTGCCAACAAAATCGGAACCTGCTTTGGACTTGTCGACATTATCTGACATATCAAGGAGTCGTTATAATCATCCACCATTGTACAGGTCATAATCATTAGCGAAAACTGTCCGGGAACCTTGCCAATGTTATCGAAACCGGTACCGCGCAATTTCTGTCTCGTTTCAACAACAACGTTGACATACGACGCCATGTTATCGAAATTTTCTAAACTTAAAGAAACCTTATTTTCTGTATCATTTGTGGCCGAGGTCGATTTAATAAAATCCTCAAGTTCGTCTAGGTTAGGTAGTATCACACATACTTAGCTACTTTTGTTGCGCAGTTTTTTTGCAACGGCTGCTGAAGTTGCGTACTGTGTTCACACACTAGTACATACAGCCAAAAGTAGCGCAAAACGCGCAGTTTTTATGCTACAGTTGCCTACAAAAGTTGCAGGTCGAGACTAGAGGTTGCACATATAGTACGTTCACACAGCGCTACTTTTGCAACATGTTTTGGTTTCAGCTGCAGCCCTTGCAGTTTCAGCTTCGCAATTTATTCGTGTACGTTGTGGGAAACGTTTCTTTACAGAATGGATGAGGATACTCTCAACGTATGAATTTTTTACATCCCATAAGCATTCCCTTGCTTTTACCGCTTCTATCAGTTACTTCATTTCATCTCTGTCTGCACTTACTTTCTGTTTAGTTCCCACATTAATAGTTATTTTTGTATCTAGTGCGTGAAATGATACTCGAGAACTGATTCTTTGAACGAGGTGCAGCCAAGTTAAAAAAATAGTCCAGATCATCAAAGTATTTCGCGCAAGAGTTGCAAACAAAATTTTTTCTACAAATGTCAAAAATGGAAATTTATATATGTATTTATAAATTGAGGACCATAAAGGTTAAAATACAAAAATCTCATCTAGTTTACATGCAGTGCGCGAAATATGTATTTCGCACACTATTTCGCGCGTAACGTAGGCAAATGAAAAAAAGGGTCACTTCGTACAGTATATTGTTATGAATGAGCCAACCTTGTGATTTTTTGACGTTTGTAGAAAAAATGATATTGAATATTGCACCGGCAGCCGCAGTAAAAGTTTCAACTGATTCAATAACTTTTACTGCGTTTGCAACCTTCCGAAATAGCTGTTCACACACGGCTACTTTTCAAACTACTTGCAACCAAAAATTACTGCACGCAACCAGGCTGCGATCGCAACTTTGTAGGTTGCATGGGTGTTCATGTTCACACTTGCTGCAGTTCAAGTTGCGCAGTTTTTTAATGTGTAGCGCAATTAATGTAGCTATGATAGTGATAGTACCTTTATTCTCAGCATCAAATGTCCAATCCCCATAATTTTCCCTTCCACGTAGCTTGAGAACGTCTGTGAGAAAAGTAGCGGCCATTTAACACTTCAACACGTTAACTACGCGTAAAAACAAAAAAAAAAACCTACCAAAACTTTGCGCATAACCTGTAGTTAATAAATAGGAAATCACAGGTATAAAGTCTGAAAATTCAGAAGAATGAAAAAAACGTGTTGCTTCACCTACAGATGTCGCTAGTTTGGAGACAAGTGAATTTATAATATTTACAACAACAATTGACATTACGATTAGGTAGTAAATTCCTTGTTCTTTACTGTACTGTAGATAAGTACCAAATTTGAATATACCGGCTTTTCACAAACAGCGATAATTGACTGTTCTGGTCCTTTTGGGGTTCCCTCTATAAATGTATAGGTACATACGATGGCTCTCATATTAACAAAACTTTTATGAAACTTTCAGGGATGGCAAAAATGCAAGCAACAGAAAAACAACGGAGGAAACAGATTTTGAAGTACCATGTAAGGATACATAATGGTACAATTGATTTTAAATGCGCACAATGTGACTACATATCAAAATCGAAAAAATGTTTAATTAGTCATATGAATTGTCGTCACGTTTCTACTCAATTTAAATGTGAACAATGTGATTACATAGCAAAATATAAACGTTGTTTAAAGGCACATATGAATGCTCGTCATGGTTCAACTCAATTTAAATGTACTGATTGTGATTATGTAACAAAATTGGAAATATCTTTAAAGAGACATATGAATGGTCGTCACGGTTCAACTCAATTTAAATGTGAACAATGTGATTACGTAACAAAAGATATACGTAATTTAAGGTCACATATGAATGGTCGTCATGGTTCAACTGAATTTAAATGTGCTGATTGTGATTATGTAACAAAATTGAAAATATCTTTAAAGAGACATATGAATGTTCGTCATGGTTCAACTCAATTTCAATGTGCACATTGTGATTTCGTAACAACATGGGAACGATCTTTAAAGAAACATATCAATGTTCGTCATGGTTCAATTCAATTTCAATGTGAACAATGTGATTATGTAACAACATGGGAACCATCTTTAAAGAAACATATCAACGTTCGTCATGGTTCAACTCAATTTAAATGTAAACAATGTGATTACGTAACAAAAGATAAATGTAATTTAAAAAGACATATGAATGTTCGTCATGGTTCAACTCAATTTAAATGTCAACATTGTGATTTTGTAACAACATGGGAACTATCTTTAAAGAGACATATGAATGTTCGCCACGGTTCAACTCAATTTAAATGTGAACAATGTGATTACGTAACAACCTATGAACTTAATTTAAAGTCACATATGAATGTTCACTGTCCAACTCAATTGAAATGTATTGATTGTGATTATGTAACAAAATCGAAAAAATGTTTAAAGAAACATATGAATGGTCGTCACCGTTCTACCCAGTTTAAATGTACTGATTGTGATTACGTAACAACATGGAAACCATATTTAAAGAGTCATATGAATGACCGTCATGGTTCAACTCAGTTTAAATGTGCACATTGTGATTTCGTAACAACATGGGAACTATCTTTAAAGAGACATATGAATGTTCGTCATGGTTCAACTCAAATTAAATGTGAACAATGTGATTACGTAACAAAAGATAAATGTAATTTAAAGAGACATATGAATGTTCGTCATGGTTCAACTCAATTTAAATGTACTGATTGTGATTATGTAACAAAATGGAAACCAACTTTAAAGTCACATATAAATGTTCGTCATGGTTCAACTCAATTTAAATGTACTGATTGTGATTTTGTAACAAAATGGAAAAGATCTTTAAGGAAACATATGATTGTTCGTCACAGTTCTACGCAGCGCCGCAGCTAGGGTGGGTGTCACCTGGCGGAAAAACTATGGTGTCACCCCTATACTTAGAAAGATATTTATAAATTGTAAAACTTAATGAAACATTTGTAATTTGTATATTCATACAATCAGGCCTGACAAAGTGGAAGCCTGTATAAGGCGGAAATTTTCAAGCTCCCGTCAGTTTCCGTTTTAGCAGGTTTCACTGTATGTATTTGAAAATAATGAAAGTTCGGTTATAGCTCATAAAACCAATTAATTATGTACTTGTAACAATTTATGGAACAATAACAATTTTATGATAAGTAAGTTCAAACTGACCGTCAGCCGGGAAAATGGTAAATACAGTGTTTTTATTGCTGTTCATTAACTCCGGACTCTCTCAATATAAAATAATAGTTAAACAATTGATTCTCCCATTTTAATTTTTACGCATGTTAAACATATAGGTATAGGTAAATGACTAATGTGCTGCCCAAAAGTGAACAAATTTCACCGCCCAGTTTTTTCAGTATGACCACTCAAATTCAGGGGCCTTGCATTTTTACTCAGATAGTAGGAAGAATAAATAAAACTCTACATTTTTCCATTTGTGTTGTGGTGTTAATGTTTGTGCACATCAACAGGTAACCAAGTCTTTTTTTTATGTAAATATCAATATCACAAAGTATTAAAAAAAGACAGTTGAGTGTAAAATTGTCTTGAACCCATCAATGTAATCGCCCAGATCGCTTCGCACGTTGCCAAAACCACTATACCAGGTGAATGAGACCACCCGTATCAGTCTTTTATTTAAAGAATGGTGAGTCGTAGAGAGGTGGGGTAAAAAAAGTGATTATAAAAGCCATAATAAAGAATCGAATGGTGATATCATTATTTCTCGGAAAAGTCAGCATTCCTCCAGAAGGCCTCCAACTCCAAAATTTTAAATGGCACCATATGTCGAAAAAGGTATTATTTGAAAGATTGTTAAAAAAGAAGAAAGTTTTATGGGAAAAATTATTTTATTACTACCACCCCTTTTAAGTAATATTCGACTAAAGTTATTAAATTTGAAATTCACTGTTAACAAGAAACATTGAAAAGTCGACTTTTAAAATCTAGTTACCAATGTTACATGTGTTCAAAATATCTTCCATTTACTGCTAAGCACTGTTGAGCTCTTCTAGGTACACTATCAATGGCTGTAATAAGTACTTCTTGAAAGGGAAGAACACATGTAACATTGGTAACTGAATTTTAAAAGTCGACTTTTCAATGTTCCTTGTTAACAGTGAATTTCAAATTTAATAACTAGTCGAATATTACTTAAAAGGGGTGGCAGTAATAAAATAATTTTTCCTATAAAACTTTATTCTTTTGTAACAATCTTTCAAACAATACCTTTTTCGACTTATGGTGCCATTTAAAATTTTGGAGTTGGAGGCGCTCTGGAGGAATGCTGACTTTTCCGAGAAATAATGATATCACCATTCAATTCTTTATTATGGCTTTTATAATCACTTTTTGTACCCCACCTCTCTACGACTCACCGTTCTTTAAATAAAAGACTGATACGGGTGGTCTCATTCACCCGGTATATTAGGTGTTTTCTTTTTGCATCGCCACAGGGTTAGTTAAAGTTACAATAATCACGTAATTAAAGTGCCTTGCGTCAATGTAGACATTTCTGCCTTAGAGGTTAATATAAAACTTAACTACAGTTGGGCCAATGGATCTTTACCGATTCGGCCGCCATGATATCTGTATGCCTTAACATTAAATTTCAAAGTCAAATCAACTACTTCTTTAATAAATAACCTTTTACCAATAAACGATTAATAATGAGTAAAACTGTGTTAATTTATTTATTAAATTTATCTCGCATTTTAGAAATGAAAGAATTAGAAAAAAACACAGGTGAGAGAAATTTAAAAAAACAAAAGTATATAAATAAGCATTACACCGAAGTCAAATGAACTACTTTGATGTACACAATCAACGACAAGCATATTATGTTGTGTCCTTTTCTGCATCATTGTGCTTTATGGAACGTATATCGACAATCGACGCTTAAATGAAAATGACATGAGATTTGCAGTTTGTCTTTTTTTGTTTTTAGTAATAAAGTAGTCGAATGACGGATACGCACGTCGTTGTATGTGAACATACATCGGTAAAGATCCAGCGGCCGAACTGTAAAGCTTTTAAAACGAAGAGGGTTATTGAAAACCATTGAACTATACGCTTACGCAACTGGAAGGGATACGGCCTATTCTAATGCATTGTAGGCGTTGAAGCCATGCTTGCCTGACAAGCACAGATGTCGACTGGGTACTTCTGTCGCTTTCTAACTTGTTGCGTTAGTAGGGCAGATATCTTTTAACCGCGTATTTCCCATAGTTTGAAAGGTGTAAAATAATATTTGAAAGTGATTGTGAAATTTATTAAATCAAATCACGATGGTGAATTGTTGTGTTGCATACGGATGTCCTAATTTAGCCGATAAACGCAGTATTAAACAATTTCGTGGGTGAATAAGTCTTGTTAATACAAATTTTATCTAACGTTATATTTGCTATCGTTGTCAACGCAACTTATACGATTTGTTTTTAATAAATAACGTAACGTGTAATTTCTCCGTGCCCAATAAAAGGCCCAGGAATGAAATGAAGAGAAATATAAGTGCGCGTGTTTTTAGTTATGTTCAGAATAGGCGGATTTTCGGAATAGTGGGGTTCTACTGTATTTTCAAAGACAAGCAATGTAGAAATTGCATAATTTTTGTCTGGTGAACTCTTAGATCATATATAGGTACTCCAATGATCTAAGGGTGAATTAGTCCATTTAACAATTTAATAGTTCATAACAATTAGTAGAAAATAGCACCAAATTTTATATAACTTTTTTACTACAAACGAAATAGGTAACTGAATTAATTTGTTCTGTAAACGCGTTTGTATTCTCAATATGCATGATGTACAAGTATATAGCGTCACAAAAATTGTAAGTATTCTCATAATAAAACATTGATTTATTTTATTGTAAACGTTTTATTGACCTGGATCACAATGGATGTATGACTGGTGAAAGAGATAGCCATCAACGTATTTTTACCTGATTTACTTACATTTTATTCCCCGTGTTATCGTTTATAGATATGACGTTGCGTGCGAAAGAAAGAGACAGAAATGCCCAGTCGTTGAGGGTTGCCTAACTTTGCTGTGGCTTCAGTGCCGCTTATGGACGTTTCCTTTCCAGTTGCGTATAGCGTACAGTTCAATGTTGAAAACTGAGTCAAGCGGTGTGCACAGTTGCACAAATAAGTTTTGCATCATTTTGGACGGTTGTAACTCTTAAACTATCGGACATCGTGACGCCCTACCGCGGACTTTTCTTTAGTAAATTTTGTGCCCTGCAAATTTGTTCATATACAATTTTCCTCTATCTAGCATCGTTTTTGTGCCTTCGTGACTTAAACACCATCATATTTAATTATGCTACTAATACAAGTATTTTTCATAGATATTGAGCTACCCTATTATTTTTAAGATTTAAAAGACATCGCAAGAAGCGTATTTGATATTGTGTGTTATATAGTTGGCAAAGAAAACAGTAGAATTATTAGAAAAAATTAAATGAGTACTGTCAATTATTAATTTTCTTACATTAAAAGTTATTTGTGAGTTAGTCTATTCGTTATTTATATAAATACCCGCCACGACATAATATTAGGTGTTTTCTTTTTGCATTTTGTGGTAGCCTGTGGTAGCTTTAAGTCAGCTCTGTCAATACACACCATTCGTTTTATAAAAATAACCCTATTTGTTTTAAAAGCTTTATTTAAGTTTTATATTAACAATTAACCTGAGGCAGAAATGTCTTATGACGCAAGGAACTTTAATCACGTGATTAATTGTGCATGTGCCCAAGCCTGTAGCGATGCAAAAAGAAAACACCTATAGTGAAATTTTTTGTATCTCTAAAAATAAACTCGGTACAGACGAAAAACACATCAAAAGATCATAGCATTTCGCAAACGTAATTGACTCAGTGAGTGACGGCATGCGCACAGTTTAACGAAAAGTAAACGTCGGATCATCCTGCCCTGACCACATCCCTCCTTTTTATCACCCCTCGTAGGCTTGTGCGATATTCTTTGTAGTTCAAATGTAGCATAAGTAGTTCTACGTAATCGTTCTACGTCTTTCCTGATCTAAGTACGACAGTACGTAATTAATCATTGAACTATTTCCAACAGTTTTGTGAAATTGTTTTTATTGCTATTTACAAATAAAAATAAAGCATTTGCAATCTTTTGTAAATATGGCAAGTAACAATGATGTTGAAATGCGGGTTTTTAAAATAGAACCTAAAGAAGAGGCTGTTGCACAGTCTATGGTTGATATAAACATACTTACTGGGACAGAAAACATGGCCATTTGTAAAATAGAACCAAAACACGAAATGGAGATCAATTTATTTCTTACTGAACAAGATCTTTTATTAAATGGTGAAGTGAGAAATGAAAATATAAACCAGGAAGAAAGTAGTACGAATGAAGATCAAGGTATGTATAATGTAATATTTTTATTTCCTCGTTTTTGGAAATCAGTCAATTTACAACAATGACCTCCAAACTTATCTCATTTTAATTGGACCACCATGTTAGTTCAGTAGTCTATAGGTGTTTTGGGAAATTAAACCTCACCAGCTACTATTGGAGTAAAAATGCAAGGCCTCTGACTTTAGAAGCTTCTATCTCAGTAATTAGCAATCATAATTTAATGAAATAAAGTGCATTTAAAAGATCATTTATTCCTACAAAAGGGTGTACAGTTTTAGATTTTTGCAACACATCGTTAATTTTCTGTATTAATTTATGTGCGAAAAAGCGCTAATTATGACTGAAATCGCACAAGCGCTCCACTTTAAAAATCAATTACGGCTATATTATTGAAACTTAAACTGATACTTATTTATTTGTAAAATGTATACTTTTTTGTCAATGTGAGATGCTTTTGAGGCCAATTGGTTTATTGGTCTTAAAGCTATAATGAAAAAACGACATCTTGTGTAACTGAGTACCTGATAGTTCGATATTAATAATATTGATAGTAACATAACAAGGTTAAAGCAATTATATTGTGGTCTAACACGATTCACAAAAATAATGCCATGTATACATGTTTTGTTTAAAAGAAATTTGGAAAAAAGGATGGATGGTTGGATTTGCGGGGCGAAGTGCGGTACGAGCTGGACGATGGTGTCGTACACTATTGCTATGAAGCGCATGGTTTTGTACAATGCTAAGTAACAAGGAATAATCACATTGTTGTGGTTTGCCGCTCACGATGTACGATATTGTAGATTACCTCTCGCAGGAATATGTGCGTCTTTCTTTCGCGATAATTATAACATTTACTTTGGTTTACAAGAAAACAAATTTTGTTTTCAATAAAGCAATAATGCAGCCCGATTTGAGTAATACAAATTTAGCATTTAAAACAAGAATTTTTCTTTAGTTACCGTATATTGCAAAATAATCAAATTTTCGGTTAGGGCTTATAAAACCAGTTAATTATATGAATAATCAATATTTATTGACTGTCGACTTTTGAGAAGTATGTGTGGTACAACATTTGTAAATTTGGTAACAATTTATGAAACAATAACAATTTTATGATAAGTTAAAACTGACCGTCAGCCAGGAAAATACTAAATACAGCGTTTTTATTGCTGTAAAAGTTAAACAACTGATTCTACCAATTTGATTTTTACACATGTTAAACATACAGGGTGAGTTTTTTTTCATTATTTGTATGGGGATCTCGGAAACCATAAGAGTTACACATTTGCTTAAATGGGGAAAGATTTGCTTCTTTGGAAGACTAATCCAGATACGCTTTTGTTGATTTAAGAAAATGCATGGCTTACTAGATATTTGTAAAAAAGTAAAATTCTCCAAAATCTTTTCAGCCCTTTAATTCGTTTATTTCTAAAGATAGATAAAAATTGTTCAAATACAATTTGTAGATAATTTTGTGCCGAATAACGTCACCGTACTAGTTTTTTAATTTTGCTTAGCATTTTGAGGTTATGAACCAAAGTTGAAATTTTTTAAATGGAAACCATGGTTGGCTATAACATATATTTTAATAGTGCATTTTTTTCTGATTGTAATTATGTAAGGGTTGTATCACTTATTTTAATAAATAAAGACACAATTAACGTTTTCCTATTATTAGGTTTACAAAAAATCATATCCTGCCATGGAAAACAAAAGAAATTGTTATAGACACACATTGTGACACCTTTTCAACACGGAGTTAACAGCTTTCCCAATTTTACGCCCATTTACATCTAATCTGCTAAACGCATTAATTACAACTTCCTGCAGCTCCTGCATCTTTTATTCCTCCTAATACAAAAAAGGCTAAAGGTGTGTCGATAATAATTGTGTACATTTCGAACACTTACTGTAAATTTCTTTTGTTTTCCATGGCAGGATGTGATTTTTGGTAGACCTGATAATAGGAAAACGTGTATTGTGCCTTTATTTACTAAAATAAGTGATACAACCCTTACATCATTACAATCAGAAAAAAATGCACTATTAAAATACGTCATAGCCAACCATGGTTTCCATTTAAAAAAATTCAAACTTTGGTTCATAACCTCAAAATGCTAAGCAAAATTAAAAAACTAGTACGGTGACGTTATTCGGCACAAAATTATCTACAAATTGTATTTGAACAATTTTTATCTATCTTTAGAAATAAACGAATTAAAGGGTTGAAACGATTTTGGAGAATTTTACTTTTTTATAAATATCTAGTAAGCCATGCATTTTCTTAAATCAACAAAAGCGTATCTGGATTAGTCTTCCAAAGGAGTAAATCTTTCCCCATTTAAGCAAATGTGTAACTCTTATGGTTTCCGAGATCCCCATACAAATAATGAAAAAAAACTCACCCTGTATATTGAAATTATTCATGAAATCCACCTATTCGGAATTCCCGCTAAACCGAATATGGTTCGGTCCCATTTATCATATTTGGGATCAGCGACCTCGAAAACCCCCTTGTACCAGAATTGAGTCGATTCTAGAAGCTTATAACGAAGTTATGAATTTTTTCTATGAAAATGCATTTTTCAGGATGCATTTTCGACTGCACAAATGCAATTTCGAAAAAAAACATGATGAAAAGTAGGTACAAAGTTTCCTATTAAATTTACGAAGCGAATGCAAAAAACCCCATCTCAATCCGTCTTACTACAAAAATTTGGTAGGTTTGGCTTATTTTAGTGCTTTATTTCCTCGACTATAATTCTGAGCTATTATTTTTTTAATTCGCGCGTGGTGGGGGGCCATCGGAACGGAGATGCGCAAGTAGCAACTGCCGAGTGGCGACTCTCAAAAAATTGAAATAATCTATGACACCGTACGACACAGACCTAGAATTTCTCTCTCATTTAATCATGACTCCCAATTTACTGCTACAGACTGCCTGGACTGCCTTTGACTACCACTTACTGCAATGACTGCCACAGACTGCCATTGACTGCTAGCAATTTGTACAGGTATTGCCACCAGTGGTTGACCCCTCGTCAAAACCCTTAAAATTGAATGGCTCACACGCTCACTACAGGCGCGAAAGTTTCAGTATAATCAGTGCCCTCCTTCTGAGTATATAGCCCTTTGCCACTAATCCAGCTCTATAACTGGTTTTGTTTTCACTATTAGGTACCTACACTTCACTTTAAACACCCATTTACACTCCACTATTGTGGGTCATCAACCAGTTCCCAAGTCTTATATTTTTTCAAAAGATTTGATTTCATCTAACATAATAATCTGCTTCCACTTATGCCCATCTGGCCCTGAATGCGCCCCTGTGACTGTTCTAGGAAGAAGATAAACTATTTGATGTATCGCTACCATCTTTTCCACCAAAATAAATAACATAATCTTCAAAAGTTTTCTTCTTGATGGCTCTCTTTGATCTTTTTGGAAGTTCTATAGGATCTGATTGCACTGAATCAGGAATATACTCACTATCATCATTAATTCATTATCGGCAAATTCAATCACCCATCACCAATCCATTAAATCATCATTGAGGAAAAAGATTGCTCACTTTCTGAAAGTAAACGTACCTGGTTTATCTTGGTATTCAATTTGTACATCCAATCTTTCAAGTATGCGATTCCAATTAACTGAATGAACTGGTTATAAATATTGCAGTTATACTTCAAAAATATCATTGTTTCCATTTTTAATCAGCTGACTAACCGACAACAGATTATAGTACTACTTTCTCTAACACACAAAACTTTTTGCATAACAATGGCATAGTCAATATTATTTACAACAGTCTTAATGTTAAGGTAGGTACATTGCCTGTACAAGAAACTTTAATTTTATTTTGATTAGTGACAATTATTTTTTTAATATCAGGACAGTCAAATTTATTTACAATCGAATTTTCATTAGTTACTAAATGAACACTAGAACCTGAATCTACATTCCAATCTTGTTTCGAGAACTGACCATTCCAAAATATAGCGGTAAAAGCGTTGCTATTTTTCTACCTACTAAGGTCAGCTGTTGCATTGAGACATTTGTTTTTATAGTGGCCAAACTGTTTACATCTGTCACAGTACAGCTAACCCAGATTCGTAAATTATGTAATATTGTGAGTTTCATTTTTTATTATGGTTCTGGGGGGTTATTACCCACTTTACTCCACACACTCCTTGTAACCCAGCAGATTAAAGTTGGTGTTACCACTCACCTGAAGCGATGGAGGAACATGACCGAAAGCGCATCATCATTCTGAACATTTTGGTTTAAAGATTGGTCCGAGTAAGACCCGTTTGACATGAGACTAAAATTGGTATTAAATAGTAGACAAGTTGTTCGGACCCCGATTTACAATGTGTAAAAGCTTGGAAATACGAAACTCCCGTTTTGCACCAAGAAGAGAATTTTTATACTAAAATTTGTGTTAACTGTTGTTTTTTGACAAGAAATTATGATCGGTTGTAGTATAATGTAAATGTACCAGGTTGTACTCAATCTGCGTGCGCACAACTTGTTTAATATCTAATACGAATTTTAATCTCGTGTCAAACGGCCCCCACATAATTATATAGCCTTTGAATTGACTTTATAATAGTTTACTTGATATGTGACGAGAAGAACTGTGTTGTAAAAGTATTTATATTTTAATTGTTTGTTATTTTTGTTTGTAGTTGCTTCATATCTGCCATATCAGTGTTGCTATTGTTGCTACTGACACAACGTTTTGTCTTCAAACTATTCTTGCTGTGTTGCCAAGTCTTGCCAACAAAAGCGGAACCTGCTTTGGACTCAATGAACTGTATACTATACGTACCTGGAATGGACCCACGCCGTATTTCAACAATCAGTTTTTGTGTCAGGGGCAAACCGAAAAAAGGATGGCCTTGTAATAAGTTTGGTAAATTCTCCGTCGCTTGAATAAAGTTTAATAAATAATTATTGGGTAGCGATTTTTCTTGTGTTGAATTTATATTGTGTAAAACGGACGATATGGATATTTATTATTGCCTTTCAACAAAAATTTTACGTTGACAATTTTTTCCTTATTTAGCTTCTATTTGTGAAGGACAATTTACTTTAAAAAAGAAAAATCCAATTTTATACTATAATTTTTTTAATAGCATCAAAATAATTCTTTTAAAAAGGTGAGAAATTGAGTGCAACTTATGTATCTAAATAAGATAGAAAGAGATCATTTCACGTCCACACTGCGGGTTGCCTAACTTCAAATTTTGCCTCGCTTTCATGGATTTACGCATCCCTTCCAGGTACGTATAGTATACAGTTCATTGTTTGGACTTGTCGACATTATCTGACATAACAAGGAGTCGTTATAATCATCCACCATAGTGCAGGTCATAATCATTAGCGAAAACTGTCCGGGAACCTTGCCAATGTTATCGAAACTGGTACCGCGCAATTTCTGCCTCGTTTCAACAACAACACATATTTGCAGTTTGTTGCTCACCAGTTTCATTTACACGAACGGTAATGATGTCTACTGAAAGAGCATTATTTTCTGAGCCTGTTTATACCAAATTGTTTGGTATATTCACTAATTCACTGCTTTTTTAATTAAAAAATAATTTTCAAAAGTTAAAAAGTATGAGCAGCCATGACATGTCAAATTCAAATAATGTTTAATATTAATTTTTATACCTGTTGCCTATTTAAACAGTCGTTCCTTGTTATAATAACTATTATTATCTCTCATTATTCATGGTTTAATTTTTCAGGAAAATGCCATATTACATAATTGAACATGTTTGATTTGATAATATTCAAAATTATTCGAATTTGACATGTCATGGCTACTTAACTTTTGAAAATTGTATTTTCCTAATTAAAAAGTAGTGAATTAGTAAATAGGCATACCAAATATTATAAACAGGCTCAGAAAACAAGGCTCTTTCGATAGACATCATTACCATTCTTGTAGATATAATTGGTGAGCAGCAAACTGCAAATATGTGATTTCCCATGCTATACGGCCATGTCCCGCTTTGAAACTTGTCACACGGTATAGCCAAAAGTAGCGCAAAACGCGCAGTTTTTATGCTGCAGTTGCCTACAAAAGTTGCAGGTCGAGACTAGACGTTGCACATACAGGGTGTCTCATGGTGACCGTCGGTTAGAAGTATATCAAGAACTGTAAAAGCTAGAAATTTGAAATTTTGCACATCCGACATGGAGTGTTTAATCCACAAACCACTAAAAATAGACTGTCCACTTCTATAGAGAAATAGTTGGTAGAGAAATGCGGGACGGCGACTTCACAAGAGGAAAAGGGTAGGTTGAGTGACGCCCACAGCACCTTATTGGTTAATGCTTTATTGGGGGAAAATTTGAATCGAAATAAAGTAAGGTTATTGTTTTAATAAAATCATATTTATGGTTATGTTTATCATTTATGTATCTATTGAAAATGAAATAAGACGTTTAGTTACAATTTACATGATATATAACAGTGAAAACAGTACCTATTCTACAAAGTAATACATCTGCCGTATGAATTTGTTGAAATTGTACAATGCAATGCTGGCATAACAACACTTTTGGAACGTTCAGCAACAGTTTTTTCTTCATAATCCTGAAATAAATGTGGATATGAAGACTCACATGAAACTCATAAATATAATCAATTAAAAAATAATATTGTATCAAGCTTACTTTATATATTGGAAATGCATCATTACGTAATAAAGTTGTGCTGAAGTCTTCAATAATGTCACTTTATAAAGGGAAACCCATGTCCAATTTTTAAATTCTCCATTAATAAATTCAACCCATTTGTTAAAAATGGACTTTAAATAAAATGTTTTGGGTTCGGAAACTTTAAATCTACGGACTTTTCTATTCCTATTCTTACTATTACATGCGGTGACCATGTTATATTCTTAATTCTAACAAATAGCGAAAGTAAATATAGGTAGGTACGCATGTTTAAAAACTTACCAGAAAACTATAAACTTTAATACACAATAAGTCAATAAGTAATAAACAACAAAATATAAACGCAAAACCCAATAATGAACGATTATGTGACGCTGATGTACACTACTTCACATATTTTAAACGAAAAATACCGCCATAAAATCAAACGCTTATCGCTTCGTTTGAATCAGCTAAATGTCAAATTAATTTTATAATTCTCAGTACCAACTAATTTTGTGAACAGGTTAACCAACTGACAATTCCCCTTTCCTCTTGTGAAGTCAACACCCGCATTTCTCTACCAACTATTTTGCTATAGCAGTGGACAGTCTATTTTTAGTGGTTTGTGGTTTAATCTATTAAATAAAAATATTTTCCAAATGGCAGCACTTCCGGAAAATACCGGAAGTGAGCATCAACTTCTTTATTTTAAATGCAAACCAGGCAATTTTTTTTCACATTCTGATGTGTCATAAAATGTTTAGTAAGTATGCTTAAAATAATCGGCGTATTTTGATTGTTGAGAAAAAAAAAATTTTTCACTGAAAAATGTCAAAATCTTGTTTGGGAAATAAAATTAAAAGTCGAAAGTGGTAAAAGTTAGGGAAATGGGATTTTAGGTTCACAATGTCAAAAGATTGAGACACAATTGTCTGTAATGGATAATAAAAAATTGCCCGCGGTTACGTATCTATTTGACGTTATTTCCAGACTTAAGAAAAACTTTAAAAAGTCTCTTTTTTTAAATGGAATGCCTATTTAATTATCGGCCCATTCGATGCAGAAATAAATTACCTTTAAATTGATATAGATACCATGTTCCTATGCCTAAAATCAATGATTACAGAGTTATTTACATTTTTCTAATTAAATTTATAATTACATACTTTACAAAACATGGTTGGCTTTGAAAATTTTCAAAAAATATTTATTCAAATGTTTCTTATGCTTTTATGATTATTTAAAATTCTATCTATGCAACTTCTTGACTATCCAAGGTCTCTTTCTGCCGAACGAACAGAACTTTCAGGGAAAACATTAAAATATCCCAATACGTTGGTTTCTGCAGCGTCATTGGGGACAATTGGCTTTGCCAAACTTCGTGGCGCATTTACTTCGCCCAAATTTAGAAAATTCTTTTCAATCATCCTGATTTTTCGTTTTGTCATTGTAGGTAAATGCGGATATCTTTCGTTAAAGTGTTGAGTGATTCTTTATTCAATAGTTAAAGGTTCTGCAGGTCCGAAAAGTAATACGAGCAGACTCGCCATGAATATAAAACAAATTTAGAATATCAACGTTTGTGTATTGCATATTTCCCCATTTTAAAACAAATATTAAGCGCAAAAATCAAAATTCAAACAGATAACACTGATAACAAACGTAAATGTAGCGTAAACTTTCAAACTAATAGCTAACTGACAACTGTCATCATAAGAAACAACTGAATAAAAAATTTTTGAAAATTTTCAAAGCCAGCCATGTTTTGTACAGTATGTAATTATAAATTTAATTAGAAAAATGTAAATAACTCTGCAATCATTGATTTTAGGTATAGGAACATGGTATATCAATTTAACGGAAATTTTTAAAGTTTTTCTTAAGTCTGGAAATAACGTCAAATAGATACGTAACCGGGGGCAATTTTTTATTATCCATTACAGACAATTGTGTCTCAATCTTTTGACATTGTGAACCTAAAATCCCATTTCCCTAACTTTTACCACTTTCGACTTTTAATTTTATTTCCCAAACAAGATTTTGACATTTTTCAGTGAAAATTTTTTTTTTCTCAACAATCAAAATTGATACGCCGATTATTTTAAGCATACTTACTAAACATTTTATGACACATCAGAATGTGAAAAAAAATTGCCTGGTTTGCATTTAAAATAAAGAAGTTGATGCTCACTTCCGGTATTTCCGGAAGTGCTGCCATTTGGAAAATATTTTTATTTAATAGATTAAACACTCCATGTCGCATGTGCAAAATTTCAAATTTCTAGCTTTTACAGTTCTTGATATACTTCTAACCGACGGTCACCGTGAGACACCCTGTATACGTTCACACAGCTCTACTTTTGCAACAGGTTTTGATTTCAGCTGCAGCCCTTGCAGTTTCAGCTTCGCAATTTATTCGTGTACGTTGTGGGAAACGTTTCTTTACAGAATGGATGAGGATACTCTCAACGTATGAATTTCCTTCTTTATTTCTTCATCGAGCATGTTAAGTTCCAAAGAAATATAATGAACTTTTTACATCCCATAAGCATTCCCTTGCTTTTACCGCTTCTATCAGTTACTTCATTTCATCTCTGTCTGCACTTACTTTCTGTTTAGTTCCCACATTAATAGCTATTTTTGTATCTAGTGCGCGAAATGATACTTTGGTGATCGACAACTGATTCTTTGAACGAGGTGCAGCCAAGTTAAAAAAGTAGTCCAGATCATCAAAGTATTTCGCGCAAGAGTTGCAAACAAAATTTTTTCTACAAACGTCAAAAATGGAAATTTATGTATGTATTTATAAATTGAGGACCATAAAGGTTAAAATACAAAAATCTCATCTAGTTTACATGCAGTGCGCGAAATATGTATTTCGCACACTATTTCGCGCGTAACGTAGGAAAATGAAAAAAAGAGTCACTTTGTACAGTATATTGTTATGAATGCGCGAACCTTGTGATTTTTTGAGGTTTGTTGAAAAAGTGATATTGAAGATTGCACCGGCAGCCGCAGTAAAAGTTTCAACTGATTCAATAACTTTTACTGCGTTTGCAACCTTCCGAAATAGCTGTTCACACACGTTTACTTTTTAAACTACGTGCAACAAAAAATTACTGCACGCAACCAAGCTGCGATCGCAACTTTGTAGGTTGCATGGGTGTTCATGTTCACACTTGCTGCAGTTCAAGTTGCGGAGTTTTTTAATGTGCAGCGCAATTAAAGTAGCTATGTGTGATACTACCTTTATTCTCAGCATCAAATGCCCAATCCCCATAATTTTCCCTTCCACCGTTGATTGAAATATTAATAAAGATAGACAACCTTACGGTAATATACGACCCCATTGTCGTACAAGGCATCAGGGGTCGTTGCGGTCGCTCGTACTCAAGTAGTGTGTAACCTGACTTTTATGATAGAGAATTCTGTAATTATGCTAGTATTCGTGTACATTCCTTCGAACATGTTATATATTCGAAGGTACATTCTTAACAATGTTGCCAGTAAAAGAATATTTGAACCCGGGACTTTTAAATGAATAAATGCGCGTTATGCCACTTAAATATTTATGTTAGGATTTTTCTTTATATAAGTATGTATAACTTTATTTTCTTTTACAGGAGAAATTATATATGATATCCTCACCCGACGCGACAGTTTTAATTCAATTTCAAATTTCAACCTACATAATATAGATTGTTACCACGACCAAATTACATTTTTTAATTTACTATAAAAGTACTTTGAACTAGTTTTGTGTAAATAATTTTTTTTAAAGGCCGTATCATTGATTGAAATAATATACCGAATATTTGCATCAACGGCAGAATCTAATTGAGTCATAGTATTACTTGACCTTAGCAAAGAACGTAATATTACGTTCTTTGACCTTAGTAACGGAAATTCCGAACAATTATGATGACTAGAGTTTTCGTGTCTTTCTCTTTATTTCACCGTTTCTGTCACTTGAATAATTGTTTTCTCCACGACTATATAAAAATGCACAAATTCTTTTTACATATTTAGCTAAACAAAGACATAAATTCTTCACACCAGTGAAGAATGAAAAAGAATTCACTCTCGTTAGCCAATCACATTCTATGATTATCAGAAATCACGGTAATTTTCGTAAATAAATGTGGTAAATAGCTCAGTTCAGTAGTAGAGATACTTGACTGTTAACGCGGGACATCGACGTTCGATTCCCAATGGAAGAAAATTTTTTATGCATAGTCGTGGAGAAAGTATAGTCTTTTACGAGGTCTTTTACTTGTGTACTAATGGCTAATATTCACTAGGATGATTCCAAAACTCACTCGCTGCGATCGTTTGTTTAGGGCGGCAGCCCAGCGTCATTTTAAGTATAGCCCAGTAAAATAAAGAAATTTGGATGAAAAAATGGTTACAGCTTTGAAAATTTGGAAACAGGCTTGTTTTGTGTTCGCTTTGAAGTGTTGAAAAGTCCCCACCCGTACCCCCCCGCCGAGAGAAATTGTGGGCCAAAAAGTGTCAAAAAAACAGGTTATCGTAAATAACTGAAAAAGTATCAATTTTATCAAAAACAAAAACGTTAAGAAAATTGTAGCCGACAAAATTCCGCACATTTTCATGTTTTATTTTTGTCTCTACGACCAATAGGAGCTGAGATAGATTTTTTTAAAATGTCGACTGTTTTGCGGCGAAACAGTAACACGTGTGCGCATCGCGCGTATTTCGCTTGTATCTCGAGAATGGCCATTTGTATCGCAAAATATTTCAAATAAAAGTTGTAGAGATATATAATGATAAAATAGTAAAGTTTGTTGAAAACTATTACATAGGTATTTTATTGAAATTATCTTTCGGCGATCGATTTCGGCCAAGTATGGCCATCATCTTGGCCGAAATCGATCGCCGAAAGATAATTTCAATAAAATACCTAATAGTTTTCAACAAACTTTACTATTTTATCATTATAAATCAAAAACTATAAAAATGGAGACTTTCATCAAGTTCATCAAGAAGTTGTAGAGAATTTAATTACGAACAATATTATCTCCCTAAGTACCTACTACCTCACGATATAAATATACTAAAGATAGGATGTTGCGCATGGTGGGCGGTCCGCAAATATGACGCGTGACGTCACTTGTAGAGTGAATTACATTTGAGGAATACTCATTTGATGTGTTTTTCGTCTGTACCGAGTTTATTTTTCGAGATACAAAAAATTTCATAAGAACAAATATGCTCCTTATGATGTCTTTTATATGTAAACAATAATAGGGTAGCTCAATCTCTCTCAGTTAACCTGAAAAATACTTGTATAAAATATCATAATTACATCTGATGGTGTTTGCGCCGCGACGACACAAAACCGGTGCTAGATAGAGGAAAATTGCATATGAACAAATTTGTAGAGCACAAAATTTACTAAAGAAAAGTCCGCGGTAGGGTGTCACGATCTTCGATAGTTTAAGAGTTACAGGCGTCCAAAATGATGCAAACCTTATTCGCGCAACTGTCCACAGCGCTTTTTCCCAAACTAATGGAGATAATTACACCCTCTCGCGGACTTTTTTTTAGTAAATTTTGTGCTCTACAAATTTGTTCATATGCAATTTTCCTCTATCTAGCGCCGTTTTGGTGTCGTCGCGGCGCAAACACCATCAGATGTAATTATGATACTTTATAGGTACAAGTATTTTTCGGGTTAACTCAGAGAGATTGAGCTACCCTATTATTTTTAAGATATGAAAGACACAAAATGAATTTTATGTTAATTTTATCATATTGTTTTTACTGGTTCCCTACTTTACCTTTTTTTATTGGTACCCTACGTTACCTTTTTTATTTCACGTTTTTAAACCACGCCTCGATTTAAGTTATGTTCAATAAATAAATAAACGGTACATTTTTCCACCTTGTGTTATGATGTTCATGTTTGTGCAGATCAACAGGTAACCATTTTTTTAAAATGTAAATTACCACAAGGTGTTAAAAAATAGAGTTAAGTGCGAAATTGTCTTGAATCCATCAATGAAATCACCCAGATCTCCTAACGCTTTCTCCTCGAACGCTGCGAAAACCATTATATATTTTAAGGCGGATCCACATCAATAAATATTTACGTTGTGCATTGAATTTGACACAAATTTGCTGGTGTGCGCAGAAATTTTTATCGATGTGGACTATGCGGCGCACGAAAACGTACACAAAATAATTTCGTGACGAACAACGCACGCTATCCGCTATGCTGTCGGTTTTCCAGTCAACTTCAAAGAGATTTGCGCCGCAAAGTAATGTTAATGTGGACTACTTATTTAAGTCGCATACAAGTGGATTCAGCAAATACAACACACAAGATAAATATTTACGTGGTAAATTCGTGACCGCATATTCAAATTTGCGCCGCAAATATTTTTGCTGAAATTCAAAATACAACGCACGACGCAAATATTTATTGATGTGGATCCGCCTTTAGACAGAGAAAAAATGAACTGAATCAATTTTGTAATGCACAAAATTTACTACAAAACAGTCCGCGGGAGGGTGTAATTATCCCAATCCCAGTAGCTCAATCTGTCTGAGTTAACCCGAAAATACATGTATAAAGTATCATAATTACATCTGATGGTGTTTGCGCCGCGACGACACAAAAACGGCGCTAGATAGAGGAAAATTGCATATGAACAAATTTGTAGAGCACAAAATTTACTAAAAAAAAGTTCGCGGGAGGGTGTAATTATCTCCATTAGTTTGGGAAAAAGCGGTGTGGACAGTTGCGCGAATAAGGTTTGCATCATTTTGGGCGCCTGTAACTCTTAAACTATCGAAGATCGTGACACCCTACCGCGGACTTTTCTTTAGTACATTTTGTGCTCTACAAATTTGTTCATATGGAATTTCCCTCTATCTAGCACCGTTTTTGTGTCGTCGCGGCGCAAACACCATCAGATGTAATTATGATATTTTATACAAGTATTTTTCAGGTTAACTGAGAGAGATTGAGTTACCCTATTATTGTTTACATATAAAAGACATCATAAGGAGCATATTTGTTCTTATGGAATTTTTTGTATCTCGAAAAATAAACTCGGTACAGACGAAAAACACATCAAATGAGCATGTCGCAAATGTAATTCACTCTACAGGTGACGTCATGCGCACGGTCTGACGAAATCTGAACGTCGGAGCATCCGGCCCTGCTACTACCTCATCCAAATTCAATCGGCGGTCGGCGCATTACACAACTGGGCTAACAATGAACAATTCTACATAAAAAAATTCGTTTTGTAAAGCCAGAAAATGAGGTTTTGTTGTTGGTTTTTAAGGATGATTGTTTATGATTTTATTCTGCCTTTTACAATTTCACTAACATGATAGTAGGTAAATAACAGAAGAATTAATTCAATTAAATAAACAATTGGAAATTAAGTAACATTATATTAAGACCACCTGATCATTTTTGTTATCTTAATTCTCAAAAACCGATTTATTCTCCCTATGTTTCACTCAGTCGTGCACACCCTGTATACGAGATAGGTACGACAGCGACGTAGCGGTATCTAACTTGAAAAAGCCAAAATTTGCGGTTTTCCATTTTGTACAAGTACAATCAGAAACACTTTACTTCCGTATCTCATTGACATAATTTCACGTACCTATGTTTTGTTTGTTTATTACGTACTATAGTCTATACTACTTATGAAAGAATGTGCTGTCTAATAAGAGCCTTTTCACACGGACCACTCTGTGGCGCTGCTAAGCAGCGCCACTCAGAAGCGCTTGCAAAAAAATATTTACGTGTGCAAGCGACTCTTGCAGCGCCACAGGAAAACCACCCACTACAGGCCAGTCTTCTTCACAATACGAGCAAATATACAGTGTGTCCCCGGATAGGTGAAACGACTCTTGTGAAAGATAAAAAATTTTCGATATAAAATTTCATTGTTTGGGGTTCAGCCCTGCTTAGTTAAAGACTAATTTCTGGCATAATTTTAGTTTTCTAAAATCATGTATGCCTTGGATCTTTTCAAAAATCTGATTTTTGGTTCTAGTAAACTACCTTTGTTAGTGAAGATAGAACAAAATTTGATTAACAAAAGTTGTTTAGAATCATGAAAGAGTCCTACTTCTAGAATTTCAAGCACCTAGGCCAACGTTGATGTTTTGGCAATTTACAATAATTTTTATCTGATAGTTTAATATTGTTTATCCCCGGATAGGTGATATGACTCTTGTTAAAGAAATTCTTTTATTTATTTTGTTTATTTAGAATTTTATCGCTTTTACAAGAGTCATATCACCTAAATTATTGTAAATTGCCAAAACATCAACGCTTCAAATTCTAGAAGTAGGACTCTTTCATGATTCTAAACAACTTTTGTTAATCAAATTTTGTTATATCTTCACTAATAAAGGTAGTTTACTAGAACAAAAAATCAGATTTTTGAAAATATCCAAGGCATACATGATTTTAGAAAACTAAAATTATGCCAGAAATTAGTCTTTAACTAAGCAGGGCTGAACCCCAAACAATGAAATTTTATATCGAAAATTTTTTATTTTTCACAAGAGTCGTTTTTGCCAAAACATCAACGTTGGCCTAGGTGCTTGAAATTCTAGAAGTAGGACTCTTTCATGATTCTAAACAACTTTTGTTAATCAAATTTTGTTATATCTTCACTAACAAAGGTAGTTTACTAGAACCAAAAATCAGATTTTTGAAAATATCCAAGGCATACATGATTTTAGAAAACTAAAATTATGCCAGAAATTAGTCTTTAACTAAGCAGGGCTGAACCCCAAACAATGAAATTTTATATCGAAAATTTTTTATCTTTCACAAGAGTCGTTTCACCTATCCGGGGACACACTGTATAAACTACGCAACAATAAAAACTTACCTATAGTAGTTTTTTCTGCGGTTGGTTTATCACCAAATTCCGGGCAAAATTTTAATATGACCTTGCTCCCAGCTATTTTTTTTTTATTACTTTATTACCATGACGATGTGTCCCAAATAGCAGGGAACTGTTCAATTTCGACTATAAAGTCTTCCGTATCCACGTCCACATCCATCTCTGTAGGCTACTGCGGCGACACTGAAGTGTCTCGTGTGAACACTTGCATTTAAAAACATGTATTGCTATTGGTGGCGCGTCTTTTTGTGTCGAGCGACCGAAACGCTCGACACAAAAAGACGCGCCACCAATAGCAATACATGTTTTTAAATGCAAGTGTTCACACGAGACACTTCAGTGTCGCCGCAGAGCCTACAGAGATGGATGTGGACGTGGATACGGAAGATTTTATAGCCGAAATTGAACAGTTCCCTGATATTTGGGACACATCGTCGAATGATTATGGTAATAAAGTAATAAAAAAAAATAGCTGGGAGCAAGGTCATATTAAAATTTTGCCCGGACTTTGGTCACAGACTCTGTGCTTTGGTGATAAACCAACCGCAGAAAAAACTACTATAGGTAGGTTTTTATTGTTGCGTAGTTTATATACAGGGTGATTCATTAAGAATGTCCAATCTCTGAATTGTAGATTCCAGACCTCAAAATATGATGATTCTGCCCAACATGCCTTATACAAATATTGCTAGTTTCCGAGATACCGGGTGTTTAAAGTTTAAATATGAATTTTGATTTTCGCAATAACAATTAATTAATGTGATTAAAAATAATAGACAAGGGTTATTTGATATGAAGAGATCTTTGCGAAAACGGATCATAAATAATAGTTTATTGTTGTTACACATTTAGAGAATAAATTTTTTTTTTAATTAAAATTTATTGAACTGTTTAGAAGCAAATAACTCGATAACTGATCGAGTTACACGAATCAAACAAGAGTAACTTTTTTTGTAGAATCTAACGCTTTTCCATATTTTATTATTAGTTTGCTAATAGTTCAGCCGAAAAAAATTTTTGCTTAGATTTACTAAACACAACCAAGTATAACTAGCGCCCTCTATTAGCAATGCTAAATTAGAGTCCAAATTGGCAATCCTCATGCAAAAAAAGGTAAAACTGCCAATTTTCAAAAAGAAATTGTGAAAAAATAGAAAGTTATTGCGAAAATCACAATTCATATTTAAACTTTAAACACCCGGTATCTCGGAAACTATCAATATTTGTATAAGGCATGTTGGGCAGAATCATCATATTTCGAGGTCTGGAATCTACAGTTCAGAGATTGGACATTCTTAATGAATCACCCTGTATTTGCTCGTATTTTAAATTGTGAAGAAGACTGGCCTGTAGTGGGTGGCTTTCCTGTGGCGCTGCAACTGTCGCTTGCACACGTAATATTTTTTTGCAAGCGCTTCTGAGTGGCGCTGCTAAGCAGCGCCACAGAGTGGTCCGTGTGAAAAGGCTCTAAGTTGATTCGATGTGTAAAAGAGCAAATCTTGTCAGCAAGCAAAATGTGACTGGAAAAACTTTAACAATGACATTCTAACTGATTTTGAGGTTTTTAATATCAAAATAAATGAGGATGATGCAAAACAATGTAAATCGACACTTCGACAGTCGACACTAACTACTTGGGCCGATTGTACATAAGCTTTCCCGAACCGAGTATAAATTTGAACTCCGGTTTAATTGTGGTAAAGTCTTCATGATCAGTAAGTAATTCCATTTTAAATAATCATCAAGTTGGTGCCACAAATAACAAATTTAGGTTAGAATATTAATTGAACTTGGTTTAAACCGCCAAATTCGGCCGTTTAAGTAATATAAGCCAAATTTAAACTTAGCTCAGCAAAATTGTACAACAACTGAAATCACAAATCACTTATGTTAGTGGTTTGTGACTGAAATCTCCTGAACTCGGTTCACTATATTATTATGCTGTGGTTCACGTCTTGAGCTCCCCTTAAACCGTGAATGTACAATCGGCCCTAAGAGGGGCAATTCAAAGTGTGTTTAGTAAGGTTTTACATGAGATGGCGGTTCAGTTAATAAAGTTATTTTTCCCCTCAAATTACTCCCATAACAGATGTCACTATAATTTGAATTAAAGCTTGTTAACTGAATGTAGTACTTTTCGTGGTTGAGCTTTTTGTGAAAAGAGGACTCTCAAACAGTTATGAATTACAGTAATTTATAGTCACCATGAATGCACATTATCACTAAATTAAAAAAATATTTGCAATGCAAGCATTAAAAACAACATAGAAGCATTTTTTTTTAAATAATAATCTTGAAAGAATTCAAATACTCGCAACCTTCCCCATAATAATCTAAATAACAAAGTTAAGACGTGTAGATGAACGCGCAAGACGATTGATTAGGTATTTCTTCGGGATCTATTTTAATTGATCTATCGATTTTAATGGACCTATTATAAGACAAGACGTGCTTAACAATTACGTTGATAACCTAGATTTACCGGAATACTGACACTATGTAAATGAAATTATTAGATTTTTATTGCGCTTATTCAAACTAGGTAATTTAATTATGTAATGTAAAACTGTTATCTTTATGAATGGGTGTCGGATTATTACGGACGTTCGAACTGCGTAATCATTTTTATTACCTAGTTTCTCTATTATATCGACCCGTATACATCCTGAAGTTTTAGTTTAAGATATTTATTATTTGGACGTATATTCAGATATAGGACTTATCTTTACGCTACACGCTAGCGGCTAGCCAGATATAGCCAAAAATCGGCACTCAGTCCATCGATGACAGCTGTAATCTCAAAATTAACATTATTATTCTTATTCTTTGTGTTTAGAAACAGTGATTGAGCCTTTAATGAATATTTGGGGGGGGGGGGGGGGCACCCCCTTCGGTACGCGTCTTATTTTTACCCTTAGGTCATGTAATCAGTGGCGAATGTAGGGGTGGCTTTAAGGGTTGGTGCCCAGGGGACGGCATAAATTAGGGATCGGCCAAATTATGGAGAACCAAAATAAAGTGACAGATTTTTTTTAAATAAAAACTGGAAAACAATGGAAAATAAAATTGAAGTACTACATAGTAATACGTCAATACGTGCTATTACTTTACTCGATAAAATAAGTACCTACTCGAATAATCCCAAACATAGTTTACACTGCACTTTCAGTGTATCCAAGGGGGCTAATTTATTTATGGCCCTATTTATCAGAGGGGTTATCCTATTTAAGCTACAGGTTTTTTTTTGAATTACCAACAACCAACAACCAAATATTGCCTTTGTCGCTTCTCCACTGTCGGTCATATTTCAATCAACGGTCAGATGTAGTATGTTTTATTGTTTTATCATTGAATAAATAACTTAATACTCAACGATTTTATTACAAACAACAGTAACTTCATTCGCAGTATAAATAAAATGTGCGACGGGGGACTTGTCCAAAATATCGGCGATTGTGACTTGTGAGTTAGTGAGTATTACAAGTTTGTCTATAAAAGTGCCGAATGCATACGATTTCAATTATGAGGTAGCTGCTACAAATACATAGAACTACTACGAATAATCAATATTCGTAAAATTTAAAGACACCCTGTAATACAATAATTTCAATGGCCAATAAGTAATTGATTTCCTTACTGAAGATATACATGAGCTGTTCAATGATAATTAATTAGATACAACTATAGCAGTATGAATTCGTAACCATAGCAATTACAATTTTCCAGTTTCTCAAATATCGTAGATACTCGCTTTAGAAAGTACCTACCTACAGGACATCCCTTTTATACACAGATGAAATGACTATTGTAACTGTAATAATAAGCATGTTTGTCTTTTAAAATCAAGTATCAGGTTTCATGTCATAACGCCGATGGTTCTCGTAAATGTTGCTATACGTCAGTTTAATTTGATCTACACGTACGTATATCCCATGTTTATAAGTTCGTCTCTTAGAACTTTATGAAACTCACTAACAGTTTTCGTTTTGGGAGATCACTCTTAAATTGTGAGATTACGACATCTATCAGATAATAGCTGCACTAATTGTGCGATAAAATGCCAGTAAATTGTGACGTCACCATTTTTCGACACTTTTTTCGAAAATTTTGGGCTTATGGTACGTATTTAAATACTGGCCTTTTAGTATATGATTCAGTTAACTTTTAGCTACCCGCTGAACTATTTCTTATTTTTAAATTCAACAAATTTTTTGCAATGTTTAATTCTTAATTACGCCTAATTTGTAATGAAAGTTTTACAGCAATTTGTTTCAACCACTAGAAGACAACCTGAACTATCACACTGGGTCCTTTTCCAGTCTAAATTTTGATAAAAATTACGTAGAAAATTGTGTATAGTGCCGCCATCTACGGTACTACAAAAATGAATTGCCCCTCTTAAGGAATGAAAGGTTTTTCATTAATCATTTTCTATATGTTTTTTAGCAATGGCCATTTCTAATGTGAAATTCTTGGCGTTATTTATATTTCTTACTGAGGGATTAAAGCACTTGTAAATTATTTTAAAATGAATTATGAAATTGTAAAAGCGAATCGTTCAATAAATAATTTTGGGGCGAATAACTAATGAAAATAAAACGATGTTTATCGTATAGAAATTTTATAATAGAAATTAATTGCTTTTTATAATTCTTTAAGTTCCAGAGTAGAGTAATTTTTTTATATTAATTAGTGGTTAAATGTTGCAACATTGCATGACTAACAATAGCTTTCATTTGTATTTTCGAAGCGCCAATTCTAATTTGCGGCGAAAATTGAACTATTATTCATAACATTTTGGCGATGGCGCTACTTTACAGTCAAAAGAAAAAAACAAAAACGCAACTACACATACATGGATGAATTGCTCTCTTAATGCATGAGTTGCCCATCTTTACTAATATTTCAATCAACGCTTCCACGTAGCTTGAGGACGTCTGTGAGAAAAGTAGTGGCCATTTAACACTTCAACACATTAACTACGCGGAAAAACAAAAAAAACCTACCAAAACTTTGCGCATAACCTGTAGTTAATAAATAGGAAATCACAGGTATAAAGTCTGAAAATTCAGAAGAACTACACATGTCGCTAGTCTGGAGACAAGTGAATTTATAATATTTACAACAACAATTGACATTACGATTTGGTAGTAAATTCCTTGTTCTTTACTGTACTGTAGATAAGTATTATACCTACCAAATTTGAATATACCGCTTTTCACAAAGAGCGATAATTGACTGTTCTGGCCCTTTTGAGGTTCCCTCTATAAATGTATAGGTACATACGATGGCTCTCATATTAACAAAACTTTTATCAAACTTTCAGGGATGGCAAAAATGCAAGTAACAGAAAATGTGCGAAGTTTTAAAGAACTTCCATGTTCACAACGTGATGATTTAACAAGGAGGAAACAGATTTTGAAGTACCATGTAAAGATACATCATGGTACAATTGATTTTAAATGCGCACAATGTAACTACATATCAAAATCGAAAAAATATTTAATGAGTCATATGAATAGTCGTCATGGTTCAGCTCAATTTAAGCGTGCACATTGTGATAATGGAACAAAATGGAAAGCAACTTTAAAGTCATATATAAATGTTCGTCATGGTTCAACTCAATTTAAATGTGAACAATGTGATTACGTAACAAACGATAAAGGTAATTTAGAGTCACATATGAATGGTCTTCATGGTTCAATTCAATTTAAATGTGAACAATGTGATTATGTAACAAACTATAAATGTAATTTAAAATCACATATAAATGTTCGTCATGGTTCAACTCAATTTAAATGTACTGATTGTGATTATGTAACCAAAAATAAAAGTAATTTAAAGTCACATATCAATGGTCGTCATGGTTCAACTCAATTTAAATGTAAACAATGTGATTACGTAACAAAAGATAAACGTAATTTAAAGTCACATATGAATGTTCGTCATGGTTCAACTCAATTTAAATGTGAACAATGTGATTTTGTAACAAAAGATAAACGTAATTTAAAGTCACATATCAATGGTCGTCATGGTTCAACTCAATTTAAATGTAAACAATGTGACTTCGTAACAAACTATAAACGTAATTTAAAATCACATATAAATGTTCGTCATGGTTCTACCCAGTTTAAATGTACAGATTGTGATTTGGTAACAACATGGGAACCATTTTTAAAGAGACATATGAATTTACGTCATGGTTCAACTCAATTTAAATGTGCACAATGTGATTACGTAACAAAAGTTAAACGTAATTTAAAGTCACATATTATGAATGGTCGCCATGGTTCCATTCAATTTAAATGTGAACAATGTGATTATGTAACAAAAGATAAACGTAATTTAAAGTCACATATCAATGCTCTTCATGGTTCAACTCAATTTAAATGTACTGATTGTGATTATGTAACAAAATGGAAAGCATCTTTAAAAAGCCATATAAATGTTCGTCATGGTTCAACTCAATTTAAATGTGAACAATGTGATTACGTAACAAAAGATAAACGTAGTTTAAAGTCACATATGAATGTTCGTCATGGTTCAACTCAATTTAAATGTGAACAATGTGATTTTGTAACAAAAGATAAACGTAATTTAAAGTCACATATCAATGTTCGTCATGGTTCAACTCAATTTAAATGTAAACAATGTGATTACATAACAAAAGTTAAACGTAATTTAAAGTCACATATGAATAGTCGTCACGGTTCTACCCAGTTTAAATGTACTAATTGTGATTTCGTAACAACATGGGAACGATCTTTAAAGAAACATATGATTGTTCGTCACAGTTCTACGCAGCGCCGCAGCTAGGGTGGTGTCACCCGGGGGAAAAAGAAAAACTATGGTGTCACCCCTATACTTTGATACATTGAACTATATACTAACAGGAAAGGATGCAACGTTAAAACAGGTGACGCATTTTTGTAGATATGTAACCCGCAACGTGGTAGTATTAACGTACTTTGTTTGGCATACATTAAACCCGTTAAAGAATGTTTAAAAAGTAACGATATTTATTGTTATTAATAGAAAAATGAGAGATACATATTTGGAAATGATGTAGGTATTTTTTCTATTAGATAATATCAAGGAGTAAATGTAGCAATGATTTAAAACCATTTGTAAAATTTTAAAGCATCTAAAAATACAGAAGTCTTGCCTAAGATAGCAAATCGCATGTTAAATTTGCTATTTATGTATATTTCATTACTTAAGGTACCTATTTTATTTTTATATTTGTTGTATAGTTGGCAAAGAAAACAGGAGAATGATTAGTAATAATTTAAATGAACTGTCAATTATTAAGTTACAATTTTTTTTACATTAAAAGTTATTTGTGTTTAGTGTATTCGTTATTTATATAAATACCCACGACATAATAGTGGTGTCAGAAGTGGAATGCCATAAGTAATGTGGTACTTATGTGAAGTGAAGTGTGATCACGTGCAACATTTTAATCTCAACGCATCCAAGTGCATCGAATTAAATCCATCGGCACACAGGTTAGTGAAACTGTTTTAAATCCTTCATCACTATGGCAGAAGTAACACCAGCGTTACTTAAACAACTGTCTGGAATGATCGCCGACGCTCTTCGACAAACTACTAACACAGAACAAGCACCACCAGCACTGCCGCGATTACCACCGTTCTCCATGCAACCATATCGCGCTGCCGACGGGACGACAATAGCCGACTATTTCACGCGGTTCACCTGGGCGCTTAACCTGAGTCAAGTTCCCGAAGACAAACACGCACAATACGTACGTGTCTACATGGGCGTTGAACTCAACGACGCCTTGAAGATCCTCGTGAGTCCTGGGGACCCGGAATCTCTCACATACAGCGAGATTCAGTCGAAACTGACAACTCATTTTGACGCTACTCGCAACAAGTTCGCTGAGAGCATCAAATTTCGGAGCATTATGCAGAAGTCAGAAGAAGCAATTGCCGGTTTCATCTTAAGACTACGCCAAGCGGCGACCTATTGTGAATATGGAACTTTCCTCGATCGAATGTTGATTGAACAAATGCTCGCAGGTCTGGAATCAAGAGCAATGTGCGACGAGATAATTGCCAAGAAACCGGAGAGCTTTACCGCTGCGTGTGAGATCGTCTACGCACTCGAAGCCACCCGAAACACCACAGACGAAGTTAATACGGCAGCTACCAAACTCGACACAACTAACCGGATCGGTTATGAGAAACCATTATCACGGAAGACCGGTAACCAATACCCACGAAATAATACAGTTCAACGACGCCTGAGTTCCTCCAACGAATCGAGAGATAACCAAGGGTCTTATCAGGAAAATCAGCCCAAAGGTAACCACTTAACATGCGCGGGGTGCGGCGAGCCTCACCGTCGCAGTCAGTGCGGGTTCTTGAACTCCGAATGTTTTAATTGTGGTAAAAAAGGCCACATTAGCAAAGTGTGTCGATCCAAATCGATGAAACGAGGAACAAACCAGGTGTGCGAAGAACTACCAAAAGAGGACACCAACGCTGCGCAGTACCTCGACAGAGTTGAGGTTGTTGGAGCAGTCCAGTCTCCGTCAAAACCACTGATTGATGTCAACATAGAGGGAACCATCGTCAAAATGGAACTAGATACCGGCGCCCCTTGCTCAATCGTAAGCAAATCAACGTTATGTTCAATTAAGCAAGATTTTATTGTGCATAAAACTGATCGTAACTTTGCCAGTTACACCGGCCATCGCATTAACTGCATCGGAAAGACGTCAGTCAACATTACCATCGGAACCACAACCAGGAACCTCACTCTCCACGTGGTCGACGGTAAATATGAATCGCTCCTTGGTCGAGATTGGATATCAGAGTTTGTTAGAGAGATTAATTTCGAACGCCTCTTCGCCAAACCTGACCCAATCCTCAAGCTTTCTGTCAAAGAGTCCCTGTCCTTTGAGCAACAAAAACAGCTCGATAACATCCTTACCCACTACCAGGATGTATTCAGCGACATCCCCGGAAAGATTTCACGTCCACCAGCAAAGATGCATCTGAAGGCTGGAGCAACGGCTATCTTCGCCAGAGCACGAGACGTACCAGTTGCTCTTCGTGATGCTTACGCCAAAGAAATCGACGCCAAAATTGTATCTGGTTTCTACAAAAGAGTGGATTATTCTGAGTGGGCATCAACGACGCACGTCGTCGTCAAGAAGAACGGTAACCTAAGGATCACGGGCAACTACAAGCCTACACTCAATCCGCGGATCATAATCGATGAACATCCGATTCCCAAAATGGAACACCTGTTCAACAGAATGCGCGGCGCCGCTCTATTCTGCCACCTAGATGTGACCGACGCATACACTCCTATGGAGGTTGATGATGAATTCAGTCACGCGCTCACACTCAACACTCCTACTCACGGCCTCATTCGTCCCATGCGAGCTGTATATGGAGCAGCAAACATTCCTGCTATCTGGAAACGACGAATGGACACGGTTCTGCAAGGTCTTCAAAACATCGTTAGTTTTTTTGACGACACAATTGTTTTCGCTGTCAACTTTGAAAACCTTATGGAGGCACTAAATACAACTTTGGAACGATTCCTCCTACACGGCCTCAAGCTCAAACGAGCTAAATATGCTTTCGCCGAACCTGTCCTTTAAGCCCTTGGCCACAAGATTGATGCATCTGGCATTCATAAATCTGATGCGCACGTTCGAGCAGTACGAGATGCGCCGAAGCCAACCACTCCAGAGGAACTTCAATTGTTCCTGGGAAAGGCAACATATTACAGTTCTTTCATCCCTGATTTATCCACGAGAAATCGACCACTCAGAGGCATGCTGCTAAAACACCCCCTCATCTGAACACCAGAGGGGGACAGAGCTCACAAGGATATCAAGGACACCTTGATTTCCCCACAGGTTCTCATGCAGTACGATCCAGCACTACCACTCTTACTGGCCACTGACGCCAGCAACACCGGCCTGGGCGCAGTGCTGTCACATCGGCTTTGCAACGGACAGGAACGTCCAATCGCTTACGCCAGCCGAACGATATCAGCAACTGAGCAGAGGTGCCCCCAAATCGACAAGGAAGCACTTGCCATCGTGTGGGTTGTACAGAAGTTTTTCAAGTACCTGGATGCTCGCCACTTTACGCTGATCACCGATCACAAGCCTCTGACGCAGATCCTGCACCCTGAAAAATCGTTACCAGTTTTGTGCATCAGTCACATGGCCAATTATGCCGACTACCTGGCACACTTCGACTACGACGTTGTCTTCAAAAGTTCAAAAGCCAACGCCAACGCTGACAATTGCTCCCGAACATCTTTACCATCCACTATATCAATTCTATTCCGAACTCTTCTTCACCACAGAGGGAAGAGACAGACGATTTCGATTTATTTACAATCCATCAAATACAACAGCTTCCAGTCAAAGCAGAAGCCATCGCACGCGAGACCAAAAAAGACCCGCACCTTGGAAAAATTGTTAAGATCTTGGAAGAAGGGCAAGATCTCGCCCGCCATAACTTCAAGGCGCCCGAGGCGAAGTACACCCTAGCGGCCAACTGCTTGATGTTTGAGCACAGAGTAGTCGTTCCACCTACACTACGCGATGCAATCCTCAATGACCTGCACGTAGCTCACCTGGGGATAGTGAAGATGAAAGGAATGGCACGCTCCTTTGTGTTTTGGCCTGGCATGGACGCCGATATCGAAACACTTAGCAAATCTTGCGCTGCGTGTGCCGCACATGCTCATGCACCACCCAAGTTTCGCAATCACCACTGGGAGTACCCGAAGGGACCATGGGAACGGATTCACATCGACTACGCGAGCCCAGTGGCTGACACTATGTTATTGATTGTGGTTGACGCTTATAGCAAGTGGCTGGAGGTCAAGCCCACGACCTCAACGGCAGCAACCGCAACAATCGCAATAATGGATGACCTGTTCTCCACGTATGGTACGCCCGTCACTACCGCCTCGGACAACGGCAGACAGTTCATCGCAGATGAGTTTAAGACCTTCCTAGAGAACAGCGGGGTCAAGTATCACAAACTTACAGCACCGTACCATCCAGCGACCAATGGTCAAGCCGAACGCGCTACGTCCAAACGGTTAAGGACGCCCTCTACGCGATGAAGACAACCAAAGCAACTCTTCGGAGCAACTTGAATGAGTTCCTCCGTCAATTCCGCAAGGCACCACACTCTACTACAGGGCAGTCTCCAGCTCAGCTTTTTCTGGGACGAGATCTGCGAACGCGCCTCAATCTGACGAGACCTGATGATTTACAAACTAAGATCTCAGAAAATCAACGAGCTGAAATGAATTCAACGTTTCGCACCATGGAACCTGGACAGAACGTTTACTTTCTGTCTGGAAACATCAAACTGGACAAATGGCTCCCCGGCATAATCACGGCACGCATCGGAGATCTCCACTATGAGATCAACTACCAGGGAAAACGAGTGAAGCGCCACATTGACCAAATCAGATCATTCCTCATGACCAAGAATGAAGAGCTAACCTACAGAAAACCAGCACTAGTCGCTGAGCAGCCAAGACCACGACATGTCCGCTTCTTCACGCCACCAGTAATTACATTACCAGACGAAAGGATACCAAACCCTCACACCAGTTAGCCCAGCAAACCCCGGGAGTCCAGAAAACAGAGAACTACCTGTTCCCCAAAGCCCAGGAAATAGAGGAGCACTTATTCCCCAAACTCCCACTATTCCCCGCAGAACCTCTCGCCAACACCGCCCACCATTAAGATACTCACCAAACTAATACAACCACAATAATACAACATTCATTTTAAAGGAGGGAGGAATGTTATATAGTTGGCAAAGAAAACAGGAGAATGATTAGTAAAAAATTAAATGAACTGCCAATTATTAAGTTACAATTTTTCTTACATTAAAAGTTATTTGTGTTTAGTGTATTCGTTATTTATATAAATACCCACGACATAATAATATTTGTTATTGGTTATAAAATTAGTAGAATTACTTCATATTATTATAATAAAACTACTCCTGGAGTTCATAGTGTTAAAGTTAATAAGTTGCTTATTTAAAGTCACATAGTGTAAAGTACTAAATATTGACAATGACGATCCATGAATTTCTGCTGAAGCATTCTTACTACAATTTCCTCGATTAATTGCACTTTTGCACTTCATGCAAGTCTTCACTTGGGCACTTATTGCACAGTTGGATGCGGGGCTAAAAGTAACCGCACGTTACTCTCACACTCACGAACTTCTGCATTTTTAAGAGGTACCTATTTGAGGTTTGCAATTTTTAGGCCTTCAGATTCATTTTAAACACAATTACACAACATCTGATGCCGGTACCAAACCACTTTTGCCTGTAACTGTAACTTTTACTTAAGTATTAGTTTGTAGAATATTTCCTAGGCCAGGCAAATTTTACATGTATTCAAGGTTATAATTTTATACGTAAATTACATGTATGAATGAAATTACAATAGTTGAGTAAGTTGAGCACGAATCCTTTGAGAAAGGCGAATTTTTA
Source organism: Pyrocoelia pectoralis (assembly GCA_036250285.1). Classification (NCBI taxonomy): domain Eukaryota; kingdom Metazoa; phylum Arthropoda; class Insecta; order Coleoptera; family Lampyridae; genus Pyrocoelia; species Pyrocoelia pectoralis. The sequence continues at coordinate 22,334,383 of CM070081.1, read as the reverse complement.
ATCCAGTAGTTTTAGAGTTCTAACCTAAGAAAGTGAACATTTCTTTTATCGATTACCAGTGGCGGATTTCCCATAAGGCCCACTAGGCCCGGGCCTAGGGCGGCCAGATATTAGGGGCGGCCAATAGTGGGCAAAAAATACACCGATGAATGAGAATGATAACAAGAAACTACCCGAAGAAAATAAAACATTGTGTGCCAAAAACGCTCACTAGTTCGGCGTGCAGTCCTGCACTGTAAACAAAAAATAATCTTCTGTCGGTATCAGATTACTGATACGTGTACTGCTTGGTAGTATGTAATACCAAAGAGTATCTAAAATAAGAGAAGCAACGCCATTAAAAACACTGTCGTTTAGTAAGGTGTGTTGCCTAACAAAATATTATCGAATTTACAACGTTTATTTGTACGCCACATACCTGAGGCGATAACTGTTTATTTACAAAAAGGACAACTACCTGGAAGTTTTGAAATTTAAATCAAAGATATCTCAATGTTGCCGAATCTTTGTCACATAACTTTCTATACAAAAATCTGCAACCTTCATTATTATTATTGCTACCCGATATTTATTTTATTTTTATACTTTGTTTAGAATATCGGAGCTTGTAATGAAATATTTAAAACAAAACAATATCAAAATAATAGTTTTAAAATTGTATGCGTTCGTACAAAAAAAACAACTTTTAATAGTTATTTATGTATCAAGTACGCAAAATGATGTTTTAGTGGATGAGTCGAGAAAACTTAGACGAATCCACTAAAACGTTTTGCGTACGTGATGCATACAACATTTTTTTGCACGAATTCTCTAAATTATCAAATTAATTTCATAAAAATTTAATTTGGTACGTACAGAACAGTTGTAAACGTCATATTTAGCTTTGACATAGTTGTTATAGCAACAACAAGTAAATTCGTAAAAAGTCAAAATAAAGATATCGTAAATACGTCAAAACGAATGAAAATTCAGTATTAATAAGGTTGTCATAGCGACTTTAGCGTACTTGTCCTTTAAAGATGTATTTTGCGGATTGTTTTCAGTCCGCAAAATGGTTACTTTGGAGACAGAATACAAAAAAATTTTTTACGCGCTCTTAAGTGATTTAATTTTTTGCTTTTTAAAGTTTCTAGGGGTTTTGATGTTCTTAAATTTTGTGGAAAAAGTTTCAGAGTTTTGTATAATTTGCATTTCATTAAATGCCGAATTAAAAACAATTTACCTATGGCAGTGGGAACTACCTATTAACTTCTTGCAACCAATTGGGTTCGGAAATATTTATACTATTTACAATTAAATTTTTCATAACATTTGAAGATGTTTGATGTTCTTTGAAATACGCATCAAAAAAATTTAACCATGTTGTTAGGTACTACTCTAACAACAGTGACCGACGGCTTTTTTAAAAACGTCTGCTCTCGTGTTAAAAGAAAAAGTTTGAAGTACCACAATAATGTTTAAAATAATTATGTAAACTAAAAATAAAAATAACCACCACCAAGAAGTGCTTACGTCAACTTTATAAAAAAAGCTTAATAGTACTACCGGGTAGGTACTTTAAAACAGGTACATAATTAAATAATTGTACACCTTATAATTCATCTAGGAATTTACCTGATAATGTAGCGACTTTATAAATAAGTAGGGTTCTATGAGCAAAAAAACAAATCATTTAAAAGGAAAATTACAAATGTCATTGGTCCCGCGATGAGACAAATGCTCAAAGACAGGACAGCGCAAAGGATTAAGATCAAATTTAATTATACAAAGAGTACGCAACATACATACTTAAAAAAATGCCGTTGTACTTCAATATTAAAAACTCGGTAGAAAAAAGTTCAAAAAATATACCTACAAAATATTAGAAAAAGACCGTGTGACAGAAATTCTGGTAGCGAGACCACTTCCGGGTTAATGTTGGAATGTAATAAATTTAATAATAACATTTTAATAATTAATGTAGGTACCTATTGCTTAAAACCTAATTACCATTTGTTCAGTACAATTTAACTTATCAGGGCAATCCAGCCATTAGTCATTAAACAAACTAAATGTGGCAACCTTGCAAATACTTTTAACAGGCTTACCCCATAAAGATTTCTGTAAATTTTCAATGGAAGCCAATATTTAAAGTACATTTAAAGGGACGCCTAGTTCTGGCTACGTCTACGCGAGGGCCCGATCGTGGAGTCCTAGCGGACGAGTTCTTATAGCCTATACGCATAAATCCTATACCACTGTTTCTCTTATTTTAGATACTCTTTGGTAATACTAATACTATACTAGCGTTTTAATTTGATGAACGTTCCGCTTCCGGCGATTCGGCATTGTCACTTTCTTAGTTTCACAAGGTATTCGAAATTCGAATCGCTATCACTAGTCCAAGCGGTTAGCAAAAGTATCGTGCATTTTGTGATAAAAGCATGAAATTTTGCAGACTTGTTCTTTGGATAATTCTAAGCAATTTGAGCCGTGGCGCCACTTTCTACGCCGTATGGATCCAAAATGGCAACCGTTTTTGAAAATGATCACATTTGTGAAATTTCATAATTAAAATAGGTATGCTATCCTGTAAAATATACGCCTCTTAGGTGACTTAAGTGTAAATTAATTATTAAAGATTTAATTTAATACTGCTAGTTACGTTTCAGTAATATTACAGACGCGATTTTGAAATAATGGACAACATAACACTGAATTTCAATACAGGGTGGCCCATTGAAAAGGTAACACGCCTGTTTTGGGGCACTTAGACCAGTTTCTTAAAAAAACGCTCGGACACGTCCATTTTCTATTTTTGGGGGACAACTTTTGATGTCAAATTTGACTTTGTCAGGTCAACCCCCTATCCCCAGCAACCCCTAACTGAAGAATTTAAATAGGGAAAAGGAGTCGAGCGACCCCTCGTTTGAAACGTCTTTTAATTCTCTATGTGACAGTACAAATGGAAATTAGTTTTATTCAATTTTTTTCACCCCGATGAAAAGCACCCTCCAGATTAACTGAGGTGGGGGCGTTGTTTAGGAAAAATCCTGAAACACGCCACCTTTGATTTTTTGAACGGCACATTTTGATGTCAAATTTGACTTTGTCAGGTCAACCCCCTATCCCCAGCAACCCCTAACTCAAGAATTTAAATAGGGAAAGGAAGTCGAGCGACCCCTCATTTGAAGCGTCTTTTAATTCTCTATTCGACAGTACAAATGAAATTAGTTTTATTCAATTTTTTTCCACCCCCATGAAAAGCACCCTCTAGATTAACTAAGGTGGGGGTGCTGTTTAGGAAAAATCCTGAAACACGCCACCTTTGACCTTTTGAACGGCACATTTCAGGATTTTTCCTAAACAACACCCTCGCCTTAGTTAATCTAGAGGGTGCTTTTCATGGGGGTGGAAAAAATTGAATAAAACTAATTTCGGTCATACTGCCGAATAGAGAATTAAAAGACGCTTCAAATGAGGGGTCGCTCGACACCCTTTCCCTATTTAAATTCTTGAGTTAGGGGTTGCTGGGGCTAGGGGGTTGACCTGAGGTGAAATTTAACAAAACTGTGCGGTGCAAAAGGTCAAAAGTGACGTGTTTCAGGATTTTTCCTAAACAACACCCCCACCTTTGTTAATCAGGAGGGTGCTTTTCATCGGGGCGAAAAAAAATTGAATAAAGTAATTTCCATTTGTACTGTCGAATAGAGAATTAAAAGACGCTTCAAATGAGGGGTCGCTCGACTCCTTTTCCCTATTTAAATTCTTGAGTTAGGGGTTGCTTGGGATAGGGGGTTGACCTGATAAGGTCAAATTTGACATCAAACTGTGCCGTTCAAAAGGTCAAAAGTGACGTGTTTCAGGATTTTTCCTAAACAACACCCCCACCTTTGTTAATCTGAAGGGTGCTTTTCATCGGGGTGAAAAAAAATTGAATAAAACTAATTTTCATTCATACTGTCACATAGAGAATTAAAAGACGTTTCAAATGAGGGGTCGCTCGACTCCTTTTCCCTATTTAAATTCTTCAGTTAGGGGTTGCTGGGGCTAAGGGGTTGATGTGTCAATGTTAAGTTTGACATCAAAAGTTATCCCCCAAAAATAGAAAATCGACGTGTCCGAGCGTTTTTTTAAGAAACTGGTCTAAGTGTCCCAAAACAGGCGTGTTACCTTTTCAATGGGCCACCCTGTATTGAAATTCAGTGTTATGTTGTCCATTATTTCAAAATCGCGTCTGTAATATTACTAAAACGTAACTAGCAGTATTAAATTAAATATTTAATAATTAATTTACACTTAAGTCACCTAAGAGGCGTATATTTTACAGGATAGCATACCTATTATAATTATGAAATTTCACAAATGTGATCATTTTCAAAAACGGTCGCCATTTTGGATCCATACGGCGTAGAAAGTGGCGCCACGGCTCAAATTGCTTAGAATTATCCAAAGAACAAGTGTGCAAAATTTCATGCTTTTATCACAAAGTGCAGGATTCTTGGAATATCCTTTACTAACCGCTTGGACTACACTTGAATAATTGGATTTTTAAAATAGTTTTATGAATTTATACCTACGCGCGCTGCCACCTTGTACTAATTGTTGATTCTGATTGTGTATTTCTTGTGTTCCTAGTCTGAATTTTACGTGCGTTTTTAGTTTTGTTTTGAGTTGATTGATAAGTAATTGAAGAGTGCTATGTCAACAGCAGAATGTTTGTATATTATTGTAGTTTTCCGTTTTCGTTGAAATATGATTTGTTTTCTTTTATTAGGTACGTAGTAAAGTCACTAAATATTCTAAAGTACCGCAACGTTCGCCATTTTGGGGTTAAAATTTTGGCGGCAATTTCAAATATTGAAGACCTAGTCGCTAGAAAATTTAATGACTTTATGAAGTGTTTCTTAAAAACTAAACTCACATTAGATACTTATCAATATATTTCTTAAAAATTAGTTGTCATTGTTATTAAAAGGTACAGTTTAATTGAAAGATAAAAAATTTGTAACTTTGCCACACGAACCTAACATACGTTTTTAAAATTGACATTTTATTTTGTCGTGTTAATACTTCATTTAGAATCGTTATTTAAATCACAGAAAAGGATAACTAAAAAATACAGCAAGTAGTGTGGAAGAATAAGACGACGAGCCTGTCTATGGGAAAACTTCAAGTTTATGATGTTTTTCAAATTGCCGCGTTTCAAACCAAGTGTCAAACGTCAAACTTAGTAATAGTAAAATTTTAGACCAATGGTCTAAGAGTAAAATACTAATTTTCATCGTATGTCAAACACAGATGTCATTTTTCCGCCATTTTGGGGTTAAAATTAGCTTTCTCTCTCTAACTCATTGGAACATAAGGTTGCGGTACTTTAGAATATTTAGTGACTTTAGTACGTAGTAAGTACTATACGTGTTCATTTTGTATAAATAAAAATTTGTATTCTTAAAAATCATATTGGATTGGGAGTGTTGGGACTTAGGGAGCAATTTTAAATAAAAATACGTCATCGTACGATAATGTAGATACGCTCCGACCATAATTTTTTGCTAACAGTCTGGCAACACTTGTGCGTATAGCAACTGCAGTGAGTTGGTGCACGTTTTTCTCACTTCGTAACTTATGTAATAAAAACATGGTTTCCTTATTTTAAACCTATTCATTTATACAGCAATTCTACTTTTTTATATATACATTTTGACGTGTTTATATGGAATAACAGTATTTCGATAAAAATTGGCAAGAAAGTAAATTTATCCTAGTACCTAAATGATGGAAGCTGAGAAAGGGGCGGCTGGTACTACATGGCCTAGGGCGGCCAAGACTGGAAATCCGCCACTGTCGATTACACTTTAACACCCAAATGCCGGACAAATTACCATTAGGTATGATTTATATAATTTGAACACTTCACAATGTAAAATTATGAACTTGAGCTGCTTAAAATCAAGATTTAAATGATTTAAACCGATTAATTCAATAAGATACAAGCACATTTGACAACATTAGTAAAACAAAGTTAGAGATACTACCAAACAGTGTGTCCTTTTCTCTTGCCCCTGACTCAACCGTGTCTATACGTTTGCAAGCCTTGCGTCCGTTCCAGTTAGTACCTATACAGTTCACTGAAGACAGGTAGGTAATTTATTTTTATAATGAAAGTTGTGTTTCTTTTTCCACCGTTCTTTCTTTTATGTAATATGCACGTCATATGTTACAACATCCCTTCTTTTTATCTGCACTCGTAGGTTTGTGATTGTGATATATAATTAAGTCAGAGAATATTAACAACGAAGAAAGCTGGATTTATAGTGTCGGTATCGGTATGCAATAAGAAATAAGAAATAAGCAATAAGCAGTAAGAAATAAAAACGCATTTATAGTTCTTTAACGGTAACAGAGTAGGCATGCGCATTGCGGGTTTAATTTAAATTATTACTGTGATTATGGTACGATTCTTAGGTTACCTAAGGTACGATTGTAAAATTAAAATCAACTTGACATAATATTTTCCCATCGATTCTTGAATAAGAGATATATTTCACTCAAATATTTCTTTAACACCTGATTTATATTGATGTCATCTGTCTTTTCTTAGTTCGTAAGCTCACAGCTGTACACGAATATTCCCGATTCGGTAACGGTAACGGTAAGAAATAAAATTGAACCAATTCCTTATTTCTTATTGCTTATTTCTTATTTCTACTATAAATGATATACAGGTTATCCATAAGTTCATTTCGTTACCGCTTATTTCTTATTTCTTATTGCATACCGATACCGACACTATAAATGCAGCTGAAGTCGCACTCGACCGTTTCAAAGGGAAAAGTCAATGAGTAAAAAGAAAGAGGAGGTAATGTATATTAAATAATTTTTTAGACGGAAATGGTGAAATGGCTTGTGCAAATGGCGCAATCAGTATACCCTTCGAACGGAAGTTAATTTGCAATCTGTCATTTTATTTGACGTAACAAAGTACTCCTGTCAGATCAATAACCAATAGAATTCACGTTTTTCAAATTGGTGATGTTAGCATGGCAGCTTTAAACACGCGCGTTTTAGAAAACGCGATTTAAAAACGCTGGGCCGTGGTTTAATAGGCTAAAATAGGACACCAATAAAAAAAATAAATGTGTGCACACCTCAGAGGAAAATAACATTCTCATACTCCTGTGATAATCTCTTCCATTATTATTATAGTCCTAATAGTTGCAACTACGCGCAAGAATTAATCAAACACTTACCGATGAAATGTTACTCATCTCTGCCTTGCTTTATGGGACACACCACATGCACTACAACTAACCATAATAACTAACGTAATAACACAGTATACGTCAAGACGAATATACTGTGGACTGTGGTAAAAAGTTGTTCAAAATGTCATAAAACCATCGACATATAGAAATGGACTGCGCGTGGTTATGCTAAGCCGGGATACTGCAGGTGAGAGAGAGGGTAAACGTGGAGGCCTAGTTCTAGCTTTATCTGTCACGTATCTATTGGTCGCTGCATTCCCCTAGCTTTATCTGTCGCGTATCTATTGGTCGCTGCATTCCCATTAAAATGCAGCAACCAATAGATACGCGACAGATAAAGCTAGAACTAGGCCTCCACGTTTACCCTCTCTCTTACCTGCAGTATCCGGGCTTATCATTACCACGCGCAGTCCATTTCTATATGTCGATGCATAAAACACAATACGTAACCTCAACAAAAAATGTTACAACTTCACACACAACAAAACGACAACTTCATGTCATTGAAAAGTAGCTTCTGCAAATGGCCGTTTCCGTCGAACAATTTGTGTTCCCCCACCATGCATACCTTACCTCCTGTTTTTTTTTTACTCATTGGGAAAAGTGTATACTTCGCGCACCCTCCTGCCGCAAGCTGTGTCATGGCTACCAAATGTTTATTTATAAAAGTGTTATAAGCAACTTATTCGGACTTCGTAAGATTTCGTTACAACTACAAGCTTCAGCAGATCAGAAAATTCACATCATAAAATAAACCCCTTTTTATTTTGATTCACATTCCATTATTGCTTTCCACCCTTATAATCTAAGTTTTCACCCAGTGAACTGTATGTATAGAGTTCACTGTTTTCATTTTCACCCATTGAACTCTATACTAACTGGAACGGACGCAAGGCTTACAAACGTATAGACACGGTTGAGTCAGGGGCAAGAGAAAAGGACAGACTGTTTGGTAGTATCTCTAACTTTGTTTTACTAATGTCAAATGTGGTTGTATCTTATTGAATTAATCGGTTTAAATCATTTAAATCTTGATTTTAAGCAGCTCAAGTTCATTTACATTGTGAAGTGTTCAAAATATATAAATCATGATGGTAATTTATTGTCCGGCATTTGGGTGTTAAAGTGTAATCGATAAAAGAAAATAGAAATGTTCACTTTCTTAGGTTAGAACTCTAAAACTACTGGATTAAAAATTCACCTTTCTCAAAGGATTCGTGCTCAACTTACTCAACTATTGTAATTTCATTCATACATGTAATTTACGTATAAAATTATAACCTTGAATACATGTAAAATTTGCCTGGCCTAGGAAATATTGTCCAAACTAATACTTAAGTAAAAGTTACAGTTACAAGCAAAAGTGGTTTGGTAATTCTACTAATTTTATAACAAACACGAAATTAAAATATCTTAAGTAATGAAATATACTTAAATAGCAAATTTAACATGCAATTTGCTACCTTAAGTGAGACTTCTGTATTTTTAGATGCTTTAAAATTTATTGCTGGTCATTACAAATGGTTTTAAATTATTGCTACATTTACTCCTTCATATTATCTAATAGAAAAAATACATCATTTCGAAATATGTCCCATTTTTCTATTAATAACAATAAATATCGTTACCTTTTAAAGATTCTTTAATGGGTTTTATGTATGCCAAACAAAGACGGTGATACTACCAACGTTGCGGGTTGCATACTCTAAAAAAATGCCTCACCTGTTTTAACGTGTTGCGTCCTTTCCAGTTAGTGAACTCTTTTCACCCATCGACATTAGGCGATTTCTGGCGAAGTAACCGAAGCTTACTCGAGTAAGTTAGAAGTAAGACAAAAGTTAGAGCAACGTCACAATTGTGACGTCATGAAAGCATATAACGCATGTAACCGATGAAACCGCTAGAAATTGAAGGTACACATAACCTCTAGAAATTCAAATATAAACGCCATACAAAAAATGTTGGTTTGTGTTATTAAATTAAATTAAACCATTGTAGGGCAATAAATGGCTCCTAAATGTGATTCAGGTCAACATCACGAAATGTACCTATTTATATCAGTTGTTAAGAGTTGGAAATTCCCTGCCGATGGTTCAATTCACGTTAAATACAAATAAAATATGCGTTTATCAAATAATCAAATAATACGGACTACGGGCATTTTCAAATACTTTATATGCGTGCGCATGTAACCAATTTATCTTACCTGAGTCGGAGCAGAGTTAGCCGCAGTTAGGACTTTTCATGTAACCGAAGCTTACCGCAGTACTTCGAACAGTTGTTATATGTTCGAAGCCGCAGTAAGACATGACGTCATCAGTTAGACGCCAGAAAACGAGTTACATGTAACTTGATCTAACCGAATCTTACTTTTCCTCGCCAGAAATTGCCTATTATGTCGATGTTTTCACCTAATAACCTAACCTCTTTATTTGCATTTTCCGTATTAAATTTTTTCATTTGTTCATTTTTTGTTTTTCTATTTATCATTAGTAACAATTTACCTGTTATCCTTGTTATTAATTTACCGAATTACCACTGCCTTCCATTTGTGAACCATAAATGGCCACTATAGAAAAAATTAAACGTGACTAGTTATATTTAGGGAAAGTAATATGGAAAGAAAATAACATTTTACAAATGTTCAGGGGCGTCATTTCAGCTTTTTAAATTGGGTGGCAAGACTTACCGGATGGCTTGAGGTTGAAAGGGGAATCCAAAGGTCCTCCCCGGGAAAAAACTGGCTTGAAATTTGTTAGGTTTTGAAGCTTTTTGAAATTATTTTTACAAGTTATTAACTAAACCACATGTATAATAATTATTGTTCACACACAAGAATTGTCATACGATGACGATTATAGACATATTTATTAGTTATTGCAACTTATTTTTTACCAAAAAAGACCATTTAGTCTTGAACTTACCTTTTTTATCGAAGCATTTTGTTTTCTTCGAACTGTGTAGCGAAGGATGTCGTAGGTATACTTGAAAAGATATTATAAAGCATAATAGTCTATTATGTTATAAAGAGTCTATCGTTATTATTTCATTCTTTTTCATCGGTATAACAAATGACATCGCCCTGGCAGCGTTCCTCAGTTCATCATGTTCAGTTAACGACCTCGTCAACACACATGATAAAATTATCTTCTGATGAGCAATCATTAAAATTATGATAAAAACTCACAACCTTTCCTTTAAAAAATTACTTGTTTAATCGATGAAATGCATTTATTTTGACTTAGGGCGACATGTTTCAGGATAAGTTTATCCCCAAGTTAGGCTTGAATGCCATGATGAATTTGGATAATGAATTAAATTATGGAAAACTTTAACACGTTCACAGTCCACTGTACATTTTAAAATAATACTCGTCACGTCCACGTTTAAAATGTTATACCCCACATATGGATCATTCAAATAGTCATAAGTTCGTTTATTGTAAACATAACTCAATAAAATTTATATCAAAATATAGGTTTTTCTTTCCTCTAACGTCCTATTAAGAACCAATAATTCATACTGCCACGTCCAACGTTTAATCGAGCTATTTCTATCTGAAGATTTGTAACCCGTGGTTCATGGACGTGCCAACAAATGCTTCATGACCCACATGTGGGTCATAGGGCTGTGAACGTGTTAAGGTGATTCTAGTGGAAGAAAAGAGATTACACGAGGCAATCTAAAACGAGGATTGAGATGTGTCGATCCTCAACAGAAACGGCACAGAAAGATAGCGATTGCAAATACAATTTCTCATGCACTAAAAAGTAAACATTAATTTTTGTTGTGTATCGATTTTTACAACAAACTTTTCGGTTACCACATAAATCGAACTTTATGTAGAATTACGTCAAAGTGGAACATTACCTCAGGTCACAATCCACTCATTTATGAGATGATTCACCTAAAAATACAACATTTAAATGAAGAATTCCAGGATTGCGTCTTACTCTCGTGTATAGATGAGATGATTAAAGACTCATTTATTTTATAACAGATCTAAGGATTATATAATTAATTTTGCTTCGTCTTAATTTACCTATTTGCTCTTACAGCTAAAAATCAGTCATTTAGCATAATATGAATAAATAAATTGGTAGGTATCATACGTAAATAACTTACAAAATAGCACTTCAACAATGAGAATGAGCAATAACCTATCTTTTTCCTGTAAATTAAATTTTACATTTGCAGCTGATTGCGCACGGAGGGTGCGCGAGATTTAATTTGGGGACACCGAGAAGTCGAGAACAAAAGATTTGCGTGGGAGTGCTACTTCTTCGTTGTTAATATTCTCTGATTAAGTGGTGTAAATTGGAAATAGATATTTTGTTATGTAGTTCAAATGTAACATAAGTAGTAACCACATCAGTTATGTGGTAGTCACAAATTACATATGTAGTTTTAACTACGTAATCGTACGGCGTAAGGACTGAACAACAATTGCTATTTACAAATAAAAATAAAGCATTTACAATCGTTGTAAATATGGCAAGTAACAACGATATTGAAATGCAGGTTTTTAAAATAGAACCTAAAGAAGAGGCTGATACACAGTCTGTGGCTGATATAAACGTACTTAATGGGGCAGAAAACATGGCCATTTGTAAAATAGAACCAAAACACGAAATGGAAATCAATTTATTTCTTACTGAACAAGATCTTTTATTAAATGGTGAAGTGAAAAATGAAAATATAAACCAGGAAGAAAATACTACGAATGAAGATCAAGGTATGAATAATGTAATATTTTTATGTCCTCTTTTTTGGAAATCGTCAATTTACAACAATGACCTCTAAACTGATCTCATTTTAATTGGACCACCATGTTAGTTCAGTAGTCTATTGGTGTTTTGGGAAATTAACCTCACCAGCTAGTCATCTATCTCGTCTATATACCTACCTGAATGGAAATAATTGTTGTAAATTAATTACTGTAACAATTTGTATTGGGCCAGTTTAAATCAATTTAATATCGAAGATGTAACAACCGATACTAAATGATACTTGCATTATTAATCTTGAAATGTTCTTTATACTAAAATTCGTAATACATTTACATGGCAAAATCTTAAAAGTGATGATATAGCAGGACTGCGTTAAATAGCTATTAACGTAGTATAAAATTAATAACAATACATTCACTACAAAATCCTTTTTTTAATAAGATAGAGAAAGAGTTCTGCAGGCAGAATGGCTTAGAGTTGCACAGCTGCATGTTGATGCTTTTCTAAAAGTAAACAACAAACTTACATTATTGAGGTAATATCACAATGCATTGGGATATGTACTTAAGTAAGCAAATGGGCTACCATCAGTGTTGTAACAGATACATTTTTATCAGCATCTAGATACAGGATACAGATACTTTAAATAAAATATGTCTAGATACTTCTTCAGATACATTTTCTTATATCTATCTAAATATAAATACAGATACTAACAAAATGTATCTAGATACAACGAAGATACTTTACCCACATGAAAATAAAAAAAAGTTATACTTAAAGCGGTATTCACACTTGTGCATTTCCATGCTGAATTTTTAGATGCGGCGTCACCTTGAACTTGCTGCAATCTTTCATGTAGCAACTCCCATGCATTCACATTAGTGCATTTTTAAATGCAAAGGGAAAATCTATGCAGGGATTTAATTTTCCACAAATTATAACTGTATGTTGGTGTTGAGAAGTGCACATTCCCACAGACAACTAACACATTACACAAGTTGCAGAGCGGAAGTACCAACGTAAAACAAACATCAACTGACTATTGGCATAATATTGGCAAGGAATAAATCGCTGTAAAATCCTAGAAATGCACGATAAAACTGCTCGAAAATAGAACAAGTTCTAACTACGAGTATCATGCATGTTGTGATGCTGGAACTTTTCCAGTGTGAATCAAGAGATACCACCGATCGTTTAATATATGTATTTATAATTTTATAGTTTGTAAAATATATTTGCAGTGCGAATGTATCTTGTTTCAGATACCTACTCCAAAAAAAACATCTAGATACAGATACAGATACAAAATTTTTCAAGTAGGTATCTCAATTGTATCTCGATACTCAAAAAAGCATCTAGATACTTGTATCTCGATACATTACAACACTTGCTACCATACACCGTATTTCTAAGATCATATTACAAAAGGATTGTACCTAGTGCTTTCACAAATGTGCTGTAACTTTACAAAATCTTGTTTTGCTTCAATAGTTGCACTTTCTCCTATCATAATGCAGCATTTATTTACATTAATCTCGTAGCTGATTTTCATTACTACAATCGAGAATTGAACATTTCCTATTTCTAAGTACTCGAACGATTTGCTTCACTCACCTACGGCTCGTTTTCGCAAAATTCGTTCTCGTGATTAATAGCCTCTCTTATATGCTCGTATAATATACTTTCATTCAACACGGACAAAATAAAAAGAATAAATCACCAAATAATATGTGCTTTACTATATTATACCATAGTCGTGGACAAAGATAATAATGACTCACTGCCTATATTTACAATAATTGATGTAGCAAAATTAAAGTTCACCAATACATATTATTTTTAGTTGGTTTGGAATTATCCTATTAATCCTCACAACTTTTTATGGTAAATATAATGATTTTGGCTGGAAATAAATAGTATACATATTAACATAAATTGTAAAAAATAAAACCGTTAAGCAAAATGAAGTAGTGCTTCGTGAATAGAAGCTTATCAACAGAACATTGATAATAAGCTTTAGCCCAGTCAAATTAGACTTTTGGTTACCATTAATTGCAACAAAGCTGGAAATGATTTTGATTTACTTTGGGCATCCCAAATAAGAGTAACATGAGTTTGCGACGGTTTCTGAGTGGAGCGTTTGACGCTATAGCAAAAAATCCGCGAAATTTCAGGACTTTTTAATTTTTCGCTTGTATCTTTTAAATGGCTGGTTGTAACAAAAATCATCATATACAAAAAAATGAAAGATTTTTAAATTTTCTAAAACATTTGTGGGACACTCTTTTTGCTATCTCTAACCGTTTATAACTAAGATTGATTGGTTCCATAATGTTGATAAAAGTTTTTTCTCAGAATGGGGTAAACCTTAATCAAGTTGAAAATGAAAATCACACAACCTTCCCCATGATTGTTTAATAAGTAAAAATTGATGAAGTTAAAGTTGATAAATTTGTGGATATAACCTGAAAATTGAAAAATACAGCAAATTAACCAGAAAATGTGAAATTACAAGAAATCTACCGGAGATAGATACCGACAAACTCATATCGTTGGAAAGGTAATAAAATTGTACATTTGATGCCATAAAGAAAAAATGGAGGTGCCATTTAAAATAATCAAGTTACCTTTGATAGAAATTTTGCAAATTGACGTGGTAATTTCTCCGAACACAAGAAGAATTGGGATTTGACCGTCCGGTCTACGCTAGTACATTTCATGCTTAGTAACATCGCATAGTCACGGCCTTCTAGGTTTTGAGATCCCTGCGATATTCAATTTTTTTAGACACCTACTTTCTGTAAAAATGACGAATTGCGGCTAAACTATTTGTTTTAGGTACTATGTGTGATACATAAAGTCGGACTAGAATGAATTGACCAAGGAATCCAAATATGCAATCATATATAGGGGGTTCCATTTAAAAAAATGCAACTTTGATATAAATCACCCTGTATATGTATTGCGATTCGGGTGAAAATATTTTAGGTTTGTAGCCTTAAGGGTACCTGACCATATCCCAGCAACAAACTTTAGAAATGTTCGTTAATAAACCCACAATCTTCCATCCTCGCACTGTTGGCCCACCCTGTATAAATATGTATAAGTAGTTAGTAGTTGCCTATGAAAGGTAGTTGCTATGATATAGAGTTGTTGTTGTCAATCAATAAGAAAATAATTTTGTGTTCCATTATCGTTTTTCAATAACCATTTTTATTACGATCCATAGTACCTTTTAACAGGTTACAGACCCAGAATACGTTTAAAGGGAATAAAAATAATCGAATTATCGTGTGTGTGTGTGGGTCTTACACGAAGTATCGACGGTTGGAAAACGAGTAGATTGTTTATTAGGAGGAAGTAGTATTGCAAGTAGGTGATGTAATGGCTGATAATACTAATCTGGCAATACGCAAATTCGAAGGGAAGAATTACATAGGAAGGTGCATTATGACTTCCGCTATGGAAGTATCACAAATTTCTTTAATAGAAAACTGTGAAACGGCGACAGAAATATTAAATAAACTTGATGGAATTTATGCATTAAAAACAGAAATAAACAAAATGATTGCTCATGAAAGATTTCACAATTACAAGATGGCAGTAAACGATACAGTTGTACAACATATCTCTAAAGTGGAAAACCTGGCAATACAAATTAAACAGTCTGGCGAACAGATAAGTGATACTGCTGTAATCACAAAAATCATTGGAACACTTCCCTCAAAGTTCAGAAATTTCACACAAGCATGGCTTTCCTTAGAAGAACCAAAACAAAATCTACATAATCTAACTGCACGTTAACTTGATGAGGAATTCAGTCTAAGTAATGAGGAGGCGACCGATACCGCACTAGTTGCAACTGGTAATCGAAAAGAACCAAACGGAAAGAAGAATGTTGTTTGTTATAATTGTAGAAAAAGAGGACATTTTTCAAAAGATTGTCGCACTCCCAGGAAGAAAAAGAATAGTGATCCTGAAAGAGGTGGATCGAGACCATCGAGCACCATTCAGTGTAGAAAATGACAAGATAATTGACAAACTCAAAAGTGACGAACTTGGATGGACATTGGACAGTGGTGCATCGGCGCACATGAGCCCATTTAAAAAGTTGTTTTCTACTATCGAACCGACAAACGAATTCAATGTGAAATTGGGTAATGACGAAGAACTACCTGTTAAAGGAATAGGTTCAATTTCAGTTGAATGTCTGTTAGACGACAAATGGGTAGAAAGCGTAATAACTAACATGTGGTATGTCCCAGGTTTAAGGGAAAACTTGTTTTCTGAAGGTGTAGTGACTAAAAAAGGTATGGTAATTGTTAAAGAGAAGAACGAGGCAAAGATCGTTGAAAATAGGAAAGTAAAGGCACGTGCGATTCGAGGTTCAAATAATCTTTACAAACTATTATTTCGACAAGTTTCTCGTGAACTAAACGTTACTAGCACTGACAGTTTAAAAGTGTGGCATGAACGATTAGGACATGTAAATGTAAAAACGATAAAAAATACGTTTCAGGAAGGTACCATTGTAGGTGCAAATTTAAGTGACACTGAATTTAGTTTCATATGTGAAGGCTGTCAATACGGCAAGCAGCATAAACTACCATTTAAACAAGCACAAAGCAAATAGAGTAAACCGAGATACACTGAATTGTTTCAAACAATTAGTGCAGTTATGCAAAAATAAATTCGGTGATTACATGCAAACCTTACGTGTGGATAATGGAGCTGAATATAAACATGAAGAGTTTAAAAGGTTTTTAGTGAACAAAGGAATTGAACTTGAAACATGTGCTCCATACTGTCCTGAACAAAACGGTAAATCAGACCGAGAAATACGTACAATTGTTGAATCAGCAAGGTACCTTCAGTTTTAAGCTTAGCTTCTTGTAGTTAATGGAAAGATTTATAAGATATTTGGTATCGAAAAAAGTATGTATAGGTATTCGAAAAAAAAATCCTCGCGATATGTTTATGGACTAGCAAATGCCCCCTTCACTTGTTTTGTCAAACCTTTCAAATCGCAAGTTTCTCTAAAGGGAGTACAAACTATCTAAAGCCACGTCCACATAAACAAAACAACTACAACCTTCCTGAATCACACTCAAATCAAGACTTAAGTGCCAACTCGTCGATCAACGCGTCCACACATTTTTCATTCGACCAATCCCCTTTGACGAAAACCGCCATTTTTGAATTCTCAGTCGATGTCGATCGATGTTGATCGACGTGGACTTGACCATCCATCGATGTGTCTACACTTATTCAACTTTTTAATTCAACCTAATTGATCTACGTTGACTGACTATATATGGACCTGGCTTAACAATCTATCATGCCCAAAAATTTAAAATTTAATTGATATTTATAATGCTCCTGATCAATACTTATACAATTTTCTTTATAATCTCTAATGATCCTTAATGCTAAACATTTTCGCTTCACCAAGATTTTTACTTTTAAAATTTGAACTTAAATGGTTTTCGTGAAACTTAATTTCTTTCAAATCATTCGAAAATACAAAGAAATCATCAACGTATGAAGCAATTACAGTTAATAACCCATTTTCTTTTCTTTTAACGGTTCATAATCCGACCTTTGTATTTAATATTTAATACGACTTGATCCCCCTTTTCATTTCAAGCTCGACTGGATTATTTCAAACCATACACAGCCCTGTTTTCTTTCAATATTCCATTCAGAAACGCAGTCTTTACCCTTAAATGTAAGTACAATTTTTAAATCCAACTATAATGATAATGCTATCAAAACCCTTAAAGTTGAATGGCTCACACGCTCACTACAGGCGCGAAAGTTTCAGTATAATCAATACCCTCCTTCTGAGTATATAGCCCTTTGCCAGTAATCCAGCTCTATAACTGGTTTTGTTTTCACTATTGCAAAGAAAAATGAATTTATTATTTATGACAACTGTGTGTTGTGGAATCACCGTATAGTAATACCAGAGTCGTTAAGAGCAACTATTCTATCCGAATTGCATAAAACGCATTTAGGAATAACCAAAATGAAAAGTAGAGCGCGGTCTTACTTTTGGTGGCCAGGACTTGACGTAGAGATTGAAAAATTAATTAAACATTGTGATGCTTGTCAAGTTTACAATAGTTCGCCGGTAAGGGTTAGTTTAAGTAATTGGGAATGGCCAGATTGTCCTTGGCAAAGAATTCATGTAGATTTTTTAGGGCCCTTTTATGGAAAACATTATTTCATAGTAATCGATGCCTATACAAAATGGTTGGAAGTGGCAAGGTTATCATCAACCAATTCCTCTTCAATAATAGAAGTGCTAAGGTCATTATTTGCACGATTTGGGTTACCGGAAACGTTGGTTTGTGATAACGCTGCGTACTTCACATCCACTGAGTTTTCAGAATTTTTATGTAATAATGGCATTAAACGTTGCACCAGTTCTCCTTATCATCCGTCCTCAAACGGAGCAGCCGAAAATGCGGTAAAACTAATCAAAAATAATTTAAAAAAAGCTCTCCACGAGTCTAGCTCTGTGGATACAAACCAGGTATTATATAACTTTTTGTTTGATTATCGGAATACGACTCATGGTACCACTGGGGTTAGTCCTGCATTTTTAATGTTTAATAGGCATTTAAAAACAAAATTCGATAAGATGCTACCTCGAAAAGATAATTTTGTTAGAGATAAAGTGAGTGAAGCTCAGCGTAAGCAAAGGTATTATTATCGCGGTAAACCAAATGTGGGTTTCAGGATTGGAGAGGAAGTGTATGTAAAAGATTATAGAAATGTAAACAAAACGGTTTTTATAAAGGGTAGAATTGTAAAACGTAGGGGAAGGTGTTGCTACTTAATTGAAATTGCAGACTTGGGTATAATTTGGAAACGTCATGCTAATCAAATTAAAAAGGGAATGTCACCCTTACATGTTAAGTTTGAGGAAAGTGAAGTAAAACAAGAGAGCTTAAATAAAGTTGAAAGTCCAACTGCAATTGAAAAAGTAGCTTCACCTACAGTAATGGTTAACAAGCGACCAAGGAGAATTGTGAAAGCCCCGGAGAGATTGAATTATGATTAAGTAGTTTAGTTTTAAATATTGTAGTAAATTAATGTGGGTAGCGTTGTGTTTAGGGGGAGAGGTATTGTGATATTTAGAGTAAGTTAGGCGATTAATCCTCCCCACTATGGGGATTGTGGTTGCGCGGGCCTCAACGCCCAACCACGGCAATGGGACGAGCAGTCCGTCCGTTCCGATACTTGTGAATAAATGTTACCAATTATATCTGTACTTTTATTATACTCAAGAGATATTACAAGGTACACTTCACTTTAAACACCCATTTACACTCCACTATTGTGGGTCATCAACCAGTTCCCAAGTCTTATTTTTTTCAAAAGATTTGATTTCATCTAACATAATCTGCTTCCACCTATGCCCATCTGGTCCTGAAGGCGCCCCTGTGACTGTTCTCGGAAGAAGATAAACTATTTGATGTATCGCTACCATTTTTTTCACCAAAATAAATAACATAATCTTCAAAAGTTTTCTTCTTGATCGCTCTCTTTGATCTTTTTGGAAGTTCTATAGGATCTGATTGCACTGAATCAGGAATATAATAATACAATAATACAATATAATATATACTCACTATCATCATTAATTCATTATCGGCAAATTCAATCACCCATCACCAA
This sequence comes from Pyrocoelia pectoralis, assembly GCA_036250285.1. NCBI lineage: Eukaryota > Metazoa > Arthropoda > Insecta > Coleoptera > Lampyridae > Pyrocoelia > Pyrocoelia pectoralis. The sequence goes on along the minus strand of CM070081.1, from coordinate 22,314,717 downwards.
TCCATTAAATCATCATTGAGTGAAAAGATTGCTCACTTTCTGAAAGTAAACGTACCTGGTTTATCTTGGTATTCAATTTGTACACCCAATCTTTCAAGTATGCGATTCCAATTAACTGAATGAACTGGTTAAAAATATTGCAGTTATCTACCTACTTCAAAAATATCATTGTTTCCATTTTTAATCAGCTGACTAACCGACAACAGATTATAGTACTACTTTCTCTAACACACAAAACTTTTTGCATAACAATGTCATAGTCAATATTATTTACAACAGTCTTAATGTTAAGGTAGGTACATTGCCTGTAGAAGAAACTTTAATTTTAATTTGATTAGTGACAATTATTTTTTTAATATCAGGACAGTCAAATTTATTTACAATCGAATTTTCATTAGTTACTAAATGAACACTAGAACCTGAATCTACATTCCAATCTTGTTTCGAGAACTGACCATTCCAAAATATAGCGGTAAAAGCGTTGGTATTTTCAATGAACTCTAAATAAACTGGAAGGGCGACCGCCGTAGATTTGTGTGAGGCACGGTCCGGAGATATGCAACCCGCCCCGTTGTGGAATCTCCATCCTTGTATTCTTTGTCTAGCTCATACTTAAGCATGGTTTATACATGCAGGTTCAATTTTTCTTAATTCAATTTGCGGAGCATTTAAAATTGTAACTGGCAACAAAAGCTGTTTAATGCATTTTAACCACCAATGCATTCTGTAGTTACAGACATTTAAACAAAAAAGTAAGCAGGAATTTTATATTTTTGGGTAGAAGTTTTTTATAAATGATACTAGCTACTTAGGTGTAAAATATGTTTGTAATTTATCAAGTTAAATTTAGCTAAAAAAATAATCATATTTACAATGCATATTTTATTAATAATAGATAGATATAATTTATTTAATTTACAGCTAAACCATGAACATTATATTGTATGTACATACACTACAATTTAAAATTAGGTCTTTTAAAATACGATCATTTAACATGTCAAATTTATTACAGCAGTACCTACCTAATTGCAAAGTTTTAAAAATTATATTCTACTAATTACGGAGTTTTATATTTTTAATATCGTCCAGCACTCAGTTATCAGTTTGGTGTCCTTTGATTGAAAGTGTAAATCGGTGGGTAAATAAATCAAATCGACCAAGTTGGTAGTTTCAGTACGAAAAGATATTTCACTGACAATTTAACTAAACTCATGTAAGTATAAAAATCGCATTAGGAGGAGTGAAATTGTCACTTTTACAGCGACAAATTATAGTGGTTTTTTCGCTTTCATTTTCTAATCAATTATCGCAGTATCGCCAGTATCGGTGCCCGCCGTATAAATACATAGTTTGACATTTGCTAATAATTGATTGTATGAGGATTGTGTTATTTTAAGAATGAGCCCATTTGGTAAAGTTTTGTTTTGTTTATTTAGTCACAGTATTAATAAACTGTGCTTTAGTTTCAATTCCTGAACAACCTTAATAGTTGAGAAAAATTATTTTTTTATATTTTCTTAAATGATGTCGTGCGATTTTCTTATCGAATATCCCTCTGCATCGATTCATATCCTGTAAATTTTATTTTCGTGCCATCGATGCACTCAAAAAAACGTTATAAATTTCTAATCAATAACAAATAACAAAAACAATTAACACAACGAAAGTTAATCACTTAACCATGCGGTTGTAACAAGGATGCTTATACCACAAAATCTGACTATCTCATTCTACTGCCCCTGACACACGAAGTACCGTATTCAAGGTGTATAGCTTCCCTTCCAGTTTATTTAGAGTTCATTGGGTATTTTACTAAGGTCAGCTGTTGCATTGAGACATTTGTTTTTATAGTGGCCAAACTGTTTACATCTGTCACAGTACTGCTAACCCAGATTCGTAAATTATGTAATATTGTGAGTTTCATTTTTTATTATGGTTCTGGGGGGTTATTACCCACTTTACTCCACACACTCTTTGTAACCCAGCAGATTAAAGTTGGTGTTACCACTCGCCTGAAGCGATGGAGGAACATGACCGAAAGCGCATCATCATTCTGAACATTTTGGTTTAAAGATTGGTCCGAGTAAGACCCGTTTGACACGAGACTACAATTGGTACTAAATAGTAGACAAGTTGTGCGCACTCCTATTTACAATGTGTAAAAGCTTGGAAATACGAAACTCCCGTTTTGCACCAAGAAGAGAATTTTTATACTAAAATTTGTGTTAACTGTTGTTTTTTGACAAGAAATTATGATCGGTTGTATTATAATGTAAATGTACCAGGTTGGAACTCAATCTGCGTGCACACAACTTGTCTAATATCTAATACCTACTAATTTTAGTCTTGTGTGAAACGTTCCTCACATATATAGCCTAAGCCTTTGAATTAGCTTTATAATAGTTTACTTGATATGTGACAAGAGGAACTGTGTTGTAGAGTAAAATTTTTATGAGAACTACATGACGTCATACAATTTTCGATACAAAAGTCGTTCAAAACAAGCAAATACAACAATAATTACAAAACTTTGTACGCGTGAAAACAAACTAAATTTGTCAAGGTATTGTACTTCTCTTCAATTTTGAAAATGAGATCGTCGAAGGAAGATATTGGTGTCTGCACATTATGACGTCATGTAGTTCTAATAAAAATTTTACTCTAAAAGTATATTTTAATTGTTATGCTGTTAATTGTGATTTTCACTTACAACCTCATAAATAAAATACTAACAAGACGTAATAACGCAGCACATCCATAACATTTTATGTTAATTTTTGTTTGTAGTTGTTTCACTGTGTTCCGCCACATCAGTGTTGCTATTGTTGCTACTGACACAACGTTTTGTCTTCAAACTATTCTTCCTGCGTTGCCAAATCTTGCCAACAAAATTGGAACCTGCTTTGAACTTGTCGACATTATCTGACATATTAAGGAGTCGTTATAATCATCCATCATAGTGCAGGTCATAATCATTCGCGAAAACTGTCTGGGAACCTTACCAATGTTATTGAAACCCGTGCCGCGCAATTTTTGTCTCGTTTCAACAACGTTGACATAGGTACGACGCCATGTTATCGTAATTTTCTAAACTTAAAGAAACCTTATTTTCTGTATCATTTGTGGCCGAGGTCGATTTAATAAAATCCTCAAGTTCGTCTAGATTAGGTAGTATCACACATAGCTACTTTTGTTGCGCAGTTTTTTTGCAGCGGCTGCTGAAGTTGCGTACTGTGTTCACACACTAGTATAGCCAGGGCAAAACGCGCAGTTTTTATGCTGCAGCTGTCTACAAAAGTTGCAGGTCGAGACTAGAGATTGCACATACGTTCACACAGCTCTACTTTTGCAACAGGTTTTGATTTCAGCTGCAGCCCTTGCAGTTTCAGCTTCGCAATTTATTCGTGTACGTTGTGGGAAACGTTTCTTTACAGAATGGATGAGGATACTCTCAACGTATGAATTTCCTTCTTTATTTCTTCATCGAGCATGTTAAGTTCCTAAGAAATATAATGAACTTTTTACATCCCATAAGCATTCCCTTGCTTTTACCGCTTCTATCAGTTACTTCATTTCATCTCTGTCTGCACTTACTTTCTGTTTAGTTCCCACATTAATAGTTATTTTTGTATCTAGTGCGCGAAATGGTACTTTGGTGCTCGAGAACTGATTCATTGAACGAGGCGCAGCCGAGTTAAAAAAATAGTCGAGATCACCAAAGTATTTCGCGCAAGAGTTGCAAACAAAATTTTTTCTACAAACGTCAAAAATGCAAATTTATATATGTATTTATAAATTGAGGATCATAAAGGTTAAAATACAATACAAAAATCTCATAGTTTACATGCAGTGCGCAAAATATGTACCTATTTCGCACACTATTTCGCGTGTAACGTAGGAAAATGAAAAAAAGGGTCACTTGGTACAGTATATTGTTATGAATGCGCGAACCTTGTGATTTTTTGACGTTTGTAGAAATAATGATATTGAATATTGCACCGGCAGCCGCTGTAAAAGTTTCAACTGATTTAATAACTTTTACTGCGTTTGCAACCTTCCGAAATAGCTGTTCACACACGGCTACTTTTTAAACTGTGCAACAAAAAATTACTGCACGCAACTTTGTAGGTTGCATGGGTGTGCATGTTCACAATTGCTGCAGTTCAAGTTGCGCAGTTTTTTAATGTGCAGCGCAATTAAAGTAGCTATGCGTGATACTACTTTTATTCTCAGTATCAAATGCCCAATCCCATTTAATAAAGCCCAATCCCCGTAATTTTCCCTTCCACGTAGCTTGAGAACGTCTGTGAGAAAAGTAGTGGCCATTTAACACTTCAACACATTAACTACGCGGAAAAACCAAAAAAAACCTACCAACACTGGGCGCATAACCTGTAGTTAATAAATAGGAAATCACAGGTATAAAGTCTGAAAATTCAGAAGAATGAAAAAAACGAGTTGCTGATAGGCATTAAGTTCTTGTACTTAACTATTTCTTTTATTTGCTTCACCTACAGATGTCGCTAGTCTGGAGACAAGTGAATTTATAATGTTTACAACAACAATTGACATTACGATTATGTAGTAAATTCCTTGTTCTTTACTGTACTGTACATAAGTACCAAATTTGAATATACCGCTTTTCACAAACAGCGATAATTGACTGTTCTGGCCCTTTTGGGGTTCCCTCTATAAATGTATAGGTACATAATGATGGCTCTCATATTAACAAAACTTTTATCAAACTTTCAGGGATGGCAAAAATGCAAGCAACAGAAAATGTGCGAAGTTTTAAAGAACTTCCATGTTCACAACGGAGGAAACAGATTTTTAAGTACCATGTAAGGATACATAATGGTACAATTGATTTTAAATGCGCACAATGTGACTACATATCAAAATCGAAAAAACGTTTAATAAGACATATGAATTGTCACGTTTCTACTCAATTTAAATGTGAACAATGTGATTACGTAGCAAAAAATAAACGTAATTTAAAGTCACATATGAATGTTCGTCATGGTTCAACTCAATTTAAATGTGAACAATGTGATTACGTAACAAAATGTAAACGTAATTTAAAGTCACATATCAATGGTCGTCATGGTTCAACTCAATTTAATTGTACTGATTGTGATTATGTAACAAAACGGAAAGCAACTTTAAAGTCACATATAAATGTTCGTCATGGTTCAACTCAATTTCAATGTGAACAATGTGATTACGTAACGACATGGGAACCATCTTTAAAGAAACATATCAACATTCGTCATGGTTCAACTCAATTTCAATGTGAACAATGTGATTACGTAACAACATGGGAACCATCTTTAAAGAAACATATTAACGTTCGTCATGGTTCAACTCAATTTCAATGTGAACAATGTGATTACGTAACAACATGGGAACCATCTTTAAAGAAACATATCAACGTTCGTCATGGTTCAACTCAATTGAAATGTGAACATTGTGATTTTGTAACAACATGGGAACTATCTTTAAAGAGACATATGAATGTTCGTCATGGTTCAACTCAATTTAAATGTAAACAATGTGATTACGTAACAAAAGATAAATGTAATTTAAAGAGACATATGAATGTTCGTCATGGTTTAACCCAATTTAAATGTACAGATTGTGATTACGTAACAACATATGAACTTAATTTAAAGTCACATATGAATGTTCACTGTCCAACTCAATTGAAATGTACTAATTGTGATTATGTAACAAAATGGAAAGCAACTTTAAAGTCACATATAAATGTTCGTCATGGTTCAACTCAATTTAATTGTAAACAGTGTGATTACGTAACAAAAGAAAAATGTAATTTAAAGAGACATATGAATGTCCGTCATGGTTCAACTCAGTTTAAATGTGCACATTGTGATTTCGTAACAACATGGGAACGATGTTTAAAGAGACATATGAATGTTCGTCATGGTTCAACTCTATTTAAATGTAAACAATGTGATTACGTAACAAAAGATAAATGGAGTTTAAAGAGACATATGAATGTTCGTCATGGTTCAACTCAATTTAAGTGTACTGATTGTGATTACGTAACAACGTGGAAACCATTTTTAAAGAGACATATAAATGTTCGTCATGATTCAAGTGAATTTAAATGTGATCGAAGTGATTACGTAACAACAAAGAAACTTAATTTAAAGTCACATATGAATGTTCACAGTTCAACGCAATTGAAATGTGCTAATTGTGATTATGTAACAAAATGGAAAAGATCTTTAAAGAAACATATGATTGTTCGTCACAGTTTTACGCAGCGCCGCCGTTAGGGTGGGTGTCACCCGCGGGAAAAACTATGGTGTAACCCCTATACTTTGATACATTGAACTGTATACTAACTGGAAAGGACGCAACGTTAAAACAGGTGAGGCATTTTTGTAGATATGCAACCCGCAACGTGGTAGTATTAACGTTCTTTGTTTGGCATACATTAAACCCGTTAAAGAATGTTTAAAAAGTAACGATATTTATTGTTATTAATAGAAAAATGAGACATTTGGAAATGATGTATTTTTTCTATTAGATAATATCAAGGAGTAAATGTAGGAATGTAGCAATGATTTAAAACCATTTGTAAAATTTTAAAGCATCTAAAAATACAGAAGTCTTGCCTAAGATAGCAAATCACATGTTAAATTGGCTATTTATGTATATTTCATTACTTAAGGTACCTATTTTATTTTTATATTTGTTATAAAATTAGTAGAATTACTTCATATTATTATAATAAAACTACCCCTGGAGTTCATAGTGTTAAAGTTAATATTAAGTTGCTTATTTAAATTCACATAGTGTAAAGTACTACCTAAATATTGACAATGACGATCCATGAATTTCTGCTGAAGCATTCTTACTACAATTTTCTTGATTAATTGCACTTTTGCACTTCATGCAAGTCTTCACTTGGGTAGTTACTCTCACATTCAGGAACTCCTGCATTTTTAAGAGGTACCTATTTGAGGTTTGCAATTTTTTGGTCTTCAGTTTCATTTTAAACACAATTACACAACATCTGATGTCTGTACCAAACCACTTTTGCTTGTAACTGTAACTTTTACTTAAATATTACTTTGTACAATATTTCCTACCTAGTCCCGGCTGTTATGTATCTCTGATTAATAACTCACAACGTGGTGTTATTCTTTATTACACACACAAAACAATAATGACAATAATCACTTGCCAAGTACAGAGCAAGAAGAACAAAACAAAACATAAATCATTCTTTGTACAAAAGCGTTCTCGAGTTCAAGGTAACTAAAGCTAGGTTTACAGGTTTACACATTATTATACAGGGTGTCTCACGGTCGATGGTACGTTAGACGTTTACGGAAAACGGCACATTGGATTATTCTGAAAATTTAGATACATCAGTAGTTGCTCCTGATCTAACGATCTAAAATATTTTCAGCGATGCAGTGTTGCCTCATACCAAAAAGTAGTATCAACTTTGATATTTCAAATGAGACACCCTGTGTATGTTAGCATTTTTCGATTCGTAATTACTTTTTGAGCCTTTTTGCCTAATAGGTTCCTATACCTATCTCCAACGGTTTTCGAGTTATTAATTATTTTCCCTATTTTTTATTCAAAACATAGCTCCAATGTAATCATTGTTACTTCGGTATTGGGATTCGTATAAACTTGAAATTTTGGTTATAGCATACCAAGGTCCTGCGTATTAGTTTGGTAAGGAGAAGTTTGTTCTGCATTATACAGGGTCGCTTCAAATTAATGGTTTTGCCGCTAGGTACAAAAATGGTGAAAAGTCAATTGTTTTAAATGGAACACCTTGTATATTATCCAACAACTTGAAAGTCAATAAAAAACCCTTTCAAATGATGTAGCATATTCCTATACCTAAATAGTAAGGTTCTGAAGATAAAATGAAGTTTCTATAAAAATTGGGATTTTTGCAGATTTATCGTAGATGCCAATGAAATGCCATTGTCAAAAATGGAAGGAAATCGCTATTCAAAGGAAACTATTTATTCGTCATGGACAATGTAATCAAATTATAACAAGAACATGCACAAGTTATTATTATTAATACACAAATTATTTATTAATTATCAAATTTGACAATGGCATTTCATTGGTATCTACGATAAATCTGGAAAAATCCCAATTTTTATAGAAACTTCATTTTATCTTCGGAACCTTACTATTTAGGTATAGGAATATGCTACATCATTTGAAAGGGTTTTTTATTGTCGTTCAAGTTATTGGATAATATACAGGGTGTTCCATTTAAAAAATTGACTTTTCACCATTTTTGTACCTAGCGGCAAAATCATTAATTTGAAGCGACCCTGTATAATGCAGAACAAACTTCTCCTTACCAAACTAATACGCAGGACCTTGGTATGCTATAACCAAAATTTCAAGTTTATACGAATCCCAATACCTAAATAACAATCATTACATTGGAGCTATGTTTTGAATAAAAAATAGGGAAAATAATTAATAACTCGAAAACCGTTGGAGATAGGTATAGGAACCTATTAGGCAAAAAGGCTCAAAAAGTAATTACGAATCGAAAAATGCTAACATATACAGGCTGTCTTATTTGAAATATCAAAGTTGATACTACTTTTTGGTATAAGCGGCAACACTGCATTGCTGAAAATATTTGAGATCGTTAGATCAGGAGCAACTACTGATGTATCCAAATTTTCAGAATAATCCAATGTGCCGTTTTCCGTAAACGTCTAACGTACCATCGACCGTGAGACACCCTGTATATATCCAATGAACTCTAAGAGTTCATTGTATATATCACAGCCAAATTTTACATGTATTGAAGGTTATAATTTTATATGTATATTCAAAGAGTATCTAAATAAGAGAAACAGTGGTATAGGATTTATGCGTATAGGCTATAAGAACTCGTCCACTAGGACTCCACGATCGGGCCCTCGCGTAGACGTAGCCAGAACTAGGCGTCCCTTTAAATGTACCTACTTTAAATATATTTTGTATAATTAAATTTTGATCTTAATCCTTTGCGCTGTCCTGTCGTTTGTCATTTTCCTTTTAAATGATTTGTTTTTTTGCTTATACAACCCTACTTATTTATAAAGTCAGGTAAATTCCTAAATGAATGATAAGGTTTACAATTATTTAACTACCTGTTTTAAAGTACCTACCCGGTAGTACTATTAAAAAGCTTTTTTTATAAGTACTTATTCTTGGTGGTTGTTATTTTTATTTTTAGTTTACATAATTATTTTAAACATTATGTTTAATTCGTGTGTGTATATCAATTGCGAGTTAAATCACCGAAATGCGAACGTAAGTTTTTTTCGATTCCCCACTGATAATGCACGTTGTGATAAGTGGTTACAGAATTGTGGTACTCCAAACTTGCAAACGTTTTTTTAAAAGCCGTCGGTCACTGTTGTTAGAGCCTAGTACCTAACAACATTGTTAAATTTTTTTAATGCGTATTTCAAAGGACATCAAACATCTTCAAATTTTATGTAAAACTATTGTAAATATTTCAGAACCCAATTGGTTGCAAGAAGTTAATGGTTCTGCAACTGCCACTGCCATAAATTGTTTTTAATTCGGCATTTAATGAAATGCAAACTATACAAAACTGAAACTTTTTTCACAAAATTTAAGAACATCAAAACCCGTAGAAACTTTAAAAAGCAAAAAATTAAATCACTTAAGAGGAGCGCGTAAAAAATTTTAAAAACGCATACAATTTTAAAACTATTATTTTGATATTGTTTTGTTTTAAATATTTCATTACAATATCCGAAATTCTAAACAAAGTACCTAAGTATCCAAAATAAATATCGGGTAGCAATAATAATGAAGGTTGCAGATTTTTGATTATTCTTTAGATTGAAGGACTATAATATGTATGAAAGGCACCTTTGTTATACTGTTCGCCTATAAAAGCGTTTTGATTCGATTTCTATCGATTAGAACTCGGAACATTTACTCGATCCGTTCAATTGTTTTTAGAAAATAATTATCATTTTATAGATAGATTTTTGTGTATAGGTTGTAAGCACCGATTCTACGTTGATCCTGTGGTAGCAGATAATCAGAGATCGTAGGTTTGAAATCTATATTTAGTTACCGGACCGTATGAGCTCCTCGTAGCTACGGTGCTTCTGAAAGTAGCGCCGTCAACCACTCAGATGTGTATACAGATAAATTATATTCACTTCGGAGCTATGGTAGCCCCGGCCGTGAATTGTTTGCAATCTAGGTACCTCGCAGTTGTTATCGGAGCTTCTAATGTAGCCCCGCCGACAAGTACGAAGTTTGAACAAGTTTGGCAACCGGTGAACTACTACGCTCGGTGCTTTGGGAGCCCCGTCTGTTCGTAGTTAACAGGTTACGGATATTTAAATATTATAATGATTCGGTTTTAAGTATTGTCTAGTATTGTCTCTGGTACGGTTACGGTTAGCAGGTAGGGAACGGAACTGGAACGGAACAGGACCTCAAGCTCAAGTTGTTCTTTTTGGTGTGGGTCTTTTGGTTTTATAGTTGTTTTGGAACGGTATTTTGGTGGGTATTTTGGTGGGAGGTAGCTGCGCACCTCGAATCCCCACTTACAGTGACTCTATTACAGTCACTGTATCCCCACTTGACCAGGTACCCTATCTATGGCCATATTTATTAGGCATTTTTGGGGCCTTACAGGCACCTACTTAAAAATCATAAATTGGTCTCTTACAAGGTACCTAATCAATGTAAGTAGGTACCTACTCTACGTAAAACTTCAGAAAGTTATGTGACAAAGATTCGGCAACATTGAGATATCTTTGATTTAAATTTCAAAACTTCCAGGTATAGTCTGTAAAATGAATGTTTGCGATTTTCGGCTTAGCGCTTTATTTGGCGTAAACATTCGTAGTTTGTATCTATTTCGTTCTAACACACAATATTTAGACAGACACTATACGTTTAAAACATCTGTATTTGTGTCAGGTGTGTGTTAGAAGGAGCACAAATCACTTATATAGTGGTTTGTGAGAAGGAGATAGTAATGTTAATTTTAGTCTGTTGTAATCCTTTGACAGTGGTATTCAAAAGTTATTTTCGCGTGTTTGTAACAACTACTGAAAATATGTTATATTCTTTCAATTTATATAAAGAAATTAAAACGTAATTGAAAATACAATAATATATTTTATTATTATATTAATTGAAGGTATTAACATATTTTCAGTATGTAGTTGTTACAAACACGCGAAAGTAAGTTTTGAATACCACTGCCAAAGGATTACAACAGACATTTTAGTCTTTAAAGAGACGCCTAAAATAAACATTACTATCTCCTTTTAACACACCTTACACAACACAAATACAGATGTTTTAAACGTATAGTGTCTGTCTTAGTTCACCACCCGTGGCGACAATAATGTAGCATTCCATTCTCTCTATTTCCAAATATTGTATGTTAGAACGAAATAGATACAAACTACGAATGTGTACGCCAAATAAAGCGCTAAGTCGAAAATCGCAATCATTCATTTTACAGACTATAGTTGTCTTTTTTTGTAAATAAACAGTTATCGCCTCAGGTACCTATGTGGCGTGGCGTACAAATAAACGTTGTAAATTTGATAATATTTTGTTAGGCAACACACCTTACTAAACAACAGTGTTTTTAATGGCGTTGTTTCTCTTATTTGATACTCTTTGGTATATTAAATTTATGAATGTAATTACAATAGTTGAGTCCGAATCCTTTGAGAAAGGTGAATTTTTAATCCCGTAGTTTTAGAGTTGTAACCTAAGAAAGTGAACATCATTTCTATTATTGATGCCATTTTTACACCAAAATGCAGGACAACAAATTAACATTATGATTTATATAATTTGAACACTTCACAATGTAAAATTATGAACTTGAACTGCTTAAAATCAAGATTTAAATAATTTAAATTGATTAATTCAATACAATTAAAAATAACCACATTTGACAACATGAGCGCAACAAGGTTAGAGATACTACCACCACAGTCCGTCCTTTTCTCGCGCCCTTACCTCAACCGTGTCTATACGTTTGAAAGCCTTGCGTCCGTTCCAGTTAGTAGTATACAGTTCAATGCTTGGATATAGAGAAATTTATAAATTGTAAAACTTAATGAAACATTTAATAAAACATTAAATAAAATAAAAACTGTTTTTGTATGTCTTTTGTTTATTTTTGTTAATATTCAATACTTACCTACAGTTTCTAGGAGAAATGTTATGAGCCAGTGATAATAGTCGGAAATAAAAAGTACAAGGGCTAATAAGTGATTAATTAAGTGTGAATTATTGAACTATATCGGTATTGTGAGCGAAAATCATAAATGAAGGTTTCAAGGAACATTAATAGTAAGTACGCTAAATAACACGTTTTAATAGTACGTTTAAAGCTGGCCACACTGCGATAGTGATAATAAATGATAAACAATTTAAAGGGAAATGACAAACAGCGATATTTGACTGTTCTAGTCCTTTTGGGGTTCCCTGTATAAATGTATACATATGATGGCTCTCATATTAACAAATGTTATTAATTATAAATATTAATTAATTATTAATACATAATTCTGCATCAAGTTTAACGTCTTTGTTGTGTACACCCAAAAACCTTCTAACATGTGCTTTACTCTGATGTCTCAATTTCTCATGCCAAGTCTGTAGACTATCCTTTTCTTTTATTGCTTGATATGCTTCAGCGCTCTGCTCAGGACTTACTACTCGCATGTCTAGGACATACAGTCCTTTGTTGGTCCTTTTTCGGATTAATTTTGCTTCATTATTTTTCAGCAATTTACAACCCATCTTGTTTGCCTTGAATTCAAAACCCCTTTGTAGAGTTTTTCCAATTGACAACAAATTTTGTCCTATTTCCGATACATACCAGACACTTTCGAGGTGATTCTGGTACCACTTTCCATTTACTTTCATTTCAACTAGAATTGTACCTTCACCTAGGGCTTCAATTGTTTTACCATTGCCAATTGTGACATTCTTGAGAGGTGTTAATGTACGATAACTCCAGAAATGGCTCCTGTGTTTGGTCATGTGAGCCGAAGCTCCTGTATCTGCCATCCAATCTTTTAGCTGCACTTCATCGTTGCACACACCTTTTTCTGATGTGTTACGCTTTTCAGTGTTTTCTGACCGTTTAGGGCAATTTCTCGCAAACTGTCCTATCTTCTTACATTTATAGCATTTCGGTCCAACAGGCTTCTTTTGTGTTTTAATTTTCGCAGCAAATGCTGATTCGTTCTGCTTTTCTGGTAGTCTCATTTCAATCAACCGGAGACGTTCCGTTAACATGTTAATTGAACGTTCTTGCAACGTAACTGACTCCCACACACTTTTAAATTCAAAATACTCTTGTGGGAGTGTCGACATTACTCGACTCATTAAAAGTAACTCGGGTAATTCTGTATTCACTAACCTTTGTAGTTCCTCATTTAATTCATGGAAGTTCTTTTGTAGATGTGCTATGTGAGTTGTAATATCCTCAGCTGGGTTCTTTTCACTGGTGAAAAACTTTTCTAAGAGCCTATCTAATCGCTGACTCGAGCTTTACTTGTACACTGATATTACTTTGTCCCATATTCATTTTGCCGAAGTGTATGTCGAAGTTAATTCTACCGTTCGCATCATTTGTATTACCAATCAAGATAAGTTGTGCAAGTGCATCATCCTTTTGAAAAGCTTTCAAAGACTTTTGGGCTGCTACATATTCTTGTTCGGATGCTTCTGGTCCTGGGTTTTGCGGTGGTATTTTTTTCCCGCTTGCAATATCTAAAACATCATGATGACATAATAATAGTTCTACTTGCTTACGCCCCACTTTCGACCAGTTTTCCGCGCCTTTTAATTTATCACCCTGTACTTTGAAATCCATTTTCACAATTGATTCCGTTACGACGCTTTTATCTCACGACCGTTTCCTACACTTCCGATATCTACTACAACGTACAACGCTCCTATCCACAAATGACTTTTTACTACCTGACTACCCAAATTCCAATTCACTATCTGTTGGTTTAATCCTCTGACCAATATTTATATTATTGGTCCGAGGTTTAATCGCACATGAACCGCGTTTCTGGGAGCATAACCTGTTGTAATAAACCTTTTTATAGTGAACTATTTTATTTAATGCAGTAACAATGTTATTAGTTAATGTTATAAGTCGAATATTAGACGTTAACACTGTTTATTATAGTTTCTATAGTAAACAAATAGTATATTATACACCAAGGTGGTGAAGACTGTTATTATTGACTGAGCACCAAGATTATTTCTTGTAAAAATCAAGTAGGTAGCACAGGAATGCAAATTCCCATTATTAACCTAGGTGAATAATATAATAGATTATTGACCACTAGGTAGAGAAATTAAACTTCTCAGTTGTCTAGGATACGCAATAATTGTCAACTTCACAGCTAGTAGTGCAAAAAACCATATTTACAAACTGCAACCAACAGAAAATGTGCAAAGTTTAATAGCTATTTATGATATGAGTGTTAAAAGTACTATTTTGTGAGTGGAGCAATTTCACTCACAAAATAAAAGTTACTTTTAACACAAATATTATACAAAGTTTTTTGTACAACTGTTCTATTTTGATAATAAAATAGAAAAATTAATACATATTTCCGTAAACTGTCATTTTGACGTCTCTTGTCAGCAGTGAACTCTCTTGTCAGTTAATTATTTCTTGACGTTTCAACAATTATTACCGCATTTTGAGGTTAAGTGGGCGTGTTATGTGACGCCGTATTACCTCAAGGTTTATTAAGTGAATAGGTTACCTCAATGAACAGATTTACTTCGATTGGTTGAGTAAGGCTACGTCATCGTCAGTATTTTTAGATACGCCTACCATTAAATTTGAATTAGAATATTCAAATTTTAATATATTTTATAAGTGTATGAATTAAGTTCTTGGTATTATGTACATTTTTTTTTGGAAGTAACTAATTGCTGTATTTTCGTTTCATATTTCTATACAAAAAAGTTCAAAAGTGTTACTTATTACAATAAATTATACCTACAAGTAGGTAGATATCTTTTTAAATTTTAAGATAATACGAATTCCGTTGTAAAGTGATGTGGACGGTATTTTATGCTTACTTATAAACAAAGCAAGTTATTACGTAAACTATTCTTATTTCGTGCCTATTTATTCTCTGTTGAACTCGTATTTCTCTATTTGTTAGTACAGTTTCGGTCGGCTTGCAATACTGCATAACAGGTATTTAGAAAAAGTTTTGTGGGATCAAATTGTAAGTAGCAAAGAAAACTTTCTTGTCATAGATATTTGTAGCAGTTTTTCTTTTAAATATTTCATTCGTAGGTTAGGTGTGTATTTATTTGTGTATATTCGTAGTTTTTTTTTTCTTTGAAAACGTAGTCCTTTATCGAGTCTTAGAACAATGTAAAAAAGGTGTAAATATGAGTGAACTATTTGAAAATACTAATGAAACGATGAAAAAGACGTATTAAAACAAAATACTGGACACGACACCTGACATCTCCTGCAAATAGCTACGTTCCTAGAGAATTTTAGAAATTTAGATCAGCCGGTTCGGTTTGTTTTGCCGCTTATAAAAAGAAATAGGTATAAGTATGTATGAGGAAATGTAATTTGAAAGAAAAAGAAAATTTTAGCGTTATTCAAGTACGTAATGTAATAGAAAATGAAAGAATTTTTATAACAGTTTATGTAGTTTTTGTTAAGAAACACAATAATATCACACTGCAAGTGTGCAACAGACAAATATATTACCTATGCAACAGACTGAGAGCGCGCTATAACGTGAAATGTCGCGCGACTGGCAGTGACGTTGCACCCTCCCTGCACGCTGCGAGCGATCACCTACAAGCTATGCGATTGAGGCAACCTATTCACTTAATAAACCTTGGTATTACCATAATAGAAGAGGGAGTATTACCTTAGTTACAAAGAAAATAAATATTGGTTACAGCTCTACTATTGGCTAGTGTTATAAATACTTTTAACATGTTAAAAGTATTTTTAACACGCTACTCTGTAAACGTCATCTTTTAACACTCTTGACAGCCGTTAAAAATGTCACTTTTAATGACAGTTGTACAAAAAAGAATTTCCATGCTCACAATGTAATTATATAACAAAGAGGAAACAGAATTTGAAGTAGGTATGTACCCAGGGCCGGATGCTCCGACGTTCAGATTTCGTCAGACCGTGCGCATGACGTCACCCGTAGAGTGAATTACATTTGCGACATGCTCATTTGATGTGTTTTTCGTCTGTACCGAGTTTATTTTTCGAGATACAAAAAATTTCATAAGAAGAAATATGCTCCTTATGGTGTCTTTTATATGTAAAAAATAATAGGGTAGCTCAATCTCTCTCAGTTAACCTGAAAAATACTTGTATAAAATATCATAATTACATCTGATGGTGTTTGCGCCGCGACGACACAAAAACGGTGCTAGATAGAGGAAAATTGCTTATGAACAAATTTGTAGAGCACAAAATTTACTAAAGAAAAGTCCGCGGTAGGGTGTCACGATCTTCGATAGTTTAATAGTTACAGGCGTCCAAAATGATGCAAACCTTATTCGCGCAACTGTCCACACCGCTTTTTCCCAAACTAATGGAGATAATTACACCCTCCCGCGGACTTTTTTTTAGTAAATTTTGTGCTCTACAAATTTGTTCATATGCAATTTTCCTCTATCTAGCGCCGTTTTTGTGTCGTCGCGGCGCAAACACCATCAGATGTAATTATGATACTTTATACAAGATTTTCGGGTTAACTCAGACAGATTGAGCTACTGGGATTGAGATAATTACACCCTCCCGCGGACTGTTTTGTAGTAAATTTTGTGCATTACAAAATTGATTCATTTCATTTTTTCTGTGTCTAAAATATATAATGGTTTTCGCAGCGTTCGAGGAGAAAGCGTTAGGAGATCTGGGTGATTTCATTGATGGATTCAAGACAATTTCGCACTTAACTCCTTGTGGTAATTTACATTAAAAAAAATGGTTACCTGTTGATCTGCACAAACATGAACATCATAACACAAGGTGGAAAAATGTACCGTTTATTTATTTATTGGACATAACTTAAATCGAGGCGTGGTTTAAAAACGTGAAATAAAAAAGGTAACGTAGGGCACCAATAAAAAAAGGTAAAGTAGGAAACCAATAAAAAAAATATGATAAAATTAAGATAAAATTCATTTTGTGTCTTTTATATCTTAAAAATAATAGGGTAGCTCAATCTCTCTGAGTTAACCCGAAAAATACTTGTACCTATAAAGTATCATAATTACATCTGATGGTGTTTGCGCCGCGACGACACCTAAACGGCGCTAGATACAGGAAAATTGCATATGAACAAATTTGTAGAGCACAAAATTTACTAAAAAAAAGTTCGCGGGAGGGTGTAATTATCTCCATTAGTTTGGGAAAAAGCGGTGTGGACAGTTGCGCGAATAACGTTTGCATCGTTTTGGACACCTGTAACTCTTTAACTATCGAAGATCGTGACACCCTACCGCGGACTTTTCTTTAGTAAATTTTGTGCTCTACAAATTTGTTCATATGCAATTTTCCTCTATCTAGCACCGTTTTTGTGTCGTCGCGGCGCAAACACCATCAGATGTAATTATGCTACTTAATACAAGTATTTTTCAGGTTAACTGAGAGAGATTGAGTTACCCTATTATTTTTAACATATAAAAGACATCATAAGGAGCATATTTGATCTTATGAAATTTTTTGTATCTCGAAAAATAAACTCGGTACAGACGAAAAACACATCAAATGAGTATTCCTCAAATGTAATTCACTCTACAAGTGACGTGACTAGTCATATTTGCGGACCGCCCACCATGCGCAACATCCTATCTTTAGTATTTATATCGTGGTATGTACCATATACAACGTGTCCAAGATGAGGATGAACAGCATGGGGATCTTGAAAACGGTAAGAGATACGAAGGCGGTTAAATTAGAGAAAAGTTGTATAATTTAGGGCATGTTCACATGTAGTTTGCAAAAGTTCATTATTGTTTATCGTTTCCGAGATTTAAAACAAAATGCGATTTTTGGGTTTTTCTTTTTTCGTAATTCCTACCTTTATTTTAAAAGATTTTTAAAAACCAACGATACTTCTTCATTGTCACTTTTTGAATTCTATTAGATGGCGTTGTCAAATTTTTTATTCGACGTTTCGTCTCCGAGGAACCATCATCAACTTTATTTTTTTATATCGCCGCAACCAACAAAACACCCTGTATTCGATAGTATTTTTTATTACGAATTTAACGATGTATTACACATTATGGTTTTGAAGCAAATTTTTTTTAAGAAATATTCGGATTAATTTTAGTATTTGATAAAAATTTTTTATGTACAAATTTAACAACTCCAATCTTTTAAACCTATTTAATTAAAGTTAAATATTACAATAACTGTTCAAATAGGTTGTCGTTATTTTCTGGACACAGGTTTACTGTGTTTATTGAAATTTTTCTTAAAAATAAGCTTCAAAATCGTAATGTGCAATACATCGTTAAATTCGTAATAAAAAATACTATCGAATACAGGGTGTCCATTGAAACTATACAGTTCAATGTGTTTATCACGGTACAACTCAATTTAAATGTATAGTTCATTTGTTGGTTTAACATCCCGATGACGTCATGTATGCATTAAATCACGACCGTTATAGGGTTTGGTGAGTTATGCTAGCTCAGTTGGTGATAGTCAAGCTGCATTTATAGTGTCGGTATCGGTAAGCAATAAGAAATAAGCGGTAAGGAAATGAACTTATGGATAACCTGTATATCATTTATAGTCGAAATAAGAAATAAGCAGTAAGAAATAAGGAATTGGTTCAAATTTATTTCTTACCGTTACCGTTACCGAATCGGGAACATTCTTATACAGTTGTGAGCTTACGAGCTAAGAAAAGACAGATGACATCAATATAAATCAGGTGTTAAGGAAATGTTTGAGTGAAATATATCTCTTATTCAAGAATCGATGGGAAAATATTATGTCAAGTTGATTTTAATTTTACAATCGTACATTAGGTAACCTAAGAATCGTACCATAAACACAGTAATAATTTAAATTAAACCCGCAATGCGCATGCCTACTCTGTTACCGTTAAAGAACTAGGTATAAATGCGTTTTTATTTCTTACTGCTTATTTCTTATTTCTTATTGCTTACCGATACCGACACTATAAATCCAGCTTTAAAGCTGTAATGTACCCCCCTAGCCCTCTCTAACTAACTTACATTTACGAAGAAGCTAACTTCACCCACTTACGTTAATAAACTCAAAAGGAGCGGGAATGGCTAAACATGGCCGACAAAATTTAAACTTTCCCTCTAAAACAAACCAACCCCAAAATGACAGAAGCTCGTGATCGTCTGGCAGGCCCTCTATCGTATAATAGGTTCGAATATACTGGTCGTGAACTATGCTCGGGAAGGAGAAACAAAACCAACATTAACTGTATCAAAATCATTCATTTATTGACAGTTACTCGACGATTCGGAGGAGAAAAAGTGCGAACACTAAAAAACTCCTCCTTTGACATAATTACATACATGACATCAATCAAATACAAAATTATAGCAGCAAGACTGTTAAATAATATCAAGACAAAACATTTACAATTTCATTGTTGATACTCTTCGATCAGATTTAAATACTTTATGCAGCAGTTGTAAATAGTACAATAAATAATCAAATTAAACAAATCAAATCCAATCAAATTAACATTGCATATTAAAATAAAAGGGTCCAGAGTTTAAAAAGATAGACATGTACACAAGTTACAAAAAGGGTTCAACTTCAGGTAAAAATACACAAAGGACAGTTAGGTCCGGTTTCGAGTACAATAGAGCCACCTTTTCTGTTTATCCACAAATATTTAATACATTATGTTCAATTTGAACTCATTTGTAATTTCCCTCAATCAATCATAAAACACATAAATAAATAGGAGAAATCATAATACAATTTGCTAACTACACACATAATCATAATAATATCGAAGTCAGAATCAGCCGTGGGTGTTCCCCAATTGCGACTGTCTGTTTTTAAGGTATTCATATTTTTTTGTCATTTGTTTGTTTTGTTTTCATATTTTTGTTTCTAACTACACACATATATGATTAAATGTCGGAAATGCCATAAGTTCAAACACATATTTATATATGAAAAAGCAAATGGAATACATAGAGGGCTCTACTACACACACGCGATAATGATAATACATATATAAACGAACGCTTCCAATGTGGTATTCAAATTAATTGAATACTACCATTGAAAAGCGAGGTAGCAAAAATCAGGGTAAGACCAGTTTATAATAACACACAATGCAATTCAATTAGACAGATATAAATGTATTAATCAAAAACGTTTCACCTGCAGAAAGCACTAAAATGGAGTCACAAAATTAAAACAAGTGAAAACGATCTTTACTACTTGGCGGTTTCAAATCAGATCATCTTGAAAGTTCAGGTTCAGCCGCCTTACACCAAAAAATCCCCCGCCAGAGGGACCTACAGTAAAACAAAAATATCGACGTTGCCACTACTTTTCAGCTTTGTACATGTTGTCGGATCTCTAAAATATAGGTAACCCAACTGTGGATACTACAAAGCGTTGAAAGCAATGCATCTTTGAATATGATCACAGACAACTAACCAGACCATTGAATAAAGAATAGAGAGGAAGGAGAGTATCGTATCATTGCTGCATAAAAATTGGCGACGGAAGTTCAGCCTTTTGTAAACCACTGTTGAGTCATCTTTGTTTACATTTTGGTCGTGTTGACAGTTAATCATAAGCGGCAAAATTTCAAATATTTTATTGTTGCAGTCACTGAACTCCAATTAGTTATAAATTATAAATATGGTCAGTTGTTTCGCTTGTGGAAGTTCAGCAACTAAAAAAAACAAAGCGTCAGGAATGACTTTCCATAGGTAAATTACAAATGAGGGTACTTAAACACGTAGCGTAACTTAGTAAACGAATTTTATTGTAAGGCGCACAATCTCTCCATCTTCCTAATAACTGTATTTGGCTGATAAATATAATTTTATTTCATACTGACTAGTAATCTGTATTTTACCAGACTCATACGAGTCTGGTAAATCGTATTTACCGTACTATAAATTGTATTTACCGGACTAGAAATTTTGTATCCGAATACAAAGGTCCCATAGCAACATAAAGTGACATAACTTTGGAAACGTCAAATTTTATGTAAAGTTAATAGAAAAACTCTTAAGAAATGAATCTACGGCCAGTATGAAATAAAATGTTTTTCTCACTACCACCTTGGTAAATCAACGTTACTTTGATAAAAACACGACAGAAATGGAAAGTAAAACCGTTACTTAGATACATAAACATATGGTATCTAAGGAGTGAAAAAACGATTTACCGCCTATGTACCACTTTCCGCCTATGTACACTTGTCATGTATACCTAAATAGAGGACTCATTTATTTATTAATATTAATATTAAAAGTACAATTTGAACATTCTTGAATGTTAATTCCGGGTATCTTTACAAATTGTTTAACATCATTTTCTTCCTTGTTCGTAACAGAAATAACGTTATTAACTATATCAATTGCATTACTAGAATTTTCAACGGTTCCTCCGTAGGAAATGCTGTTAGCCGCATGGACTTTATGGATTAAAGAATCTCCAACGTACCCCTCTGCAACGGTGTTGGATTTCCACCCTCCATGTCTTTTCAAAGATAGGACGTCCGACCCGCTGTTAGCCAAAAGAGTAGCGGAGGTTCTCCTAAAGCTGTGGCCCGTGTAGTCTTTGCAGTGGTTCAGATTTAAAAATTTTGCTATTTTCATTGGTATCGCGGATAAAGTATGCTTGCCTACTACTTGCCGTACACATTTACCATTACCATAACGTAAAAAGAATTTACTTTCTTTGGTATTAGAGGGACGCAACTTCATATATTTTTCAAGAATCTTGAGCCAATTAACCGTTTCACTGCAACCAGTTACCACTGTTTGGTATAATGTTGGTATATACCAGACCAGAGAGTAATGGCCTGATGCCATTAACAAGAAGTTAGTTTTTAAGTGTCAAGTATAAGACAAACATTGTAAAAGCTCATTGTATTTCTTAAATATAAAATAAAAGTATAAATCTCACCAAACATGGCGCAGTCTTACACCCACGGACCGGTAAAGCTACCCCCGGATTTTGATTTACAGGGGCAGAGTGCCGCCACAGAATGGAAGTTTTGGAGGATTGCCTTCGAAGATTACTTGGTTGCTACAGGGCAACAGGAGTCCACTGACAATGTAAAATTGGCCATTCTGAGAAATATTATTGGGAGTGAATCCGCTCGAATTATGTGCACCATTGTAATACCTAACGAAACAGCTGATCCTTATAAATATATGATGGGACAGTTAGAGGCTTATGTAAACCCACGCGTTAATGAAGTATTTGAAAGGCACAAATTTTTAAGTAGAAACCAAAAGGAGGGTGAGTCATTTGAACATTTTCTAACTGACATAAAGCACCTCGTAAAGTCTTGCAACTATGACATAGCAGATCCAGATGAATCCGTTGAAGAAAAAGCTTTGAGGGACAAAATTGTTATGGGTATTCGTGACACGGTCACAAGAGAAGCATTACTAAGGGTTGATAAACTAAAGTTAAACAAGGCTATAGAAATATGTCGCACTGGCGAGATGAGCAGAAACCAGAATAGGATGTTTACAGAAGAAAGCGCAGAAATAAATATGGCTACAAAAAAGCATGCAAGGAGAAAGGGCCACAGTCAAAAAGAACAAGGGAAATTTAAGTGTAGACGTTGTCAAAGTATGCATGGTGCTCGTGAGTGTCCTGCGTTCGGGAAACCGTGTTCAAAGTGCGGAATTTTAAACCACTTTGCGGTCGCTTGCCGAGTGAAGAACATTAAAAACGTGCACCAAGATGACAATAGTGATAGTGACAGTAGTTCTAACTTAGTAATTAATAATGTTAATTTTTTAGATAATACTAAGGAGTTGTGGGACGAGATTGTCAGGATTGAAAACACAAAATTTAAAGTAAAGCTGGACACAGGAGCTGACATCTCCGTGATCCCCAGCAAAATTTTTAAGAAAATAAACAAACAATTTAAGGTACGTAAAAGTAATTATATTATAAAAGGGTTTGAAGGCACTCAGGCTAAGAGTATTGGTACTGTAAACCTACTTTGTAAGCACAAAAGCAAAATTGTTTACGAAAATTTTGTAATAGTAGAAGGGGTTAACAAAATTTTATTAAGTGGCCAAGCCTGTGTTGACCTTGGTCTTTTGAAAAGAATCAACAAAGTAAATCTTCATGAATATAATAAAAATGTAGGTAAAGATAAGTTCATATCTGACAATTCAAAGGTTTTTTCTGGCTGTGGGAGGTTTAATGGGAAATATAAAATTGTAACAATCGAGAAGTTTAAACCAGTTAGCTACCCCCCGACAAGAGTTCCATTTGCGATAAAGACAGCTCTGAGAGGTGAGCTCAATCGACTGGTGCAAAGAAAAGCTATTGTGAAGGTTGAAGAGATGGACCCACGAGCAAGTATAAATCGTATGGTCATCGTAGAAAAAAACAATGGCAAATTAAGAATATGCTTAGATCCCCAGGACCTCAATGACCAAATCATAAGGAAACCACAACCGGTAAAGAAAGTTGAAGAAATTTGCGCGAAAATAATAGGGAAAAAAATATTCTCTGTTTTCGATCTGGCCGAGGGATACCACCATCTAGAATTGGAGGACAGTTCGTCGTGGAAGTGCTGTTTTGCTACACCCTTTGGCATCTACAGGTACACCGTTTTACCATATGGCCTCTCCAATTCCCAAGATGTGTTCCAGGAACAGGTAGAGAATAGATTTGGAGACTTAGAAAATGTACAAATCCTACACGACGACATGATAGTGATGGGAGCAAACAAAGAGGAACATGATAGAGCAGTTCAACATGTAATAAAAAGAGCAGAGGAAGTAGGCGCTAAATTTAATAAAGAGAAGTTCCAGTACTGCCAAAGACAAGTGAAGTTTATGGGACAAGTTTTCTCAGAGAGGGGGATGGAGATAGATCCAGAGAGGGTTGAGTCTCTTCTCAAACTACCAAGCCCAAAGGACAAAACCGAACTGCAGAGAATTATTGGGAGTTTCAACTACGTTAGAAAGTACATCCCAAACATGGCTGATCATATTAAACCTCTTTGCGAATTGTTAAAATCTAATGTTGAATTTAAATGGCTTACTTTACAACAGAAATGCTTCGAGAAATTAAAAGAGATCATTACTAAATCTCCAGCATTACTTCCATTTGAACCTCGAAGGAAAACAATCTTACAATGTGATGCTTCGAAAAATGGAATAGGGTGCTGCATGTTCCAGGAGTATGACAATAGAATGTTAAAATTAGTGGCTTGTGCTTCTCGGACCATGAATGATCACGAAGTAAATTACAGCCAGACCGAAAAAGAACTATTATCGATACAGTATGGTACGCAAAAATTTCATGACTTTATATATGGCTCTGTTGTAGACGTCCAGAGTGACCATAAACCGATTATCTCGATCATGAGGAAACCTATCTGCAAAATAGGTTCTGTAAGATTACAGCGTTTGAGGCTTAAACTCTTGAAATACACATTAAATGTCTATTATGTGCCCGGAAAGGACATCCATTTTGCGGACATGCTATCTCGAGCAAGTTTGAAAGCACAGGTGCATGATCCTGAAATGATGGAAATGGTACATTCCGTAAGTAAGCACATGCCTATGAGCATCGAAAAACAATCGGAGTTAAGATCCTTGACTAGCAAGGATGAAACACTGTCCAAAATTATTGACTATTACTTTTATGGATGGGGAAAAGAAAATTCGCTGACAAAGGATTGCAAACCGTACTACAATCTCAGAGACTCCATCTGCGTAGAAGCTGGAATGGTTTTTATGGAAGACAAGATTGTCATTCCTAAGGCTATGAGGAACGGTCTTATGGGAATGATGCACAAGGGGCACCTTGGCATAGGCAAAACCATAAACAAAGCAAGGAAAATGTTCTATTGGCCAAATTTGAACAATGACATCACAACTTTCATAAAGCAATGCCGAACTTGCGAAAAATACTTACCCAGGAACAGCAAAGAACAAATGCTACCACATTCCATTCCTAAATTAAGGTACAATAAGGTTGCCTCCGATATATTGGAATTTGCAGCCAAACCGTATTTGTTGGTGGTCGACTATTTTTCTCACTGGATAGACCTCATTCCTCTTGAGGACAAGACATCAAAATCTGTCATAGATGCTTTCCAAAGTGCATTCACAAAGTTCGGATACCCGCAGTTTCTGATAACCGATAACCTACCTTTTATATCCCAAAAATGTCTTAATTACTATCGCGAGAAAGACATCACCGTTGCCACATGCACACCTGAATGGCACCAAAGTAACGGGCTCGCCGAAAAAGCAGTCAGCATAGCGAAGCAGATCCTGAGGAAGAGCTTAGAAACGAACATTGATTTTCGAGAGTGCCTAATGGAGTACAACAACACAGAGATAACCTCTCTCCAGGCCTCTCCAGCTCAAATCCTACAGAGCAGATCACTTAGAACCCAGCTACCAACAATCAGTAAAGAGTTGGAACCGCAAATAAAAACTGGAGTGTACAACATCTTACACAAACGACAAGAACACGTCAAACTGCACTATAATAAAACAGCACGAAGGAACACAATCGAATTTAAGAAAGGGGATAAGGTAGTGGTCAAGAGTACTAGGGAAGAAATTTGGCATAAAGCGGTAGTTATTGAGAAGGCCAAAGAACCCAGGTCATATTGGGTCAAAAAGGAACACAATAACAGGATAGTGAGACGGAACTCAAACCAAATGAAACCGTCTATCACAAAGGCTGGTATAGACGACCACATTTTAGACCCTCAATTTTACCCTGATTTGGCTCAAAACAAAAATGTAACTGTCCATGAACACAAAGTTAGTAAACCCAATAATGTGCAAATTGACAGTCAAAAGCCTATGAGTGTAACCCAAATAAAGAAAACAGGCAATCTCGCACCCCAACAACCCCACACCTCAAAATCAGGTCGTGTAATAAAAAACCCTGTTAAATTGAATCTTTGAGGGGGAGGTGTTTGGTATAATGTTGGTATATACCAGACCAGAGAGTAATGGCCTGATGCCATTAACAAGAAGTTAGTTTTTAAGTGTCAAGTATAAGACAAACATTGTAAAAGCTCATTGTATTTCTTAAATATAAAATAAAAGTATAAATCTCACCAAACAACCACAAATGATCGTGGGATTTTGTTCTTGGATTGCAGAATCTTAACAATCCCTACGTCAGGTTTAATTTCAACGTCCTCGTAATTCAAATGATAAAGTTCATCGGTCCGGCAAGCACCGGCAACTCCCAAAACCATCGCAACTTTCATCAATAGAAATGCGTGGTCCGGAGCATCACACAGAAACCTCGTTATCTCTTCCTTGGTAAAAATGTTAGCCTTCTTAGGAATATACCCATCATTTTTTCTCTTGAGAAATGAGATCACCTATAAAATGGTAGGATACATTTAGCAAAATTAAAATCTGATATACTTAGATACGTACCTGCTTGAATTTTGAAATGTCAAGATTTTCATTAGCACAAAGCGTTAATTTCAACATAGAATATTCACTCCATAAGCTGGTTGGAGACGTTAGATTCGATGCCCTGTCGTTAAAATATGCCAAAAGCACAGTTTCATTAATTGTCTTAACATTCTTTGAATTACACCATTCATTCCTTAAAATATGTATATGTTCGCTCATATCGAGCCTTTGACTTTTCAGGCAGTAACGACGCTCGAGCTGCATTAGCACTACTTTCAATTTCAAAAAAATCTACAACCTCGTTCGAATCACTCATTATATTGATCACAAATATTTGTTTATGGTATCGATTAGAAAACGGATTTCTGATCAAAATTTTTCTACTGAATTTGTTTGTTTGTCGTAACTACAGCAACTAATCAATCAGCATACTCGATTATGCCAGTAAATTTTTAATTATACGTAATTACTATTATATACCCAAATATTTTGTACACATTATTAGAGTTAATCCCTGTGGTAGTGAGAAAAACGTAATGCACAACGCGTAGGTAAGTTTCTTTTTTATTCTCGGTGGGTTTATGCACCTCAGCTCCGCTTCGGTGCACAAACTCCCACCTCGAATAAAAAAAATCACTTACCGCCACTTGTAGTGCAAATAACTATTACATTATTTGTACGTTAAATCAGATTACGTTACTCGTTTCGAAATTCCTGTCTCAGCTACGCTTCGGCAGTAAACATCTCACTCGTTATTTACCATACTCATATGTAAATAACTATTACCAATGAAAGTAAGGGGAATGTAGTTTGTAGGGTAGTTATTCATCGGCTAAAGTTATTAGGCGATAGAAAGACCGGACCTAAATATAAATTAAAACATATTCGATGTTAGCACTGGTGTCGCACAAGATATATATTTATGTATACACGTAACATTCTTTTATTTATGTATATTTGCCTTTTTTTCAATCACTTGTATAGTTATGGTTGACTAATAATACCTATAGGTACCTATGTGAAAAATGAAGTTTTTGAACAAATAAATAAATAAATAAATTTTTGTATAGATTTCCGAGTAACCCTATTAGAAGACTTAGATGGATTAAACAATTAAACGTTAATAGAGTTCCGTCAGAAAACAGTGTGTTGTGCTCACTACATTTCACTAAAGAGTGCTTTAAGATCAGAACAGACAAAGTCCATTTGAAAGAAAGTGCTGTGCCTAGTATACAAGTTAATCGTCTTAAACATGTAAGTATTAAGTTCGCTTTATTATGTTGTTACACGACAATCACCAATCGGAACATAAACGTAAGTTTGATAATGTAAATATGCATTTTTTTAATCAGAAATTGGTAATTTAGCTCAATAAGGGCGCCAAGTAATTTGTTTCAGTCACTTCCACCAAATATGGGGCACATAAACTACTAAAGAAACTTGTCATCTTACCTTCACACAGCCAACTTGCAGGTGGTCAACTTAATAAGTTTCTCACAAGATATCTGAAACAACAATATCTTTCCCACAGTAAAAAGCTGACAAAAGAAAATACAACAGTCGTTAATTCAACAACTAGAGTATATTAACAAATTGCTTGGTCTCTCCGTTAACCGTTCTCTTTGCTTGAATAACTTTAGGTCACGCGCCTTGCTATTTTGGCTGTATTGTACATTTGTAAGTGCACTAATAGCGAAATGTATGAATTACAGGTGAAAACTCAATATACAAACATAGAATTAGTGCCAACACCAATAAATATTATGGTACATCAGCCATCTACATCTTTAGTGAGTGACCAAAATTATGCTACAAATACTTCTGAAGTTATAGTTGACGCGACATTGGTTAAATCATCAACTCCTGGCACCAGCAGTTCATCACAATCATATCCTGTGCAAAGTGATGATTCTCCAAGAAAAGTTGCATTAAAACGGACAATAATGGATTTAGTCAGCTCACATACTATGAAATCGAAGAAAATAAGACTTCTACAACAAGCTAATTGGCGCCAAAGAAAAAAAATTACATCTCTTAAATCTATAATTTTGGAATTAAGAAGTAAAAATTTAATTCTCGAAGAACAAGGTGCTACGCTAATCAATTCATTTGGGGAAAATAAGGATTTTATTCATCGTTTATTTAAGAAGAATTGTGGTAAGACTGTAAGTAAAAAATACAGTGAAGATTTAAGAAAGTTTTCCATAACTTTACATTTCTTTTCCCCCAAAGCATACACATATGTGAGGAATAGATTTTCAAACTGTTTACCACATCCCAAAACATTAGGGAAATGGTATTCAAGCATTAATAGTGGAGCGAAATTCGACCAAAAATGTGTCATTTTTTTTTCTGAGCGTACAACTAAATGAGACCCCCTAGATATTGTAAAGGAAACAATTTCACACATGAAATGGCATATTACGACATTTTTCTGTGGTCGAGGACCTTTTTATTACAAAAAAACATCAAAAATTTGGAATTTCTAAATTCCATGAATCTTTAACTATACACTTTCATATCTCGAAATCCACTCGACCGATTTCCATCATTTTTTTTTGTAATTATTCTACAAAAATGAGCGCCCGCATCAGTGTAAAAATTGTTTACAAAAAGTTTCCCTTAATTTGTTTAAATAAACGCTAAACCTTGAACTGACCATTTTATGTATGCAAATTTTCAGCATGCGGAAAACTTTTTTATTATTAAAAATTTTGGTATACATGCAGCGAGACACATGAAGCCAAAACATCAGAAAAGTTTTTAGAAAAAAAATTTCGTTAATCCGAGCGTTAGTTTTCGAAATACGAATTTTTTATTGTGCTGAGCCGTTTGAACTCGTGCAATCATGTGAACAAGACGGGACGATAATTTAATTCTTACTATACGTGAAGGCGTGTTGTTGATTGCTACTTACTTGACGGATTGTCATAATTTTTTTTTTAAATTATTGTACAGAGATGAGCGCCCGCATCAGTGTGAAAATTGTTTACAAAAAGTTTTGCTTAATTTGTTTAAATAAACGCTAAACCTGGAACTTACCATTTATGTATGCAAATTTCCAGCATGCGGCAACCTTTTTTACTGGTAAAAATTTGTTTATACATGCAGCGGGGCACATGAAACCAAAACATCAAAAAAAAATTGTTTGAAAGGAGTTTTCGTTTCGGAGTTATAAATATAATTTCGCCCTACAAATAAACAAATCTACATTAACACAGGTCATAAGTTTCTTACATTTAGCAAATATTTACAACCAGATAGGTATAAGACGGAAATGAGACAGTGAGCAATAAGAAAAAAAACGGCAAATAACCAAAAAGGTTCACAAATTACCAAAAAAAATAGCGTCTATTGCCCAATAGATTTATACCAATTATATTTTTTAAACAGGGATATACAGTCGGTACACTTAAAAAATAGTTTCGTTGTCGTCGTCACATTCATCAAGTTGTTGATTTTCACAATATCGACATTTACACTGTTCCCAACATTTTAAGCCTTCTTTTACGCAAGAACATTTTCTGCTGTTACAGTTTCCACTTAAAATACCGTCTTTTTGCTGTAAAATTCGTTTTCCAGCTTTGTCTTGTCTTTTTTCAGCATATGATAATAACGAAATTAAACCTTGGGGTCTAGGTTTATGCACGACAGATTTATCCGCATTGTTTACTTGTTTTTCGCATATAATACACTCCATTGTACTGAGAAGTAATAACAACAACAAACAGCAATCAACAACACGCCTTCACGTAAGAATTAAATAAAGCCGTCCCTTCTTGTTAACATGATTGCACGAGTTCAACCGGCTCAGCACAATTTCGATAACGGCGAAGTGTAATTGCGCAAGATAATAAATTCGTATTTCGAAAACTAACGCTCGGATTAACGAAATTTTTTTTCTAAAAACTTTTCTGATGTTTTGGCTTCATGTGTCTCGCTGCATGTATACCAAAATTTTTAATAATAAAAAAGTTTTCCGCATGCTGAAAATTTGCATACATAAAATGGTCAGTTCAAGGTTTAGCGTTTATTTAAACAAATTAAGGGAAACTTTTTGTAAACAATTTTTACACTGATGCGGGCGCTCATTTTTGTAGAATAATTACAAAAAAAAATGATGGAAATCGGTCGAGTGGATTTCGAGATATGAAAGTGTATAGTTAAAGATTCATGGAATTTAGAAATTCCAAATTTTTGATGTTTTTTTGTAATAAAAAGGTCCTCGACCACAGAAAAATGTCGTAATTTGCCATTTCATGTGTGAAATTGTTTCCTTTAGGGGGTCTCTTTTAGTTGTACGCCGATTTTTTTTTCTCGAGAACGGAACGACTTTTTGCTCGAATTTCGCTCCACTATAATGCTGAACCTGGATTTTCAACAGAAGCTCTAAAAATGTTATCTTTGAAAACAGAACATTCTCCTAGGCCTATATTGTGTTCCTTGGTATTTGACGAAATGTCAATTCGACATTTTGTGGAGTTTGACGGTAAAAGATATCATGGCTATGTAAATTTTGGGAATACATTAGAAGATGAAAGTATGGATATAGCAAAACAAGTCCTAGTGTTTATGGTGGTAGCGATTAATGAAACTTAATTGGAAAGTCCCCATCGGTTATTTTTTTATTAATGGAATTACTGCCGAACAGAAAACAAGCTTGGTGAAACAATGTTTGATGCTATTGAAAAATTGTGGTGTTATTATTACAAATATAACTTTTGATGGCTGTATTACTAATATAAGCATGTGCAAGTTGCTTGGCTGCAGTTTCGATATTGCACATTTCAAAACCAATTTTGAATATGAAGGTTTGTCTGTATGTGCTTTTCCAGATCCCTCACACATGTTCAAATTGGTCCGAAATACCTTTGCCGAAAAAAAGCAGTTGATAGATCTGGACGGAGGAGCAATAGATTTTGAATATTTAGAGAAATTGAATAAGTTGCAAGAGAATGAGGGACTACATCTAGGAAATAAATTAAGGAGGCAACATATTAATTTCTTTAAACAAAAAATGAAGGTTAAACTAGCTACCCAACTGCTTAGCAGATCAGTTGCTGAATCTTTATTATTTTGTAGGAACATTTTAAAATTGAAAGAATTTACTAATTGCGAGGCCACAGCAAATTTTATATTATTATTCAATGATGGCTTTGACATTTTAAATTCTAAAAACCTATATAGTTTTGGTTATAAAAAAGCAATTGGTACTCATAATTTTGATAAAATTAAAACATTTTCGTTGTATTTCCACACGTATATTACAAATTTAAAACTTCAAAACCATTCATATGTTTTATCATCAAATCGAAAAATGGGATTTTTGGGAATCTTAATTTGTTTACAAAGTATTTCTAACATTTTTCTTAATTATGTTAATGGTAATGGTTTATTAAAATATATACCAGTTTACAAATTAAGTCAAGATCATCTTGAATTATTTTTTGGAACTGTACGAAGTCATGGTGGTTATAATAATAACCCTACATGCCGACAATTTCAGTCAGCCTACAAAAAAATACTTATTCACTCAGAAATTCGTGAAGGTGGTGTAGGTAATTGTATACCATTAGAACAAATTGATATTTTAAATGTGCCTTGCTCTGAGAAATCAGTAAATATAATTAATAATGATAACATTATATATTACGATGTAACTCCTCCAATTGACAATGTTGACCACGATTATGACTTGTTCCAAGGGGTAATATCTAAATATACCAGAGAAGTTGTGATTTATATATGTGGATTTATGTGCGTTAAATTATCAAAAATATTAAAATGTGATGTTTGCGTAGGAAATTTAATTGGTACACGAAGAAATCTTGATTGTAGATTTATCTCTTTTAAAGACAAAGGTGGTCTTACATACCCAAGTGAAGATACAGTAAAATTATGTATGTACGTTGAAAAAATAATTAGAATGCATGATTGTGTAAAATTAAACAAATTATTAATTTTAAATACGGTAATGGGTCATTTCATTGAAAATCCATTGTTTAATTCAGAGTTGTGTCAATATAATCATGTGTACCAATTAGCAAAGGCAGTTGTCGATGCGTATTTAAATATTCGCATAAGATATATGTGTAAAGTATTCACGAATACTTTACATAACGATAACGTAAGAATGCAATATAACAAATTAGTTTTATTTAAGGGCCAATAAACATGTTATAAATACACAGTATCAGAGTTGGGCAAAACTTTGATTTTTATTAAAAATATCAAAAATCATTGATTTTTTTAAAAAAATCGCGATCTTTTTGATTTCAACTAATTAATTTGTTTTTAACTAATATTAATAATTGTTTAATGAAATCACCTCATCTACCTATATGATTTTTATCGTCAACTATCCGTACTTCAATTTATTACACTCTAAATATTTGCAAAAACTTCTTGCTAGAAAGTTCTTGTTGCAATTTGACAAAGTGGGAAACTAGTATTTTTGTTTAAATTTTACAATGAAAATGCAGAAACCTGAAGTTTATGTCTTATGTGCACCTACTTAAGTTTTTATTTCATAGGTGTTGTATTAATGTATTATACCTACTGTTATTTTTTTAAGAATATTTTTAATGTTTTGTATTAAAGAATAAAAAGTTAGTTTGATTTAAATCATGATTTTAATTTAAAAATAAATCGTGATTTAAATCATTTGATATAAATCAACCCAACCCTGCACAGTATGCTTTACAGAGTTCCGTTGCTTTCTACATCCTGTTCACTGTTGAAACTTCCCATTTCCTATTAGCAAATATAAGAGTGTAATATATCCTTACTCTAAGAAATAAACCAACTAAATAATGTACAGAAAAATCTACAAAGGGATGAACATGTAAAATGATAATGAAGTGTTTTTTTAATTTTTAAGTAACATTTTCATGAAGTGCTCTATAATATTATTTTTTGTATTCTGTCTCCAAAGTAACCATTTTGTGGAGTGACAACAATCCGCAAAATACATCTTTAAAGGACAAGTACGCTAAAGTCGCTATGACAACCTTAATGCTGAATTTTCATTCGTTTTGACGTATTTACGATATCTTTATTTTGACTTTTTACGAATTTACTTGTTGTTGCTATAACAACTATGTCAAAGCTAAATATGACGTTTACAACTGTTCTGTACGTACCAAATTAAATTTTTATGAAATTAATTTGATCATTTAGAGAATTCATGCAAAAAAATGTTGTATGCATCACGTACGCAAAACGTTTTAGTGGATTCGTCTAAGTTTTCGGACTCGGCTTCGCCTCGTCCGACAAACTCGACTCATCCACTAAAACATCATTTTGCGTACTTGATACATAAATAACTATTGTAGGTTCTTCTTATTTATTTATTAGTCTTAAGGAGCGGTACACTACAATGTTGTACATAACAGTTCTAATGCTAAGTTATTACTAAACTAAACTTAATGGTAGGTTGACACGGTGCTAGTAGTGCGCTCGGTGCGAGTAAACTCGCGTACGAGTTCTGTTGACACACAAACTCCTTTTTTTTTATAGAGAATGTGTCGAAAATTCCATAGGCACTCTGCTTCTTCATATAATACCACAAATTTCGAAGTTTGCGCTTCTGTCCATCTTTTGTTCGCCATGTTTTACAAACAAAATACACATAACATTAAAAAAATTGGGTACTAGCATGAAACTCGCACGCCGAAAGTTGGAAGAGGACCGATTAACTCGTACGAGAACAAACAACGTGCCAGTGTACTCGCGTGTCTGTTTATACAGTACGAGTTACATGCAAGTATCAGGCGAGTAGGCATGCCAGTCGTCTCGGCCGAGTTTACTATCACCGTGTCAATCCACCATAAAGTGTTACACGCAACCTTCAGTAGGTATGCAACTCACATGACATCACTGTATTACATGACATGCTCAAATTGGAAAAAATTTACAAAAATTGTAGGTACATACTCTAAGAAATATATTCATAAAATGAAGGTGTAACTAAATTCACAAATGTATCCTTATTTGTATTCTCTTATGACCTAAAATAATTATATAATGTATCAGAATTTAAATTATTAGTGTACTTCAAATAATAAATACATGTATAAAGTATAAATTTGTTTATACCGCAACTGATGGGCCATTTATCAGTAACACGCATTAAAGTACATTTTCATGGAAGTTTGAAATAAGATGACAAAAATGAATAAGCCAAAGTCAAAAAGTGCAATGTTAATCCAAATTGTACCATTTTATCTTAATATCATGATCCTCTGCTACATTTTGACATCACTGTAAATGAAACTTGCTGTTTCCTTGTTACAGTGCTTCACAAAATAGGTTGAATTTTAATAAATACAAACTATGAATGTTTTACATACAGTCATAGTCACATAAGAAGGAGAGCACCGGCGCAACCCGATTCATGACTCCGAAAGCCGAGTACTGTAAAAATACAAGTCAGTTGCGTATCATAATAAATGCATTCACACAAGTACATTTTTTTCAAATATATCACTAAAGTATGTAATTATCCAGTAATTATAATTCAATAAATAACATTAATGTTCATATTTAGTGATGAATAAATATATCTACAACAACAACGTGAAACGACACTGACTTATAGATATGCGAAATTTTACAAGCAGTGTAAATTCGTCGTTTGCGCATTGCCGCGCTCGCCTTCTTATGTGACTACACCTGTACCTTTATATTTATGATAACCGATTATGTTCCAGATGTGCTAGGAATTCCACTACCAATCTTAACCATATAACCTACCTAACCAAATGATTAAATTAATGCCACGATGGTAAGCAATACACACCTGCTTGATGATCCTCGAACAGTGTTGGAATGACATCCTTCTTGAATTTATTGTTCATCAGAGAAGGAAACATTTGATTTTGAAAATATGTACTGTATATCATTATATTAATATAGCAGTAGTTTGCTGTTTTATTTGATAAATCTGTACTGCAGCAATTCTGAATCCAAAGATTACACTTTTAATAAACACGTAAGTATACCAATGTTAGAAATTTTAGTGTTTACCTTAATAGTTCGCTTGGAAATCGAAAAAAACTTAATGTAGGATTATCTCGCTGGAATTATTTTTGCAACGTTTTATACAATACCGAACTGAGGAAGACACATTTACACATTTAGCATTCAAATATCAATTTTGCTATAATCACTTAATAGTTAATTGAAAACACAATGAAAGGATTGAATTGAAAGCGACGAAAGTGTAACAATTTTAGGTTATTATAAAGTTAATTGCGCAAATGGAATGACAGCTGATGACAGTCTGTGTAACAGGAAACATATAAGTAGCCATTTTGCAACCACTTTGATTTCAAGGTCGAGGGCTTATACTCCTTCCTCTCTATTCTTTATTCAATGAACCAGACCCGCCACCGTGTATTAAATTTTTGTCATGCCGTTTTAGTATAATTATCGTAATGAGATGTCGCTCTCATTTAGATTAGTTCAGAGTCAGTAGATTAACAACTGACTCTGGATTAGTTTATAGCCCCTAGAAACACATAGTACCGACAAGCTGGAGCAAACCTGACATCAACATTGAAATACGAAAACTCCCTAAGGCAATCGACGCTAATTTCAAATGTTATGATTTATTATTTGAGGTTAAATTTTCATAACTAATGTGATTAATTGAACAATTCATGGAATGTTAATTCAATAATTAAAACTAGAAAATTTATGAAAAATGTCACCGTTTTCAGACTAATCGGGCCCTCTCATTACCTTTTGTTACAGCCTCAATAGTTCAGCTTCACGGCCTGTCGTTACACAAATAACTTATAAATTGCAAATTATAGAATTTCAATGCGAGCAATTCACATTACTGTAAAGGATGCATTTATTTAATTACCTAAATTACTGTAAGTACCTATATTTTTGTTTATAAGGGGAAAGTGAGGTTAACCATGTTTTTGTCCTACTAAGGTTTGCAGGGATTCTAAATAAACTTTGTCCGTTTTTG
The DNA here is from genome assembly GCA_036250285.1 of Pyrocoelia pectoralis. Classification (NCBI taxonomy): domain Eukaryota; kingdom Metazoa; phylum Arthropoda; class Insecta; order Coleoptera; family Lampyridae; genus Pyrocoelia; species Pyrocoelia pectoralis. The sequence continues at coordinate 22,278,032 of CM070081.1, read as the reverse complement.
CCACTGCTGGTGCAACCTCTTGTATAGCAACCTGGCACTTATAATAATTTACAATTTACATGTTATTTACGGAATTTTCAGATGGAAAGATTGCAATGTAAACATCTAACCTAAGATGTAAACAAATCAATGAATTCATTTATTCGAGAAAACAGCAAAAGCGAAAAAACACGTGGCGCTTGCGCTGTTGCGCTTTCTATTCACGCACTTCATCCGCTTAGGGAATTTTTTAGTGTTACCATTGTTACCAACCAATTTTGCTCCAGTCGGCAAGATCAAACGTTGTCGGTACTATGTGTTTCTAGGGGCTATAGATTAGTTAAAGTCACTATAGCCCCTAGAAACACATAGTACCGACAACGTTTGATCTTGCCGACTGGAGCAAAATTGGTTGGTAACAATGGTAACACTAAAAAATTCCCTAAGCGGATGAAGTGCGTGAATAGAAAGCGATGAGAAAGCGCAACAGCGCAAGCGCCACATGTGTTTTTTCCAGAGTTCACTGGTTTTTTCGCTTTTATTGTTTTCCCTATTTGTTTACATTGCAATCTTTCCATCTGAAAATTTCCGTAAATAACATGTAAATTGTAAATTATTATAAGTGCGAGGTTGCTTTACAAGAGGTTGCACCAGCAGTGGCAAAAACGGACAAAGTTTATTTAGAATCCCTGCGAACCTTAGTAGTGGCCGTTTGTGCCTTAGTAGGACAAAAACATGGTTAACCTCACTTTCCCCTTATAAACAAAAATATACTTACAGTAATTTAGGTAATTAAATTAAATGCATCCTTTAAAGTAATGTGAATTGCTCGCATTGAAATTGTATAATTTGCAATTTATAAGTTATTTGTGTAACGACAGGCCGTGAAGCTGAACTATTGAGCTGTAACAAAAGGTAATGAGAGGGCCCGATTAGTCTGAAAACGGCTGTTAAGACATTTTTCATAAATTTTCTAGGTTTAATTATTGAATTAACATTCCATGAATGGTTCAATTAATCACATTAGTTATGAAAATTTAACCTCAAATAATAAATCATAACATTTGAAATTAGCGTCGATTGCCTTAGGGAGTTTTCGTATTTCAATGTTGATGTCAGGTTTGCTACAGCTTGTCGGTACTATGTGTTTCTAGGGGCTATAAAAGTCACTAATGGCCGTTTGCACCGTTGTGTCACTTATCCTACCCTTTACTAAGTTCTACTTAAGCACAGTATAAAGATAGATCTATAAAGCATTAAACTGTGACTTAAGTATAAGGTCCACCTTATCTTAAATTGAGTTGCGCGTGTCAACGAATTCTGATTCTTAACTAAGCCGCTGTTTGAGGAGAAGAATGAACTATTTTAAAATAAGTAGTATTTGTGGCCAACTTCACACCGTTTTTAACCGTTTTGTTGTGATTTGTAAATATAACCTATATTCGCCATTTATTGTATATATTTACGTACGTATATTTTGTTTAATCAATGGATCATTCAGATAATAAAAGAAAACGCAATGCGAATTTCACAAGAGATGAAAAGATGTTATTTTTTGTAAGACGAAATCGTTGAAAAAAGGAAAGTTCATTTAAAACGATTAAAATTGTCAGCTCTTGCATAAACCTGACGAGGAATGCCATACACTACTAATTCTAAGGCAGCCAAATCTACATCATCATCAGAATCAAAAGCAAAATCCATTTTAGTACACTTTTGACTTAGAACATTGTTCTAAAAGACTTTTGATAATTTACAGACTTTTACGTTTTAGGTTAAAAACGCTTTAAGTGGACCTTAAGCTAAAGATTTCTGAGGCTTAACTTTGGTGACACTTAAGTAGTACTTTGTCTGTGGTGCAAACCGTTAAAAAATTTAAGATCCACTTAAGTGGAACTTAATAGTTAAGCCAAGATAAGTGGTAGCGGTGCAAACGGCCATAAATATTCTAAAGTACCGCAACGTTCGCCATTTTGGGGTTAAAATTTTGGCGGCAATTTCAAATATTGAAGACCTAGTCGCTAGAAAATTTAATGACTTTATTAAGTGTTTCTTAAAAACTAAACTCACATTAGATACTTATCAATATATTTCTTAAAAATTAGTTGTCATTGTTATTAAAAGGTACAGTTTAATTGAAAGATAAAAAATTTGGAACTTTGCCACACGAACCTAACATACGTTTTTAAAATTGCCATTTTATTTTGTCGTGTTAATACTTCATTTAGAATCGTTATTTAAATCACAGAAAAGCATAACTAAAAAATACAGCAAGTAGTGTGTAAGAATAAGAAGACGAGCCTGCCTATGGGAAAACTACAAGTTTATGATGTTTTTCAAATTGCCGCGTTTCAAACCAAGTGTCAAACGACAAACTTAGTAATAGTAAAATTTTAGACCAATGGTCTAAGAGTAAAATACTAATTTCATCGTATGTCAAACACAGATGTCATTTTTCCGCCATTTTGGGGTTAAAATTAGCTTTCTCTCTCTAACTCATTGGAACATAAGGTTGCGGTACTTTAGAATATTTAGTGACTTTAGATTAGTATAGTAGCATTGTTTTTATATTTTATAGTTACACATCCTTATGGAAATAATTCTGTAAGCTTTTTTGTGTAGTTAGGAAACACGTGGTAGATGGCGCAAGGGAAGTTGTGTTCCACCACAGACGTGTAGTCTGTAGGTCCTTTTTATTCTGTGTCTGTGGTTCATATATTTAATTTTAGTTCGTAAAATTGGTGTAAATGTTTTCAGTAAAACCACCTAATGCACACCATATGTTTTATCATTGTTTATGTAAACAATGGTTTTATATAACCTGAAAACATTATTTGTGGTTATTTGTTTGCTTTCATCATCAGTAAATATCATTATCGTTTGATATATTAAAAAAACTGTGTTATATTAAGCTCTAAATTTTTTAGATGGCGGGTAACAAGTGTATGTATTATATGTGTGAAAATACTCATCGGAAGGATGGTGTTAGAAAATTTCGATTCCCTGCTAATGATCCAGTTCGATGTCAGAAGTGGATATTACACTCAGGTAATTATGACAATAGTATTTTTTTTAATTATTCCTGAACGTAAACACATAATGTGAAGTAATTAAAAAACAAAAATGAATCTTATTAGGTATTTGTTTTTTGCAAACAGCATTGCGACACACTTTTTATACTAATCTAAAATGTGCCACTAATTTACTGAAAATGTACCCACTTACATAATATAATTAATTTTTCTTTTTGTGCACAGGAAATAGCAGCATTGTCAATTGCAGTCCAAAATCGTTAAAGAAAAAGTTTCTTTGTGAACAACACTTTGCCAAAGAAGATTTTTTGCAACGTAATTTAAGGCGTACTGCAGTACCTGTTGATTATACAGACATCATACCATTAGGGGCATTAGGCAACGGACCAAAAACAAAATTAAAAACATATTCTGCATGTACAAGTACACAATCTACGAGCAAAGAAAGTCATGAAAATATGGAAACTGTGTTTTTAACACCCACAAAGAATTCATGTACGATCCCAACAGAAATTGATGTTAGTACAACACATGACGAATACATTGTAAAATCACTTGAATTGCCATCTCCAGAAATTAATGAAGGAATTAAAAAAACTGTGAAAAGAAAATTAGTGGATGATATAGAAGAATGTACCCCAGAAGCTACCATAAAGAAATTAAAACTGCAGGTAGATGATCTTAAAAAACAATTAAGAAAAAGGTCTGCGCAGTTACGTTATGTAAAAAAAAGCAATTGCAATTACAAGAAAGCAAAACATGTTCGAACTGTAGAGGATTTGCCCAGCTTTTCAAGATCACTGGTAAGGATGCAAGTCAATCATAGATTGAATAGCCCTTGGTTGAAAGATGAAAAAGCAACCGCACTATCAATATATTACAAGTCACCGACCACTTATAAGTTTATGTTGAATAACGGAACAGTGTTGCCATCAGTTTCCACAATAAGACATTGGCTACAACATTATAACTGTCTTCCTGGTTTTAATGATAACTTTATATATCGAATTAAATTAAAAATTGATACGATGAACCAAAGAGAAAGAGAATGTGTGATTCTGTTTGATGAAATGGCCATAAAACAAAATTTAGAATATACTTTAAAATTTGACAGGATTGAGGGATTTGAAGACCTTGGAGAGTACGGAAGAATGCCAGTAGCAGGAAAACAAGTGTTAGTGATATTAATTAGAGGAATATATTCTAATTGGAAAATACCATTTGCATATTTTATTGCTCCTAACGGAGTGCGTCATAATAATTTATGTGCTATTATAAAAAAAACAATTTCGGTTTTGACAACAATTGCTTTAAACCCTATCGGTATAACATGTGATCAGTCAACGACCAATCAAAAACTATTTAAAGAATTAGGAATTACCCCTGACGTGACCTACTTTATTCATAATGATAAGAATTATTACTGCTTTTTTGATGCACCTCATTTATTGAAGAGCATACGAAACAATTTCTTAAATAGTGATTTTGTTTTAAACAATAAACTCATTTCTTTCAAAGATGTAATTGATGTATGTACGTTAGATAAACGAAGTTCAAAAGGAAGAGCACTAACAAAAATTACAGAAAAACACCTACAGCCAAATGCATTCCAAAAAATGTCTGTTAAATTAGCTGCTCAAATTTTTAGCAATAGTGTATCTGTAGCAATTGTTGTTGCATGCAAAACTGGGGAACTGACAAGTGCAACAGCTTCCGAGACAGCTAAATTTGTTAAAGATGTTAATAATTTATTTGATGCTCTCAATAGCAAACAGCGTTATTCCTCTAATGCATATAATGCAGCATTAAGTGATAATGAATGCGTGCTGAACTCTTTAAAGAAGGGATTAGACATATTTACAAATTTACAAAAAATTGATAAGAAAGGAAAGGCAACAAGACCACCTTGTTTTGATGGAATGTTGATAACTATAAATTCGATATTGTCATACTATGAAGCAGCTAAACTTAAGAACTACAACTTTCTTTTAACTGCTAAACTCAATCAGGATGCTCTTGAAAATCAGTTTTCCATCTATCGACAACGAGGTGGCTATAATAGAAATCCCACAGCGAAATTGTGTAGAGCGACGTTTAAAATAAACTGTGTGATAAATCTTATGAAACCTCCGTCTTCATCTAACTGTGAAGCAGACGAAGATGTTGTGTTTGATTTTGATGTTAAAGATTGTAGTGGAATTGACATGCCCAATATTTCTGCGCTTAACATGCTGGAAACTAGTTCGCAGGATACTTCAATATCTAAAATAGAGTGTGTTACAGTAAGTGCTCCTCAAAATGTATCTTTAGAACAATGTGCATCCAAATATTTCGGTGGGTACTTGGTAAAGAAAACTATCGACAAATTTAAGTGTTCCGATTGCATGTGTACAATGGAAACTGACCTCAACATGACAGACAGTCGAAATTTACTAATATTACACCGAAATTATAATGCAGAAAAAATTTTATATTTACGCTGTCCATCTGAACAAGTAACCTGCTTTACCGATTTATGTTTCCAATTGTTTTATCAGATTTTTGAAAACTATAAAATACACAGATTTTTATCACAAAAAATTAAAACATTTATTGTAAATAAAATCAATTCTAATTTTCCTGAATGGTTTTATGTTAGTGAAGTATGTAAAGAACATAGAGATTACCTACACACTAAATCTGTTAATCAGAACATTAATTTTTTATGAGTGTAAACGTTTATCTTTAGGCCTAAAACATGTTACAGAAAAAAAATCTGCAAAATTATCAATTTTAAAAAATGAATGATTCATAGTAAATTACAATGAATAAAAAATTGTAATCTTATGTTTGCAATTTATATTTTTAAAATTTCCCGCCATTTGAGTGAATTCTGAAGATTATTACAATTTATTAGTTGTCTACTTCAAAATTTATGCAATAAAGAATTTTTTCCACTACTAGCTGTGAAGTTGACAATTATTGCGTATCCTAGACAACTGAGAAGTTTAATTTCTCTACCTAGTGGTCAATAATCTATTATATTATTCACCTAGGTTAATAATGGGAATTTGCATTCCTGTGCTACCTACTTGATTTTTACAAGAAATTTTTTTATTTTTAATGTGTGTCTTAAATTTGACTAGTAGTGGAAATGGAAAAAATTGTATATACACCACGTGGTGAAGCCATTTATAGACCTCGCACCTTATTCCGCTCGGGGCAAAGCCCCTCGCGAAATAATCTTGGTGCTCGGTCAATAATAACAGTCTTCACCACCTTGGTGTATAATATACTATTTTGTTTTGGGGATACCGAAGGTCATTTATTTTTAACTTCTTACAATTGTTTGTACCTGTGTAGAGTGAGAGGGAAATTGATTCCTTGTAGTACAAACTTCAGCCAATTGCACCGCCACAAAATGGTTTTGAAAAACTACTCGCATGGTTGGTTGCATATGTTGAAGTAGTTAAAAAAAATTACATGTACGTTGTGTAACTATAAAATATAAAAACAATGATTAGTAGCTTAGAAATAAGTTTTGAGTGCACTTAAAAATCACAAATTACATGGTATATTCAAAAATTACTTCTCATCAAGTTGCCCATACAGCTTAGTTTGCTTTTTTAAAAATATACATAATAATAAACAATTATATCATATAACAGAACAATCACAATGGTGAATGACTTTTTAAATGTAGCTCATCATAGGTATGCAATTCAATATTACCTCTTCCCTTTTTAAATAAAACAAATTAACCTGAATTTTATACATATATTTAAATCAAATTTTTAGGTAGGTATTTGTGGGCTTGTAAAAAATAACATAACTTTATGAGAGTGCATGTACCTACCCATCTTAGAAAGGGAGATAAATATATACTTTTGTAATTGTCATTGCCATTTTACCACAGACAATAATTTGTCTGTGCCAGTGCCATATTTATTTAATAGTTGCCTACTCAGCCAAAACAGCGATATCAAAAAAATATATCTGTGGGAGGTTAAATTTCACATTGTAGATTATTTTTTGACTACAAACAGTTTATAAAAAAGAAAAAAAGTGATGTTTTAGAAATTTAGATTTCACATCATGCCACACCTCTGTTACAAATAAATAGGTAATTCATTAAATGTCCTTTATATCATATCTTATGTTACACTGTGAGATTCGTTAACAATACTTGAGATGTCTTCCGGTATTATTATTCCTTAATATTATAATATTTATAATTACATAATTCTCAAAAAAAACACAAAAAGGGATGAAAGTAAAAAATTCATCGTAGTGTGCTTGTGCTTTATTCGAAGTTGCAGATTAACGTAGGTAAACGTAAACACATACAACCTTAAAGGTTGTCTGTAGTGTGACGTAGTAAACAGAACAAATTGATAAAGTTTGCATAAAATTTTAAATTTAAAGAGATAGACCTAATTTACTGAATGACGGCTTATATTTTCACTTCTTATTACGCTAATTACTAATTTAGCAATTAAAGATACACAATTGAATGATCAGCATAAATAATAACGCTTCTCACAGGTGTGCTAAATGGCAGTAGAGGAATGATCTTTCATGTTTCATAGTTAAAAGGATCGTATCGCAAATTCGCAAACTGTATAATTAAATTATTATTATATCTTTTACATGACAAGACATTTCTTCTGTTTAGGTATGTACCACCCACGCAAATAACTGACCTAACTTTCTGTTGACCAAACAAATAAACAAGTTGTTGTTATTCAATTGGACAACTGTTTGCGCAACTGACCGTAGTGACATCTAGTTTAGTTGCGCAAAGCTGCGTTTTGTTCAACTCATAAGCGTGGCGGGTCTGGTTAGTTGTCTGCAGAGTCAGTAGATTAACAGAGTACCGCAACCTCCGCCATTTTTAGTCCTTTCCGTGCTTCATTCACTACACGCTCAGTAAAGTAGATGATGTTTTGACTAAATTTTTCGGAATATAATAAAACAAATACACTTAACGGCACAACAACCCGGCATTTCATTAAAAATTACGCACTTCGTAAGTATATTTTATGTATATGGACTAAAAATGGCCGCCAGGGCGGCATTTGTCGCGTCAAAGGCTTGCGGTACTCTGTTAATCTACTGACTCTGGTTGTCTGTGATATGATCAAGCAGGAAATGACGTAACATCTGACTACGTTTTAGTAAAGAGGGGGTGCCGCAAGGCTCCATTATATAACGTCGGCTTAAGCAGGACGCGCACTGAATCCGCTCAGCTCGGCTCGGCACAGCTCAGCACAATCAGCATTCACGCCCGTCCGCGCACTGATTCAGTCCTTTCGGAACGTTTAGTCTTTATTTACAAAACGCATTGGCGTACAGTGATCTTCTTTTAATAATTTTAATTTCTATTAAGGCCGATGCACCTACTGCACTGACTAAACTATTGAAAGCTATCCGCCCGTTCAGAAAAGTTGCTACCTCGAGCAATCTGTGCTGAGCTGAACTGAACGGAAAGGTCCGTACCGGTCCGAGCCGATTCAGTGCGCGGGACTTCATTTGTTCCCATGTATAGCAAAACTGCTGATTGTGCTGAGCTGTGCCGAGCCGAGCTGAGCGGATTCAGTGCGCGTCCTGCTTTAGTCAGAAAAGCTCGTAAGTCCATATAAGTAAATTTTACAGGGCGGACAAAAAACTGTTTTAAATATAATCGTGTCATTAGACAAAACAGCATCGCGGCATTGCAACGCTTATGGAGTTACGAGATTTTCCATTCAGCATGGATTTACGAGGTATTCTTAATTCACTTTTGAACCTTTTGCTATTGCCTCGCACTTACAATATTTTCTGGGCTCATAGAGTTCATTTTTCTATTTATTTTAAGCGTAAAATGTCATTTTTGACAAAAAGTGGACTTACGAGCTTTTCTGACTAAGCCGACGATAAGGCGGCAGTCGCACAGACTTTGGTCGCCCACCAAAAACGACCGACCAAAATTTCAATACCACTGATACCACGTTGTTAGATAGAGCACGTCTTACAAGAACGACCGTCCACGATCGTCCACAAGCAACCACGACCGTACGGTTTGAAATTTCAACCCGGCTTTAAACTTTTGGTCGACGATTAACGGTCGGTGACTCATAAGTTGAAATTTTTTTACTAACCCGATATAATTATTTATTTTAAAGTATTTTATTATTGTTAAGTATGGATGGGTGGATAGTCGAGGAAGTGGATGAATGAAGTTGTTTAATTTGCTTAATTTGTTTAATTTACTGTGGGTAACATAAATATCGATTTTATTTATGGTGGGTATGTAGAAACCTGCAGAATTATTATCGACTTTAGCGCGACATTTAAAAATCGGTTGGCCTTGCAGGGTATTCCCTGGTCTTCCCTGTGCGACGGTTGTTTAATTTTTGGTCGGTCGAAGTTGCACGGTTGCGGATGGCCATGGTTGGTCGTCTCTAATGTGCGACTGCCGCCTAAGGCCTCTGCTGTGCCTTCTCTACACAAATGAACTTCCAGATTAAATTAGCTAGCAATATACAAGCTGTCCAAAGTTAAACGTTATCCGTTATTATTGGAGCTACAAGGTCGGTTAAATGGTCAAACCAATGTCATTTTTTCCGCTGGTTACAGTGGTGACAACAGAACAACAATTGAACATCCTGTTGCCGAGCTATTCACAAAAACATTTCTTCAAATGGAACACCATGTATATTTTTACACAATTCGAAAGGAAATTTAATTTTGAACAAAAAATTGTTAATACTTTACCACCCTAAACTTAAAAATAAACAAATAATAAGCACATAAACTTTTAATGTTAAATGTTGCAAAATGTAAGTGTTGTGTATGTATTGTAACAAATAATAATTCTAATGTGAACTCACATTAAAACAATTTTATTTTCTTACTTGTACATTCTTAATGACAATCCAGTTTCCTGTGTACAAAGTGAACTTGACTTACATGTATAACATAACAGTAAGGTCAGTAAGTACTTAGTGACGTCAGAGAAATTAAATCTGTCAATAGTTGGCAGATTTAATTTCTAGTTGTTTCACAATATTTTCATTTGTGACAGCTTTAAAATACCTTTCACTCATTTACAAAAATGTCACATTCGGAAAGCTAATTGGTAATGATACGGTAATGTCAGTGCTTCTGCAGATATTTGTCTGCACATATCAAGTATGTCAACTTTTTTCCTCTGTGTAAGTTTTGTGACATTTAGCATTAAAAGTTTAAAGACCGAAAATCTTTGTACACAACGACTTGGCTACGGGACCCATGTATTTGTAGGGGTTCGGAAAAAAACCCCTTTTTGCGCCGACAGTAGATGAGAGTTTTGTATTTTAACGTTAAAATAATACTCATGTTTTTCACGTTTGTAGAAAAAATTTCGTTTGCATCTCGTGCGCGAAATACTTTGGTGATCTCGACTATTTATTTAACTCGGCTATCACCAAAGTGGCATTTCTCGCACTAGATACAAAAATAACTATTTATAATTAAAGTTGTGTTTCTGTTTCCACCGCCACCGTTCTTTTTTTTGATCTAAATATGCACGTCATATGTTACAACATCAGGGGTGGGCAGTCACAAAATACTTGTATTGAAAATACAGTATTTTAAATACATTTGTATTTTGTATTTGATGATTCTTCCCTAAAGTATTTTGTATTTCAAATACTCTCTTATGAGTATTTTGAATTTTGCATTTGAAATACATTAATGTATGCATTTTGGCGACCGCAATGTTAACGATAGGTTCAGAGTGAATTCTAAGTACACATTTTCAAGAACCTACCTATAAAACTTTCTTAGAAACGTCTAACTAAATCTCCAAAAAAAAACACCCCGTATGCATATAGGTATTTTTGTATTTCAAATATTGTATTTGTATTTATATTTTTAAAAATAATATAAAAGTATCTCGTATTTTGTATTTCAAATACATTTCTAGGCGTATTTTGTAATTTGTATTTGAAATACGTTAGTGCATGTATTTTGCCCAGCCCTGAGTCAACATCCCTTCTTTTTATCTGCACTCGTAGGTTTGTGATATAATTCAGTGGTGCAAACTTGATTCTTTATTCATTGTCTTTTTGCACGTTTCTTCTAGCCTTAAGTCATCAGCTCTGTCAATAACACAATATTCGCTTTATAAAATTAATTTGACTCAGTTCTCAATAACCCTATTCGTTTTAAAAGCTTTATTTAAGTTTTATATTAACCTGAGGCAGAAATGTCTTCTGACGCAAGGCACTTCAATTACATGATTATTGTGACTTTACCTAACCCTGTGGCGGTGCAAAAAGAAAACACCTATTAGGTGTTTTCTTTTTGCATTTTGTGGTACACTTAAATCACCTCTGTCAATGCATACCATTCGTTTTATAAAAATAATTTGACTCAGTTCTCAATAACCCTATTCGTTTTAAAAGCTTTATTTAAGTTTTATATTAACCTGAGGCAGAAATGTCTTATGTCGCAAGGTACTTCAATCACGTGATAATTGTGCATTTGCCTAACCCTGTGGCACACCTGTGGCAATGCAAAAAGAAAACACCTATTGTTGGAAATAGACATTTTGTAGTTCAAATGTAACATAAGTAGTTACTACGTAATCGTACGGCATACGCATACGCACCTTTATCTATGGGCGTATTAACTATTTCCAACATATTTTGTGAAATTGTTTTTATTGCTATTTACAAATAAAAATAAAGCATTTACAATAGTTTTTGTAAATATGGCAAGTAACGACGATATTGAAATGGAGGTTTTTAAAGTAGAACCTAAAGAAGAGGCTGATGAAGAAGAGTGTGTAGCTGATATAAACGTACTTACTGGGGCAGAAAACATGGCCATTTGTAAAATAGAACCAAAACACGAAATGGAAATCAATTTATTTCTTACTGAACAAGATCTTTTATTAAATGGTGAAGTGAGAAATGAAAATATAAACCAGGAAGAAAGTAGTACGAATGAAGATCAAGGTATGAATAATGTAATATTTTTATGTCCCCGTTTTTGGAAATCAGTCAATTTACAACAATTACCTCAAAACTGATCTCATATGTTAAGTTCAGTAGTCTATTGGTGTTTTGCGAAATTAAACCTCACCAGCTAGTCGTCTATATACCTGAACGGAAATAATTGTTGTAAATTAATTACTATAACAATAGTGTTGTAAAGGGAGGAACGTTCTCTTCGTGCTGTGGGGAACGTTCGCAACTGTTCGCGCACGATAAATCGTTCTTGCACGCATAATAAAGCGAACGTTCTCCAGAGAACACATTCAGCACGAACGAGAATTTTCAGCGCGCTCCGCGTGCATTGCATCATGTCTCATCATTAGGGCACGGATGTTGATGACTTAAAAATCTTCAAAAATGACCTTAAATATAGGCATTTATTAACCTTAAAAGATGCCTGAAATGCTTAAACATCACAAAAATGCACTCAGTAAAATGACTTCAAAATCGACTTATTTATTTGAATTTTATTTGCATAAAATAAAACACCTTGCAATGTGTTTAGTGGCTTGTCTAAGCACTAGCGTTCACCAATCAATTGTATGTTATTCGCTGTATCAGTGAAGTAACTTAATATTTAATTTACCTACTTGCAAGTTTGCAACTTAGTAGTAGATAATGTAGGTATTATTTGAGCTTTTAATTAAAATATTTACAAAATATAGGAGAATTTTCAGCATTTTCAGCGTTCTGAGAATTTTGAGCATTTTCAGAAAGAACCGCGAAAAGTAAGTTTTTGAATACTTCACTACACCCCAAACATAAATTCTAGGGTCTTTTTTGTTTATGCTCGTTTATTCTCGTTCATGCTCGTTCGTGCTCGGGAACGTTCTCCAAAAATTCGTGCTCGAGAATTTTACAACACTAGAACAATTTGTATTGGGCCAGCTTAAATCAATTTAATATCGAAGATGTAACAACCGATATTAAATGATACTTGCATTATTAATCTTGAAATGTTCTTTATACTAAAATTCGTAATGCATTTACATGGCAAAATCTTAAAAGTGATGATGATATAGCAAGACTGCATTAAATAGCTATAACGTAGTATAACATTAATAACAATACTTTCACTATAAAATCCTTTTTTTAAATAAGGTAGAGAAAGAATTCTTCAGGCAGAATGGCTTAGAGTTGCACGGCTTCATGTTAATGGTTTTCTAAAAGTACACAATAAACCTTACATTATTGAGCTAATATCACAATGCATTGGGATACTTAGTAAGCAAATGGGCTACCATCAGTGTTGTAACAGATACATTTTTATCAGCATCTAGATACAGATACAGATACTTTAAAAATATGTCTAGATACTTCTTCAGATACATTTTCTTATATCTATCTAGATATAAATACAGATACTAACAAAATCTCTGCAGGGATTTAATTTTCCACAAATTATAACTGTATGTTGGTGTTGAGAAGTGCACATTCCCACAGATAACTAACACATTGCACAAGTTGCAGAGCGGCAGTTTTCAATAACCCTATTCGTTTTAAAAGCTTTATTTAAGTTTTATATTAACCTGAGGCAGAAATGTCTACATGACGCAAGGCACTTTAATCACGTGATAATTGTAACTTTACCTAACCCTGTGGCGATGTAAAATGAAAACACCTAATATTGGCAAGGAATTAATCGGTGTAAAATCCTAGAAATGCACGATTAAACTGCTCGAAAATAGAACAAGTTCTAACTACGAGTATGATGCATGTTGTGATGCTGCAACTTTTCCAGTGTGAATCAAGAGATACCACCGATCGTTTTTACAATTTGTTTATATATTTATAATTTTATAGTTTGTAAAATATATTTGCAGTGCGAATGTATCTTGTTTCAGATACTCCAAAAAAAATATCTAGATACAGATACAGATACAAAATTTTTCAAGTAGGTATCTCAATTGTATGTCGATACTCAAAAAAGCATCTAGATACTTGTATCTCGATACATTACAACACTGGCTACCATACACCGTATTTCTAAGATCATTACAAAAGGATTGTAGTGCTTTCACAAATGTGCTGTAACTTTACAAAATCTTGTTTTGCTTCAGTAGTTGCACTTTCTCCTATCAGAATGCAGCATTTATTTACATTAATCTCGTAGCTTATATTCATTACTACAATCGAGAATTGAAAATTTCCTATTTCTAAGTACTCGATCGATTTGCTTCACTCACTACGGCTCGTTTCGCAAAATTCGTTCTTGTGATTATAGCCTCTCTTATATGCTTGTTGTATAGTATACTATTTCATTCAACACGGACAAAATAAAAAGAATAAATCACCAAGTAATATGTGCTTTACTATACCGTAGTCGTGGACAAAGATAATAATTACTCACTGCCTATACAGGGTGATTCACGACTATTCCCTCGGTCTCTTGTGCCTAAAGGGTACAAGATATCAGCTTCATTTTTTGGTGACATATGTAAATTGATAACGACTATTTTTTAAAATTATTTTCAATTATACAGGATGCTTCACAAAATTGTAATATATCAAAGTTAGGTTTTTTTTAATGCAACCCCCTGTATTTTATTTCATTTTTAGATTATACGTTAAAAACTAAGGTAACTTTATTAAACGTTCCCTATACCTATCGATTACAAATTTTGAGAAAATTGTGATTTTAAGGAAAATATTCAATTTAAACAACCCCTAATAACACGGGAAACCACTTACTTTCAGTAACACACATTTATATCGATTTATCTTGACCTTTAAGGCTTTCATTTGCACTACGTAGGATTTCGATTTTTTGTACAGGGTGTTTAGAAAAAGGATTCATATTTTATATTTTTCAAACATCAAAAACTCACTTAACTTAAATGGAACACCCTGTATGTTTTTATTCTATGTTGAATAACTTTTCATTTTCTATCAAAAACTATGAATAATAGATATGTCTAAATTAACGATTAAAAAGTTATTAAGATTTTTCTCTAAAATTTGTATGAAAATGGTTTTTGTTTGCATTCTAGTAGGCCATGATTTTTTTTATTGTAGTTGATAATTAGATATGGGATCAAAACTTAATTAAAAATTAAATTGAAGCAATGAAAAAAATACTGTAGTAAATGCCATTTTTTCCTATGCATAACCGCACTCGTTTTCAAGAGATCTTCTAACGTTATGGTGTTATAGTAGCAAACGCATCCTTTATTCTAATCTAATCTATATCAAAAAATCCGCGAAATTTCAGGACTTTAGTTTTTGCTTATATGTTTTAAAGGGCTGGTTGTAACAAAAATCATCATATATGTACAAAAAAATTAAAGATTTTTAAATTTTCTAAAACATTTGTGTGACACTCTTTTTGCTATCTCTAACCGTTTATAACTAAGATTGATTGGTTCCATAATGTTGATAAAAGTTTTTTCTCAGAATGGGGTAAAACGTAATCAAGTTGAAAATGAAAATTACACAACCTTCCCCATCATTGTTTAATAAGTAAAAATGAATGAAGTTAAAGTTGATAAATTTGTGGATGTAATTCTAGATCAAATTTAATCTGAGGCAGGTGCTATTACCTATAATAGTGTTAAGAATATTCTAGACTCGATATATAAATAGGTATAGTAGTTAGTAGTTACTTACCTATGAAAGGTAGTTGCTATGATA
This sequence comes from Pyrocoelia pectoralis, assembly GCA_036250285.1. NCBI lineage: Eukaryota > Metazoa > Arthropoda > Insecta > Coleoptera > Lampyridae > Pyrocoelia > Pyrocoelia pectoralis. Next base: position 22,262,389 of record CM070081.1, on the reverse strand, counting down.
TAGAGTTGTTGTCAATCAATAAGAAAATAATTTTGTGTTCCATCATCATTTTTCAATAACCATTTTTATTACGATCCATAGCGCCTTTTAACAGGTTACGGGCCCAGAATACGTTTAAAGGGAATAAAAATAATCGAATTATCGTGTGTGAGTGCGTGTGTGCGGGTGTGCGGGTGTGCGGGTGTGTGTGTGTGTGTGTGTTTATGCATTAAAAACAGAAACAAACAAAATGATTGCTCATGAAAGATTTCACAATTACAAGATGGCAGTAAACGATACAGTTGTACAACATATACTGCTGTAATCACAAAAATCATTGGAACACTTCCCTCAAAGTTCAGAAATTTCAGACAAGCATGGCTTTCCTTAGAAGAACCAAAACAAAATCTACAGTAAACGCCAAACAAAATCCGTTGCACGTCAGCAATCAGCTGATAATTGTCGTCCCTGCCGTAAATGTAACGGCATAAAAATCGTGAAAATTCGACCTGTAAAAATTAATTTCATCAGAATTTTATGATCGCCACGTTGGTAACAATGGATTGTTTTCAGCAACGTTGCCAATGCCAATTCCATAAGGTATCAATTTTGTGATGTTTTGTTGTGGTTATGTTTTGACTGTCACAATTTTGAAGTTTTGATTTTGTTTTTTATTTATTATAACTAAAGTTACGAGTGAACTCAGAAGTTTTATTTGCGTTACCTTCTTTCAATTACAATCTGGCAACATTGCTCCCAATCTACGTCACTCACATTATATGACGTGCAACGGATTTTGTTTGGCGTTCACTTTACATAATCTAACTGCACGTTTACTTGATGAGGAATTCAGGCTAAGTAATGAGGAGGCGACCGATACCGCACTAGTTGCAACTCTTAGTAATCGAAAAGAACCAAACGCAAAGAAGAATGTTGTTTGTTATAATTGTAGAAAAAGAGGACATTTTTCAAAAGATTGTCGCACTCCCAGGAAGAAAAAGAATAGTGATCCTGAAAGAGGTGGATCGAGACCCTCGAGCAGCAATTATTCAGCATTCAGTGTAGAAAATGACAAGATAATTGACAAACTCAAAAGTGACGAACTTGGATGGACATTGGACAGTGGTGCATCGGCACACATGAGCCCATTTAAAGAGTTGTTTTCTACTATCGAACTGACAAACGAATTCAATGTGAAATTGGGTAATGACAAAGAACTACCTGTTAAAGGATTAGGTTCAATTTCAGTTGAATGTCTGTTAGACGACAAATGGGTAGAATGCGTAATAACTAACGTGTGGTATGTCCCAGGTTTAAGGAAAAACTTGTTTTCTAAAGGTGTAGTGACTAAAAAAGGTATGGTAATTGTCAAAGAGAAGAACGAGGCAAAGATTGTTGAAAATAGGAAAGTAAAGGCACGTGCGATTCCAGGTTCAAATTGTTAGAAACCAATTTTCATTTTTTGTGTTCTAGTAGCAAGGGTGTTTTTGTTTAGTCGTTGTTAGGGAGTTGTTAGGAAGTGAAAAAATATAATATAACAACGTTTTGTTGCATCTATTGTAAAAGTGTTTTTCCATATTAAACAGGCTGAATTTGCGAGGAATAAAGTTTGAATTTCCTTTATTCCTACAAGTAGTATATGCCGGGAAAACGGGTAGTGGACCATCGGCGATACATTTAGTGGCGACCGTGACAGGACAAGTTGGCAGTTCAGCAATATAATGGAAGTTAGTATGGAAATACAGAAGAAGCAACAAAAAATAATTAGATGCAGTTTCACTAAAGCGGCTAATGAGTTGGAAGTATTGTTAAAAGATGAAAATCAATCAAATAGTAGTATTGAAATGTTGTGGGAATGCTTGAAACTTAAATTCGATGAACTACATATTTGTCATGGAGCAATTTACAAGGAACTTTTAGAAAATGCTTCAGAAGAGGAGTTCATGGCGCTTATAGATGGACAAGATATGTATGTTAAAAGATTCACAGAATTAAAGTTAAAATGTTTCAAAGTACTGGAAGTAAGACCTGTAGGAGTTAATACCGAAACTAAAGTATGTAATGTTGAGCCTCTTGAAGAAACCCAAGCAAGTAAGCGTAAGTTTAAATTACCTCGCATTGAGTTTAAGCACTATGATGGCAATATAAAAGATTGGCTATCTTTCTGGTCACAATTTAAGAAGATACATGAGGATCCACAAATCGATGATAGTGACAAAGTTGAATATTTGATCCAAGCCACAGTTCCAGGAAGTAGAGCACGTCTACTTGTGGAAAGTTATCCTGCCAGAGATGAAAGTTATGTAAATATTATTGACTCTATGATGGTGAGATTTGGTAGAGAAGATATTCAAGTTGAAGTTTACGTACGAGAACTATTAAAGTTAGTATTAAATAATGCTTTGAGTCAACAAAAATTAGATGTTTGCAAATTATACGATCAAATTGAAACTCAATTGAGAGCTCTAGAAACTTTAGGCATTACTGTGGAAAAATATGCAGCGATTTTGTTCCCTCTCATAGAATCAAGCTTGCCCCAGGATCTTTTAAGGGTTTGGCAGCGCTCACATTTTTGGTTATCTGTCAATAAGAACATAGGTTCTAGTGAATCATTAAATGCAGATATCACTCTTGAAGTTAAGCTGGCTAACCTTATTAGTTTCTTACGATCAGAGGTAGAGAGCGAACAACGCATTAGTCTAGCTAGTGAAGGTTTTGGTTTAACCGAAAATATTAATTCCTTTAAATTAAAATCCACTGATGAAAACCAAAAGAAAAGGCTTATAAAGAATCAGGGTAATATGATAGGAACGGCTGTGGACCTTGTAAATACTAATCTTGTTAAATGTATTTTTTGTATGAACATGCATGACAGTGATAAGTGTATCAAAGCACAAAAAATGACTATGGATGAGAGACAAAAGATTGTGAAAGATCAAAGAGCATGTTTCCGTTGTCTCAGAGTAGGCCATCAGTCAAGAAAGTGTCGTATAAGACTGAGTTGCATTATTTGCAAAAAATCACATGTACCGTTAATGTGTACAGAAGGGAATATTAAAAAACAGCCAGAAAGTCAGAGCGGTGGGCAACAGATTGAGATGGTTAGGGAATCGACGCTAATGAATCAAACAAGCACCCATGTTTTCCTTCAGACCTTGTTAATTACCTTGGAAGGTGCTCATGGTTCAAGTGTTGTTAGAGCTTTAATAGATACTGGTTCACAACGCTCTTATATTTTAAATTCTACAATACGGAAACTTGGTTTGAAAGCGAAGCGAACTGACAAGATTACTCATTGTTTGTTTGGTGGTAATGAGACCATAAGCATTCATTACTGTTATGATGTCACAGTAAGTTCACAAAACTATAAATACACTTTTGAAGTTTTAGATCAACCCCTTATATGCAACGATGTTAGCTCCCTTTTTTACGGTCCTTGGATGCATGAATTGAAAGGTTTACAAATAGATGTATCTGACTATGGTAATTCTGGACCTATAGAAGTTTTGCTCGGTGCAGATGTAGCGGAAATACTATACACAGGAAGACGACATATGTTGCAGTGTGGATTGGTGGCGATAGAAACTTATGTTGGCTGGACAGTGATGGGTAAAGTTAAAAAACAAAAATTTGAACTTTGCGCTACTATGACCGTTTTATCCTTGTTTGTAAAACCATCAATTACCGATCTATGGGAATTAGATGTACTTGGTATCCGAGAACCTACAGAAAAGAAGTCAAAAGACGAAATGGCATTAGCAGCAAAAGAAATCTTTCTCCAGACAATTTCTAAAAACGCAGAGGGGAGATATGAAGTGAGATTACCGTGGTTGGATGGACACCCTTCTTTGCCTACAAATTATCATATATCCAAGAAAAGATTAAATGCAAGCTTGGAAAAATTGAAAAGAGATAATCTGTTAGAAAGGTACGGAGAAATCTTCAAAGAATGGTTATCTTTAAATATCATAGAACAAATTGAGTACGACAATAGTCATGGCCATTTTCTGCCACATCGACCTGTATTGAAAGAAGGTTCCACAACTGCCGTGAGACCTGTGTTTAATGCTTCTGCCTGTGAAAAAGATAAACCATCACTAATAGTCCAGTCAAGTTAGGTTTTTACCTTGAACAAATTGTTATAAAGCTGAAACTTGGCACAGAGTTAGTTTTTGGCCTTAGAATCAAAATACTAAAATACTCGGCCCGACACTAGTTTGCGTCCTTGAATTTCAGGGCCATGACGTCATTCCGCCCGAAAAATAGGCGCTCGCTACTTCTAGATGCTCTAGAAAGCGTGGAATTGATCAGAAATGAAAGTTAAAAGATTATTTTTGACACAATTTAATAAAAAAAATATTTCAACATTAAAACAAAACAAAAAAATAAACAAAAACTATACTTTAGTGCAACAATATACCTTACTGAATAACGACCGTTATATTTCGCTCGGACACTTCATAAAAACTAAATTTTATACCTATACTTATTTTTTAAAAAATGAACAGTTTTATTATTATGTATATAAAAATACAAAAATTGTTTAAACAAATAAAATAAAAAAAAACTATAGGTACTTCTTCCCAATCGTCATCAGCGTCATTGTAACAATCACATATATTTTTTGATTTATTTAAGCAAAAAGTTCCTCTACAGTTGGCACATAATTCAGACATATTTGTTCTGTCTGTTTACACGTGTAACGTGCACTCCAACAATCGTTTTTACAGGCACAAGATATAAGCTGTAAAAGAGACGCAGTGGCGGGCAATTAGTGTACAACAGATATTGGTACCAAACTACCTTCTTCAAGGGCCCATCCCCAAGAAGCAGCTGGCAGAAAATTTCCAAGCCACTTCTGTACTTGTTTGCATTATAAAGATATTAGCGAGGATATTAGTCTAATTCTTCTCAAGTTTAGTTATATATTTAGGTTAGTTAATTAATGAGACAATATTACATATTGCTCATTGATCCTAGCAAATAAATCAATAGTAACTAATCTTGCTTTGAATCACTAAAAAAAACCTGCTAAAAGTTTAAAAAACGTCGATCTGTTTGTTAAATGACATTTTAATTTACCTGTAGATAGGTTCGCAAAAGATGTTCAAGAGCTGAAGATGTTGGTGGAACATAATCACTGCCGGCGCTGACAACGAAACGCGGTGAATGAATAATATCAATCTGTGGGTGTATTTAAAGAAGAGACAGACACTTAATAACAAATACTACAACAACAACAACAAATATTACTACAACAATAATCATTTACTCGATAATAAACTTTTTAATTTAGCCTTTTGCGAGAAATCAGCTTAGGAGTATTGACAACTTTTATTTATTCGAAGCACTAATTGTTTATATTTGACTTATTTTCTGCTATTAAACAAATTGTTTATCGATTTCTGATCAATTCCACGCTTTCTAGAACATCTAGAAGTAGCGAGCGCCTGTTTTCCGGGCGGAATGACGCCATGGCCCTGAAATTCAAGGACGCAAACTAGTGTGGGCCCGAGTATTTTAGTATGTTGTTTCTAAAGCCAAAAACTAACTCTGTGCAAAGTTTCAGCTTTATAACAATTTGTTCAAGGTTCAAGCTATATTTTGTCTAAGTTGACTGGACTATAAATCATTGTATCGAAAAGGGATTAAACTTAATTGAACAAATACCATCAATACTTCTTCGCTTTAGAGAATTCAAGAAGGGTGTTATATCGGATATTAAAAAAGCCTTTTTACAAATAAGTATTAGTGAGAAAGACAGAAATTATTTGAAGTTCTTGTGGGTTGATAAAAATGGCCAAGAAATTGTTTTTAGACATAGACGTGTTGTTTTTGGTGTAAACTGTAGCCCATTCTTGCTTGGAGCAACTATAGATTATCATTTGCAGAAATGTTTAGAAATTTCGGCACTTACCGGAAGCGTTGATTGAAATATTAATAAAGATAGACAACCTTACGGCATAATAGAAGAGGGATAGTAGAACAACCTGTTCGCGCCAATTTTTTTTCCAGTGAAAATAATGTACAGAATGTGCTGCCGTTTGAGGAGAGTAGCGTAATGTAAATGGAGGAGAGTAGCGTAATTTTGTAAACGTACTTATCGTTTTCGTTATTGCCGGCTTTTGCCTCGACGTAATGAATGCATTGTTTGCGTAATGAAAGATTTTATTTTTACAATACCACAAATAATTTATCTGCAATAATACGTATGTTTTAACTTTTAAGTTATTACATCCGGCGCATGATTGCACATTTTGTCACCAGTTATAATTTTTATTTATGCACCTTACTTAACCACCTAACCAATCGAATTCAATTCAAATCATAGCCAGGTGAATTTAAAAGAAAAGACCCGAAAAATATGGAAAATTTATAAAAATGTAATTATCTCGGTAGTAGAAGCCGATTGAGATGTAAAGAATCTGTCACGTGATCTCTACAAGGAATGAAAATTAAAATACATAGTCAGCTTATTATTTCCGCTCAAAGGTGCAATTGCACTTAATTGCATTTAGAACTATTCAATCTTTATGTTTGTACAATTTTTAATGATACTTTAAGTTGTACAGCTACATATTTATTAGTTTCTTACAGAGTAAAGATCACGTGACAGGTTCTTTACATCCCAATCGGCTTCTACTACAAAACCTAAGAAATACAGGATGATGCAAGAAACACAAACGTTTAAATTCATAACTACCACCACAGATTGAATCACATATTTATACAAAAAAATGTAATAAGGAATTTATACCCTTATTTACATTTAAATGAGTACAATTACCTCTGTAACGAGGTGGAATTACTTCGGAATATACGAGGGTTATCCGTAAAATAAGGTCTACAATTTTTTTTCAAAGATAAACACGTCTATTTGCTTGGATTACTACATTGTTGGAAAGCCCCTTCCTATCGCAAAAGACAGTCGCCATCGCTTTTCCGGCAGACAATGTTTGTTTAAACCTTCGCGGCTTCGGCGATCCTGAATGCTGCCACTGACGGGACTGTTCTTTTGCTTCTGGTGTCGTACAATGTACAATGGACTCAGATTTCGCCGCCAGTGACAATTGAATTCACAGGCCGCTTGTCGTTACCATTTCTGATCTTATGAGGACCAATCTTGTGATAATGATAATGTTCTGTCACAATCTTGTCAATAGTGGTCTTTCTGACATCAAGGATAAATTCGCACTCGTCGATTTTCAAGTATTACCCTCTCCACTTTTTGATCACTGACGGACAATTTGTAAATCACGAAAAAAATAAAAAAATATCGTTTTTCTCTCCCTTTCCGCCCCAAAAAAGGGGTTGCAGTTGGGAGTGAAAAAAGCGCAATAAAAAATAGGTGTTCCTATTTAAGTTTTCAAAACTCACCCCCGCTCCACCCGACAGAGGGGTGAGGGTGATGTGTATTGTGTACGTATCATGACGTTTCATAAAATGAAGGAAGCGTGTTTTTTACTTTTTGTAATTGGGTGTGTCGTTCAGTGGCGTACCTAGAATTTTTGCCGCCCGGGGCGGTCTCCAATTTACCGCCCATTCTAAGTCAATCAAATGGTGGTTTTTATAAATTAATAAACATAAATGAATAGTTGCATTTAATACGAACTGTACGTAGGGAACTTTTTTACCATTGCATGCAATATTTAAATTAGGCAGTAATAAAGAAAGCCGCATGAGGCATAAATGCAACCTTTATAAAAATACAAGATACTTTTTAAAGGCCACAAGAAACTTACGGAGGCCGAAGGTTCCCTGCCTATGAGACAAAACCTAATTTACAAAAAAAAATTACCATTAAATAATTTTTATTTTATATTTATAAATGCCTGCGTACATTCCAAGCACCAACATAAACAAAATGCCGTTCGGGCAGCGAGAGTTGGCCACTGCCGCCCGGTGCGGACCGCACCCCCCTAGGTACGCCGATCAGATCAAAACATTTACCAGAGGTTTGGAATCAGTAAAGAATTTCCTATAAGATGACACCACTTCCAGCTTTCTAAACCCTCTAACATCGACCAACGCAATTGAACAATTCCGATCCGGTTCGCAATTAGCACTATCAGCAAGTTCCATTAATGTTGTTGTAACATATGCGCGGAAGGAGTATTTAAATTCTTGTGCACTCGAGTTTCTATTACATCCTCCTCTTTCCCTCATTGCCGAAAAGAAATGTTCGAGACTGTTCTGGTTTAGTCCACCAGTAATAAGGAAACGTATTTCTTCATGTCCCCGACCATTATACTTTTTAGGTTTGGCAAACATTTGAGTCACTCCGTTAACAGTTTGCAAAATGCCATCAAAGGGGGGTGCTCTAGATATGCTTCGTTAGATTTTCAATTAATTTTAGTTAGAGTGCTAGACATGTCAAAGTCCTTTTTGAATGCTTGACCTACTACTATGCCGCTATCGCTTAAAGAATAGTTACATGGTGTGGTAGAATAAATTGCCCTGCTGTTTAAGACATCAACCAAATTATCCATTCCTTCGACAAAATGGGCAGTGGGCAGTGCTGTTTTTGGTTTTTAACGGTAATTTTCAGTGCACTGGACACACTATAACATAAAACCAGAGTGACCAATTTTACACTAATTTATTGGAATGAATTAGGATTCATATTATGGCAGTGTGTTGAACGAGTAACGCCCTGCCAATTCTGTTTGTTTTATCCAACTGGTATATTTATCTTATATATTCGAAGGAAATATTGTTTCGAACACTTTTTATCAAATGTGAAGCGTCAAAAAGGCAAAATATTTTTTTACTCGCGAATGTAAATATTGGTTCATTTTATATTCCTAAGTAAACATCTTTTGGTTTGTGGTAGACTGGTCACTATAAACTATAAACTACTCCCATCACGGTAAAACTAAAACCAATTTTCTCCAAATGCGCTAAATTGCTTTTTATGATTTGTTGCAGTGATTTGCTATTCACGCCCTTTTCCGAAAAATAAAATGCTATAGGAAGCTTTCAGTTGGAAAAAATTCTTCTTATCATTAAAAATATAGCGTATTTTGCGGAGGTATCCCTCCGTCGCAATTCTCCCAAATCTTGGCAACCCCGACGGCCCGACAATGTCATATTTACGACTATAATCCATCCAAAGCTTAATTCATAATTGACATTTAATCCAAGAGCAGCATACAAAACTTCTCGCGGTTTGTCACTGAGGATGCTTATTTTATTGTAATGCAGGAATCGCGTACCTATTTACGAAAATGGGAGGATATTTTGTATCAACAAACGAATAACAAATCCGCGGGAAATAGTTATTACATCGATTTCAATATTTGGATGCATACTGCATATACAAAAACATAGATAAAAAAATGGTATTTATTTAGGGTGCATTTGTTTATTTTACGGAGTAGAGGAAGAGATCAACTTATTATGCAATTTGGTAATTAAGACCTAAGACAAGTGATTCTGTCATCTAAGGAGGTAAATAGGTAATAGAAGATTCCACATTTCACTATGATAGATAAATACCAATAGTAACATTATAAAACCGGTACGGGTGCTGCTATAATATTTTATCATCCATAAAGATAATAAAACTTCAAAAATTTGGTAATGTAACGATTTCGTTATTTTGTAAGTGCAAGCATTGTATTTAATATGCAATGGTGCAAGTAAGCAAAAATCGCGACTGCAGGGTCATGTTTTACAGCGCGCCAGTGGAATATTCCCTGTATGATCTAAAGAGCCAAGTTTTTACCTATTTTTAATATGACTAACTATACCGCAAGTTTGCGCCATCTTCAAAAGTATAGTTCCAATCACAATTAATAGCATGCATGCCACATCATGGATGTAAACCACATTAAAAATATGGCGATCGTGAGACGCGTAGGGATCACAAATATGAACTAATAAAAATTCAAATACGTTGTTTTACTATCCCTCTTCTATTATGCTTACGGTAATATACGACCCCATTGTCGTACAAGGCATCAGGGGTCGTTGCGGTCGCGCGTACTCAAGTAGTGTGTAACCTGACTTTTATGATAGAATTCTGTAATTATGCTAGTAAATTCGTGTACATTCTTAACAATGTTGCCAGTAAAAGAATATTTGAACCCGGGACTTTTAAATGAATAAAAATAAATATATACTAGTAGCGCGTTATGCGACTTAAATATTTATGTTAGGATTTTTCTTTATATAAGTATAACCATTGAATAAATAAGAGAAAGAAGATCAACGCTAATGTTAACAAGTGTAATCGTTAGTAGTAGCCCGGGTCGATCTTGGCCATCTATTGGGTGGGCCGGAAGGTATTATTACCTCACAATCAAGCAGTTTTCTTTAAATGACTACAGACCATGTTGCCAAATTTGTAGGAGGTATATTTAAATGGTCATTAAGATTCAATGAACTGTATACTACGTATAGTTTACAGTCGTTGAGATTTTTCACTCAACGATACAGTTCATTGTTAAGATTGGAAGGAGATTATCTTACTTAAAATTTTTCCTACCATTGCAATTTGTATAATTATGAATTAGTTATCGTTCTTTGTATGTCGATCACTTGTGGTTTTTATCAACATGGTTATTTTCACTCGGAGATTCCGGGTTTATAAAATTCTCCGGACTTGTAAAATATAAAATTTCAATTTTATGAAAATGATAATACAAATTTGTTAAACTTATCTGACATGAAATTCTCGAATTACCGCGAGTGGAGTATTTGAAAACAGACGAATGTCGTTTAAAAACTATAAAAAAATGTAGAATGAAAATATGTAGTAGATATGGTTAGGTGTAAAGTATATCAATTTTTAATCGAAATACAAAACATTCACAAACATGTGAAATTCCTGCAAAATTATATTTAAGACGTAGGTAAGTTACGCGGAAATTAGATTTATTGAGACCTAAATTTAAATAACAAGATTGATAAAAGATTTAAACAATCTTTATCTTTAATCAATTTTAAGGAAAAGGATTAGAGATGAATCTAAATTCTAGAAACACTGTTTTCAACCAATTTCAAAAAGTTGGTTACTAAATTCTTCCGGATGTCTGTGTATCTGTGCGTTGGTCGATGTTACAGGTTTAGAAAGTTGGAAGTGGTGTCATCTTATAGGAAATTGTTTACTGATTCCAAATCTTTGCTAAATTTTTTGATCGGATCACCCGTTCGCCGTCGGGAAGCCATTAAAGTCAAAATATACGCCCTTGAATATCTTGAGAACGACACATCCAATTATAAAAAGGAAAAAACACGTTTCCTTTATTTTTGAAACCTATTGAGTCATATGATACGTAAACATCACCCTCACCTCCCTGTGGGGTGGAGCGGGGGTGAAGTTTGAAAACTTAAAGTGGAACACCTATTTTTATTGCACTTTTGATGGATTATCTATAAAAAACAATTCTCAAATTGCAAACTTCACCCCCAACTGCAACCCCTTTTTTGGGGGTGGAAGGGGGAGAAAAACGATCTTTTATTACTTTTTTTCCTCCAACATTTTGGCGTGATTTACAAATTGTCCGTCACCCTCTCCGCTTCCATCTCCCTTAAGGGTGGAAAGAAAAACAATGGCTCATTTGTGCAGAATCCAGTGTGCTTGTGTCTGAGGGGGAGGGGTAGTTATAGACATATATATTGTATATAATACATGCCATAATTAGGTACAGATTTGAAGTTGGTTGAAAGTAGAATTCTATGAGAATTGTCGCCTTTTGATACTTGTTCAAGGTAAAGTTGTGAATAAATCAAGAAAGACCCATTACACTATAGCCTCAGGAATCCAAAACTTAGAAATCATTTCACATAGAAATAATAAAATTGTGAACCACCTCAGATTAATTTATAATAAACAAGAATTAATTGAATTAGATTCGTTACCATTCAAAATACTTGAGTTTTACAGATTTCAGATTATGTCAGTAAAAGTAGGTATTGTATATTATATGTATGTACGTACATTCCTATCCTAAACCCGAAAACATACCAATATTTTAGAATCTATCCCATGCGTAACTTGACCATTTATTTTTTGACTCAAAACGGGATAGTCCGGTCCGGGAGCCGGCAACCTTTTTTGCAATCAATTAATATACTTTTTATCTTCGTGAGCGGCTTTACTTTAACGAGAGGGTAAACTTTTTCCTCTGCGAAAATGTTCGCAAATGGGTCCTACGGGGTGCACAGGGGTAAAACACGTTGATTTGGAAATGACAAGAAATGGATGAATATCATGGGAAAACGGCCCAATTAATTTGTGGGACAAAGTGGGCATTTAATTATGCAAATATTTACTAAAAGCTACAGAAAAAAAATCAGCTTGATATTCATTATTTTTGTTAATGTAGTAATACCTACATGTCTTCAGATGGGGACACTCTTGATGGACTCATTTTTGTTGTAGGACAAATGTCATTTTGAATTATGTACTTACAAAAAAACTTAACAGTTAGCTAAAAAATTAACTGTTATTAATCAATTTTTTGTAATTACCACATCAACGTGTTTTACCCCTGCGCACTCCGTAGGACCCATTTGCGAAAATTTTCGCAAAGGAAAAAGTTTGGCGTCTCGTTAAAATAAAGCCGCTCACGAAGTATAAAAAGTATAATTGATTGCAAAAAGGTTGCCGGCTCCCGGACCAGGACATCGGTTTGCATTTGCAAAATGTACGGGAACGATTTAATCAAAATCTGGACGTAAAGAGTGAAATAATGTTGTCAAATGGCAGTAAAAGTACCTGGCTTCTCTAAAGAAAAACAATATTGACTTCTACCCACTTTTTTCGATTTTAAATGCCTCAAACTCTTTCCTCATTTTCCATGTTTACAACTTCAATTTTTTTGTTAAAAATAAAAAGAACTAAAAAGAACTAGTGCACTTAATTCAGAAAAAAAAGAACTTTCAAATGACGTATGAATTGCCCCATTATCCCTATTTAAATTATAGCGCTAAGGGATGAAATCATTTCCGGGTTGAAAATCATGGCAAAAGTTGTGCCCTTTGATATAAAAATTCGCAAAGAAAAAAAATTTCTAACCAGAAACCCATCTGATACCTGTATATAAATTGGTCAAAATGTCCACCGTTATGTTCACGACACAATTCCACTTTGTTCCAAATGCAATTGTCGAACTCTTTTTCCAGAGTTTCAGGTGTAATTCGTTCAAGTTTCCGCAGTAATTGCTGCTTGTAGTTCGTCCAATGTATGGACACAGAATAAAACACTAGTGAAACAGAAGCGACACTCTGCTAAATACGTGTTACACATTTTCTTATCGCGCGAACTAACAGCTCCGCCTTCTGTGGTGTAGAATAGAGCGAGCGAATTGATACATTATACATTTCAGCGTATGTACCTAGCGGTGCCCGGTGCGTTGAACTCTTATTGCGAGAATTCTATCGGAATTAGTTTTACGGTGAACCGCTTATCATATGCGAAAATGTATGGCAAATATTTTTCGTTTATGACATTTTTTGATACGATTTCAAATTTAGAAAATAAATGAGAAAAACTACAAATGAGTCCTCTTTTTACTAGCCTTACTAATGACAAAACCGACAAAGAAGGTTACACTACAATGGGCGTGGTTGCGTCGAGGAGACCGCCTTGTGATGGCAACATAACTTCAAAGGTGCCGATGGAGACTGTCGCTTTTGTCTCACTAGTGTTTTATTCTGTGGTATGGAGGCGGTTTCCAAAACGTTGAACAGAAAAATATAACAGAGTTACATCTGGAAAACTGGGAATCATAATCCTTTGCTAATTAAACAATTTTCAAATCGATTAACAATTCGTTTCTTATGGTTAGCAAACACTCGATAAGGAATATTAATCCCGGGGTGCCCTTTCATAAACTGCTCTCGACAGCAGCAGTTCAACTCGCCAATCCAACACCGTAAAAAACACTACGCGCGAAATTCAAACTGTCATCAGTATTAGAGAATCGCCCGGTATTATTTATTACATAGAAAATTATATTATGGGGTATAATATATAGATTTCCGGTATTTTTTTGAATTATTTAGTAGATTCAGGCAAAAATATTAGCACCCTGTCCGCTAATTTTCGCGCTGTTTGTCAAAACGAGACAATTCTGCGTCCCGGGGTTTTTTTCGGGTACATCGGGACGGAGTACCGAAAAAAGGGACGGCCCCGTTCAAAACGGGTCATAGGGTCACGTTACCCATACCCGATAAACAAAATAGAGGCCTTTTACCTTTTCAAGAATTATATCCCTAGGGCGGCAGCCCAGCGTCATTTTAGGTAGCGATAAAAGCGCGTCTGCAAATCATATCCACTACGTTGCAGATGATGTAAAATATCATAATATAAGAGCATAAAAATGGTCGCAAGTTCGCTGAACCTGGGGATAACATGTTCAAATTGTGCATAAAAAATCACTGTTTTAAAGCAACGTTTTTCATTTGTCCTTTCGATTCGTAAAAGAATTATACGCGCTCAAATCACTTTAAAACAGTGATTTGCAGGCGCACTTTTATCACTACCTAAAATGACGCTGGGCTGGCGCCCTAATACGCTAATCCATAAAAATGATATACATACATATTATGTTTGATAAGTATTCTGCGTTCTCACTTCCCAGACGTACAAAGATTGCAACTTTTGATTGGCCAAAACAGCATTTCGATAACTTTAATAGTTTTGAGTATAGAGCGTTTTTTAATGTTTTGAATCTGCGTAGTCACAAACGCAGATACCTATGTAAAAATTTGCATAGGTCCATTTTTTTTTGGAACACTACGTAATTTTACTTTGTACCTACTCGGGAAGTAAAAAGCGGAGTTACGTTTCTAAAATTGCTTAAAATCAAAATATTTTTTTCGTAATTCGACCAAAAATTCTTATTTTGTCTTCCAAAGACATAAACTTTCTCTTCAACTTTGGTGTTTTATTTTTAGCCATCTCCGAAATTAATATGTAATTTAGTTTTTAACAATCATTAACGTATGAAGAGATTAAAATTATTCCACGATTGAATTTCTGTTATGAGATCATTAAATCTTACACACGTGAACACATGAATAAGCATGTACTGGTGACACAGTGAAATAGATACCTTATTTTTGTTTCATTAGCAGTATTATTCTATAAATAAAATGTGCTCTAATATTATCAAGTAAAATCGACAACGTTGTTGAGTTTAAGATCGGGTAGAAAGGAAACTACACATTTTACCAAGTCTAGTTTTAAACACTCACGCAAGGATTACTTGGAAAACTTGTAAAAATTACAATAAAATGCGTATGCAACCGGCATTGCGCGATTACACTTTTTTCCATATGGTTGAACTTCTTTCTCTTATTTATTCAATGGTATAACTTTATTTTCTTTTACAGGAGAAATTATATACATATGATATCCTCACCCGACGCGACAGTTTTAATTCAATTTCAAATTTCAACCTACATAATATAGATTGTTACCACGACCAAATTACATTTTTTAATTTACTATAAAAGTACTTTGAACTAGTTTCGTGTAAATAATTTTTTTTAAAGGCCGTATCATTGATTGAAATATACCGAATATTTGCATCAACGGCAGAATCTAATTGAGTCATAATATTACTTGACCTTAGTATGCAAATTCCGAACAATTATGATGACTTTAGAGTTTTCGTGTCTTTATTTCACCGTTTCTGTCACTTGAATAATTGTTTTCTCCAACGACTATATAAAAATGCACAAATTCTTTTTACATATTTAGCTAAACAAAGACATAAATTCTTCACACCAGTGAAGAATGAAAAAGAATTCACTCTCGTTAGGCAATCACATTCTATGATTATCAGAAATCACGGTAATTTTCGTAAATAAATGTGGTAAATAGCTCAGTAGTAGAGATACTTGACGCGGGACATCGACGTTCGATTCCCAATGGAAGAATTTTTTATGCATAGTCGTGGAGAAAGTATAGTCTTTTACGAGGTCTTTTACTTGTGTACTAATGGCTAATATTCACTAGGATGATTCCAAAACTCACTCGCTGCGCTCGTTTGTTTAGGGCGGCAGCCCAGCGTCATTTTAGGTATAATAGCCCAGTAAAATAAAGAAATTTGGATGAAAAAATGGTTACAGCTTTGAAAATTTGGAAACAGGCTTGTTTTGTGTTCGCTTTGAAGTGTTCAAAACTCCCCACCCGTACCCCCCCCCCCCCTCCGAGAGAAATTGTGGGCCAAAAAGTGTAAAAAAAACAGGTTATCGTAAATAACTGAAAAAGTATCAATTTTATCAAAAACAAAAACGTTAAGAAAATTGTAGCAGACAAAATTCCGCACATTTTCATGTTTTATTTTTGTCTCTGCGACCAATAGGAGCTGAGATAGATTTTTTTAAAATGTCGACTGTTTTGCGGCGAAACAGTAACACGTGCGCCGCGTGTGCGCATCGCGCGTATTTCGCTTGTATCTCGAGAATGGCCATTTGTATCGCAAAATGCTTCAAATAAAAGTTGTAGAGAATTTAATTACGAACAATTTTCGTTTTTAAACATTTCTATACGATTAATATTGACAGAGATATAATCATTTAAACCTTTTTCTAAGACACAATCGCTGCTCGTTTTGCATAATAAAATCAATAATAAATCGAAAACTATTGATTCTACGTACTTAGTGTATGTGTTAAGGTAAAAGTATATAATTCGGTAATTGTATACATTTACCGGTAATAGTATAGAATTGCCTGGTTTGGTTTAGGCATTAAACAAGGTTTGAAAATAAAAGAAATGCCAATTTTAAACGTAGATTGCCACTAAATCGCCTAGGTTATCTGTAGGTTTAGTATATTTTTTTTTCAAATGATACAAAAAATGATAATTATATACATTTACCGAATTATATACTTTTACCTTAACATATATAATGAAAGTTGTAGAGAATTAAATTTTGAATCTATATGTATGCACGAAATATCATTTTGGTAATCCTTATAAGGCGATGGAGGAAGAAATAATGAAAAATTCTCATTTTCAAGCGTTGCTTTGCAAATAACTATGTTTTGACTACTTGTAGACAGTAGTGTCTTATAGTTTTTTAAAGATAATTAATGTACCTGTAAAATAAGCGTCAGCAGAAGTTCGTACGACAAATAGTTCGGTAGTTACAGCTGTTTGAAGATATACTCAAAAATTGACATTTTATTAAGAATCCCGATTTCAGCTAAAAAATGGCCCTTAACTTTTTGTTAAAAATTGGTTTTATCCTATTTACAGTAGGTGCTTTATATACACTGTGTCCGTAAAGTATGGAACAAATTCATTTTTAGCTAAACAGACCATTTGAAGAAATAATCCTGAAACACGTCGATTTTTGATTTTAATTTACCGTATTTTAAAATAATCAGCTCAGCTAGAGTAATCCGAAAATTGAAACAAAATGGGGATGTTCCATTTAAAAAAAATGGCGGTGGCGTCATTACTCGAAAGAAATTCACCCTGTATATTAGATTATTATTTTAAAATACGGTAAATTAAAATCAAAAATGGACGTGTTTCAGGATTATTTCTTAAAATGGTCTGTTTAGCTAAAAATGAATTTGTTCCATACTTTACGGACACAGTGTATATACAAAGGTAATACAATACAATAAATCGTTCGCAATCGCAAGTTGCACTTTATTGTAAAAATACATCTTTGAAAACTACCTATTATATATTTTCACAGAATTTAAGTAAAATGTATATTTGTATTCAGTTTTTCTTAAATATCTTCGTTTCCATTTATTTTAGGACAAACTTTTATATAAACTAATTGAAAGCTTACAACATTTCCTATAAAAAACACTTGGTCGCGTATGTTTTTCTGTAAACAGCGACGAGAAACTGACGATTGAAGATGCAGGTAATGTTTAATTTTTACAGAAATTGTAGCTACTTTTGAGACGAAGAAAAGGTAGTATAAAAAATGTGATGCTATGATAAATTTACTCAGAAATGTTCAGAGAATAACTTCCGATACTTGGAAAAATCAAAACAATTTTTTATTCTACCATTTCTTCGTCTTATGTGCGAATCATACTACGTTGAAGATGATGTAAAATATAAGAGCATAAAAATGGTCGCAAGTTCTGAACCTGGGGATAACATGTTCAAATTTGTGGATAAAAAATCACTGTTTTAAAGTGATTTGAGCGCGTCTGTAAATCTGTAATTCAGGTTAATGATTTATGTTCTTGCGTATGTCACGAAAAAAAAATTGCAGACAATTCGGATGGGTCGTAGCTCTGGCGTTTTTTCAAGATTTGGTATAAAATTTATTTTTATTTTTAATAACTTTTGCCTTTTTTCTTTTTCCCAGGGGGGCCCCTTGGCGGCGCGCTTGTCGGACAGGTGCACCGGCCTCAAAAACGAAGAGAAGTGAAAAGTGCATGATAGGCGAAGAAATAATAAAGCACTGAACCTACCAAATTTTTTTAGTAAGACGGATTGAGATTCATTCGCTTCCTAAATTCAATAGGAAACTTTGTACCTACTTTTGATCATGTTTTTTTTTCCGAAATTGCATTTGTGCAGTGGAAAAGCCATCCTGAAAAATGCATTTTCATAGAAAAAATTTATACCTTTGTTGTAAACTTCTACAATCGAGTCAATTCGGGTTAAAGGGGGTTTTCGAGGTAGCTGATTCCGAATATGACCTCCAAATTGGCTCACCGCCCTTCTGGAGCTCAGCATAACTGAGCAACGTACCATCTGCGAAGCTTTTTCTCAAATTCACTCTCAAATGATTCTAGACATTTCATCCGTAGGTTTTTGGGTTGCTGATTCCAAATCTGGGATTCAAAAGGCGCAGCGACACTGGTGATGCTAACAAAAATATAACCGCTATTCCAATTTCGACATACTTTTTATCGGTGTGTGTGAAAAGCATGTCCGATATCTACCGATACCGTACCGATAACACAACACCGATAATATCTGTGTGTGTGCAGCCGCCCTAACACCCAATACAAGTAATATTATAATAAATTTATACAGGGTGTCCACAGCTGAGTGGGACATAGGGAGAATACACACAAAACCGTTTTTTGGTGAATATTATCTCCGTAGTACTACCTCATCCAAATTCAATCGCCGCATTACACAACTGGGCTAACAATGAACAATTCTACATAAAAACTAGTTGAAATCCCTGGATTACAAAACGAACTTCGAATACCGCAGTAACGAAAGTATAAAAAAATCTGCCCTTATCAAAAAGACAAAATTTGATAATTTCAAAATTTCGACTTTAAAGTCGAATATTTCGAAAAGTATTTGAGATATCGAAAAATTGGGACCGGATCTTGAATCAGCATAAAATTTCACATAAGATCCATACCTTAACTCGGTTGTAGACAATACGCATCTCTTGCAACGCACGGACGGAATATTGATTCCAGTAACGTTGAAAAATTCGTTTTGTAAAGCCAGAAAATGAGGTTTTGTTGTTGGTTTTTCAGGATGATTGTTTACGATTTTATTCTGCCTTTTACAATTTCACTAACATGATAGTAGGTAAATAACAGAAGAATTAATTCAATTAAATAAACAATTGGAAATTAAGTAACATTATTAAGACCACCTGATCAATTTTGTTATCTTAATTCTCAAAAACCGATTTATTCTCCCTATGTTCCACTCAGCCGTGGACACCCTGTATACGAGATAGGTACGACAGCGACGTAGCGGTGTCTAACTTGAAAAAGCCAAAATTTGCGGTTTTCCATTTTGTACAATCAGAAACACTTTACTTCCGTATCTCATTGACATAATTTCACTTACGAGTATGTTTTGTTTATTACGTACTATACTACTTATGAAAGAATGTGCTGTCTAAGTTGATTCGATGTGTAAAAGAGCAAATCCTTGTCAGCATAATGTGACTGGAAAAACTTTAACAATGACATTCTTACTGATTTTGAGGTTTTTAATATCAAAATAAATGAGGATGATGCAAAACAATGTAAATCGATAGTCGACACTAAACTACTTTAAGGAATGAAAGGTTTTTCATTAATCATTTTCTATATGTTTTTTAGCAATGGCCATTTCAAATGTGAAATTCTTGGCGTTATTTATATTTCTTACTGAGCGATTAAAGCACTTGTAAATTATTTTAAAATAAATTATGAAATTGTAAAAGCGAATCGTTCAATAAATAATTTTGGGGGGAATAACTAATGAAAATCAAACGATGTTTATCGTATAGAAATTTTATAATAAAAATTAATTGCTTTTTATAATTCTTTAAGTTCTAGCAGTGGCGTAACAACTATCGGTGCAAGGGGTGCAACTGCACCCCGGCGCCAGGTGCAGATAGGCGCCGCAACGCGTTCTCAGTTCTCATAAAAACTGATGAATTTTGTTCTTTACCATACCAGTTATCACCGCAGAAAGGTCATTTTCAAAATTATAATTAATAGAAAACCTTTTGAGAAGTATAATATCCCAAGAAAGGCTTAGTAGCCTATAGCGATGATACGCATAGAAATCGAAAATCGAAATTGCTAAAAGAATAAATTTTGATCAGTTGATATACACTTTCGCGGAGGGAAAAGGCAGGAAGCAAGCTTTTTAAGTGACTAATTATAATATTATGCATACTCTTATGTTATGTTACTAATTAATAAAGTAATTTATCCATATTAGGTAATATAATATAGTTGTCATTTTTTGCGTTTTCATTTAATTAATCACTTAATTAATTAATTCTGATTTTTCGGGTATCAAAGCACTACTTCTTGCCGTCTCAGCCAGCTCGTTAATTCTCGCATTTTCTTCATCTGATGAAAGATCCATTTAAAATACCGGATCTCACAACGGAAGTAAACAGTTT
Source organism: Pyrocoelia pectoralis (assembly GCA_036250285.1). NCBI lineage: Eukaryota > Metazoa > Arthropoda > Insecta > Coleoptera > Lampyridae > Pyrocoelia > Pyrocoelia pectoralis. The sequence continues at coordinate 22,241,588 of CM070081.1, read as the reverse complement.
TTGAACAAAGTTAAAATTGATACCCTTGTTTACTGCCTTTAGTATAGCAACGTATTTTACTATAGCAACGTATTTCAAGCGGCTTGATACATTTACTCAAGTTTATGCGATATTTAAATTATTTGTGATAAATACTCAATCTGTGCATGAAATAGTGTATGTATTTCTGGACTAACTTGCTTTTATGGCCCTACAACCTTTTCCTTTAAAATAAGACTTTGGGCCATAAAAGTTTCTTTACGCCCTTAATGCATAAATGACTATTAAAACCTGGCTATGACCATTGTAATGTACTCTTTTTGAATTTTTGATGTTCAAATAGACGATCACGAAACTGTTGCCCCCCGGCGCCAACGGATGTAGTTACGCCACTGAGTTCTAGAGTAGAGTAATTTTTATATATTAATTAGTGGTTAAATGTTGCAACATTGCATGACTAACAATAGCTATCACTTGTATTTTCGAAGCGCCAATTCTAATTTGCGGCGAAAATTGAACTATTATTCATAACATTTTGGCGATGGCGCTACTTTACAGTCAAAAGAAAAAAACAAAAACGCAACTACACATACATGGATGAATTGCTCTCTTAATGCATAGGTTGCCCATCTTTATTAATATTTCAATCAACGCCGGAAGTCAGTATTCTGTAGAAACTATTAAAAAATTGGCTAGCAGCTTTTATGTTGATAATTGCGTAACAAGTTTACCAGATTCTGAGAGTTTGAATATATTTATACAAGAATCAACTACCGCCATGATGGAAGGAAAATTTAAACTAAGAGGGTGGGGGTTTTCTGACAATTCTAAGGACGAAGATTACAGTGTTCAAGTTCTTGGGTTAAGATGGTACCCAAAGCAAGACTTCTTGACCATCAATAAAGACCTTTTTGAAAAGGAAACCCAGGAAGCACCAGTAACCAAGAGAAGGTTATTATCATTAGCTCAAAGAGTTTTCGATCCTATAGGTTTTACAGCCCCTACCACTTTGGTGCCAAAACTGTTGTTACAACGATTGTGGGAAAAACATATTTCTTGGGATGCCCCAGTAGATGAAGGAATTGCAGAACTGTTTAAAAAATGGTTCATAGAGTTGCGATATCTTGAAAATATTAGAATTGCTCGTTGGATTTCTACAGGCGGAGATGATGTACAAGATATAGGACTACACACATTTTGCGATGCCAGTCAGAGTTCATACGCGGCTGTTATCTTTTGTAGAGTAAAAGAGATTATAAAGTATCGGTCCATTTATTGGCAGCTAAATCCAGGGTAGCACCATTGAAAACAGTGACAATCCCTCGCCTGGAACTCATTGCAGCAACAATAGGAGCCAGACTTTATACCCAAGTAAAGGAGAATCTTGATTACAAATTTCAAAGTTTTTTCTGGAGCAACTCATCTACCGTATTATCGTGGATACAGCGTACTGAAGAATGGGGAACTTTTGTGTGGAACCGGGTAAGTGAAATTCGTCGATTAACTTCAGCGGATAGATGGTTACACGTACCTGGTGTAAGTAATCCAGCGGACCTCCTTTCTCGTGGTTGTACACCTAAACAACTTTTAAAATCAAGATGGTGGGAGGGACCGTCCTGGCTGTATCAGGAAGAATGTAATTGGCCTGTGGAAAAGCCAAACACTGACGAGGAAGAAATATATAAAGAGAGAAAGAAAAAACTGGTTACTACTCTTGTTAGTGTAGAAAACACCGATTTTTGGCACCTGTCATATTTTAGTAAATTCACCAAAACAGTAAGAATGTTTTCGATGCATCCACAACATGAAGAATCCTCTTGTTAAGTGTCAAGGTGAATTGACAGTTGAAAATAGTGCGGGAGTGAATAAAAGCAGAGCACCCGTTCAAAGAGTTACGCGTAGTGGTTGGGTTTCAAAATTACCCAAAAGATTTCTTTAAATTGTGTTTGTAATATATGTTAATATCTATTTACGTTAATTGTTTTTGTTGCAAATTGAAAAACGCTTTAATTGAAATCGTTTCTCAGGTGGGAGTATGTTAGAAACCAATTTTCATTTTTTGTGTTCTAGTAGCAAGGGTGTTTTTGTTTAGTCGTTGTTAGGGAGTTGTTAGGAAGTGAAAAAATATAATATAACAACGTTTTGTTGCATCTATTGTAAAAGTGTTTTTCCATATTAAACAGGCTGAATTTGCGAGGAATAAAGTTTGAATTTCCTTTATTCCTACAAGTAGTATATGCCGGGAAAACGGGTAGTGGACCATCGGCGATACACAAATAATCTTTACAAACTATTATTTCGACCAGTTTCTCGTGAACTAAACGTTACTAGCACCATAGACCAAAAGAGTCTATGCTAGCACTGACAGTTTAAAAGTGTGGCATGAACGATTAGGACATGTAAATGTAAAAACGATAAAAAATACGTTTCAGGAAGGTACCATTGTAGGTGCAAATTTAAGTGACACTGAATTTAATTTCATATGTGAAGGCTGTCAATACGGCAAGCAGCATAAACTGCCATTTAAACAAGCACAAAGCAAATAGAGTAAACCGGGTATGTACTTTCATAGTGATCTGTGCGGTCCGATGTCAGTATCGTCACTCGGAGGGTCCCTATACAAGTCTTAATTTTTTCAAAAGATTTGATTTCATCTAACATAATCTGCTTCCACTTATGCCCATCTGGTCCTGAAAGCGCCCTTGTGACTGTTTTCGGAAGAAGATAAACTATTTGATGTATCGCTACATTCGCTACCATTTTTTCCACCAAAATAAATAACATAATCTTCAAAAGTTTTCTTCTTGATGGCTCTCTTTGATCTTTTTGGAAGTTCTATAGGATCTGATTGCACTGAATCAGGAATATACTCACTATCATCATTAATTCATTATCGGCAAATTCAATCACCCATCACCAATCCATTAAATTATCATTGAGTGAAAAAGATTGCTCACTTTCTGAAAGTAAACGTACCTGGTTTTTCTTGGTATTCAATTTGTACACCCAATCTTTCAAGTATGCGATTCCAATTAACTGAATGAACTGGTTATAAATATTGCAGTTATTGAGTTATCTACTTCAAAAGTATCATTGTTTCCATTTTTAATCAGCTGACTAACCGACAACAGATTATAGTACTATACAGTTCTCTAACACACAAATCTTTTTGCATAACAATGGGATAGTCAATATTATTTTCAACAGTCTTAATGTTAACGTACATTGCCTGTACAAGAAACTTTAATTTTATTTTGATTAGTGACAATTATTTTTTTAATATCAGGACAGTCAAATTTATTTACAATCGAATCTTCATTAGTTACTAAATGAACACTAGAATCTGAATCTACATTCCAATCTTGTTTCGAGAACTGATCATTCCAAAATATAGCGGTAAAAGCGTTGGTATTTTTCTACCTACTAAGGTCAGCTGTTGCATTAAAACATTTGTTTTTATAGTGGCCAAACTGTTTACATCTGTCACAGTACTGCTAACCCAGATTCGTAAATTATGTAATATTGTGAGTTTCATTTTTTATCATGGTTCTAGGAGGTTATTACCCACTTTACTCCCCACACTCCTTGTAACCCAGCAGATTAAAGTTGGTGTTACCACTCACCTGAAGCGATGGAGGAACATGACGGAAAGCGCATCATCATTCTGAAGATTTTGGTTTAAAGGTTGGTCCAAGTAAGGCCCGTTTGACACAAGACTAAAATTGGTACTAAATAGTAGACAAGTTGTGCGCACCCCGATTTACAATGTGTAAAAGCTTGGAAATACGAAACTCCCGTTTTCCACCAAGAAGAGAATTTTTATACTAAAATTTGTGTTAACTCTTGTTTTTTGACAAGAAATTATGATCGGTTGTATTATAATGTAAATGTACCAGGTTGAACTCAATCTGCGTGCGCACAACTTGTCTACTATCTAATACTAATTTTAGTCTTGTGTCAAACGGTCCTCACATATATAGCCTTTGAATTAGATTTATAATAGTTTACTTGATATGTGACAAGAGGAACTGTGTTGTAAAAGTATATTTTAATTGTTATGCTGTTAATTGTAATCTCGTAAATAAAATACTAACAAGACGTAATAACGCAACACATCCATAACATTTTATGTTATTTTTGTTTGTAGTTGTTTCACTGTGTTCCGCCACATCGGTGTTGCTATTGTTGCTACTGGCACAACGTTTTGTTTTCAAACTATTCTTGCTGCGTTGCCAAGTCTTGCCAACAAAAGTAGAACCTGCTTTGGACTTGTCGACATTATCTGACATATTGAGTCGTTATAATAACCATCCACCATAGTGCAGGTCATAATCATTAGCGAAAACTGTCCGGGAACCTTGCCAATGTTATGGAAACTCGTACCACGCAATTTCTGTCTCGTTTCAACAACAATGTTGACATACGACGTCATGTTATCGTAATTTTCTAAACTTAAAGAAACCTTATTTTCTGTATCATTTGTGGCCGAGGTCGATTTAATTAAATCCTCAAGTTCGTCTAGATTAGGTAGTATCACACATAGCTACTTTTGTTGCGCAGTTTTTTTGCAACGGCTGCTGAAGTTGCGTACTGTGTTCACACACTAGTACATATAGGCAAAAGTAGCGCAAAACGCGCAGTTTTTATGCTGCAGTTGTCTACAAAAGTTGCAGGTCGAGACTAGAGGTTGCACATACAGGGTTCGCCATTACTCCGGCCTCGGTTTCTAGTGCCTTTGCATAAATGTCAGCATAAAATGTTTAGTAATGTACTCATTTCTATTGAAAAGCTGCATGTTTTAAAAACATTTTTGTTTATACAGAGTGTGTAGTTTTCGCTGGGCAGTATAAAGTTACACTTTTTTAAATAGCAACCCATCAATTTTTTTATGCTGTTCGATGAAGGCTTAATTTAGATGAAAAATACTTTTTAAATTTTTTAAATTGATCGCGTCGTTGCCATTTTAGACCAATTTCTTTAAAAATGCAGCATCAGAAAGAAATGGTCACAACACTGGTGTTTTTTGAAATTTTGGAATTTGCTTTTGTAAATTCGTAGATGAAAGTCAGAAGTACTTAAATAGTCTAAAAGATATTTTTAATTCGCCATACTTTTTTTGTATGAGAACGCTACTTTTCAAATTTTTCAAATTGCTGAAACTCATTTTTTTTAAATGGCACCCTAGATTTTTTTCAACTGTTTCTAATGTAGTTTTTAATTCTCTATCGATTTGCACTAGTACTTTCTTTTCCTAACATCTACAGTTATGGAGATATTTATAAAATTTCAATTAAATCGCAACAAGCATTATTTTAATCAAGCGGGTTTATTCTAGTAGGCTTTGCTTCTATTAAACAAAAAACAAAAAGAGCGAGACCATTAGAAAACCAACAACAATAAAAAAAAATTAGTTTAACAAGTGTTCAAAATTTTGCCCATTTTGTTGTAGGCACGTCTCAAGTCTTTGCTGTAAAGATTCACGTACATTTTGTAACATCTCATGTGTGACATTAGAAAATGCGGTTCTTATTCTGTTTTTCATTGCCTCTTGTCCTTGTGTAGTAGCATCTTCTTGAAATACATACATACATAAACAAAAATATTTTTAAAACATGCAGCTTTTCAATAGAAATGAGTACATTACTAAACATTTTATGCTGACATTTATGCAAAAGCACTAGAAACCGAGGCCGGAGTAATGGCGAACCTTGTATACGTTCACACAGCGCTACTTTTGCAACATGTTTTGATTTCAGCTGCGGCCCTTGCAGTTTCAGCTTCGCAATTTATTCGTGTACGTTGTGGGAAACGTTTCTTTACAGAATGGATGAGGATACTCTCAACCTCAACGTATGAATTTCCTTCTTTATTTCTTCATCGAGCATGTTAAGTTCCAAAGAAATATAATGAACTTTTTACATCCCATAAGCATTCCCTTGGTTTTACCGCTTCTATCAGTTACTTCATTTTCATCTCTGTCTGCACTTACTTTCTGTTTAGTTCCCACATTAATAGTTATTTTTGTATCTAGTGCGCGAAATGATACTCGAGAACTGATTCTTTGAACGAGGTGCAGCCAAGTTAAAAAAATTGTCCAGATCATCAAAGTATTTCGCGCAAGAGTTGCAAACAAAATTTTTTCTACAAACGTCAAAAATGGAAATTTATATATGTATTTATAAATTGAGGACCATAAAGGTTAAAATACAAAAATCTCATCTAGTTTACATGCAGTGCGCGAAATATGTATTTCGCACACTATTTCGCGCGTAACGTAGGAAAATGAAAAAAAGAGTCACTTCGTACAGTAGGTATATTGTTATGAATGCGCGAACCTTGTTATTTTTTGAGGTTTGTAGAAAAAGTGATATTGAATATTACACCGGCAGCCGCAGTAAAAGTTTCAACTGATTTAATAACTTTTACTACGTTTGCAACCTTCCGAAATAGCTGTTCACACACGGCTACTTTTTAAACTACGTGCCACAAAAAATTACTGCACGATTACTGCACGAAACCAGGCTGCGATCGCAACTTTGTAGGTTGCATGGGTGTTCATGTTCACACTTGCTGCAGTTCATGTTGCGCAGTTTTTTAATGTGCAGCGCAATTAAAGTAGCTATGCGTGATACTACCTTTATTCTCAGCATCAAATGCCCAATCCCATTGAATAAAGCCCAATCCCCATAATTTTTCCTTCCACGTAGCTTGAGAACGTCTGTGAGAAAAGTAGTGGCCATTTAACACTTCAACATGTTAACTACGCGGAAAAACAAAAAAACTAGGCGCATAACCTGTAGTTAATAAATAGGAAATCACAGATATAAAGTAAAGAAAATTCAGAAGAATGAAAAAAACGTGTTGCTGATAGGCATTAAGTTCTTGTACTTAACTATTTCTTTTATTTGCTTCGCCTACAGATGTCGCTAGTCTGGAGACAAGTGAATTTATAATGTTTACAACAACAATTGACATTACGATTATGTAGTAAATTCCTTGTTCTTTACTGTACTGTACATAAGTACCAAATTTGAATATACCGCTTTTCACAAACAGCGATAATTGACTGTTCTGGTCCTTTTGGGGTTCCCTCTATAAATGTATAGGTACATAATGATAGCTCTCATATTAACAAAACTTTTATCAAACTTTCAGAGATGGCAAAAATGCAAGTAACAGAAAATGTGCGAAGTTTTAAAGAACTTCCATGTTCACAACGGAGGAAACAGATTTTGAAGTACCATGTAAAGATACATAATGGTACAATTGATTTTAAATGCGCACAATGTAACTACATATCAAAATCGAAAAAACGTTTAATAAGACATATGAATTGTCGTCACGTTTCTACTCAATTTAAATGTGAACAATGTGATTACGTAACAACATGGGAACCATCTTTAAAGAAACATATCAACGTTCGTCATGGTTCAACTCAATTTAAATGTGAACAATGTGATTACGTAGCAAAATATAAACGTAATTTAAAGTCACATATGAATGGTCGTCATGGTTCAACTCAATTTAAATGTACTGATTGTGATTATGTAACAAAATGGAAAGCAACTTTAAAGTCGCATATAAATGTTCGTCATGGTTCAACTCAATTTCAATGTGAACAATGTGATTACGTAACAACATGGGAACCATCTTTAAAGAAACATATCAACGTTCGTCATGGTTCAACTCAATTTAAATGTGAACAATGTGATTACGTAGCAAAATATAAAAGTAATTTAAAGTCACATATGAATGGTCGTCATGGTTCAACTCAATTTAAATGTACTGATTGTGATTATGTAACAAAATGGAAAGCAACTTTAAAGTCACATATAAATGTTCGTCATGGTTCAACTCAATTTCAATGTGAACAATGTGATTACGTAACGACATGGGAACCATCTTTAAAGAAACATATCAACATTCGTCATGGTTCAACTCAATTTCAATGTGAACAATGTAATTACGTAACAACATGGGAACCATCTTTAAAGAAACATATCAACGTTCGTCATGGTTCAACTCAATTAAAATGTGAACAATGTGATTACATAACAAAATATAAACGTAATTTAAAGAGACATATGAATGTTCGTCATGGTTCAACTCAATTTCAATGTGAACAATGTGATTACGTAACAACATGGAAACAATGTTTAGAGAAACATATCAACGTTCGTCATGGTTCAACTCAATTTAAATGTAAACAATGTGATTACATAACAAAAGAAAAATGTTATTTAAAGAGACATATGAATGTTCGTCATGGTTCAACTCAATTTAAATGTACTGATTGTGATTATGTAACAAAATGGAAAGCAACTTTAAAGTCACATATAAATGTTCGTCATGGTTCAACTCAATTTCAATGTGAACAATGTGATTACGTAACAAAAGATAAACGTTATTTAAAGTCACATATGAATGTTCGTCATGGTTCAACTCAATTTCAATGTGAACAATGTGATTACGTAACAACATGGAAACGATGTTTAGAGAAACATATCAACGTTCGTCATGGTTCAACTCAATTTAAATGTAAACAATGTGATTACATAACAAAAGAAAAATGTTATTTAAAGAGACATATGAATGTTCGTCATGGTTCAACTCAATTTAAGTGTAAGAGTTGCACCTGAACTAAATTGAAAATAATTCAAATAAAGGATTTAGAGGTTGGCGGTATTTTTCTTGTTTAATCGTTTTCTAGCTTTAATAAGAATTCTGTTTTATAAGACAAAATCAGTCCAATTCTTTAATAAATAACTTTTTATGTGTCTAGCTAAAATTATGTTTTGAAGATACATTTTTTAGTAAAAATTCTTTGTGGTAACATAAAAGTACTTTTATTTCATACTGATGAGTAATCTCTGTTTTACCAGACTCATAGGAGTCTGGTAAATCGTATTTACCGTACTAGAAATTGTGTACCAGACTGGACTGCTTGATACTGAAGCGCATACAGCAAATACATACACTCAAATGGCGGGATACTGTATACGGAGAGTATCGTCATGTGAAAGGCTCCATTTGAGTGTATGTATTTATTGTATACGATTCGGTATGCCTATAAAAAGCATTTATGCAGTCATATTAATCGTGCGCTATAATTCTAGTAAGTGCTCCCTGGTTAATAAAAGAATCCTTAAGAAATGAATCTATGGCCAGTATGAAATACTTAAAGTGTTTTACATTATTTGTACGTTAAATCAAATTACGTTACTCGTTTCGAAATTCCTGCCTCAGCTACGCTTGGCAGTAAACTTCTCACTCGTTAACGTAAACCTCATGTAAACTCATATGTAAATAACTATTGTTGCATCATAAAAGAAATACTTCAAAAAATGTGTTGCTTATAGTATAAAAATTTACGGAAATATCAAATTTTTCTACATAAATAACAAATTGATGGTTAACATAGTAATCAATCACAAGGTAATTGGAATGAATCTATTTCTTCTTCTTTCAAGTTTTTATTCTTCAAAAGAGAAAATAAAACAGAAGACATCAGGTTGTATTGATTAGGTGACATTTTATCTTCCTTATCTTCTATGCTAAACGTCAAAGTTATAAAGTTTGAAAAATGCACTAATTAATAATAAAGAACATTACAATAAATTGCCATCCAGGAAAAATTTTTAATTGCTAAGACACATCATAATATGGAAAGTCAAAGATAAATAATTACATATTACATTAATTACTATTATATGAATAAAAGAAAAGTATACCCTGTTCAAGTGACCAGCCGTTGCACGTCATTATTCGTGTTGTACCAATATTATAATTATAATTTACTAAGCAACTTTAATAAAATTTGCATTAAAGCCAAAATGTCATCGTAAGTACAGTTGGTATTAAAAGTCATTAATCGTGTAGGGTTAGCGACCATATTTTATCCTTGTCGCACACTTTGCAGTTCGTACTTACAACTTAAAACGTAGTGCGAATATAAACTCATAAAATATCTCGATGTTGTCACGTCAAGTTTTGTTTACTTTGTTAAATTCACCGGTACGCACCTAAGCTATTTTTTTTAAATTGCCTTATTAAAAACAGTACTTATCAGTACTCTTATTTTGTTTATGTCTACATTAGTTGTTGTATTTTATTATTACATAGGTATACAGTATCTATTTGTTCCTAACCTAAAAATGTCAGTCTGACAACACGTACATTTGACAACGCTGATTACACGTCATTGATTTAGTAACTTTTAAGCTATGACGTGCAACGGCTGGTGACTTGAACAGGGTATATACACTGTGTCCAAGATAAGGAGGGCCACTATGGGGATTTCGGAAACGGTAAGAGATAGAGTTTCGGTTAAATGGGAGAAAAGTTGGGCAATTTTGAGTTTAGTACAATGAAATTTTTAAACTTACGAAATTCCGAACCGTTCCGAAGTTATGCGACAAAAAGCGAATTTTCAGGATTTCGTTTTTGACAAATTGTTACTTTGTCGTTGATGTTAACTGAAAAGTAAAAGGACCTTCTACAGGTACTTTTTAACGTTCTTTAACATGGCATACAGCAAATTGGAATCCGACGTTTCGTTTTCGAGTAACCATCATCAACTTTATTTTTTTAAATACGGTCCTGATTTTTTATGCATAATATTAGAAGAGCTTTTTATTCTGCATTCAAGCATGTATCACACTTTATGGTTTTATTGCGATTTTATACTTACTTTACGATTAGCGGAAAAAATCCTAAGTACGAACCTGTATCCTTCCTCAATAACATTCAAACTGAATTTTATTTATAAATGGACTTTTGCTAACTGTGCTTTCCTCATCAAATTAATGAAATGACACAGAATTTTCAATTTTGAACACAAATTTTATAACCAAGTGTACATAATTACAAACAATCAACTAACACGTCATAAATGAACAGAAAACATTTTATGAAACGAAAATTTAAACATGACACATACCAATAATTAGAAAAAAATTATAATAAATGCTCGCAAAGCCCTCCTTAGTTCTCCAATCGTCAATAGCATCTTCTAACTGTAGATTCCAAAGCATTCTTTAACATTGTAGGTGTTACAGTTTGGAATCGGTTAAGTACAAGCTTTCGGAGTTCTTCTTCTATTCCAAAGGTATCTTTGTAAACATAATTTCTTACGTACCCCCAAAGAAAAAAATCCAGCGGGGTTATTTCGGAAGAACGAGTTGGCCAGGGCGTTTCAGAATTGGCGCTTAAAACTCTTTCGGCAAACCTATTTGAAAGGTAATCCTTAACCACCCGTGAATTGTGCGCAAGTGCACCATGCTGCTGAAACCAACAATTGCGTACTACGGCTTAGGGTAAAATATCAAGAGCATCTTCCAAAGTAGAATCTAGTAAATTTAAGTACAATAGTAAAATAAGTATAAAATCGCAATTAAACCATAAAGTGTGATACATGCTTGAATGCAGAATAAAAAGCTCTTCTAATATTATGCATAAAAAAATCAGGACCGTATTTAAAAAAATAAAGTTGATGATGGTTACTCGAAAACGAAACGTCGGATTCCAATTTGCTGTATGCCATGTTAAAGAACGTTAAAAAGTACCTGTAGAAGGTCCTTTTACTTTTCAGTTAACATCAACGACAAAGTAACAATTTGTCAAAAACGAAATCCTGAAAATTCGCTTTTTGTCGCATAACTTCGGAACGGTTCGGAATTTCGTAAGTTTAAAAATTTCATTGTACTAAACTCAAAATTGCCCAACTTTTCTCCCATTTAACCGAAACTCTATCTCTTACCGTTTCCGAAATCCCCATAGTGGCCCTCCTTATCTTGGACACAGTGTATACCTGCACTTTGTGCTATGCTTACATAAAAACGATACAATTAAAAAAACGTTATGATTAAAACTGGAAGACAAAATTTAAAATTTACAGCTAACAAATGATCACAATACTATGACTGGATAAAACCTTACCTAATTGAATTTCAAAGATTTAACAATAACGACCAAAAATGAAAAAAAGACAAACTGCTTGTCAGAAATAAGACAGAAAAATGCCTAAAAGAACTGACTATTACTTTATTCATACTTACATACTAATCTATCTTGTATGTATAATCGTTGATTGAAAAATCCTTTAAGATACGCAACGGCACGGTAATATCCGCAGACAAAATTGGGTCTCAACTAGAGACGGCGCCTGTAGTAATGTGGGTCTCAAACGTTCAGTCGCTTGTTAAGTTTCTACCTGAAAGCATCTACCACTTTCAATGCGCAAGCGTGGTTGTCTTCGTATTTCTCCTACAAACTTTTTTCACAGTTGCATAATATACGAACATTTTTATCACTTACGTCATTGACTAAAGAGTTTATTTTTTTCAATCAACGCTTACGTTTTGTACACATAATTTTTAGTTTTTAATTGTTTATTTGTGTTTTTCCAAAGGGTATCATTTACATTTTTCAAATAAAATACAGTTGTTTGGTGGTTGATAGTGTGTTATTAACCCGTGAAAATGAATGCTGCAGACGCTGCAGTAAATTACATATGTGTTTATAATAACAATAACTGCTTTAAAAACCAAAGAGTTAATAAACTTGTGAGTTTTTTAAATTTCCAATAAAAGACATCTTTCGAACAGAAGAATGGAAGAAGAATTGTGGTAACAGCACAATTGCGTTAATGAACGTACCTAGTTGACTTCAAAAATAAACTAATTTGTGAAGAACATTTTTTGCCAAAAGACATTAGGATAAGCAATCGGCGCAAGTTGTTATCCAAAACAGCAGTTCCTTGTAAATTTATTGAAAAAGGTAAGTAATACGATCATATACGAATTAACATTTTTCGCCTATTTTTAATAATACCTAGATGTTGCTTTAAAAATAAATAAATAATAGTATCTAACTATAAATAAGTTTTATTAAAATTAAAAGAGAAAAATAATTTAGATACTGATTAGTTAATTAAACTCATTCATTAGTCATTAGTATTAAGAAAATCACAGGTCCCAGTTGAAACTGACACATTTTAAACGTGATTATTGACTAAACGAAATAAAATAGAAATGTGCGGATTCAATCAACAAGTTTCAAATTTCTAAAAGTTTTTTCCCAATCATACTAAAAAATTCTCCAAGTTACACAGGGCGAGGGAAAAAATTACCTATTTTCAACTAAAAATTACTTGACTTATTTAAATATTTTTACACTACTCGCAAGTTGAGTTCTTTAGCTTTTTAAAAATGTCAACATGTGTAATTAATTTTTACAAATAAAGAAAATACGCGAATTTTTGTGAGTGGTGCACTCTCATTAGTTTCGATACCGCCAGCTGCTTTTCAGTTTTGTTTATCGATGGAATTCGACAAGACTTGCTACAACATTCCTTTTTGAACTTACAAGTTAGATTTCAAAGTACATACATATAATACTAAGAAAGGTGCCATATTCAACAATTTTCTATAAAATTCAGTTGTCATATTTTTTCTTAATTATTTCCATGATGTTTAAATTACTTACCTATAATAGTTATTTACGATACAAGTATCGTAATATGGTGTTACGATACGAATATCGCACAACGTTTTATCTACTATTCATAAAATATTGTCGATGGAAAGAAATTTGTAAATAATTTAGAAATAATATATGAAAACAAAAATAGTAGGCATATCCTTCATCTGCCATCTCTCAATAATAAACGCGAAGTTCTCTTTTTTCTTAATTTAATAGCATCTAAAATAATTGGCAGAAATGGAGATATTGTGGATATAAAATAACGATAACTCCACCGAAACTAATTGTATAGCTTAAACATCTGCCGGAATGTTTCGCATTTCTATCTTATTTCGTTTAGTCAATAATCACGTTTAAAAAGTATCACTTTCAACTGGGACACCCTGTATAAGAGGTCTTAAAAAATGAAAATTTGATTTAATTACGTCCCACGCTTTTTTGTAGTCATATGTGATAATATTTAGTTCAGTACCAAAAGTATTTTTTTGCAATTCAGTTACGAAATGTCATCATTTTGTCACCCATTTCAGTGACAAAATGTTATTCATTTTGTCACTCAGTGACAAAATGAGATTTCATTGTTGTGATGGTTTATTTCCATAGCAACAAACAAGGATTGCTTTGAAAATATCCGACGTCAAATAATTACCAAGTCAAATAAATTCAAAATGAAGATGAATTTTACTGAATTGCAAAAAATCTTGTATATAAACACGTTGCAAAACTCCGTCTTTTTTGCACACGATGTGTTGAATCACTCGCTACGCTCGTGATTCAATTTCACATCTAGTGCAAAAAACACGTTCATTTTGCAACTTGTTATATAAATAGCTATTGTGTATTTAGGAGCTAAATATGTACATTTTAACAAAACCTTTGCTGTTAAAAAAATACTTTAGTTTGTAATTTTTTAGTCTTTGGGAATGTTTCATTTGATAATTTTCCAGATACAAACCAATATTCCTACGGAACATCGGGTAGTTCGCAGCCTATGGAGAAGTACACAAGAAAACTCCTCTTTTGCAGTTCAGATGAAGATGATTTAGATATCAACGATCTATGCGCGCTAGAAGGTTTACCAAGAACTTAAAGTGTTTGTACATGCTTCTAAAGTAGCTTCTTCCGGCACAGGAGCTGTTAATATATCAAGATCGTCGGATGTAGCTTCATGTATAGGTACACTTTCATCTACTTCCATGTTAACTGGTGCGCCTGCAGGAATATTGGAACTTGCTTCAGTATCTAAATTCAGAATGTCATGAACTTCATCAGCTTGACAATTTCCTGTATCTGCAGCCATTTGAAGACTAAGTTCATGTTATGTAATTGTTAATTTTCATTTATATTTTGTAATAATACGCACATAAGTGGATTGTATTCATTTATTTTTCATATTCAACACGACTCATTCTTCTTCATTCTTATATTTCCCCAACATATCAATTCCCACACCCAACCTGTTAAGGTAAAAAGAGGGGATTTATCCACCAAAAAGTCACGTTTCAAATACTCTTAAACAGTTCATATTATTCTGCTGACGAATTGAAGGAGCAGGATTGTAACCCCCTTTGTTTCTAACAACAGAATATAATTTTCGAGGGGATTCTGATTTAGAAAGCCTGTTAAAAGGTATTTCACTCCCTGTTCTTCCATAATAAAAGAATTGATTTTATGGTCCACTGAAATCCTTCCAGGCAATATTATATTGTTGCGTTTCTTGGTTCCCTCAAAAACTTCAATATTTGTAAAATACTCTAGCCCTTGATGTAAAACTATTTCAGTTTTATTGTTATAAACGGATAATGGGCGCCTATATGGATTATGGATTAGTGTCATGTAAAACTGTACTATTTAAAGAATCGAAAATATTGTTGATATTATCCACAAAGTCAGCGGTTTGTAATGACGTTGGAGAAACAAACTGTTTGGTTGATGTTGTTTTAATTGCTGCTGAAACTGTGTGAGAAAATATTAGGGCTGCATATTTTACACGCATCTTTTCAAAATTTGTTGGAGTAATATGCCGTGATGTAATTTTAACCATGGTCCTGGTTGTGAAATTTCTTTCATCAATCTCGTATGTTTTAACTACGTCAGTCCAATTGACACGACTATTTCCAACAATAAATTGAAGTTTGGTATTCATAAAATTATTTCTTTGGCTTTTAAGTAAATGGGGAGCATCTTATAGTATAAATTTTTTGACCTATATGTTGACTACAGGTTCTTGCATAGTGGCACCTAACAAATTAAAAGCGCGACGATTGTTCCATTCTTGATCGCATACCAAACCCATCGGATTAAAAGTTAATTCTTTTAATTTTTTTATTACCACTGGAATAATTTAGACCCAAAGAGTTAGGTACTGTTCACAGGTCCAGCAGAAACAAAGTAGCAAAACGGAATTTTCCAATTATAAAGTAATCCCCGAAGGAAAAATACTAAAGCCGTGTTAGCTAATTTGTTATTCCTTCCCAGAAATCCTAAGTCATGGTATCCTTCGACAAAGTCTTCAGATTTGTTAAATTCTAACCGTTTCTTTAATGTAATTTCGTCAAAAAGAACAACACACATTTTCTCCTTATCCTCCATGCTCTTTGCTTTCAAAGACAGCTTTAATGTAGTATTACCTACCGCATCCAGTTCTTAAATTGATCACTTTCAACCAACTCTAGATGGTTCTGATTGCAGGTAAAATAAATTTAAGGTTATTTAACATGAATTGATAGGCCGAGGGAGATTTATAATATAAAGACAGACTCAATTGCTGTTGAGCATTGGTCCATTTGACGTTTCTCTTATGAAAGAGCTGCATGTCAACAAATACTTGTACCTACATATTTACTTTTACCAACAAATAAATTATTAAGCATCTGACCAAGACTTTTTCATTTTTAGTCTATATGTTTGAGATTGTTTAGCCCTTACTTTGCTTTTGAGACGTCGCGGTGTTTGTTGTGTTTTTTATGTTAAATATAAGTATAATAGGATGTGTAAAATTTAGTTAAAAATGTAATTGTATTTGAGAATAGTATATTTATTACAGTCGTTGTTTAAATTGTTTTTTGATTTTGTGAAAAAAATAAGTTGTTCTATTGTTACATGGATAAGTTAAGAGTATAGGGTGTAGTTTTTTTTGTTTGTATGTCATGTTGTGAAGATTATATAATTGAGGGACCCAAGAATTGAGTGTAATAAGAGTTTCATTTAGTACGGGATTTTTGATTGAAATCTGGGTTTTGTATGTTCTAGTTTAAGGTTGAAACAGTTTTGGGAGTCAAATAAAAAAAATACACAACAATATACAACTATATAATAATTTCTTAGTTTTTACATTTTTTTAGTAGGTAGTCACGTTTTCCGAATTGTTTCCGCATGTTTTGCACATCCTATCCACATCCACGAGTCTTAAGGTCCTTTCAGACGACCATACTCTATGCGAGATATGGAATTGCATACAGCCAATACATGCGCTCAAATGGATCCTTTCACGCGTGCGTGCTGACCGGATACAGTATCCCGCTGCAAAATTTATGTATCTTGTACATTTAGGCGCTCGCGACGGTATCCGCCTCACGGATACAGATATGTATAAATGGAGTCTTTCAGACGGGGATACCGAAACAGCAGAATACATAGGCGGAGTATGTATTATACTTATTGGTGATTGAACAGAAAAGCTCGCACCTTCACCAAATCCAACTAAAGTAAATTGTTTAATTGTACGTCCCTTTCTTCTTCCTCAATTTTACTATAAGGTGTACCGACATAGTGCATCTTCTCTTCACTTGTTTCTTTTTATTCAAAAGGTACCACGACATCCACCCTACCTTCGCCACCCGCGCCGGCGGTTAATGAATGACTCGAAAGGCCGTATCTGGAAAGTATGCCGTCAATTTCAACCGCAGATTCCGTATCTCGCATACAGTATTCCCGTCTGAAAGGGCCTTTATTGCGCATTTAATTCGTGCATCTTATCCCTCGCTCGAATTCGAAATAGCAGCCCTTAATAGCAATAAAAATTCAGATAAAATAACGCCATGTCGGATCGTCATTTCATTCGTGTGGTGTAGAGGGGCCTAATATGTATTTTGCACACAGGCCCGAAGGACTCTTACTACGCCACTGGCCACTCGTGAACGTTTTAAAAAATTATATCAAACTTTACTAGGTAATAAAGCTTCCTAATTATTAGATTAACTCAGAAATTAATATATTCACATCAATTTCAATTTTTTATAACTATTTTCCTAGTAATAATGCGGACTTCATACAAACACGTAGGTACAATATGTTCTCAACTACCTTTGTAATCTTCTTCCGCCACGATTAACCAAATTGGCAAAACAAAGACATTTTATGTAATGATATTTAAATACGGATACCCAGATAAATAGATGTACCTACATGTTACATGGAATGGTTTACGCTTATGATTATTTAATTCTCCGTAGTTATTTAAAAACAATAAATTAGGTATTAAACATAGTAACTATAATTATTATTATTAAAGTAAATTTATTTTGCATCAAATTATTTTCATGTATTGGAAATCAAATAGGTATTATTTCAAAGAATAATAACACAGAACTTATCTGTGATAATAGCTGCGTTGCGGAAACAATACCGTTATAACAGCTTGTAGACGGATGACGTCGACAAGGTCGTCGTGACTCGTGCAGTCGAGTAATCAGTTCAGAAAATTTACAACGGTGGCGTTAGTTTACAATGCAATAACTTGTAGATGGGGGGAGCAGGGGTTCCATAAAAAAGAGATAGCATGTTGGGAACGCAATTTAACATTACACTTGCGTGTCTTATAAACTCTTTAGTCAATGGTATAATGTATAATACTACTGCAATATATACAGGGTGTCCCATTTTAATCTTACCAGCGGAATTTCTTGAAATGAGGACCCCTGACAAAAAAAGTTGCTAAATAAAAGTTTGATGGTTTGAAGGGGGACGTCCTATTCTGTAACAAATTTCACCCCCCGACACTCACGGGGGTGGGAAACGGGGGTGACTTTAGAATGTTAAATGGAAACCCCTATTTTTTATTGCAGATTCAGAAAGAGCATAAAAAAATATGAAGATTTTATTTGAGAACTTTTTATTTATTTGCAACAGGTGGCGCTGCAAACGGGGTGTCCAGGTGTCCCATTTTAATCTTACCAGGGGAATTTCTCGAAATGAGGACCCCTGACAAAAAAAGTTGCTAAATAAAAGTTTGATGGTTTGGAGGGGGACGTCCGATTCTGTAACAAATTTCACCCCCCGACACTCAGGGGTGGATAGGGGGGGGGGGGGGTGACTTACATGGAAACCCCTATTTTTATTGCATATTCAGAAAGCTCATACAAACCTATGACGGTTTTATTTGGAAACTTTTTTTGTCAGATGTACTCATTTCGAGAAATTCCCCTGGTAAGATTAAAATGGGACACTTGGACACCCCGTTTGCAGCGCCACCTGTTGCAAATAAATAAAAAGTTCTCAAATAAAATCTTCATATTTTTTTATGCTCTTTCTGAATCTGCAATAAAAAATAGGGGTTTCCATTTAACATTCTAAAGTCACCCCCGTTTCCCACCCCCGTGAGTGTCGGGGGGTGAAATTTGTTACAGAATCGGACGTCCCCCTCCAAATCATCAAACTTTTATTTAGCAACTTTTTTTGTCAGGGGTCCTCATTTCGAGAAATTCCGCTGGTAAGATTAAAATTGGACACCCGTATATAAATACATTTTATTTACATATTTGAAATAAAATCACTTATTATATAGTTATATCAAAGAGTATTGGTTATATCAAAGAGTATATAATACTCTTTGGTTATATGTATTATTCACTTTACATATAAATGCTGGTGTATTGGTACTTAATGTAACAATTTTAATTTATTTAGAATGGAAAACTTATTTGTTTCTTAATTTTTTTATTTAGAGGTTCTTGTTTGTCATCATTAGACAAGGAAATTCTATCAACGCCCAAAATTAGTTTTGCTTTGTTTACATAATTTTGACAATCTTTTAAAGTGTTGATATCTGTACATTTTTTACTCAGTGTAGATATCTCGTTAGCACAGTCTTGAATTTTCTTATGCATTACTGTTACAGAATTTATATTGTTGTTGTTAAAAGTTGTGAAATGTATATCATTTTCAACATGATTTAATATATCTTGGGATACATTTAAGTGGTTCAGTGGAGGGTTAATTGCGTTGTCAACAGTATGTAAAACTATATAATGATAATGAATGTGTTTGCAAATAGTGTTTTTTATAAAATAATCTGTACATGTGCAAGAATATGAGTGAACACAAACATTACAATATTTACAAACTAATGGACAACATATACCTATTGTCTGACTTTTTTTTAATTTCATAGTAGGCTTCATTGTTATTAATTTGAAAATGTGTTTCATTAATCATAGTTACTGTAAATGTATCGACAGTCAACGGACTTCTGTGACGTGTTGTAATATTATGAATACCTACTGGTTGTTATTTTGCCTTTTGTGTTTTTTATTATTCGGTCTACCACCTTACGTCTAATATAATTTAACAATGCATGAAGTCCCTTGTCTAGTCGTTGAACTTTTCTTCCATCCAAGTAAAAGTATTTTATAATTTGGTGCATTGATTCCAATCGCATATTTGTGTTTATTCCACATTGTTTGCGAAAACAAGTTGCCCATAATAGATAGTTATATTTCCATAGTTATTAAAAAAGTACTTGCCAAACTCGGCAGTTTCAGTTTCTTGTAATAATAAATTTATAGTGGTTTGTAATAAGGAAGAGAAATCGTTTTCATTTTTGTAACATTGAAGAAACTTAAGTTTCTTATATACGCTGTCTCGTGTGTCTAAGTTTCTAATTTTGTTTAAATTTTTCTGCCAAGCTCTGTCAATGTGCCATGCACAGTATAATTGATGTTCAACTTCCCCCATTACAACTCGCCAAGCATTGTAGAAGATATCAGTTGTCTGTCATAAATGTTTTTGCAACAATAGGAAAATTTACCCGAATCATTATTTTTCTAAAAAATGTTTCATATATATATATATATATATATATATATATATATATATATATATATATATATATATACATCCCGCTATACACTGGACGTCCTTTCATAGTCAGAACATGAGACGTCCACGAGATATAATAGCAATTCGTCAATATACATTTGAGTATATACAACTAACCGGAATTACCTATAACGCACGCTAAAAGGTTGACCTAAAAAAAAAATTTACGTTTCATCGTGACATCCATCGAACGTCATTTTACTGGAGAGACACTCGACGTCCAGCGATATTCATTTGTTTTTATGACTTTAAGAATTTGCTATTCATTCGACGTCCAGCAATGTTGCAACATTTAACGCGTGTCTTTACCCTTGAGTAAGCATTTTGTATTTAAATTTAAATTATAAAATAGAAAGTTCCGCATGCACTATAGAGAGGATATATTATGCGTATTTAAGCAACAAATGAAAAATCGGAATGCACCCAATTTTCAAGTCTATTTATCAGTGTGCTTGAACTTTCGCCTGCCGGTTCCAATAACAATTTTGTTACGATTTAAGATCCGTTGATCATCCAAAATTTTGAGTTAATCAAAAGACAAAATTGTAAGGTTCAGTAACAAATTTCCTCAAGCAACTCTTCATTATTATTGCGCTGTGGCTCCCCATCGTTTATAGTCAAATTTCACACATTTCGCCTTTTTCCCGTCAGGTATTCACGGTCAAAACTATTGGAAAAGATTGCAAACCAAAAATTCTTTCAAATACATGCGCAACCTATTTGTTTACGATATAAGATGCATTGACCAAGTTGATCATCCAAAATTTTGAGTTAATCAAAAGACAAAATTGCAAAGTTCAGTAACAAATTTCCTCGAGCAATTCTTCATTATTATTGCGCTGTGGCTCCCCATCGTTTATAGTCAAATTTCACACATTTCGCCTTTTTCCCAAGTCAGGTATTCACGGTCAAAACTATTGGAAAAGATTGCAAACCAAAAATTCTTTCAAATACATGCGCAACCTATTTGTTTACGATATAAGATGCATTGACCAAGTTGATCATCCAAAATTTTGAGTTAATCAAAAGACAAAATTGCAAAGTTCAGTAACAAATTTCCTCGAGCAATTCTTCATTATTATTGCGCTGTGGCTCCCCATCGTTTATAGTCAAATTTCACACATTTCGCCTTTTTCCCAAGTCAGGTATTCACGGTCAAAACTATTGGAAAAGATTGCAAACCAAAAATTCTTTCAAATACATGCGCAACCTATTTGTTTACGATATAAGATGCATTGACCAAGTTGATCATCCAAAATTTTGAGTTAATCAAAAGACAAAATTGCAAAGTTCAGTAACAAATTTCCTCGAGCAATTCTTCATTATTATTGCGCTGTGGCTCCCCATCGTTTATAGTCAAATTTCACACATTTCGCCTTTTTCCCAAGTCAGGTATTCACGATCAAAACTATTGGAAAATGTTGCAACCCAAAAATTCTTTCAAATACATGCGCAACCTATTTGTTTACGATATACGATGCATTGACCAAGTTGATCATCCAAAATTTTGAGTTAATCAAAAGACAAAATTGTAAGTTTCAGTAGCAAATTTCCTCGAGCAACTCGTCATAATTATTGCGCTGTGGCTCCCCATCGTTTATAGTCAAATTTCACACATTTCGCCTTTTTCCCAAGTCAGGTATTCACGATCAAAACTATTGGAAAATGTTGCAACCCAAAAATTCTTTCAAATACATGCGCAACCTATTTGTTTACGATATACGATGCATTGACCAAGTTGATCATCCAAAATTTTGAGTTAATCAAAAGACAAAATTGTAAGTTTCAGTAGCAAATTTCCTCGAGCAACTCGTCATAATTATTGCGCTGTGGCTCCCCATCGTTTATAGTCAAATTTCACACATTTCGCCTTTTTCCCGTCAGGTATTCACGGTCAAAACTATTGGAAAAGATTGCAAACCAAAAATTCTTTCAAATACATGCGCAACCTATTTGTTTACGATATAAGATGCATTGACCAAGTTGATAATCCAAAATTTTGAGTTAATCAAAAGACAAAATTGCAAAGTTCAGTAACAAATTTCCTCGAGCAATTCTTCATTATTATTGCGCTGTGGCTCCCCATCGTTTATAGTCAAATTTCACACATTTCGCCTTTTTCCCAAGTCAGGTATTCACGATCAAAACTATTGGAAAATGTTGCAACTCAAAAATTCTTTCAAATACATGCGCAACCTATTTGTTTACGATATAAGATGCATTGACCAAGTTGATCATCAAAAATTTTGAGTTAATCAAAAGACAAAATTGTAAGTTTCAGTAGCAAATTTCCTCGAGCAACTCGTCATAATTATTGCGCTGTGGCTCCCCATCGTTTATAGTCAAATTTCACACATTTCGCCTTTTTCCCAAGTCAGGTATTCACGATCAAAACTATTGGAAAATATTGCAACTCAAAAATTCTTTCAAATACATGCGCAACCTATTTGTTTACGATATAAGATGCATTGACCAAGTTGATCATCCAAAATTTTGAGTTAATCAAAAGACAAAATTGTAAGTTTCAGTAGCAAATTTCCTCGAGCAACTCGTCATAATTATTGCGCTGTGGCTCCCCATCGTTTATAGTCAAATTTCACACATTTCGCCTTTTTCCCGTAAGGTATTCACGGTCAAAACTATTGGAAAAGATTGCAAACCAAAAATTCTTTCAAATACATGCGCAACCTATTTGTTTACGATATAAGATGCATTGACCAAGTTGATCATCCAAAATTTTGAGTTAATCAAAAGACAAAATTGCAAAGTTCAGTAACAAATTTCCTCGAGCAATTCTTCATTATTATTGCGCTGTGGCTCCCCATCGTTTATAGTCAAATTTCACACATTTCGCCTTTTTCCCAAGTCAGGTATTCACGGTCAAAACTATTGGAAAAGATTGCAAACCAAAAATTCTTTCAAATACATGCGCAACCTATTTGTTTACGATATACGATGCATTGACCAAGTTGATCATCCAAAATTTTGAGTTAATCAAAAGACAAAATTGTAAGTTTCAGTAGCAAATTTCCTCGAGCAACTCGTCATAATTATTGCGCTGTGGCTCCCCATCGTTTATAGTCAAATTTCACACATTTCGCCTTTTTCCCAAGTCAGGTATTCACGATCAAAACTATTGGAAAATGTTGCAACCCAAAAATTCTTTCAAATACATGCGCAACCTATTTGTTTACGATATACGATGCATTGACCAAGTTGATCATCCAAAATTTTGAGTTAATCAAAAGACAAAATTGTAAGTTTCAGTAGCAAATTTCTTCGAGCAACTCGTCATAATTATTGCGCTGTGGCTCCCCATCGTTTATAGTCAAATTTCACACATTTCGCCTTTTTCCCGTCAGGTATTCACGGTCAAAACTATTGGAAAAGATTGCAAACCAAAAATTCTTTCAAATACATGCGCAACCTATTTGTTTACGATATAAGATGCATTGACCAAGTTGATAATCCAAAATTTTGAGTTAATCAAAAGACAAAATTGCAAAGTTCAGTAACAAATTTCCTCGAGCAATTCTTCATTATTATTGCGCTGTGGCTCCCCATCGTTTATAGTCAAATTTCACACATTTCGCCTTTTTCCCAAGTCAGGTATTCACGGTCAAAACTATTGGAAAAGATTGCAAACCAAAAATTCTTTCAAATACATGCGCAACCTATTTGTTTACGATATAAGATGCATTGACCAAGTTGATCATCCAAAATTTTGAGTTAATCAAAAGACAAAATTGCAAAGTTCAGTAACAAATTTCCTCGAGCAATTCTTCATTATTATTGCGCTGTGGCTCCCCATCGTTTATAGTCAAATTTCACACATTTCGCCTTTTTCCCAAGTCAGGTATTCACGGTCAAAACTATTGGAAAAGATTGCAAACCAAAAATTCTTTCAAATACATGCGCAACCTATTTGTTTACGATATACGATGCATTGACCAAGTT
The DNA here is from genome assembly GCA_036250285.1 of Pyrocoelia pectoralis. Classification (NCBI taxonomy): domain Eukaryota; kingdom Metazoa; phylum Arthropoda; class Insecta; order Coleoptera; family Lampyridae; genus Pyrocoelia; species Pyrocoelia pectoralis. The sequence goes on along the minus strand of CM070081.1, from coordinate 22,217,072 downwards.
GATCATCCAAAATTTTGAGTTAATCAAAAGACAAAATTGTAAGTTTCAGTAGCAAATTTCCTCGAGCAACTCGTCATAATTATTGCGCTGTGGCTCCCCATCGTTTATAGTCAAATTTCACACATTTCGCCTTTTTCCCAAGTCAGGTATTCACGATCAAAACTATTGGAAAATGTTGCAACCCAAAAATTCTTTCAAATACATGCGCAACCTATTTGTTTACGATATACGATGCATTGACCAAGTTGATCATCCAAAATTTTGAGTTAATCAAAAGACAAAATTGTAAGTTTCAGTAGCAAATTTCCTCGAGCAACTCGTTATAATTATTGCGCTGTGGCTCCCCATCGTTTATAGTCAAATTTCACACATTTCGCCTTTTTCCCGTCAGGTATTCACGGTCAAAACTATTGGAAAAGATTGCAAACCAAAAATTCTTTCAAATACATGCGCAACCTATTTGTTTACGATATAAGATGCATTGACCAAGTTGATAATCCAAAATTTTGAGTTAATCAAAAGACAAAATTGCAAAGTTCAGTAACAAATTTCCTCGAGCAATTCTTCATTATTATTGCGCTGTGGCTCCCCATCGTTTATAGTCAAATTTCACACATTTCGCCTTTTTCCCAAGTCAGGTATTCACGATCAAAACTATTGGAAAATGTTGCAACTCAAAAATTCTTTCAAATACATGCGCAACCTATTTGTTTACGATATAAGATGCATTGACCAAGTTGATCATCAAAAATTTTGAGTTAATCAAAAGACAAAATTGTAAGTTTCAGTAGCAAATTTCCTCGAGCAACTCGTCATAATTATTGCGCTGTGGCTCCCCATCGTTTATAGTCAAATTTCACACATTTCGCCTTTTTCCCAAGTCAGGTATTCACGATCAAAACTATTGGAAAATATTGCAACTCAAAAATTCTTTCAAATACATGCGCAACCTATTTGTTTACGATATAAGATGCATTGACCAAGTTGATCATCCAAAATTTTGAGTTAATCAAAAGACAAAATTGTAAGTTTCAGTAGCAAATTTCCTCGAGCAACTCGTCATAATTATTGCGCTGTGGCTCCCCATCGTTTATAGTCAAATTTCACACATTTCGCCTTTTTCCCGTAAGGTATTCACGGTCAAAACTATTGGAAAAGATTGCAAACCAAAAATTCTTTCAAATACATGCGCAACCTATTTGTTTACGATATAAGATGCATTGACCAAGTTGATCATCCAAAATTTTGAGTTAATCAAAAGACAAAATTGCAAAGTTCAGTAACAAATTTCCTCGAGCAATTCTTCATTATTATTGCGCTGTGGCTCCCCATCGTTTATAGTCAAATTTCACACATTTCGCCTTTTTCCCAAGTCAGGTATTCACGGTCAAAACTATTGGAAAAGATTGCAAACCAAAAATTCTTTCAAATACATGCGCAACCTATTTGTTTACGATATAAGATGCATTGACCAAGTTGATCATCCAAAATTTTGAGTTAATCAAAAGACAAAATTGCAAAGTTCAGTAACAAATTTCCTCGAGCAATTCTTCATTATTATTGCGCTGTGGCTCCCCATCGTTTATAGTCAAATTTCACACATTTCGCCTTTTTCCCAAGTCAGGTATTCACGGTCAAAACTATTGGAAAAGATTGCAAACCAAAAATTCTTTCAAATACATGCGCAACCTATTTGTTTACGATATAAGATGCATTGACCAAGTTGATAATCCAAAATTTTGAGTTAATCAAAAGACAAAATTGCAAAGTTCAGTAACAAATTTCCTCGAGCAATTCTTCATTATTATTGCGCTGTGGCTCCCCATCGTTTATAGTCAAATTTCACACATTTCGCCTTTTTCCCAAGTCAGGTATTCACGATCAAAACTATTGGAAAATGTTGCAACTCAAAAATTCTTTCAAATACATGCGCAACCTATTTGTTTACGATATAAGATGCATTGACCAAGTTGATCATCAAAAATTTTGAGTTAATCAAAAGACAAAATTGTAAGTTTCAGTAGCAAATTTCCTCGAGCAACTCGTCATAATTATTGCGCTGTGGCTCCCCATCGTTTATAGTCAAATTTCACACATTTCGCCTTTTTCCCGTCAGGTATTCACGGTCAAAACTATTGGAAAAGATTGCAAACCAAAAATTCTTTCAAATACATGCGCAACCTATTTGTTTACGATATAAGATGCATTGACCAAGTTGATCATCCAAAATTTTGAGTTAATCAATAGGCAAAATTGTAAGGTTCAGTAACAAATTTCCTCGAGCAACTCGTCATAATTATGGCACTGTGGCTCCCCATCGTTTATAGTCAAATTTCACACATTTTGCCTTTTCCCAAGTCAGGTATATTCATGGTCAGAGCCATTGGAAAAGATTGTACAGCAAAAATTCTTTCAAATACATGCGCAACCTATTTGTTTAGGATATATGATGCATTGACCAAGTTGATCCAATATCATCCAAAATTTTAAGTTAATCAAAAGATAAAATTGTAAGGTGGAGTAACAAATTTACTCGAGCAACTCGTCATAATTATTTCGCTGTGTCTCCCCATCGATTATAGTCAAATTTCACACATTTTGCCTTTTTCCCAAGTCAGGTATTCACGATCAAAACTATTGGAAAATGTTGCAACTCAAAAATTCTTTCAAATACATGCGCAACCTATTTGTTTACGATATAAGATGCATTGACCAAGTTGATCATCAAAAATTTTGAGTTAATCAAAAGACAAAATTGTAAGTTTCAGTAGCAAATTTCCTCGAGCAACTCGTCATAATTATTGCGCTGTGGCTCCCCATCGTTTATAGTCAAATTTCACACATTTCGCCTTTTTCCCGTCAGGTATTCACGGTCAAAACTATTGGAAAAGATTGCAAACCAAAAATTCTTTCAAATACATGCGCAACCTATTTGTTTACGATATAAGATGCATTGACCAAGTTGATCATCCAAAATTTTGAGTTAATCAATAGGCAAAATTGTAAGGTTCAGTAACAAATTTCCTCGAGCAACTCGTCATAATTATGGCACTGTGGCTCCCCATCGTTTATAGTCAAATTTCACACATTTTGCCTTTTCCCAAGTCAGGTATATTCATGGTCAGAGCCATTGGAAAAGATTGTACAGCAAAAATTCTTTCAAATACATGCGCAACCTATTTGTTTAGGATATATGATGCATTGACCAAGTTGATCCAATATCATCCAAAATTTTAAGTTAATCAAAAGATAAAATTGTAAGGTGGAGTAACAAATTTACTCGAGCAACTCGTCATAATTATTTCGCTGTGTCTCCCCATCGATTATAGTCAAATTTCACACATTTTGCCTTTTTCCCAAGTCAGGTATTCACGGTCAGAACCATTGGAAAAGGTTGCCCAGCAAAAATTCTTTCAAATACATGCGCAACCTATTTGTTTACGATATAAGATGCATTGACCAAGTTCATCCAATATCATCCAAAATTACATGCGCAACCTATTTGTTTACGAAATAAGACGCATTGACCAAGTTGATCATCCAAAATTTTGAGTTAATCAAAAGACAAAATTGTAAAGTTCAATAACAAATTTCCTCCAGCAACTCCTCATTATTATCGCGCTGTGGCTCCCCATCGTTTATAGTCAAATTACACACATTTCGCCTTTTTCCCAAGTTAGGTATTCACGGTCAGAACCATTGGAAAAGGTTGCACAGCAGAAATTCTTTCAAATACATGCGCAACCTATTTGTTTAGGATATAAGATGCATTGACCAAGTACATCCAATATCATCCAAAATTACATGCGCAACCTATTTGTTTACGATATAAGATGCATTGACCAAGTTGATCATCCAAAATTTTGAGTTAATCAAAAGACAAAATTGTAAGGTTCAGTAGCAAATTTCCTCGAGCAACTCGTCATAATTATTGCACTGTGGCTCCCCATCGTTTATAGTCAAATTTCACACATTTTGCCTTTTTCCCAAGTCAGAACCATTGGAAAAGTTTGCGCAGCAAAAATTCTTTCAAATACATGCGCAACCTATTTGTTTAGGATATAAGATGCATTGACCAAGTTGATCCAATATCATCCAAAATTTTAAGTTAAACAAAAGATAAAATTGTAAGGTGGAGTAACAAATTTACTCGAGCAACTCGTCATAATTATTTCGCTGTGTCTCCCCATCCTTTTTAGTCACGCCTTTTTCCGAAATCAGGTATTCACGGTCAAAACTATTGGAAAAGGTTGCAAAACAAAAATTCTTTGAAATACATACGCAACCTATTTGTTTGCGATATAAGATGCATTGACCAAGTTGATCATCCAAAATTTTGAGTTAATCAAAAGACAAAATTGTAAGGTTCTGTAACAAATTTCCTCGAGCAACTCGTTATTATTATTGCGCTGTGGCTCCCCGTCGTTTTTAGTTAAATTTCAAATAGGTACATGCGCAAGCTATTTGTTCACCATCAAACAAATATTAAGCAAGACGGTAATCCATAACGTTGAACCCACCAACAGTGTCTTTTGGTCTATCAACACCATCAACTCGCCCACCTAGACACTCGCTAAGTATCTGGCCAATTATTTGACGTCATCACACATCATTCAACGCATCTCCGATCTTCGCTTGAATCCCCAAGATCTTCTTGTGAGCTTCGATGTTACGTCTCTATTTACCAAAGTTCCCATCATGAATTCTATTTCTGAAGGGTCGCATTAGTTTTCTTCTACTTATTTTCAGCTGCGGGGTAAGTGTAACGAACAAGTTCCTGGCGCTGTTGTGCGTTCTGTGCTCTCACCGCTAGCTAACGTCTTCTGGCGGCGTTTTTCGTATCGGTCGTTCTGGAATCTTTTCATCTTCAGTTCAAAGTGTGGTACAATAGACATGTCGATGATATCTTCTTAATTTGACCACACTGTTATGACGCTTTGTTGGAATTCCAAGATCATCTTTAAATACCCAACATCCCGACATCAAGTTTACCATGGAAGTTGAGGCTAAAGGATCACTTCCTTTTCGCGATGTCTTAGTCACACATGTTCCAGAGTGTGCAGTTTAGTATAGTGTGTGTTTTCCCGTTGGTTCATTTGGAAAGAGTTTTATTATGATTAAATTGTAAATCGAAGTGGATAAAATTAATAAATTGATTAAGCTTACGACATTGTTACGACTACCTATATCATCAGGTCTAGTGTAATGTTGATGTAGTTGATGTAGAAATGGAGTAATGGGCATGAATGATGCGAAGTAAAAATTTCAAAAAATTACAAATTGATCATTGAAATAGATAACGTCGAGTCAGTCCATCAATGGTTGCTGAAAAACGGAAGCCAATAGGAAGGTCAGCCGCAGGTTGTAATGGGGAACGAATAATAATAAGTTAAACAAAGGGCGAAGCCCCAACTTATTTGGTTATTATCAGTTCACCCCATTTGGAGATATATCACTTTACCACCAGAATATGGATCCTATCAATTTAAAGAGTTTTTATATTTTATTACGTAAGTAATAAAACTCGACTTTTTCAACATGAAAACGGTCCTGGCCTGAAGATCGTTTTTATTTTACCGAATCTGGCCGTGGAAGCCTCCGCTCTGACATAATTTATTTGTTTATTACTGATAATTTATTATTATATTTGGAAAAAATAACGTAACAAACTATTTGCATTAAATAAATTTTAACTTTGATGTGTCTAAGAGTATAATTGGGTTCAGGCATGACATTTGATTTTGTTTGTTTTTACAGTTCCGCACAGAAATAATATTGGTTAGTAGGTAGTACTTATTTGCGAGTTAATTTTAATTGTTAAACGGTATTAGGCATTAGACCAGGATATTATAGTTCAGCAGTTAATTATTTATTTATTCGATATTTGGCAAGCTAATTTTAATGTCGCATTTCTCCTCAAATGATTTAGGTAATTGCAATTGATACGACCAACAATCTAAAAAGAAAGGCGCAGTACAAATCGTCGGTTTCATAAAACATCGTTGTTGATACTATTTATATCATGTAGAATAAAGTTTGCGGCGTTGCCATGTTTTCGGACGTCCGATTCCCTTAACATCGTAGCTGAATGTATAATGACAATATACGCGAATCGAATTTAGCGCCCTCTTTATAAAATTTTGTGAACTCAAATCGTATATTTTTTTTCATATAGGCACCATCGGACGTCCATACGAAATTTTTACAATCGACTTAGATGGCGGTACAGGGCTCAAAAAAAAATTATTAAGGAATTCCATCCGACGTCCGTATATTGGACGTTGCATGTCACATGGACGTCGGATGTATAGCAAATCGCCAATGTAAGGACGTCGGATGGATAGCGGGATATATATATATATAGTCATTATACCGCTTACACAAACCCAAAACGTTACATGCTGCATTCGTACTCAGACCCAGGTAGACGTTTCCAGACCCGGTGTCGGGTCTGCGAACGTTTTTCATGCTATTTCGTCTTCTAGAGCCATCTAAATGGTTGTTGTGTCACTATTTCCATTTTTTTTTTGGTCTGCGAACGTAGGTACTGTATCTATACATATACAAACTTATTTGCAGTGTTCGTTGTTGAGGGGCGCTGCGGCGACATTTGTATAAAACGTTCTTTCGGTTTTACGACGTTTCAGGACCCGTCTCACAGAAGCTACTCAAACGGACCCAAAAACTTGCAACACTGTTTAGCGATTAGTAATATTTCACCATAGGGATGTCAATGCAACATTTTTAATATGCTTGTATTATCCCCCCTAATTATTTTAGAGCAAAAGTGTAGGTAAATATATTTCTTGTAAAGAAAAAAATACTGTTTACAACCATATCATTACTTATCGTTTTATTTTTCAGGTAAGAGTGAAAATCGAATACAATTTGATCAAAATTAGACGGTGCATTGGAATTGTTAAAACAAAAAACCGTTAATCGATAGTTGTCATGTTAATGTTTTTTATGTTTTGATCGCTAATTTAAACGCATTTTAAGAATTTTTTTTGCATTTAGACAACGGATTCTCGTGCTGAAAGCTTCTTTTTCTTTCTTAGAAATTTTAAAAATAGGTAAACTGAAAGTGTGACAGCTAATTAACAATTGTTTTTTGTTTCGACGATTCCGAGGCACTACAATTTATGTTGAATTGCCAGTTACAGTTTTCACCCTTGTATGAAAAATAAAAGTATTTTTTTCTCTACAAGAAATATATTTACACCCTTAACACTGAAATAATTAGGGGAGATGATACAAACATATTAAGAATTTAACATTGAAATCCCTATGATGCGTAAACCAATTCTACACCCGGTATAAAACAGAGAATTTCTTTATCACATAACAAAGGCGCGTTTAATAAAACTCAGTAATACATTTTCTCGAATAACCCGTCATTATGATTGCATTGTGGCCCTCTTCGTTTTTAGTCAAATTCACACATTTCGCAGTTATTCACGGTCAAAACTATTAAAAAAGGTTTAAAAACAAAATTCTTTCAAAACATGCGCAACATATTTGCTTACGATTTAAGAGGTATTGACCAAGTTGATAATCCAAAATTTTGGGTTAATGAAAAAACAAAACTGTAAAGTTCAGTACTAAATTTCCTCGAATAAACCGTCATTATAATTACGTTGTGCCCCTCTTCGTTTTTAGTCAAATTTCACATATTTCGTTTTTTTCCCAAGTCAGTTATTCACGGTCAAAACTATTAAAAAAGGTTTAAAAACAAAATTCTTTCAAACACATGCGCAACCTATTTGTTTACGATTTAAGAGTTGATAATCCAAAATTTTGGGTTAATGAAAAAACAAAACTGTAAAGTTCAGTACTAAATTTCCTCGAATAAACCGTCATTATAATTACGTTGTGCCCCTCTTCGTTTTTAGTCAAATTTCACATATTTCGTTTTTTTCCCAAGTGAGTTATTCACGGTCAAAACTATTAAAAAAGGTTTAAAAACAAAATTCTTTCAAACACATGCGCAACCTATTTGTTTACGATTTAAGAGGTATTGACCAAGTTGATAATCCAAAATTTTGGGTTAATCAAAAAACAAAACTGTAAAGTTCAGTACTAAATTTCCTCGAATAAACCGTCATTATAATTGCATTGTGTCCCTCTTCGTTTTTATTCAAATTTCACATATTTCGTTTTTTTCCCAAGTCAGTTATTCACGGTCAAAACTATTAAAAAAGGTTTAAAAACAAAATTCTTTCAAACACATGCGCAACCTATTTGTTTACGATTTAAGAGTTGATAATCCAAAATTTTGGGTTAATGAAAAAACAAAACTGTAAAGTTCAGTACTAAATTTCCTCGAATAAACCGTCATTATAATTACGTTGTGCCCCTCTTCGTTTTTAGTCAAATTTCACATATTTCGTTTTTTTCCCAAGTGAGTTATTCACGGTCAAAACTATTAAAAAAGGTTTAAAAACAAAATTCTTTCAAACACATGCGCAACCTATTTGTTTACGATTTAAGAGGTATTGACCAAGTTGATAATCCAAAATTTTGGGTTAATCAAAAAACAAAACTGTAAAGTTCAGTACTAAATTTCCTCGAATAAACCGTCATTATAATTGCATTGTGTCCCTCTTCGTTTTTGTTCAAATTTCACATATTTCGTTTTTTTCCCAAGTCAGTTATTCACGGTCAAAACTATTAAAAAAGGTTTAAAAACAAAATTCTTTCAAACACATGCGCAACCTATTTGTTTACGATTTAAGAGGTATTGACCAAGTTGATAATCCAAAATTTTGGGTTAATCAAAAAACAAAACTGTAAAGTTCAGTACTAAATTTCCTCGAATAAACCGTCATTATAATTGCATTGTGTCCCTCTTCGTTTTTAGTCAAATTTCACATATTTCGTTTTTTCCCCAAGTCAGTTATTCACGGTCAAAACTATTAAAAAAGGTTTAAAAACAAAATTCTTTCAAACACATGCGCAACCTATTTGTTTACGATTTAAGAGGTATTGACCAAGTTGATAATCCAAAATTTTGGGTTAATCAAAAAACAAAACTGTAAAGTTCAGTACTAAATTTCCTCGAATAAACAGTCATTATAATTGCGCTGCATCTCGTGTTTAGTCAAATTTCACACCTTTCGTTTTTTTCACTTTTTGGTGTCTTCTGGTCGTTTTCACCAAGACTTTTAAGCTATACAAAAGTTAAGTAAAACTTAATTGCTATAGAGATAATTGTTACAGTAATTTTATTGTTTCTATGGTAATGAAGTTTTATTTAGCTTTAAGTACCTATAGCTTAACACTGTTGGTGAAAACGGCCATTGTTTTCTATTTGAGAAACCGGTTCCATTTGGTTGCATTCTCTAGGTTAATCTTACGCTTCTAAAGTACCCTTGAAAAAAACTAAAAATGCTGTCCTCTTAAGGACACTTTTTGACTTGTCCAAAATCTAATCAAATCTCCAGTATAAAGCCCGCATTTCACTATGAGGATCGTCCAGCCCGGCTGGACCAGCCAAGTTTGAAATGTATTATGATTAACACATTGATACTCACACAGGCTGGTAAGACAAGCGGGTGCCCGCTCGGGCCTTGAGAATAAGGTAAGCAGCAAGCGAATCATCTTCACTACTGCTGCTACTCTGCATGATTACTTTAATACTGAGAAAAAAAATATGTCCATTTGATTGGCGAGTACGAAGTTATTCTTCAGAGTGTATCTGATAACAATAGTAGCAATTAACCAGTCCAATGTGCTTGTTCCAGCCACCAGCCTGTGCGGGACCAGCCCATCGACATATAGAAATGGACTGAGCGTGCTTATGCTACGCCCGGATGCTGCAGGCGAGAGAGAGGGTAAACGTGGAGGCCTAGTTCTAGCTTTATCTGTCGCGTACGATTGGTCGCTGCCTTGTCGTTGCATCCCCATGAAAATGCAGCGACAAGGCAGCGACCAATAGATACGCGACAGGCAAAGCTAGAACTAGGCCTCCACGTTTACCCTCTCTCTCGCCTGCGGTATTCCGCCTTAGCATACGCATGCGCAGTCCATTTCTATATGTCGATGGACCAGTCGCAGTGAAATGCGGGCTTTACTCAATATACCAAGTTTGATCGAAATCGTACCAGTAGATATCGTGTTCACAAACGACCGGCCAGCCCGGTTGCTTTATTATGGTGATAATCACTAGTTCAAGAATACTAACGGTAATTATAGGTACCTACAAAAAAAATTGTGAAAGAAAAGCTTCATTAATTATTTACGACGTTTATTAAAAGTATTTTTTTCAATAAGGTATCATTTATTCACAATTTGGAGCTAAATTTTGTACCTACAGTGTGACTCATTTAGAATGGAAACACACATGTAAAATCTGAAGTTATTTACCGATTTTAACCAATTTTTTTTTAAAATGTCAAATAATCAAAACTCTACTTTGGGACAAAATTTTAAATGTTTATTCCAATTTTCAGGGCATACTACGATAACTTTTTCGTACTCGGAATGGAGAATTATTATTGGCGATTTGTTTATAAAAAAAATATCTACGCCACTGGATTCAGAATGCTTCCAAATAGCTATCACCAAAATTTTACAAAAATATATTTATTAATAACAAAGTTATAACAACTTAAAGTTCTAAGCTAACAGTTACAAAACAACACCCTGTATCAATAGATTGCCATGGAAAATATGTTAATAAGTCTTAAATTAAACTATCAGTGGAGAAAAAAATATTTAATGTAACGTAATATTTAATAAAAGTGACGGAATCGCACAATTGAGTGAATACATAATAAGACCTAACATTTCCATTTAAATCTTAGTTACCATGGAAATTATGTTACTGTTTAACAGTTATAATAGATTTTTATTAAATATTACGTTACTTTAAATATTTTTTTCTCCAATGATGGTTTAAGTAGTTTAATTTAAGAATTATTAACATAATTTCCATGGGCATCTATTGATACAGGGTGTTGTTCTGTAACTGTTAGCTTTGAAACTTTTCGAACTTTAAGTTGTTATAACTTTGTTATTAATAAATATATTTTTGTAAAATTTTGGTGATAGCTATTTGGAAGCATTCTGAATCCAGTGGCGTAGATATTTTTTTAATAAACAAATCGCTAATAATAATTCTCCATTCCGAGTACGAAAAAGTTATCGTAGTATGCCCTGAAAATTGGAATAAACATTTAAAATTTTGTCCCAAAGTAGATTTTTGATTATTTGACATTTTAAAAAAAAATTGGTTAAAATCGGTAAATAACTTCAGATTTTACATGTGTGTTTCCATTCTTAATGAGTCACACTGTATATCTGAAAAAAACAAGGAAAGTAAACATTAACATTTAACTGCAATGAACGCTCACTTTTAACTGAAAATGAATCCGTGGTAGTATAGCACTTACTTCCTCAGACCCATTGATTTGACAACATCGCAGGGTCCGGTAAGGTATGGAGAATCACTGTACTTTAACACAAATGGGTCTGATGACACTGTTCAACATAGCGGGTCTGGTAACGCTTAGTAAAGATAATACTTTCTTATCATTGAAATTTCTTTACCCCTCAAAAGCTGCCATTAGAGTGCTAACTACCGTGACCTATTCACAGGTTTGTATACACGTGTAAATATGATATATATGGTGGGTCTGTGGTAGTCTATTGCATATGATGGGTCTGGTCACGTCGGTTGGATATATATATATATATATATATATATATATATATATATTTTCGTACCAAGTCGAGATCCGAATAAATTTAGGACTACCCGAGATCCACCGTAACAAAAAGGATTAGGGGAGTATATTTCCTGTTGATAGATCTATAATTAACACTTTTACCCTTACCCCATTAGAGGGGAAAAGATTTCGCAATTTTAATTTTTTATACAATCCCATAACGAAGCGAGATCTGCAGTCAAGTCGAGATCCAAGTTTGTATAAGTTTGTATATAGCGCAATATGTGTATTAAAGTGAGATCCTGCAACGTTGCCATAGTATTCGAGTGGGCGAATTACCCAATGTCAGCGAATTCCAATACAATTAATATGTGATAAAGTTTGTTAAAAGTTTAAAAAGATTATAAACTGTTTTGAGAATTCTTTATTAAATAAAATTTACAAAACAACAACTTTCATTATGATTGTATAGTATAGTATAGTAAAGCAGTTATACTCTAGCAAATATAGGTACCGAAATATAGAATAGCACTTACTTTCTGTTATATCTGCATCTTTCATTTCTCTAACAGTAGTTTGGTGGTTCTATCCTTTGTGTCCTTTCAAAAAAGACACAAGTCGTGGGTACACCAATTCCCATTTTTCCAAAAGACCATCCGCGTTGGCACTGGATGCTGCGAAATCCATATCGACCTAAAAGTAATAAAGATGTACAAACATTTGATGACAATTATCAGTTGACATGCTGCAGAAAAAAAATTAATCCTACCTATTTATACCAATCTATAGCCGGAAGGTTGTCTGTAAAATGACCATTTTTTCATTATTTCTTCGGTTGAATTCAGCTGATAGATGTCATTCAACCGGTACTGACAACAGGCTTTCCAACAATGATCGAATTCTTCGGCGGAAAGATTATCCCGTTTTAAGGTCCTTAAAGTAGTTTCAACGTCTTCCTCTGGTACCTACTGAAAGCAAATACAAAATATCTCAGAGGCACCATTTTATAACAAGACAGAAATTGCTTACTATAGAACGAGAAAACTTACCAAAATTTAGCTTCATTCGGGATTGGCCGCGTAGTTTACGTTTTTTCAAGTTCACATCAGAATTTGGAAAGGCTTGATTGAATGGCACTTTAGCCTTACGCAATTTGTTATAAATTTTTCCTTTTTGAGTTGTGCGATAATATTCCTGAATATAGACATTAACTTTTAAGGAGATAATGTGTATTTTCAAATATTAACTTACCAATTTCTCATTTGGAAATTTTTCAAGAATTTCTTGCTCAATTTTGTAGCTCATTTTGATGGTCATGGGAATATTATTATTCTCAAAATATCGTGCTACATAAGAAGCATTGAATCATATTTGTTACAGATTATATTATAAGGTAGGATATACCCATGGAAATCTGAGATAGAAGGGTAGGTACTTGATAATCAAAAAATGACTCAGTTGATCGATTTGAACTTAGTGGGAATACACAAAAAACATCTTCAGTTTTTCCAATATATAATATATAATATACAGGGTGAATGAGACCACCCGTATCAGTCTTTTATTTAAAGAACGGTGAGTTGTAGAGAGGTGGGGTAAAAAAAGTGATTATAAAAGGCATAATAAAGAATCGAATGGTGATATCATTATTTATCGGAAAAGTCAGCATTCCTCCAGAAGGCCTCCAACTCCAAAATTTTAAATGGCACCATAAGTCAAAAAAGGTATAGTTTGAAAGCTTGTTAAAAAAGAAGAAAGTTTTATAGGAAAAATTATTTTATTACTGCCACCCCTTTTAAGTAATATTCGACTAAAGTTATTAAATTTGAAATTCACTGTTAACAAGAAACATTGAAAAGTCGACTTTTAAAATCTAGTTACCAATGTTACATGTGTTCTTCCCTTTCAAGAAGTACTTGTTAAAGCCACTGATAGTGTACCTAGAAGAGCTCAACAGTGCTTAGCAGTAAATGGAAGATATTTTGAACACATGTAACATTGGTAACTAGATTTTAAAAGTCGACTTTTCAATGTTTCTTGTTAACAGTGAATTTCAAATTTAATAACTTTAGTCGAATATTACTTAAAAGGGGTGGCAGTAATAAAATAATTTTTCCTATAAAACTTTCTTCTTTTTTAACAAGCTTTCAAACTATACCTTTTTTGACTTATGGTGCCATTTAAAATTTTGGAGTTGGAGGCCTTCTGGAGGAATGCTGACTTTTCCGAGAAATAATGATATCACCATTCGATTCTTTATTATGCCTTTTATAATCACTTTTTTTACCCCACCTCTCTACAACTCACCGTTCTTTAAATAAAAGACTGATACGGGTGGTCTCATTCACCCTGTATAATAAGTATAATTAATAACTAAAATTCACTTACCTCAAACAAAAATTTCACGCGCAAGATGCACCACTTCAGAATATGTACGATGAAATTCAAATTGTGTTACAAAGAGTAATAAAAGCCGAAATGCTCACTGTTGACGCCTTAAGATTATTGGCGCCAAGTAGACAACGTAGTGCTGAGAGCTATAAACTTCACTTGACCAAAAAATGTTATTAAGAAAAGTTTCATAACCAAATAGGTTGTATTTGAAAATGTAGTAAAAAAAATTGATTTCAAAAAGCCATGCCGACAACGTAGTGCTGAGAGCTATAAACTTCACTTGACCAAAAAATGTTATTAAGAAAAGTTTCATAACCAAATAGGTTGTATTTGAAAATGTAGTAAAAAAAATTGATTTCAAAAAGCCATGCCGACAACGTAATGCTGAGAGCTATAAACTTCACTTGACCAAAAAATGTTATTAAGAAAAGTTTCATAACCAAATAGGTTCTATTCCAAAATGTAGTAAAAAATTTGATTTCAAAAAGACATGTCGACAACGTAGTGCTGAGAGCTATAAACTTCACTTGACCAAAAAATGTTATTAAGAAAAGTTTCATAACCAAATAGGTTGTATTCGAAAATGTAGTACAAAAATTTGATTTCAAAAAGACATGCCGACAACGTAGTGCTGAGAGCTATAAACTTCACTTGACCAAAAAATGTTATTAAGAAAAGTTTCATAACCAAATAGGTTGTATTTGAAAATGTAGTAAAAAAAATTGATTTCAAAAAGCCATGCCGACAACGTAATGCTGAGAGCTATAAACTTCACTTGACCAAAAAATGTTATTAAGAAAAGTTTCATAACCAAATAGGTTCTATTCCAAAATGTAGTAAAAAATTTGATTTCAAAAAGACATGTCGACAACGTAGTGCTGAGAGCTATAAACTTCACTTGACCAAAAATGTTATTAAGAAAAGTTTCATAACCAAATAGGTTGTATTCGAAAATGTAGTACAAAAATTTGATTTCAAAAAGACATGCCGACAACGTAGTGCTGAGAGCTATAAACTTCACTTGACCAAAAAATGTTATTAAGAAAAGTTTCATAACCAAATAGGTTGTATTTGAAAATGTAGTAAAAAAAATTGATTTCAAAAAGCCATGCCGACAACGTAGTGCTGAGAGCTATAAACTTCACTTGACCAAAAAATGTTATTAAGAAAAGTTTCATAACCAAATAGGTTGTATTTGAAAATGTAGTAAAAAAAATTGATTTCAAAAAGCCATGCCGACAACGTAGTGCTGAGAGCTATAAACTTCACTTGACCAAAAAATGTTATTAAGAAAAGTTTCATAACCAAATAGGTTGTATTTGAAAATGTAGTAAAAAAAATTGATTTCAAAAAGCCATGCCGACAACGTAATGCTGAGAGCTATAAACTTCACTTGACCAAAAAATGTTATTAAGAAAAGTTTCATAACCAAATAGGTTCTATTCCAAAATGTAGTAAAAAATTTGATTTCAAAAAGACATGTTGACAACGTAGTGCTGAGAGCTATAAACTTCACTTGACCAAAAAATGTTATTAAGAAAAGTTTCATAACCAAATAGGTTGTATTTGAAAATGTAGTAAAAAAAATTGATTTCAAAAAGCCATGCCGACAACGTAGTGCTGAGAGCTATAAACTTCACTTGACCAAAAAATGTTATTAAGAAAAGTTTCATAACCAAATAGGTTGTATTCGAAAATGTAGTACAAAAATTTGATTTCAAAAAGACATGCCGACAACGTAGTGCTGAGAGCTATAAACTTCACTTGACCAAAAAATGTTATTAAGAAAAGTTTCATAACCAAATAGGTTGTATTTGAAAATGTAGTAAAAAAAATTGATTTCAAAAAGCCATGCCGACAACGTAGTGCTGAGAGCTATAAACTTCACTTGACCAAAAAATGTTATTAAGAAAAGTTTCATAACCAAATAGGCACTATTCGAAAATGTAGTAAAAAAATTGATTTCAAGAAGACATGCCGACAACGTAGTGCTGAGAGCTATAAACTTCACTGGACCAAAAAATGTTATTAAGAAAAGTTTCATAACCAAATAGGTTGTATTTGAAAATGTAGTAAAAAAAATTGATTTCAAAAAGCCATGCCGACAACGTAGTGCTGAGAGCTATAAACTTCACTTGACCAAAAAATGTTATTAAGAAAAGTTTCATAACCAAATAGGTTGTATTCGAAAATACAGTACAAAAAGCATGGTCAATCACCTTAAAACATTAATACTAAGCTAAACATTTTTCTCTGTGTACCTACTTGAATAAAGAATGAAAATATAAGTTCGCAGGCTTTACGGTCCAATTGGCAGGAAAGTGACACATTAGGCCATCACAAATAGGTATGTATAAATAAAGTGATCATTAGCGCCCGGTCGGAAATAAATTTGTTTACCGAGTTTATACTTTATTATACAGGGTGTAGGTATAGGTTTCTGGGATCAAACTACGCCGATTAAACCCAACATCACCTTGTAAAACGTACACGTTGAAAATTCTATTTCTGTTTTTAACTATAATTCAAAAACTATAATTATGAATCAGTGGCGCAATAAAATGCTTTTTTAATTAATTAGATAGAAAGTAAAAATTTAAATAAAGAACATACAAATGAAGTACGGTAATTTTGGAAAATGTTGTTTACTACATAATATGCTCCAAACAAGTTGCCACCCTTAGGTTGCACCCCTTTTCCAATGCTTCTTTGTACTTTGTGTATGTTTTTCAGAGATTATGAAATTTTGTTTTTAAATTGTTGGGCATGGTCTAGTGGAGTAAGTACACCCCCGTCTTAATGTGTAACTATAAATCCAAGAGCGTCAGGTGATCTGGGAGGTCATAAGAAATTATTACGTAGTTAAATAGTTTAATACAACACTTGGGTAATCCGGAAACATCGGTTAATTATTTCGCTTCAGTAAGTACTAGGTAGTTTATTTGACAACAATTTATCATTTATCCAAATTTTTAGCTCGTACTATTTAAGAGATTCCCATGAATACATTTAAAAAATAAAGACTTAACAGTGCAAGTCTATTACACTAACCTTTAAGATACAGGTCAGTAGTATATTAATAAAACAATGGTCGTATCATAACAAATCCGGATTAAATTACATCTGCGATGTTGCCAAACATGCCGGATCTCTAACTAGCTGTAAATTGTATCTTGAGGTTTTATACAGAAATGGCGCTGGGGCGACCCCTACAGCCAGGTTGGATGAACTACGAGAGTATAAAATCGGACAAAATGGGTCAAAACGAGATCCAGGCTAAAATTTGAATTTAGCGGTTTCTCCCCCCCCTACTTCAATGAGCAAAATATACACATGGATACAAGGTGAGATCCAAAATCGGATCTCACCTTACAAAAAGGATCTCACTTTGTATACTTTATGTCACCAAATGATCTCGACTTGGTACGAAAATATATCTATATATATATATATATATATATATTTGAAAACATGCAAGCAACAGGAAATCCGTCCCCATACTCATCAACTACCATTATAGTAGTTAATTCAAAATCATATTTATTAAGTCCATCTGTTGAGTCCACTGCAATTATGTTAGATCCAAACTTTTCTAGCATACTCTGTTGAGATTTATTCATGATGACCAAACAGAAGTCTTCAGGTTTTAAAATTGGACTTGACACACCTTGCTTCTTGTAATATAAAACAGAAGATTGATTTGCATCATTCTACTGTTCTAGTCGGGGTACAGCACCCCGAAATTCGATCATTTAAAACATGTACTGTGCACTCGAAGATATACATTTTAAAAAATATGTACATTGTGGAGAATGACCTTACGGATTCAAATCCGGAGGGCTCCATTAAATTCGCGATTGCAAAAAAGAATAAAAAAATATTTTCCGATTATTTTGAATGATCTTAAAAAAACTATTTTTTGTGTTTAACTCGCGATTGTGACGCCATTTTTGAATATTTTTTCAAAATTCTTGCACCATACGGACGCCTAATCATTGTAGATTGTAACGGTACATACATAAGATTATTTTTTTTTATATTGAATTTGTCAGAGTATTTAAAAGGAGGGACGGTACCAAAACTGACGTGAAAATTTCAGCATCGAGAAAATTTTTGAACGGTTGAAGATAGATATATGATTAATCGAGACGAAATATGCCCAAATGAGTACGAAAGTTTTTGGTGAAAAAAAATTTTCACTATTGCTAATGATTTACGAGATACGATTTTTTATATGTGGAACGCCGATGCGCACCGACCGCGCAGTCGTTTCACGGCCCTCACAATAGCAACCTTATTACACAATCTAGCCCTACTGGATTAACGATGGGCATTACTTATCACAAAGTAGCCACTACTTTGTGTTACTTATGTGTTGTTTAGTGTTTTAGTTTTTAGTGTTTAGTTATTTGCAAAGAAACGCTTGAAAATGAAAATGTTTCATTATTTCTTCTTCCATCGCCTTATTAAGATTACCAAAATGATATTTCGTGTATACATATAGATTAAAAATTTAATTTTCTACAACTTTCATTATATGCACTAAGTACGTAGAATCAATAGTTTTCCACTTAAGTATTATTGATTTTATTATGCAAAACGAGCAGCGATTGTGTCTTAGAAAAGGTTTAAATGATTATATCTCTGTCAATATTAATCGTATGGAAATGTTTAAAAAAGAAAATTATTCGTAATTAAATTCTCTATAACTTTTATTTGAAGCGTTTTGCGATACGAATGGCCATTCTCGAGATATAAGCGAAATACGCGCGATGCGCGCACGTCTTACCGTTTCGCCGCAAAACAGTCCACATTTCAAAAAAATCTATCACGGCTCATATTGGTCGTAGAGACAAAACTAAAACATGAAATGTGCGGAATTTTGTCGGCTACAACTTTCTTAACGGTTTTGTTTTTGATAAGAATTTAAAACTCTACAACCACAACATCTAGCCAGTTCGTGATACTCGGGCAACTGATGAATAGGTTACTTCGATCGCTACTCCTTTTGGATTTTATGAAATGTTACAACTTACAATGGACTTCGTTTTTACAAATATGACTAAATATTGTAACAGAAAACGACAATTTCAATGTTTGTGGTCTACATACACCATAAACCCTGACATTATGCATACTCAGTACTCTTAAGGCGGCGTCGTAGATACTGAATCGTCTATTCACAGGTAGAGTATTGTCTCTGCAGGTAGTCCCTGGCAAGCCGTTAAAACGGCTATGCGGTCGGTGCGCACCGGCGTTTCACACAAAAAATCGTATCTCGTAAACCATTACCAATAGTGAAAATTTCTTTTCACCAAAAACTTTTCCACTCATTTGGGCATATTTCGTCTCGATTAATCATATACCTATCTTCAACCGTTCAAAAATTTTCTCGATGCTGAAATTTTCACATCAGTTTCGGTACCGTCCCTCCTTTTAAATACTCTGACAGATTCTAGATATAAAAAAAATAATCTTTTGTGTATATCGTTAAAATCTGCAATGATTAGGCGTTCGAATGATGAAAGAATTTTGAAAAAATATTAAAAAATGGCGTCACAATCGCGAGTTAAACACAAATAATAGTTTTTTTAAGATCATTCAAAATAATCGCAAAATATTTTTTTATTCTTTTTTGCAATCACGAATTTCATGGAGCCCTCCGGATTTGAATCCGTAAGATCATTCTCCACACTGTACATATTTTTTAAAATGTATATCTTCGAGTGCACAGTACATGATCGAATTTCGGGGTGCTGTTCCCCGACTATTCAGTAACCCACAAATCTATACTAACAGTTTATGCCTTTTCCCTTCATTAAGGGAATTAATTCCATATGCTTCCTTTATGTTATGAACATCTTTTCTCTGCAATAGCTGAATTCTCTTCAAATCAGTTCCTGAAATATCATCAGTATTCTGTTCTAATATTCTAAAAATAAATAAAAATAATTAAGTTAAAAAAATTATTATTTGGGTGAGTGGGGTCTGCGCGCGAGTGGGGGTTTGCGCGCAAGTGGGATTCGGATGTGGCTCACGTACAGGTACCGTGCACCACATATACCCCCTTGCTGGCGATGGAGTCGCATTTACTCGATTTGAAATCGTACTTTCGGTTTGGAGATCCTTCCGCTACGTGTTTGCGTTGGAATCTTCTCGAGGTTGTTTTTCGCTTGCGTGACCTCTTTGCGTGTGTCGTTCCCCATTCTGTCGTTCGGTACGGGTTTGTTCGTTGTTTGCTCCGGTGCGTCGGGCTGGTTTTGGGATATTGTTTCGTTTGTCCCTTGGAAAGCAGGCTTTACTCGGTCGCATGATATCGTCATCTCTGCTCCCTGTTTGTCGATCGTTATGAGTTTTTCGTTTCGTTTGACCACTCGGTAGGGGCCCTCGTATGGTGCCTGGAGCGGTCGCTTGGCTGCGTCGACTCTTACATACACATGCGTAGCTGTGTCCATGTTTTTGAGTTTGAACGCGTGTTTCTTGCTATCGTGGTTGCTTGCTGGCGTTGGTCGCATGTCTTGGATGTGCTTCCGTAATCGCGTGACGTAGGTTTCGGCGTCCAGCTGTTGCTCCCGTTGTTCGTTCGACAGGAACTCGCCTGGTAAGCGCAACCCTTGACCGTATACCATCTCGGCTGTTGTTGCTTTGATGCCCTCTTTCCATGCGCTCCGTATTCCGAGGAGTACTATAAGAAGAGCTTCTGTCCATTGCTCTGCGTTGTGGCAGCGGAGTGATGCTTTTAGTTGTCGGTGGAAACGTTCCACCATTCCGTTCGCTTGTGGGTGGTAAGCAGTCGTGCGTATTCTTTGGAACCCTATTAGTTCGCTTAGGTTCCGGAATAGCGTAGCTTCGAACTGCCGTCCCTGGTCGGTCGTCACTCGTAGTGGAACTCCGAAACGAGAGATCCATGTGTTGACGAATTCTTTGGCGATCGTTTCAGCTTCTATGTTTGGTATCAGCGTGGCTTCCTGTGTACTCGGCGTACGTCAGGACGTGGTGGGTCGGTGTCTGTCATCTTTTTCGTTCGTTGATGACTTTTCGCTGTGCCCTCTTCGAGCGTCGCCCCTTTGTTTGTGTCGGAGGGTCCTTTTCGAAAGTCGGATGGTCACCAATTTGAGCGTCGGAGGTGGCCAATTTAGGCGTCGGAGGTGGGTACCCTGACGAATGCGGCGTCGGTCGTCTTTTCGTTCGTTGATGCCTCTTGGTGCTTCGTGTGGCGGCTCTCGGCGTTGGTGTCGACGACGGCGGTGTCGCAGGTTACCGGCACGTGGTGGTCCCGCGCTATCGTCAGCAGCGGGCTGTCTATCGGCGCGAGGTGTGCCGCACTATCGTCAGCAGCGGACTTTCGATGTACCGGCGCGAGGTGTGCCCCACTATCGTCAGCAGCGGACTTTCGGTGTACCGGCGCGAGGTGTGCCGCACTATCGTCAGCAGCGGACTTTCGGTGGACTGCACTATCGTCGGCAGCAGTCTTTCGGTGTACCGGCGCGAGGTTTGCCGCACTATCGTCAGCAGCGGACTTTCGGTGGACTGCACTATCGTCAGCAGCAGTCTTTCGGTGTACTGGCGCGAGGTTTGCCGCACTATCGTCAGCAGCGGACTTTCGGTGGACCGCACTATCGTCAGCAGCAGTCTTTCGGCGCGAGGAGTAGAACTTCTACACTATGCGAGCAGTAGAGTTCTGATTCTTCCAATCTTCCCAGCTACGGACCGCGCTTATAAAGGGAAGCGGGCGCTTCCCGCATTGGTCCGTGCGCGTGGGGATTTGCGTGTGAGTGGGGTCTGCGCGCGAGTGGGGGTTTGCGCGCAAGTGGGATTCGGATGTGGCTCACGTACAGGTACCGTGCACCACAATTACATTAGGTATTTACTTTGCTACACTAATCCCGGCTCTCATTTTTCCAGCAATCACATTACGATCGTTTTTAGAAATCCTTAAATGTGCTACACTTAAACGTTGATTGAAAAATCCTTTTAGTCAATGATTTAAGTAAGTATAGTTCTCAATCCTAATGAGCAACAGTGCTCTTTAAATTTTGGACCTGGCAAAGTCTTGTTTTTCTTGTAACCATTTCTTTTATTTGCTTGACATACAGATGTCGCTTGTATGGAGATAAGTGAATTTATAATATTTGCAACAACAATTGATATTATAATCAGTAAATTCCTTGTTCTTTACACCTACCTACTGTACATAAATACCAAATTTGAAAATATAATGTATACCTACCTACATATGGTAGCTCTCATATTAACAAAAGTTTTAACAAAATTTCAGGAATGGCAAAAATACAACCAATAGAAAATGTACGAAGTTTGAAAGAATTTCCATGTTCACAATGTGATTATATAGCAAGGAGGAAACATAATTTGAAGTACCATGTAAACATACATCATGGTTCATTTGATTTTAAATGCGCACATTGTGATTACATAACAAAATCGAAAAAATCTTTAAAGAAACATGTGAATAGTCGTCACGGTTCTGCTCAGTTTAAATGTACTGATTGTGATTACGTATCAACATGGGAACCATATTTAAAGAGACATATGAATATTCGTCATGGTTCAACTCAAATTAAATGTAAACAATGTGATTACGTAACAAAAGATAAATGTAATTTAAAGTCGCATATGAATAGTCGTCACGGTTCTTCCCAGTTTAAATGTACTGATTGTGATTTCGTAACAACATGGGAATCATATTTAAAGAGACATATGAATATTCGTCATGGTTCAACTCAAATTAAATGTAAACAATGTGATTACGTAACAAAAGATAAATGTAATTTAAAGAGACATGTGGATGTTCATCATGGTTCAACTCAATTTAAATGTACTGATTGTGATTATGTAGTAAAATGCAAGAAATCTTTAAGGAGACATATGAATGGTCGTCACGGTTCTACCCAGTTTAAATGTACTGATTGTGATTACGTAACAACATGGAAACCATTTTTAAAGAGACATATGAATGTTCGTCATGTTTCAACTCAATTTAAATGTGCACTTTGTGATTTCGTAACAACATGGGAACGATATTTAAAAAAACATATGATGGTTCGTCATGGTTCAACTCAATTTAAATGTGGACAATGTGATTACGTAACAACATATGAACTTAATTTAAAGAGTCATATGAATGTTCATCATGGTTCAACTCAATTTAAATGTACTGAATGTGATTATGTAACAAAATCGGAAAAATGTTTAAGGAGACATGAATGGTCACCACGGTTCTACCCAGTTTAAATGTACTGCTTGTGATTACGTAACAAAAGATAAATGTAATTTAAAGAGACATAAATGAATGTTCGTCATGGTTCAACTCAATTTAAATGTGCACATTGTGATTTCGTAACAACATGGGAACGATATTTAAAAAAGACATATGAATGTTCGTCACGGTTCAACTCAATTTAAATGTGGACAATGTGATTACGTAACAACATATGAACTTAATTTAAAGAGACATATGAATGTTCATCATGGTTCAACTCAATTTAAATGTACTGATTGTGATTATGTAACAAAATCGAAAAAATGTTTGAGGGAACATATGAATGGTCGTCACGGTTCTACTCAGTTTAAATGTACTGCTTGTGATTACGTAACAACAGGGAAACCATTTTTAAAGAGACATATGAACGTTCGTCATGGTTCAACTCAATTTAAATGTGGACAATGTGATTACGTAACAATATATGAACTTAATTTAAAGAGACATATGAATGTTCATCATGGTTCAACTCAATTTAAATGTACAGGGTGTGATTACGTAACAAAAGATAAACGTAATTTAAAGAGACATATGAATGTTCGTCATAGTTCAACTCAATTTAAATGTACGGGGTGTGATTACGTAACAAAAGATAAAATTGTTTAAAGAGACATATGAATAGCCGTCACGGTTCTACCCAGTTTAAATGTGTTGATTGTGATTTCGTAACAAAAGATAAACGTAATTTAAAGAGACATATGAATGTTCGTCATGGTTCAACTCAATTTAAATGTACAGAGTGTGATTACGTAACAAAAGATAAACGTAATTTAAAGAGACATATGAATGTTCGTCACGGTTCAACTCAATTTAAATGTACTGATTGTGATTTTGTAACCAAATGGAAATCATGTCTAAAGGTACATATAAATGTGCTTATGTGACAATAAAGTGCAAAAGATATTTAGTAATTCATATCAAGAAAAATCATGGTTAATTGTGTCTATTTCCTGCTGTATAGTAGCTGGAACAAAATTATGCATATACATTAGGGTGGATCGTTTAGTATAGGAAAAAAAATTTTTTTTTAATATTAAAATGGGCCAATGCGGAAAAGTTGCTTTATAAACTATAGGTATATTTTGTATAAAAAATATTTTTCGAAAATATTAATTTTTAGTAGATAGGTATACTGCCCCAAGACCTCTAAAGTTTTTATGAAAGTGGGAATATCTACTACTTTGCTAAAAAATTCTCTTAAGTTAATATAAAAAGTGGTCAGTATGCAAAAGTTGCTTTATCAAATATATTATATTTTCTGAATAACAAAATATTTTTCAAACATTTTTTAAAAATGGGAATATCTATTACTTTTTCGTTTGATTGTTTTGAAGGTTTATATTCTGCGAATTAAATAATAATTGTTCCTATTGCGTAATTGCATCAGCCAATTCATCATTCTAACTGAGAATCGGCGACACCTCGAAGTTTCACAGGGCCTATTAGGACTGTCTTTAAACAATTGTGTGTGAGCAGCTTCCACTAGTCACTAGTGCCTTTTAATGCCATGTACTTCCTGATATAACTAACAAAGAAGATTTAAGCACAGATCAGGTTTGTGCTCTTGTACTCTTATGTAGCAACTTTTCCAAAATGCCCCGAATCCAATTTCGAAAAAAAACAAAATCGATCCACCCTAATATACATATAGAAAATTGTAGTGTGTAATGGGGATTTTATGTATATAGCGAGTTTGGACCGTTAGTGAGGCTTCACACACACCGATATTATCGTTGTCGGTGTTGGTATCGTGCTGCATCAATAATGTATTGTTTTAAATGGTACTGCTTCACACAGCCAACGATCCGGTAAAAATGCCGGTTGTCGTATCCGACATTATGTGTATGTCAGATGGTTCTGTTGATATCGGTCAGTAAATATCGTTCAGTTTTAGTACGCAATGCAAACCAAATACACTGATTCACGCAGACCAGTCCCAACACATCGGTATCGTTGTGCTGGCTTTTGCATTTCACTGAATTCAGTGTCCTCTCAGTACAAATGTAATCAACTATGAGTGCTGTTAAATTTAATTACCTTCTCTCAGTTTCTTCTTTCGTAAATATAATAAATACAGTAACAACAAGGTTCTTTTCTTAATAAATACAGTAACAACAAGGTTCTTTTCTTCATATTAAGGCATTCTAGTACAACTGAATTCCAAAATTTTTACCTACGGAATATTCACAAGGCGTAGCGACACTGGTGATGCTAACAAAGATATAACCGCTATTCCAATGTGGACATACTGTTTATCGGTGTGTGTGAAAAGCATGTCCGATACCGACACGACACCGATAATATCAGTGTGTGTGAAGCCGCCCTTACAGGGTTTGGTGAGTTATGCTAGCTCAGTTGGTTAAAGTTGAAGGCTCGAAAGCAATGTGTCTTTACATTAGTTTTTAGTGAGGAAATAATACGTTAAAGACTTTAGATTGCTTAGAACAATACTTCTCATCCAACGATCTTCTCTTAAATATTACAAAATTTCAAATTTTATCCTTTAACAACACGTATCATAAAGCAATTCATGTCGAATTCAATCAAAAAGACATTCTGTCTGTAAAAAGTGTTCTATTTTGAGATATACACATTGATAGAAGACTAGATTGGAAGACTATAGACTACCTATAGCAATTTATGACATAAACGACTATTTTAAGTTAGATTTTAAATTATCAAATTTTATTTATTAAATGCTGCTTCATTGACTTGTGTAACAAACTGTAACATTTGACCACATACCACATCAATAAAATATCTATCGATCTATATAGATTATGTTGCGACTAATGTATCAAAATACTGATTTGCATTACGTATAACTTCCGAAAATGTAAGTAGACGTCATATCATGCATACATAGAATCTCGGATTAGGTATGGTGTGGTCTTCTGGGTAAATTCCTGTGACATACACAAAATTCTGAGGATACAGAAAAGGACGATTTGGAGCATATTTAATATGAACAGGTTGGATAGCTGTAGAAAATTGTTTATTTAAAATAAAATTCTAACAGTAGTGTGCTTATACATAGATATATGAGGCGATGGTATTTGTGACAGAAAATCGGGAATTATTTAAAGACAGACAACAGAAACATCATTATAACACAAGGCATAGAACTGACTGACATAAAGATTTTTATTCAATGCAGGAGTTCTATGGAGGCATTGATAGAGGGTTTTTATGAAAATGTGTACCTTTGTACTTAGGAATTAATCAAACATAATTGTGTGTTAGTGTTTATCATTAATGGGTATTTTTGGTACTGTGTAAACGTGTACCTATGTATGTTAACTTGAAATTTAAACTGTCTTTTTAATAGTAATTATATCAGTCAAGATCAAAATCAAAACTTAACAGAGGCATACGATGTCTTCATACGTCATGTTAGCATTCTGGAATAAATAATGATTATTGTTATAATTTTTTTATATGTAAGTACAGACATTATCATTGAAAATAAAATAAAAATTGTTTTTGTTTGTGTCTTTTGTTTATTTTTGTTAATATTCAATACCTACCTTAAGTTCCAGGAGAAAGGTTATGAGCCAGGTTTATTCAAGTTTTGCCCAGTAAAATCTCATAATGAATGAATAATGAAAAAAGAAAATTAAAAGTTTGTATTGGAATAATCGGACGTCATTTTATGGGATATTACTTTTTTGAAAGGAACCTTACACCAGTTATTTGGACTTTTTGCAGTTTTGATTTAGTGCCAGCTCTGACAGCAATGTTTCCAAATTATCACGAAGCAGATGTAACCCATCATCAGGATATTTGATTTCAACAAGATGGGGCGCCTCCTCACTTTGTAATCAACCTCCGTCAATATCTTGACGCCACATATCCTGGGAGGTGGATAGTACGTCGAGGAGCAATTATTGAGTGCCCACCGCGTTCCCCAGACTTGACCCCCTTAGAATTTTTTCTGTGAAAATCAAAGGTTTATTTTAATAGGCCAAATAATTTAGACAAGCTACGGCAAAGAATTTGCGCTGAAGTGGAGCACATTACTCCTAAAGTAAAATTTTTATGTCACAAGCTGTGGCTAATTAAAAAGTAAAATTGACCTGTCCGAGCGTTTTGCTTGAAAACATTAAATAACGCAATTATAAATTTTGTTCCTTACTTTATCACCACACTGTATGTATGTATACTCTTTAATACGACATAACATAAATTTATTGTAATTATTAATGTAAAACAAACAGATAACAATTAAAAGCATAACAAACTGGTTCTAAATTTACAGGAAATCGAAAAAAATTCAAATCCCGATTAGTAGCGCGATTTCGATTGCAATTTAAATAAGAGCCATGTATGGTATTATACATATATGATAAGAGCAATACCTAATTTTCGAGGGCGCCATTGCAAAATTAACAGTAACGGCAGGACCAACAGAAAATGAGCAACCACAACAATAATTAACAACAGATATATAATAACAAAGAACAGACAAGGGCAAGAATGGCGTACTTAATACAAAATTATACCTATAAACATTTGGAAATTATTCATTTTACCTACATATTTTTGATCAATCATTGTGACATCTTTAAGCTGATTTCAATTTTCAAGGCCGTCTGGATTGTCTTTGTCTTTTACTTAAAATTGAAACTTGTCCGACGTTATTATTCAATTTTCAATACCTGCTGTAATACCATTGAACTCTCTCTATTGTAGTATCCACAGTTGGGTTACCTATATTTTAGAGATCCGACAACATGTACGAATATCTGAAAAGTAGTGGCAACATCGATATTTTTGTTTTACTCTAGTTCTCTGGCGGGGGATTTTTGTGTAAGGCGGCTTTATCTTAATTTTCAGCATCATCGGAATTCAAACCGTGAAGTAGTAAAGATCGTTGCATTTGTTTTAATTTGGTGACTCCATTTTAGTGCGTTCTGCAGGTGAAACGTTTTTGATTAATACGATTGTATCTGTCTGATTGAATTGCATTGTTTGTTATTATAAATTGGTCTTACCATAATAGAAGAGGGATAGTAAAACAACGTATTTGAATTTTTATTAGTTCATATTTGTGATCCCTACGCGTCTCACGATCGCCATATTTTTAAAGTGGTTTATATCCACGATGTGGCATGCATGCTATTAATTGTGATTGGAACTATACGTTTGAAGATGGCGCAAACTTGCGGTATAGTTAGTCATATTAAAAATAGGTAAAAACTTGGCTCTTTAGATCATACAGGGAATATTCCACTGGCGTGCTGTAAAACATGACCCGCAGTCGCGATTTTTGCTTACTTGCATCATTGCATATTAAATACAAAATACAATGCTTGCACTTACAAAATAACGAAATCGTTACATTACCAAATTTTTGAAGTTTTATTATGTTTATGGATGATACAATATTAT
The DNA here is from genome assembly GCA_036250285.1 of Pyrocoelia pectoralis. Taxonomy (NCBI): domain Eukaryota; kingdom Metazoa; phylum Arthropoda; class Insecta; order Coleoptera; family Lampyridae; genus Pyrocoelia; species Pyrocoelia pectoralis. The sequence goes on along the minus strand of CM070081.1, from coordinate 22,188,338 downwards.
AGCAGCACCCGTACCGGTTTTATAATGTTACTATTGGTATTTATCTGAAATGTGGAATCTTCTATTACCTCATATAATAGATAACAGAATCACTTGTCTAAGTCTAATTACCAAAATTCATAATTAGTTGACCTCATCCCTCTACTCCGTAAAATAAACAAATGCACCTAAATAAATACCATTTTTTATCTATGTTTTTGTATATGCAGTATGCATCCAAATATTGAAATCGATGTAATAACTATTTCCCGCGGATTTGTTATTCGTTTGTTTGATGCAAATATCCTCCCATTTTCGTAAATAGGTACGCGATTCCTGCATTGGCATTGCACAATGAATAAAATAAGTATCCTCAGTGACAAACCGCGAGAAGTTTTGTGTGCTGCTCTTGGATTAAATGTCAATTATGAATTAAGCTTTGGATGGATTATAGTCAATGAATAAATAGTGACACTATTTATTCATTGATTATAGTCGTAAATATGACATTGTCGGACCGTCGCGGGGTTGCCAAGATTTGAGAGAATTGCGACGGAGGGATACCTCCGCAAAATACGCTATAGTTTTAATGATAAGAAGAATTTTTTCCAACTGAAAGCTTCCTATAGCATTTTATTTTTCGGAAAAGGGCGTGAATAGCAAATCACTGCAACAAATCATAAAAAGCAATTTAGCGAATTGGAGAAAATTGGTTTTAGTTTTACCGTGATGGGAGTAGTTTATAGTGACCAGTCAACCACAAACCAAAAGATGTTTACTTAGGGATATAAAATGAACCAACATTTACATTCGCGAATAAAAAAATATTTTGCCTTTTTGACGCTTCACATTTGATAAAAAGTGTTCGAAGCAATATTTCCTTCGAATATATAAGACAAATATACCAGTTGGATAAAACAAACAGAGCGTTACTCGTTCAACACACTGCCATAATAAATATGAATCTTAATTCATTCCAATAAATTAGCGTAAAATTGGTCACTCTGGTTTTATGTTATAGTGTGTCCAGTGCACTGAAAATTACCGTTAAGAACCAAAAACAGCACTGCCCACTGCCCATTTTGTCGAAGGAATGGATAATTTGGTTGATGTCTTAAAACAGCAGGCCGCAGGGCAATTTATTCTACCACACCATGTAACTATTCTTTAAGCGATAGCGGCATAGCAGTAGGTCAAGCATTCAAAGAGGACTTTGACATGTCTAGCACTCTAACTAAAATTAATTGAAAATCTAACGAAGCATATCTACAGCACCCCCCTTTGATGGCATTTTGCAAACTGTTAACGGAGTGACTCAAATGTTTGCCAAACCAAACCTAAAAAGTATAATGGTCGGGGACATGATTCATGAAGAAATAAGTTTTCCTTATTACTAGTGGACTAAACCAGAACAGTCTCGAACATTTCTTTTCGGCAATGAGGGAAAGAGGAGGATGTAATAGAAACTCGAGTGCACAAGAATTTAAATACTCCTTCCGCAGCATATGTTACAACAACATTAATGGAACTTGCTGATAGTGCTAATTGCGAACCGGATCGGGATTGTTCAATTGCGTTGGTCGATGTTAGAGGGTTTAGAAAGCTGGAAGTGGTGTCATCTTATAGGAAATTCTTTACTGATTCTAAATCTCTGGTAAATTTTTTGATCGGATCGGCGTACCTAGGGGGGTGCGGTCCGCACCGGGCGGCAGTGGCCAACTCTCGCTGCCCGAACGGCATTTTGTTTATGTTGGTGCTTGGAATGTACGCAGGCATTTATAAATATAAAATAAAAAATATTTAATGGTAATTTTTTTTGTAAATTAGGTTTTGTCTCATAGGCGGGGAACCTTCGGCCTCCGTAAGTTTCTTGTGGCCTTTAAAAAGTATCTTCTATTTTTATAAAGGTTGCATTTATGCCTCATGCGGCTTTCTTTATTACTGCCTAATTTAAATATTGCATGCAATGGTAAAAAAGTTCCCTACGTACAGTTCGTATTAAATGCAACTATTCATTTATGTTTATTGATTTATAAAAACCACCATTTGATTGACTTAGAATGGGCGGCAAATTGGAGACAGCCCCGGGCGGCAAAAATTCTAGGTACGCCACTGAACGACACACCCAATTACAAAAAGTAAAAAAAAACGCTTCCTTCATTTTATGAAACGTCATGATACGTACACATCACCCTCACTCCTCTGTCGGGTGGACGGGGGTGAGTTTTGAAAACTTAAATAGGAACATCTATTTTTTCACTCCCAACTGAAACCCCTTCTTTGGGGCGGAAAGGGGGAGAAAAACGATATTTTTTTATTTTTTTTCCTCCAACATTTTTTCGTGATTTACAAATTGTCCGACAGTGATCAAAAAGTGGAGAGGGTAATACTTGAAAATTGACGAGTGCGAATTTATCCTTGATGTCAGAAAGACCACTATTGACAAGATTGTGACAGAACATTATCATTATCACAACATCCCCATAAGATCAGAAACGGTAACGACAAGCGGCCTGTGAATTCAATTGTCACTGGCGGCGAAATCTGAGTCCATTGTACGACACCAGAAGGAAAAGAACAGTCCCGTCAGTGGCAGCATTCAGGATCGCCGAAGCCGCGAAGGTTTAAACAAACATTGTCTGCCGGAAAGCGATGGCGACTGTGTTTTGCGATAGGAAGGGGCTTTCCAGCAATGTAGTAATCCAAGCAAATAGACGTGTTTATCTTTGAAAAAAAATTGTAGACCTTATTTTACGGATAACCCTCGTATATTCCGAAGTTATTCCACCTCGTTACAGAGGTAATTGTACTCATTTAAATGTAAATAAGGGTATAAATTCCTTATTATATTTTTTTGTATAAATATGTGATTCAATCTGTGGTGGTAGACTACCACTGGTAGTTATGAATTTAAACGTTTGTGTTTCTTGCATCATCCTGTATTTCTTAGGTTTTGTAAGCCGATTGGGATGTAAAGAACCTGTCACGTGATCTTTACTCTGTAAGAAACTAATAAATATGTAGCTGTACAACTTAAAATATCATTAAAAATTGTACAAACATAAAGATTGAATAGTTCTAAATGCAATTAAGTGCAATTGCACCTTTGAGCGGAAATAATAAGCTGACTATTTTAATTTTCATTCCTTGTAGAGATCACGTGACAGATTCTTTACATCTCAATCGGCTTCTACTACCAAGATAATTACATTTTTTTAAATTTTCCATATTTTTCGGGTCTTTTCTTTTAAATTCACCTGGCTATGATTTGAATTGAATTCGATTGGTTAGGTGGTTAAGTAAGGTGCATAAATAAAAATTATAACTGGTGACAAAATGTGCAATCATGCGCCGGATGTAATAACTTAAAACATACGTATTATTGCAGATAAATTATTTGTGGTATTATAAAAATAAAATTTTTCATTACCGCAAACAATGCATTCATTACGTCGAGGCAAAAGCCGGCAATAACGAAAACGATAAGTACGCTTACATAATTACGCTACTCTCCTCCATTTACATTACGCTACTCTCCTCAAACGGCAGCACATTCTGTACATTATTTTCACTGGCAAAAAAATTGGCGCGAACAGGTTGTTCTACTATCCCTCTTCTATTATGGTCTTACCCTGACTTTTGCATTGCCTCGCTTTTCAACGGGAGTGTTCAATTAATTTGAAACTCACATTGGAAGCGTTCGTTTATTATTTTGATGTCGTGTGTAAAATAGTAGAACTATCTATGTATTATCCATTTGTTTTCATTTACATATGTGTTTGAACTCATGGCATTTCCGACATTTAATCTATTATGTGTGTAGTTAGCAAAAACAAAACAAACGACAAAAATATGAATAAGTACCAAAAAAACAGACTGTCGAAAATGGGGAATACCCACGTCTGATCTGACTTCGATTTTATTATGATTATGTGTGTAGTTAGCAAATTGTATTATGATTTCTCCTATTTATTTATGTGTTTTATGATTAATTGAGGGACATTACAAAGGAGTTCAAATTGAACATAATATGTATTAAATAATTGTGGATAAACAGAAAAGATGGCTCTATTGTACTCGAAACCGGACCTAACTGTCCTTTGTGTATTTTTACCTGAAGTTGAACCCTTTTGTAACTTGTGTACATTTCTATCTTTTTAAACTCTCTTTACCCTTTTATTTTAATATGCAATGTATTTAATTTGATTTGATTTGTTTAATTTGATTATTTATTGTACTATTTACAACTGCTGCATACAGTATTTAAAGATGATCGAAACGTATCAACAATGAAATTGTAAATGTTTTGTCTTGATATTATTTAACAGTCTTGGTGCTATAATTTTGTATTTGAATTGATGTCATGTATGTAATTATGTCAAAGGAGGAGTTTTTTTAGTGTTCGCACTTTTTCTCCTCCGAATCGTCGAAACTGTCAATAAATGCATTATTTTTGGTACAGTTAATGTTGGTTTTGTTTCTCCTTCCCGATCATAGTTCATGACCAGTGTATCCGTACCTATTACACGATAGAGGGTCTGTTAGACGATCACGAGCTTATGTCATTTGGGGGTTGCTGTGTTTTGGAAGGAAAGTTTAAATTTTGTCGGCCATGTTTAGGGTTTCCCGCTTCCATTTGAAGTTTATTAACGTAAAAGGGTATGAAGATAGCTTCTTCGTAAAAGTTTAGTTAGGGACAGGGGGGTACATTACACTATACATACAACATACTGGAACGCTCACTGGGCGGTCTCTGCCATATAAACGCATAGAAACGTCGCGAGCCGAGAGAGATATCGCGCAAGGGACATTCCTGTCCTTTTCGTAACGCTTTACACATGGAGAGAGCAGACCGCGCTAAACTAACACACACTAATCAAAATGTAAGAGAGCAGGCAGCGTTAAACTAACACACACTAACCAACTGTACTCGAGAGAAGGACAGGGATGTCCCTTGCGGGTCCTCTCTCTCGGATCGGGCCGGGGGCCTCAGTATAGAGTTCATCAGTGTGTAATACTATTATGTCTTCTGTGCTAATACAATGAACGTACAACAAGTTGTTTACTTGACAATAATAAAGAGAAGAAAGGGTTGTGGGGTTTGATTTACAATTTCATAGAAGATCCTGTTATGGTCGATTTGGTAACTCGTGTATTATAAATTACGAAGTGAACGTTTTTAAATGGTTAGCATGGTATATTGTTTTGTTAGTCCTCCACGAGGAGCTTACAAGTAGCGACTATAGCGCTTCGATGCGGAGGACTTCTTTGAACATAAACGGTTCTTATAACGTAGATTAACTCCTTTCCCCTATTACATACTCTTTGTTCATATGCAATTTTCCTCTATCTAGCATCATTTTTGTGCCTTCGTTTATGCTACTAATGCAAGTACCTATTTTTCAGTTTAACTCAGAGACATTGAGCTATACCCCTATTATTTTTAAGATATAAAAGACATCACAAGAAGCATATTTTATAGCACGAAATTTTTGTATCTCTAAAACTCCGTACAGACGAAAAACACATCAAATGCGCAAACCAAAGATCCCTAATCTTTGGCGCAAACGCAAACGTAATTCATTCTGTAAGTGACGTCATACGTACAGTCGTCGAAATGTAAACGTCGGTCGTCGGAGCATCCGCCCTTGACCACATCCACGGACGTATATAAAACGTCCGTGACCACATCCCTCCTTTTTATCTGCACTCTTAGGTTTGTGATATAATTCAGTGGTGGAAACACAAGATGTTTTCTTTTTGTACAGCCCAGCCATAGCGTTAGTCCAAGGCCTTAGGTGGCCGGTGGCCTTGGTTAGTCATTAGTCAAAGTAACAATTATCACGTGATTGAAGTGCCTTGCGTAAAGCTTGCGTCATAAGACATTTCATTGAGAACTGAGTCAAATTATTTTTATAGTAAGAATGGTGTGTTATTGTCTATTGACAGGGCTGACTTAAGTAAACCACAAATTGCAAAGAGAAAACACCTACAGTACAGTCAGTGAACTCTATGCGAAGCACCTGGAAGGGCCTCGCGCTAATACAAAATTGAGGTCGATTGAAAATATAGGCAACCCGCAAAATGTAGCATTTCCCTCTCTATCTATTGCACAGATTTCGCATACGCGCTCAACAAGGATAACTAATGCACACATATCCATTAACTTACAGCGAATGAATAAATTGAAGTAAGAGACTAATACTACAGTATCGTCCTCTCCTACTTTAGCGCCTGCCTCAGTTTAACAAGCACGACGTATATTACCGAGGCCCTTCCAGATGTGTAACATAGAGTTCACTGAGTACAGTATAAGCCGTATGCTGTAGTGGAAATAGACATTTTGTAGTGCAAATGTAGCATAAGTAGTTCTACCTAATCGTACGACGTACGTTATTAATAATTTAATAAATAATTATTAAAATTATTTCCAACAGATGTTGTGAAATTGTTTTTATTGCTATTTACAAATAAAAATAAAGCATTTACATTTTACAATCGTTTTGTAAATATGGCAAGTAACAACGATATAGAAATGCAGGTTTTCAAAAAAGAACCTAAAAAAGAAGCTGATTCACAATTTGTGCCTGATATAAACATACTTACTGGGGCAGAAAACATGGCCATTTGTAAAATTGAACCGAAACAGGAAATGGAGATCAATTTGTTTCTTACTGAACAAGATCTTTTATTAAATGGTGAAGTGAAAAATGAAAATATAAACCAAGAAGAAAGTACTACGAATGAAGATCAAGGTATGAATAATGTAATATTTTTATGTCCTCGTTTTTGGAAATCAGTCAATTTACAATAATGACCTCTAAACTGATCTCATTTTAATTGGACCACCATGTTAGTTCAGTGTAGTCTATAGGTGTTTTTGGGAAATTAAACCTCGCCAACTAGTCGTCTATTCTATATACCTGAATGGAAATAGGTAATTGTTGTAAATTAATTACTGTAACAATTTGTATTGGGCCAGCTTAAATCAATTTAATGTCGAAGATGTAACAACCGATACTAATGATACTTGCATTATTATTAATCTTGAAATGTTCTTTATACTAAAATTCGTCATACATTTACATGGCAAGATCTTTGAGTAAGATCGGTAGTCCGATGTTTCCTGGGAAAACAAAGTGCGAAAGCACACCAACGAGATGTAGAGTAGGTTCAGAATCTCGTGGCACTCGGAATGCGCGGCGGGATTTACAACAATTTCGAAAAATAGGCACGACATTATACGTCCAAAAACATTGGTAGGTAAAATGCCATCCTAAATATGTAGAGTAAATAAATATAGGTGTAATTATTTATAGAACTTCATATTAGTATCGTAGTATCGCGTTTAAATAAATCCCGCCACACATCTCGAGTGCCACGAGATTTTGAACCTACTCTACCCCTCTATTAAAAGGGAGTTATCAATCTTTAAAGTGATGATATAGCAAGACTGCATTAAATAGCTATAACGTAATGTAGTAGAACTCCGCTATTCCGAAAATCCGCCTATTCCGAACAGAACTCAGAAAAAATACAGATTTTTTTTAACTTGAAAAACAGGAGAAATCAAAAGACTTTCGTAAAAAAACATAAATTTACATATTGTTAGAACTAAGTAATTTACACACATTTAAAAAGTAAAATCAGTCATTTTTTTCTTATGAAGCGCATTGAATCGATTTGAGGATGCCATTACGCCATCAATATATTGAAATTATTCATGAAATCCATCTATTCCGAATTCCCGTTAAACCGAACGGGTTCAGTCCCATTTAGTTCGGAATAGCGACATTAATAACAATACTTTCACTGCAAAACCCTTTTTTAAATAAGATGGAAAAAGAGTTCTGCAGGCAGAAAATTGCACGGCTGCATGTTGATGCTTTTCTAAAAGTAAACAACAAACCTTACATTATTGAGCGAATATCGCACTGTATTGGGATAGTAAGCAAATGGGCTACCACCGTATTTCTAAGATCATTACAAAAGGATTGTAGTGCTTTCACAAATGTGCTGTAACTTTACAAAATGTTGTTTTGCTGCAATAGTTCCACTTCCTCCTATCAATATGCAGCATTTATTTACATTAATCTCGTAGCTGATATTCATTACTACAATCGAGACTTGAAAATTTCCTGTTTCTAAGTAAAACACATTTTACTTGGTGATTTATTCTTTTTATTTTGTCCGTGTTGAATGAAAAGATAATAATTGCTCACTGCCTATTATTTACAATAATAATTGATGTAGCAAAATTAAAGTTCACCAATAGGTATTATTTTTAATTGGTTTGGCTTTGGAATAATCCCCAGACCTTTTTATGGTAAATATAACGATTTTGGCTGGAAATAAATAGTAGGTAGGTATATTAACATAACTTGTAAAATAATAAAACGGTTAAGCAAAATGAAATAGTGCTTAGTGAATAGTGAACAGATATTTTAATAATAAGCTTCTACTTTCAAAATTTTCTTTCTTATTTTTCTTCTAATCTTTTCGTGGATAAAGTCCAACATTAATCATTAATAATTCAAAGACTAATTTAGTATGATTTTTGCCAGGTGGTCGAAAATCACTAACAAAGCCAAAGAGCACCAGTTTATATCAGAAAATTGTACAAAAGTAATTGCGCGTAATTTATATCTTTAATTGGAACAATTAATTTATTACAATCATGTCAGTGTCTTTTCTCGTTTTGTTGAATCATTTCACTAAATTAGGTACTTTTTTTTTTAAATCGGCCAGAAAGTAGTACTTTCCGGATTATTTTTAGGCCAGAAAATGTCATTTTGTCGGACCGAGCCGGAAAGTTATTGTGATAGTGCGGTAAAAGTTTTACCGGACTCATTTTTACTTTCCGGCCTAGAATGGTCAATTGTTCTGCCCGTTTCTGGCCGATTTAAAAAAAAATATTGTACGTAATACGTCCCAAAAGCGCTTTTACTGGACTCGCAGGCTTGCAGGACTCGCCTGCGGTTCGTCCTGTAATTTGCCTACTTGTCCAGTAAAAGGTCACTTTCGGGACTTGTTACATAAACTAAGTACTATTACAATAGTATACTGCTATACTTAATTATTCGCGTCCGGCACAGCTCGCCACGACGTCTTGCGGTCAAGTGTGTAACTATATTTATCGGGAGTCGATTTATGTGTTTGTACTGTTTACAATGGTGAAAGTTAAGACAATTACAAAATCAGACAGCTTCACCCTCAATTAACGGCCTTGAACCTTCTTTTACGTATGTTATTATATCATACAAACTACACAATGTGCTCACACTCCCGTCTCGGGCAGCCATTTTCAAGATTTACAGCGCCATCTATATTTGATTCCTTTCGCGAATTAGAATTATTATTTAAAATTAGGTATCAGAGACGTAATAATTTAACATTACTCAATAACATTTCCTAATGACTTCATCAAGATATCTGCTACCATTGCATTTGAGATTTGTTGGCATATATTTAATACCAATTTTCTTATCTGAAAGAGCATCTCTTAAGAAATGGCATCTGATGTTTAGATCTGTTATGAAAAACTGGATTATTGGCTAGGTTTTGGGCACTCTGATTATCATTGTAGATTTCAACAGAATCCAATTTGCCAGTCAGATCAAACAAAAGGTTTCGCAACCACTCCTCCGTAACGAAAATTGTTTGAACGGCACCATATCGTCATATAAGAGTGTTTAGTGAAATTACTAAAAAAGTAATGGTATGTAACAACATTTTTTTGTCTTATAGTGTCGTTTAGGATGCTTACTTTATCATTTCACCATAAAACTTTCTGAATGATTGTGCAAAACAAGGTTTTTTTAAATTTGATGCTAAACAGTTATTGCTAACTTCATACATAGTATACTGAAGTATGCCTATTGTATTGCTACACTTTTATTGCTAACTTCCTGTCGGTTACAAAATAGACAAAAAAATACCGCTGTTCCTATCACTCATCTCATAAATAAAATACTAACAAGACGTAATAACGCAACACATCCTAACGTACTCACAAAGGGGTTGAGTATAATAAATAAAACAAACTACAACTTCCCCTTAACCAATGACGTTTAATGAATGACGATCAAGTACACTTCATTGGTTAAGGGGAGATTGTAGTTTGTTTTATTTAAAAAAAAGGTAAAAGTTATTAAAAATAAAAATAATTTTTTTACGAAATCTTGAAAAACCGCCAGAGCCACGAACCCCAATACTACTTGCCCCCCCCCCCCCCCCTGGGGAAATTTTCTGGCGGCGCCCTTGGTTGTCTCACTGTTTTCCGCTACACCAGTGTTCCTACTGACACAACATTTTGTCTTCGAACTATTCTTGCTGCGTTGGCAAGTCTTGCCAACAAAAGCGAAACCTGCTTTGGACTTGTCAACAGCATCTGACATATCAAAAAGTGGTTATAACTATATTGAAGTGCTCTATGGTCATAATTAGGGCTGACAAAAATATTGATTTACATATATTAAATATTTCGGGCAGATTTAGGGTTTCATCCATATTTTTCAATTTGTATTCTTATTTCTTATCAATATTTTTATCTTGTTTATTCCTTAAGTATAAAATTTAACTTGCAAATTATAACAACTTATAAGCAGTAATGTTCCCATAGGGTATACTCCATATACGCCGTATACTCCAAGGATTTTTTAGACATACTGCGTATACTCTCAAGCAAAAATTGTAATAACTAATCTTTGCTCTCAAGCACTGTAAAGCCTCATTCAGATAGACGTAGCGTATTGTAAGAATTATGTTGCATTGCATTGTAATAAGGTTGACAACAGCCATCTAGTGGAACAGTTCAGATTGGGGTATGGTAACGTTGCATTGTATTGTACCGTTGCAAGAGCTGGCAAACGCCAAGCTCTTGCAACACCATACATTGCAAGGACCAATGGGCGTTGAGAATTGGTCCCCTGCTTCGTTTGTTGCCGAACAGTGCCGATGTTGAGAAATACAATCGGAATAAATATGTGGTGACTGACACATACATTAGCATAACCTATTTTGTAGTTAGTGTAGTTTAGTTCTCACCTTAATTACTAATGTGTTTTGACAGCCGGGCACGGTGCTACAGCGCATGCTTGCTTGCTGAGCTAGAGTTGAATGTGAATGGCACTGTTGTAACAATGCAATACAATGCAACATAATTCTTGCAATACCATACACTACCCTTATCTGAATCAGGCTTTAGGCCGCTCTCATTGTAGCATTCTTAGATTTGATTTAACTCGATGGACAAGATGCAGCAACTATTGAGGAAGCCCTCTGGTCCTGCTTAGAACGTTTAGGAATACCAAAATCGCACTTGCGTTTGCAAGCAATGGTGCGAGTGTGATGACAGGCAGGAAAACTGCAAAACTATGTAAGAAAATACCACCTCTTTTCCTCTGGCACTGTTTGTGTCGTCGTATTTTCGATGAACGCACTTGATCCCCCCCCCCCCCCCCCCCCCGCCAACAAATTAGACACTTAATAGATTACTGGTAGTATACCCTTGAAAAAAATGATGGGAACATCACCGCTTGCTTATAAGTGATACTGAGTGATGAGTGGTGAACTGATGACAAATAAAACAAACTTTGATAACCTTAAATTTGTTATAATTCGCCACTTCGCTTGCTTTCCAATCGCCATCGCAAAGCTGGAAGGCAAGGGTATGCTGCTCATTGATGCAATCCAGACCTTAAAGTCCATCCGCGCTAATATCTTAGCTATTCGGAAACGTACAGAATTCCTGCAGAAATTCGTTCACAACAAGAATCATATGGTTTAAAAACGTTGGAAATTATTAGCGAAATACTGGCTGGTAGTACACCACAAGGCACAGCAAGAAAACCGAATCAAAGAATTGAGTCCAGTCGCATTGGCAGCCTTTAAGTACGCTCCAATCGCGTCGTGCGAGGTTGAAAGATCCTTTTCAGCGTACAAAAGGGCGTAACAAAGTGAAGACAGTCGTCGTTCATTTGTGTTCGAAATTCAGTGCAATAAATTCAATTAAATGTGAATAAAAATCAATATTTTCCATCCATATTTCGACTGTTTTTCGTCCATAAGTCCGTACCTCAATTCTAAGATCCATACATATTTTGTAAGCTTTTAGTCCATATTTTTGTCAGCCCTAGTCATAATCATTAGCGAAAACTGTCCGGAAACTCCGCTAATAGAACCTTCTTGTCAATGTTATTGAAGCCCATACCGCGCAATTTCTGTCTCGTTTCAACAACGTTGACATATGACGCCATGTTATCGTAATTTTCTAAACTTAAAGAATCCTTATTTTCTGTATCATTTGTGGCTGAGGTCGATTTAATAAAATCCTCAAGTTCGTCTAGATCTACATTATTCTCAGCACTGAATGCCTAATCCCTATAATTTTCCCTTTCGTGTAACTTGGGAACGTTTGCAAGAAAATTAGTGACCAGCGATATAAGTCTTTTTTATCATAAACGATAGCACAAGCACAATTTTTCTTAACACTTCAACACGTTAACCACTCGCAAAAAAGTATTGAGTTCTATTGAGAAAACTACTATTTTTGAAATAAATCTGCTACAAAATTTAAACGGAACTTTTTATATTGAAATCCTTATTTCTTGTAAATTCTACACGCCCCCTCAAGAAATATTATCATTACAAATATTCTATTTAAGTATAGTTCTCAGTCATAATGAGCAACAGTGAATTTATAATATTTACAACAACAATTGATATTACGATCAGTAAATTCCTTGTTCTTTACTGTACCTACTGTACATAAATACTAAATTTGAAAATATAATGTATGCATGTGGTGGCTCTCATATTAACAAAAGATTTAACAAATTTTCAGGGATGACAAAAATGCAAGCAATAGAAAATGTACGAAGTTTGAAAGAATTTCCATGTTCGCAATGTGATTATATAGCAAGGAGGAAATATAATTTGCTGTGCCATGTAAAGATACATCATGGTTCATTTGATTTTAAATGCACACATTGTGATTACATAACAAAATGGAAAAGATCTTTAAGGTGGATTTCCATTACAGCGTTTTGCGGTTTGCGTTGTTGCGGCAGTCAAACCTCATTGGTTAATTTAAAATGTTTCGCCCCAATCATTTCAAATTAACCAATGAGGTTTCACCGACGCACGACGCAAAACGCAAAACGCTGTAATGGAAATCCAGCTTTAAAGAAACATGTGAATGGTCGTCACGGTTCTGCTCAGTTTAAATGTACTGATTGTGATTACATAACAACATGGGAACCATATTTAAAGGAACATATCAATGTTCGTCACGGTTCAACTCAATTTAAATGTAAACAATGTGATTACGTAACAAAAGTTAAACGTAATTTAAAGTCACATATGAATAGTCGTCACGGTTCTACCCAGTTTAAATGTACTGATTGTGATTTCGTAACAACATGGGAACTATCTTTAAAGAGACATATGAATGTTCGTCATGGTTCAACTCAATTTAAATGTACTGATTGTGATTATGTAACAAAATCGAAAAAAGATTTACGGAGACATATGAATGGTCGTCACGGTTCTACTCAGTTTAAATGTACTGATTGTGATTACGTAACAACATGGAAACCATTTTTAAAGAGACATATGAATGTTCGTCATGGTTCAACTCAATTTAAATGTGCACATTGTGATTTCGTAACAACATGGGAACGATCTTTAAAAAGATATATGAATGTTCGCCATGGTTCAACTCAATTAAAATGTAAAAAATGTGATTACGTAACAAAAGATAAATGTAATTTAAAGAGACATATGAATGTTGGTCATGGTTCAACTCAATTTAAATGTACAGGGTGTGATTACGTAACAAAAGATAAACGTTGTTTAAAGGCACATATGAATGTTTGTCATTGTTCAACTCAATTAAAATGTAAACAATGTGATTACGTAACAAAAGATAAATGTTATTTAAAGAGACTAATGAATGTTCGTCATGGTTCAACTCAATTTAAATGTAAACAATGTGATTACGTAACAAAAGATAAACGTATTATATAATAATACAAATAGAACCACAAAATGGAGAAATTTATTAATAAGATAAACGTAATTTAAAGTCACATATGAATAGTCGTCACGGTTCTACCCAGTTTAAATGTACTGATTGTGATTTCGTAAATGGGAAGTATCTTTAAAGAGACATATGAATGTTCGTCATGTCATGGTTCAACTCAAATTAAATGTAAACAATGTGATTACGTAACAAAAGTTAAACATAATTTAAAGTCACAGATGAATTGTCGTCAATAAACTTAATTTAAAGTCACATATGAATGTTCACAGTTCAACTCAATGGAATGTACTAATTGTGATTTTGTAACAAAATGGAAAAGATCTTTAAAGAAACATATGATTGTTCGTCACGGTTCTACGCAGCGCTGTAGCTTGGGGTGGGTGCCAGCGGGGGGAAAAACTATGGTGTCACCTCTATACTATAGTTATAAAGAAATTTATAAATTGTAAAACTTAATGAAGCATTTGTAATTTGTATATTCATACATATTTTTCAATCAGACCTGACAAAGTGGAAGCCTGTATAAGGCGGAAATTTTCAAGGTCCAGTCAGTTTCCGTTTTGGCAGGTTTCACTGTATGCATTTGAAAATAATGAAATTTTCGGTTATAAAACTCGTAAAAACAGTTAATACCAGTAACAATTTATGGAACAATAAAAGTTTTATGATACCTAAGTTAAAAAACTGAGTCAGCTAGGAAAATGCTAAATACAGTATTTTTATTGCTGTTCATTAATTCCTGACTCCCTCAATATAAAATAATAGTTAAACAATTGATTCTCCCATTTTAATGTTTACACATGTTAAATATATAGGTGTAGGTAAATGACTAATGTGCTGCCCAAAAATGAAAAAATTTCACCGCTCAGTTTTGTCAGTATGACCACTTAAATCAGGGCCGGCCCCAGGGGCAGGCGAGCTGTGCCGCCGCCTAGGGCGGCAGATATCCGAAGGCGGTCAAATTATGTAAATTTATCAAATACTTTTGTGCTTAGCTATTCACTGAAACTGCAATTCTAAGCGGCAAAGTCCGTTAAAAAATAGCCGAAAACAATCAGTGTAATTTTTCTATAGATTGTAAATATATTTCTGTCGGCCTATAGCCGTATAGGCATTGTCCTTATACCGGGTGTCAACGAATCTATTAGACAAGCCATAACTTCTAGAATAACAGGTGTATTACAATGAGATTTGGTATAGGTGTATGGCATGTAAAGAGGAAAATTTTCGCATATTTTTCACCGTCTGGTCACTTCCGGTTTCGCCGGAAATGGCCCGGGTTTTGAATTTTTAAATGGAACACCCTATATATTGCTACATTTTTTGATTTCTGAGACCGTTTTTAGACAAGCACTTTCCTATCTATCATACTAGTCACTAAAATTTTGCGATTGTAATTTTCTGACATCACCTGATCAGATCCTCAGATTAGTTTACGTCCAATCAATCATGGCCACCTAGATGCAATATTAAAAATGACCAAACGGTGAAAAGTATGCGAAAATTCTCCTATTTACATGCCATTCACCTATACCAAATCTCATTTTAATACACCTGTTATTCTAGAAGTTATGGCTTGTCTAATAGATTCGTTGACACCCGGTATAGTTCCATATAAATAGTTAAAATATACACGTAACATTTCAATTGGGGGGGGGGGGGGGGGGGACTGATTTCGCCTAGGGCGGCCAAACCGCTGGGGCCGGGCCTGACTTAAATTCAGGGGGGCCCTGCATTTTTACTCTGATAGTAGGAAGTTTGGACTGTTACATGGTTTGGCGAGTTATGTTAGTTCAGTTGCTTAAAGTTAAATTTTTGATATACAGACATTATAATTGAAAATAAAATAAAAACTTTTTTTTTATCTCTTTTGTTTATTTTTGTTAATATTCAATACCTACCCTCAGTTTCCAGGCTAGGAGAAAGGTTATGGACCCAGGTTTCTTCAAGTATCTGTATTAGATGTATTTATACATCATATAAAATTTATAGGGTATTGGCGTGTAAACTCGTACATACAAGCCCGTTACATTAATTAAAAGGTGGTCATCTTTAGTGATAAAGCAGTTGATGCGCGTAGAGGTGCTTGGAAATTCGCTGTTCCTAGATCTCGGCCCGTAACATGAATAAATAAATAAAATAAATAGTCGGAAATAGAAAGTACAAGCGCTAATAAGTGATTAATTAAGTGTAAATTATTGAACTATATCGTAATTGTGAGCGAAAATCATAAATTAAGGTTTCAATCAACAAGAGGAACATACGCTAAGCTTAATAATACATTTAAAGACCACACTGTAACAGTGATAATAAATGATAAACAATTTACCTATCGTATCGAAATTTAAATACTAATTACATGATTTCTGAATTTAAAACTAACGAGCGTTAATTTACATAACTGGATTAAACAGGGAAACGAGTAGAAAACACTTTAGTGGCTAGTGGTTACTATAAAATAATAAAATAGGCAACACACACGGACAGAATTAGCGCAATTAAGTAAATGAATGAACATAAAAACCCCAGAGACAGGACCAGCAGTGTTGGGCAATTAGATCAATATTTTAAAAGGAAAAGAGAAGATAAAACGAAGTATTTTAGAAAAGTAAGAAAACATATAGATCCCCAGAAAAAAAACGGGAATCACCAAAAAGAGAACCAGAAGTAAAACAAAACGAGATACCAGACATGGCCACAAATGTGCTGTAACTTTACAAAATGTTGTTTCGCTGCAGTAGTTTCAGTTTCTCATATTAGAATACCTACAGCATTTATCGGTAAATGTATATAATTATCAGTTTTTTTATCATTTGAAAAAAAATATACTAAACTTGCAGATAACCTAGGCGATTTAGTAGCAATCTACGTTTAAAATTGGCATTTCTTTTATTTTCAAAATTTGTTTAGTGCCTAAACCAAACCAGGCAATTCTATACTATTACCGGTAAATGTATACAATTATATACTTTTACCTTAACATATACACCAAAATAAGAACCAGTTGACTTACCATAGTGACATACATAGTCACTTTACTAGAGGGAAAAATAAAATCTATTTGTCCACGAAACCTAAACACGCCCTCTGTATGAAGTCACCCATTATTGTGGATAGTGTTCTTTACAATATTCTTCCGGAAACTGTACGACTAAAGGGTTCAAACACCTACTTAAAAATTTCTTAGAAAATAATGTAATTTACTCAATTGAGGAATTTAGAAATTGTATAAGAAAAAGAAAATAACATTGTCTAGTTAGTGAATTAATACTTTCATATTCTTTGTTTAGTTGGTGTTATGTTATATACAAATAAGTGTTACGTACTGTGGTGTTTTCTTTTTGCATTTTGTGGTAGCTTTAAGTCAGCTCTGTCAATACACATCATTCGTTTTATAAAAATAATTTGACTCAGTTCTCAATAACCCTATTCGTTTTAAAAGCTTTATTTTAAGTTTTATATTAACTTGAGGCAGAAATGTCTTATGACGCAAGGCACTTTAATCTCGTGATGATTGTGCATGTGCCCAACCCTGTGGCGATGCAAAAAGAAAACACCTAATGTTTGTTTGTTAAAGGTGGCCAGTCAATATGAAATATTGTGGTCCTAATTGTAATGAAAAATACAACAGCTGCATTCGGTTTCCAAAAGATGAGTATTGTATTTTTTAAGTTGAATTGTTTAAAATTCTTAATTAAGGGTCACAATATTTAAGTTTTGTTTTACTACTGTTAGCAATTATGTATCATAGGTACAGTTTTGTCATAATAAAAATAATTTACTATAACTTTAGAATTGCACTTGTGTTTTAAAAAAAGACTGTTGAAGTTATTACTATTGATTATACACACACGTATGTATAATAATCAATGGTTATTTTACTAGTCTCATCTCATGGTCTCATTTAGCAAAATTAGAGTCCCTATAGCCAGCAATATCAGACAAAGCGCCATCTAGTAACTGGAAGGTCAACTAAAACTTACTGCCGCCTGTCATCATTTAAGTTTCTCTTCTAAGTGGGGTGGTGGGGATGTTTTGTGACGTTAACCACTCGCAAAAACGAAAAAAAAACTACGAACATTTGGCGCAATCCTGTAGTTAATAAATAGGAAATCACAGGCGTAAAGTCTGAATATTCAGAAGAAGGAAAAAAACGTTCCTTTTAGGTATTGATGAGTTCTATTGAGAAAACTACTGTTTGTAAAATAAATTTGCTACAAAATTTAAACGGATCTTTTTATATTGAAATTATTTGACATTGGAAAAATTACTATCTATTTTTTACAACTCTGATTTTTACTAAAAAATAACTAACAAAATCTCCTTATTTCTTGTAAATTCTACACGCCCCTCAAGAAATATTATTATTACAAATATTCTATTTAAGTATAGTTCTCAATCCTAATGACCAACAGTGCTCTTTAAATTTTGGACCTGGCAAAGTCTTCTTCTTGTAACCATTTCTTTTATTTGCTTGACATACAGATGTCGCTTGTATGGAGACAAGTGCAGAGTCAGTATGATTAACAAAGTACCGCAACCTCCGCCATGTTTAGTCCTTTCCGCGCTTCAGTCCCTATACACGCTCACAGTAAGGTAGACGATGTTTTGACAAAATTAGTCGAAACATCCGAATTTAATAAAATAAATTGATATAAGAAGTATTATTTTAAGATACTGTGGATTTACAAATTTTAATGAAGCGCGAAAAGGCGGAGGTTGCGGTACTCTGTTAATCTACTGACTCTGGACAAGTGAATTTATAATATTTACAACAACAATTGACATTACAATCAGTAAATTCCTTGTTCTTTACTGTACTGTACATAAATACCAAATTTGAAAATATAATCTATACATATGGTGGCTCTCATATTAACAAAAGTTTTAACAAACTTTCAGGAATGGCAAAAATACAACCAATAGAAAATGTGCGAAGTTTTAAAGAATTTCCATGTTCGCAATGTGATTATATAGCAAGGAGGAAACATAATTTGCAGTACCATGTAAAGGTACATCATGGTTCATTTGATTTTAAATGCACACATTGTGATTACATAACAAAATGGAAAAGATCTTTAAAGAAACATGTGAATGGTCGTCACGGTTCTGCTCAGTTTAAATGTACTGATTGTGATTACGTAACAACATGGGAACCATATTTAAAGGAACATGTCAATGTTCGTCACGGTTCAACTCAATTTAATTGTAAACAATGTGATTATTTAACAACATGGGAACCATTTTTAAAGAGACATATGAAAGTTCATCATGGTTCAACTCAATTTAAATGTGCACATTGTGATTTCGTAACAAAATGGAAAGCAACTTTAAAAAGCCATATAAATGTTCGTCATGGTTCAACTCAATTTAAATGTAAACAATGTGATTACGTAACAAAAGATAAACGTAATTTAAAGTCACATATGAATAGTCGTCACGGTTCTACCCAGTTTAAATGTACTGATTGTGATTTCGTAACAACATGGGAACCATCTTTAAAGAGACATATGAATGTTCGTCATGGTTCAACTCAAATTAAATGTAAACAATGTGATTACGTAACAAAAAATAAATGTAATTTAAAGAGACATATGGATGTTCATCATGGTTCAACTCAATTTAAATGTACTGATTGTGATTATGTAGCAAAATGCAAGAAATCTTTAAGGAGACATATGAATGGTCGTCACGGCTCTACCCAGTTTAAATGTACTGATTGTGATTACGTAACAACATGGAAACCATTTTTAAATCATCATATGAATGTTCGTCATGGTTCAACTCAATTTAAATGTGCACATTGTGATTTCGTAACAACATGGGAACGATCTTTAAAAAGACATATGGATGTTCGTCATGGTTCAACTCAATTTAAATGTAAACAATTTGATTACGTAACAAAAGATAAATGTAATTTAAAGAGGCATATGAATGTTCGTCATGGTTCAACTCAACTTAAGTAAATGTAGTCATTGTGATTATGTAACAAAATGGAAATCAATTTTAAAGAGACATAAATGTTCGCCATGATTCAACTGAATTTCAATGTGAACAATGTGATTACGTAACAACAAATAAACTTAATTTAAAGTCACATATGAATGTACACAGTTCAACTCAATGGAAATGTACTAATTGTGATTTTGTAACAAAATGGAAAAGATCTTTAAAGAAACATATGATTGTCCATCACGGTTCTACGCAGCGCTGTAGCTAGGGGTGGGTGTCACCGGAGGGAAAAACTATGGTGTCACGCCTATACTATAGATATAAAGAAATTTATAAATTGTAAAACTTAATGAAACATTTGTAATTTGTATATTCATACATATTTTTCAATCAGACCTGGCAAAGTGGAAGCCTGTATAAGGCGGAAATTTTCAAAGTCTCGCCAGTTTCTGTTTTAGCAGGTTTCACTGTATTTAAAAATAATGAAATTTTCGGTTATAGCTCATAAAACCAGTTAATTATGTACTCGTAACAATTTATGGAACAATAACAGTTTTATGATACCTAAATTAAAACTCAGAGCCAGCTGGGAAAATGTTAAATACAGTGTTTTTATTGCTGTTCATTAACTCAGGATTCCCTCAATATAAAATAATAGTTAAACAATTGATTCTCCCATTTTAATATTTACACATGTTAAATTATAGGTGTAGGTAAATGACTAATGTGCTGCCCAAAAATGAAAAAATTTCACCACTCAGTTTTTTCAGTATGACCACTCAAATTCAGGGGGCCTTGCATTTTTACTCTGATAGTAGGAAGTTTGGACTGTTACATGGTTTGGCGAGTTATGTTAGTTCAGTTGCTTAAAGTTAAATTTTTGATATACAGACATTATAATTGAAAATAAAATAAAAACTTTTTTTGTATCTCTTTTGTTTATTTTTGTTAATATGTATTCTTCAATACCTTCAGTTTCTAGGAGAAAGGTTATGAGCCAGGTTTATTGAAGTATCTGTATTAGATGTATTTATACATCACATCACATAAAATTTATAGGGTATCGGCGTGTAAATTCGTACATACAAGCCCGTTACATTAAATAAAAGGTGGTTATTTTTAGTGATAATAGTCGGAAATAAAAAGTACAAGCGCTAATAAGTGATTAATTAAGTGTAAATTATTGAACTATATCGTAATTGTGAGCGCAAATCATAAATTAAGGTTTCAATCAACAAGAGGAAGATTAATATAGACGAGGAAATAAAGCACTAAAATACGCTAAACCTACCAAATTTTTGTAGTAAGACGGATTGAGATGGGGTTTTTTGCATCCGCTTCCTAAATTCAATAGGAAACTTTGTATCTACTTTTGATCGTGTTTTTTTTCTAAATTGCATTTGTGCAGTGGAAAATGCATCCTGAAAAATGCATTTTCATAGAAAAAATTCATAACTTTGTTATAAACTTCTAGAATCGATTCAATTCGGGTTCACGGGGGTTTTCGAGGTCGCTGAATCCGAATATGACCTTCAAATTGGCTCATCGCCCACCTGGAGCTCCGGATGGCTGAGCAATGTCATCTTCGAAGCTTTTTCTGAAATTCACTCTCAAATGATTCTAGATATCTCATTCGGGTTTTTTTTTGGGTTGGTGATTCCAAATAAGGCATCGGCAACCGCCCCCCGCGTACCTGGTACCCCCCACATCCGGGCGTCAACGTCGTTCCCTGAAGTTTCATTGAAGTTTCAATCCTATAGGGAACCGAAAATTGTTTCCGGGGATTTATGGGTCGCTCAGATCGAATCTGGCACCGGATACTTTCTAACGAATACCTGGTGCACCACACCGGGGTATCAACGTCATCCTCTAGAGTTTCGCTTGAATTTTCGCCGGAAAACAATTTTCGGTTCCTCTTTAGACTTGAAACGTCAGAGGATGACGTTGATTTCCGGATGCGGGACACCAGGTACGAGGGGGGGGGGGGGGTGAATAATTTGGAATCAGCGACCCAAAAAACCCCGGATGAGATGTCTAGAATCATTTGAAAGTGAATTTCAGAGAAGGTTCGGAGATAACGTTGCTCAGCCATCCTAAGCTCCACGTGGGCGATGAGCCAATTTGGAGGTCATATTCAGAATCAGCGACCTTGAAAACCCCCGTGAACCCGAATTGAGTCGATTCTAGAAGTTTATAACAAAGTTATGAATTTTTTCTATAAAAATGCATTTTTCAGGATGCATTTTCCACTGCACAAATGCAATTTCCAAAAAAAACATGATCAAAAGTAGGTACAAAGTTTCCTATTGAGTTTAACAAGCGAATGCAAAAAACCCCATCTCAATCCGTCTTACTACAAAATTTTGGTAGGTTCAGTGCTTTATTTCCTCAACTAATAATAGATAAGTATGCTAAGCTAAATAACACGTTTTAATAATACGTTTAAAGGCCACACTGCGACAGTGATAATAAATGTTGTTCATAAGGCCACAGTTTTTATTTACAAGTTTCTCCTGAAATGCAATCACCAGAAAGTTTAAATATATAACCAGTATAGGACTTTACGATCCAATTTGTTTGAGCCCCAATCATAATCGACAAAACACTATTAAATTCTTAGTTAATAAGTTTTTAAATGAAAAGTGCGTTTCATGTACATTATTTATTTATGTTTAAAACATGCATTTGCTTTAATTATTTAATATGTAATAATTTTTCGAAAGTATCATCACTAATTGACCTCCGTTTTGGTCGCATGATCATCCCAGTATTGGAAAGCAGATTCTCCACAGGTGCTGAGAGGGGTGAGATTTTAAAAATAAATCTTTTACAATAGGACAATTTCAGTCCCGTATCAACAACAACGTTGACATATGACGCCATGTTATCGTGATTTTCTAAACTTAAAGAATCCTTATTTTCTGTATCATTTGTGGCCGAGGTCGATTTAATAAAATCCTCAAGTTCATCTAGTGTTAGAGATTATTCTCAGCATCAAATGCCCAATCCCCATAATTTTCCTTTCCACGTAGCTTGGAAACGTCCACGGGAAAATTAGTGGCTATTACTATTGCTTTAATAGCGAATAGCGATATAAATCTTATTTGCCAGACACGATAACACATCACAAGCACAATTTTTCTTCACTTTAACACGTTAACCACTCGGACAATGGAATGAAAACTACGTAAACTGTTGTTAATAAATAAGAAATCACAGGTATAAAGTCTAAATATTCAGAAGAATGAAAAAAACGTGTTGCTTATTATGAAATGCTTTGTTCTTTATTGTACTGTACATAAGTACCAAATTTGAAAATATCGCTTTTCACAAACAGCGATATATTTCACTGTTCTGGTCCTTTAGGGGTTCCCTGTATAATTGTATAGGTACATATGATGGCTCTCATATTAACAAAAGTTTTAACAAACTTTCAGGGATGGCGAAAATGCAACCAATAGAAAATGTGCGAAGTTTAAAAGATTTTCCATGCTCACAATGTGATTATAGAACAAAGAGGAAACGCAATTTGAAGTACCATGTAAAGATATATCATGGTTCAATTGATTTTAAATGCGCACATTGTGATTACATAACAAAATGGAAAACATCTTTAAAGAAACATGTGAATGGTCGTCACGGTTCTACTCGCAGTTTAAATGTACTGATTGTGTTTACGTAACAACATGGAAACCATTTTTAAAGAGACATATGAATGTTCGTCATGGTTCAACTCAATTTAAATGTGAACAATGTGATTGCGTAACAAAAGATAAACATTATTTAAAGAAACATATGAATATTCGTCATGGTTCAACTCAATTTAAATGTACTGATTGTGATTATGTAACAAAATGGAAAACATGTTTAAAGGCACATATGAATGTTCATCACTGTTCTACCCAGCTTAAATGTACATATTGTGATTATGTAACAAAATGGAAAAGATCTTTAAAGAGACATATGAATGTTCGTCATGGTTCAACTCAATTTAAATGTGAACAGTGTGATTACGTAACAACAGATAGGTAAATGTAATTTACAGTCACATTTACAGTCGTCATGGTTCAACTCAGTTTAAATGTACTGATTGTGATTATGTAACAAAATGGAAAACATGTTTAAAGGCACATATGAATGTTCACTGTTCTACCCAGCTTAAATGTACACATTGTGATTATGTAACAAAATTGAAAGCAACTTTAAAAAGACATATAAATATTCGTCATGGTTCAACTCAATTTAAATGTGAACAATGTGATTACGTAACAAAAGATAAACATTATTTAAAGAGACATATGAATATTCGTCATGGTTCAACTCAATTTAAATGCACTGATTGAGATTATGTAACAACATCGAAACCATCTTTAAAGAGACATTATGCATGTTCATCATGGTTCAAGTTCAACTAAATTTATATGTGGTAATTGTGGTTATGTGACAAAGTGTAAAAGATATTTAGTAGAACATATCAAGAAAAATCATTGTTAATTGTGTTGAGTGAAGTATTTCCTGCTGTAGAGTAGGCATAACATGTATAGTACCTAGCTTGAATAAAACTATACATACAGAAAATTGTTGCTTGTAACAGGGATGTATACGGGCTGAATGAGACCACCCGTATCAGTAGTTTATTTAAAGAACGGTGAGTCGTAGAGAGGTAGGGTAAAAAAAGTGATTATAAAAGCCATAATAAAGAATCGAATGGTGATATTATTATTTCTCGGAAAAGTCAGCATTCCTCCAGAATGTGTCGAACTCCGAAATTTTAAATGGCACCATAAGTCGAAAAAGTTATTGTTTAAAAGATTGTTACAAAAGAAGATAGTTTTATAGGAAAAATTATTTTATTACTGCCACCCCTTTTAAGTAATATTCTACTAAAGTTGTTAAATTTGAAATTCATTAACAAAAAAAATTGAAAGTCGACTTTTAAAATTTAGCTACTTACCAATGTTACATGTGTTCAAAATGTCTTCCATTTACTGCTGACTGTTGAGCTCTTCTAGGTGCACTGTCAGTGGCTCTAATAAGTGCTTCTTGAAAGGGAAGAACACATGTAACATTGGTAACTAGATTTTAAAAGTCGACTTTTCAATGTTTCTTATTAACAATGAATTTCAAATTTCATAACTTTAGTTGAATATTACTTAAAACTTAGACCCTTGTTTAGTCTCGTGTCAAACGGTCCTAACATATAAAGCATTTGAATTAGCTTTATAATGCTTTCTACTTGATCATAAATAAAATACTATCAAGACGTAATAACGCAACACATTCCTATTCATAGAACTTCTTTGTATAAACGTGGATTTGCCTATCAACTTCCAACTATATATAACAGTTTGCCAGAATTCATAAAATCATGTCACACGATCACTACATTTAAATACAAATTGTACCGAATGTTACTGTCCCAACAATGTACTTATTAATTAATCTAACGATTGTCTATAATTTTTTTTCTAAATGTTTTGTGTACTTCCTTTGAGTCAGCTCTATTGCATTACGTCACACAATAATTACGTGTATGCTTTCTTTTTCCTCTCCAAGGTTCAGTGCAAGAGCAAAAGATCTTCTCTTTTGAACTGCGCCTTGCGGTTATTTGTTTCACTTGTCTTGCTCTTAATATTAATTCTATGGATGTATACCTGCTGAAGCAAATAATAAAGACATTATTATTATGTACTTCGATTGTTATCGATACTCAGGCCAAACCTGGTTAACTAATCGCACGGATCGAAATCAAGTAACGATTAGTCCTACTAATACATATATCTATACAATATAAATTTGAAGTTGCTGTTAAAAAGTGAACATACTAAATACTATACACATATTATGTTCATTAAATTAAATGACGTTGATAAAACCAACGCTGATCACATTTTAGATAATGTATTTGTTTGAGAAGCCTCGGTGTATTTGATCCCAATTTGTAAAAGCCACGTCCCGTCGACCCTCTTTCCGCGAAGGCATTAACATGAACGCAGCGTCGCGCATCAATAACAAAAAGAGACCGTATATTCCTAGGCTTCTCCGTTGGCGTCACTTATTCGTGACTTAGTGACTTTTTATAGAAAAGAAAAAAAAAAATGAACATAATATGTATGTTTTGAAAAAGTGTTATGATTATTGTGTAAGCGTTTTTTGTTGTTTAGCTCGACGCATAGGTTGCACTCGAGTGGGTAATGTGTTGTTTGTGTTTTGTGTTAATTGCGAATTCTGATACTGTGAGTATATTGTGTGTTTACGTTTGAGTGCATGAGAACGAGTCAGAGGTGTTACATGAGTGATTGTTGAAGTGTTGTGTGTTGGTAATGGACTTTCTATAATGTTATGTTGTGTATGCAACAGAGTTTCAATTTGTGAAGGGAGGATTGAGTGTTGTGTTTCATTTTGTGTTTGAATGGTATTAGTTGAAAGTGTGTGATGTGGTTCTGAGTGTTGTGCGGTATCTTCCGTTATGTTTAGAAATTTTCTAACTATGTGACAAGTGTTGATAATGACTGCCTTTTGTAATTGTATGTATATGTTCTTATCTAACCCTAAAATGTGCAAACTGTGATGTATTGTTTTTGGTATAACTCCGGTTGCACTAAGAACAATGGGTACTGTAAGAGCAGTTCCCATTCTCCATTGCGCTTTAAGTTCCTGAGCTATATCAGTGTATTTCCGATGTTTCTCTGCGTGTGTATTGGCTAAATTGTTTGTGTTGGGAACGGCAATATCTATTATGTATATGATTTTTTGTGTTTTATCTATAAGTGTTATATCTGGCCTATTGTTATATACAGTTTTATCTGTGAGTAGTGTCCTATCCCAATATAGTTTGTGTGTGGTGTTTTCAAGTACAACTTGCGGTGTATATTTGTAATAGGGTGTGTTATCAGTAGAAAGGTTATGTTTTGTGGCGAGTTTTTGGTGTATTATCTTAGCTACCTGATCGTGTCTGTGTTTGTATTCTGTTTGTGCTAGACGTGTACATGCTGATATAATGTGTTGTATTTAATGGAATCTCTGTTTTACCATTCTTATTGTAATATGCAGAGTATTGTAGATAATATCTTTATTGATAAATAGAAATATCAGGAACAGATTACAAAACGTCAAAATTCTTATTATTTTTCAGACAACTACTTTTTTTCTTAAAACACAGCCATCTTTTTTTAGAGTAATTATTAATCTATGTGTTTGCTTATTCAACACTCTTCTTCAAAAAATAGATTAAGACCTTTTACTTTAAAAAAAAATATGAAATACTGAATGAACTAAGAACTTTGAAAACTTACGAAACACCTAAAAGATTCTTTACATAAATCAAGCGATTCTTGTCCATTGGCTTCGTCAAACCATCTGCAACTTGATTCTTGGAATCCACGTACTCCACATTGAGATGACCCTTTTGAACGACTTCTCGAATAAACAGATATCTTATTTCAATGTGTTTGGTGCTTCGATAAAGTTCAGGATTGCGGATCACCTTAATTGCGTTTTGATTATCGACTTGGATTACTGGAACTTGATCATAGTCGATAATCTCACTGAACAATCTCTTAATCCATAAGGCATGCTTGGCAGCTTCATTACTTGCAACGAATTCGGCTTCCATTGTGGATTGAGCTATAGCCGATTGCTTTTTGCTGATCCAAGCAATTGCAGAACCACCGTACTTGATGACAACGCCTGTAATCGACTTTCGATCAGAACTTGAGGCGAAGTCTGCATCGCTGAAAACTTCTAATTTGCTGCTGCTACGACGATATCTTAGGCCAACTTCTTTGGTACCAACGAGGTAGCGCAAAATACGCTTAACACCGATCCACTGACCTTGGGAGGGGCTGTTGCAGAATTTCGCAAAATGATTGACAGCGAAAACAATGTCCGGACGAGTCGCATGTGCCAGGTACATGAGACCTCCAATAGCTTCACGATAAGGGGCTTGAGTAATCTCTTCAACATTACTTACAGGCATGCTTACGTTTCCTTTTTCCATTGGAGTCGAGACCGCTTTAGCATCAGACATACCGAACCTTTGCAACAAACGTTCAATATAACCCTTTTGGTTAAGAGTTATTGATCCATCATCTTCACGCTTGACTATCATTCCCAGAAAACTTGATGGGTCGCTTACTGTCACCTTGAACTCTTGCTTTAGTTCGTTCAGAAATTTCTTAACAACTGTCTCTGATGTGGACATGACTAAACCATCATCTACGTAGATGCCAACAATCAACTTGTGGCCATTAAACTTGCCACTGAACAAACAGGGATCAGCTTTACTTTCTTCAAGACCGTACTTCTTAAGGACAGCCACGAGCTTAGCATTCCAACAACGAGGGGCTTGCTTTAGTCCATAGAGGCTCTTCTTGAGCAGACAAACTCGATTCGTACCATCATGGAAGCCTTCAGGTTGCTCCATGAATATCTCTTCTTGAAGATCACCATACAAAAATGCAGTAGTGACATCAAACTGACACATCTTAAAATCATGAACTGCTGCTACACTAAACAGTGACCGAATAGTGTCTAAACGAGCGACTGGACTGAATGTTTCTTCATAATCAATTCCAGGACGCTGTGTGAACCCTTTTGCGACTAAACGAGCTTTGAAGCGATCTATCGTACCATCAGCTCTAGACTTTAGCTTGAATACCCAACGGTTCTTTATCGTTGTACGACATTTTGGAAGATTGACTAATTCCCACGTATATTTGAGTGCATTCATCTCTTTTTTCATTGCGGATTTCCATTCAGATGCTTCGTTTGATCTCATCGCCTCTTCATACTTAATTGGTTCATCAATCATTACATGAACTTCTTCATCTTCTGAATTTTCGATGTGATCTTCGTCGATGTAATCTGTATATCGATCAGGTTTCTTTAACTTTGAACGATCACGCAGACCTTTCTTTATTGAAACTGGAGGAGAACCCTTCTCTTGAGAACCCTTTTCTTCTCCTTCTTCTTCAGCTTCAATTTCTTTAGCATCCTCTTCAGTTTCTGATTCTACTGATTCTTGATCAACTTCTTCGAGCAATATTTTTCTCTTTGCTATCGTGGTGAGCTCTTTGGTGATTTGGTCTTCTTGAAATACAACATCTTTTGAAACGAAGACCTTATTCTTCTCTTGATTGTAGATCCTGTAGCCATCTTTGTCACCATGGTAACCAACTAGGATACCCTTCTCACCCTTCTTATCCCATTTGCGCCTTAGCTGATCGGGAACGTGAATATAGCATACAGTACCGAATACTTTGAGATGATCGAATGCTGCTCTTCTTTTGAACCAAATCTCGAACGGGGGCTTGTTCAAGGGTGTCGGACCAGTACGGTTCAAGACATAAACCACAGTGTTCACTGCTTCTGCCCAAAGCTTAATAGGCAAATCTTTAGAATAAATCATGGATCGACCTGCTTCACACAAAGTACGATTTTCTCGTTCTGCAGCACCGTTCTGTTGAGGACAATATCTAGCAGTCTTTCGAAACGTAATTCCATTATCAGCTAGCAACTTCTTATACTGATGATTATCATATTCCTTACCACCATCTGATAACATCGTCTTAACAATGTGGCCATGCGTCTTCGCAAACTGGAGGAACTGACGCGTCTTTTCAACAACTTCAGATTTTTCTTTGATGAAGTATACTACTCAAAACTTTGAGTAGTCGTCCTTGAACTCTACGTAGTAGCGGCAGCCGCTCAATGAAGCTTCTTGCATGGAACCGCATACATCCGTACTTATTACTTCACCAATTGATGTGGCTCTTACTTGACGTGATTTGTATGACACTCTATGCTGTTTGCCATAAACACATCCTTCACAGAACTCGTTGTCATCTTCGATCGTTATTCCTTCTAACTTCAGGAACTGCTTTACGTGTTGTTTACTTTGATGACCGAGGCGCTCATGCCACAATTGAAGTTGTTCTCCTTCATTCAGATGTAAATTTACTTCTTGATACAATAATTTAGGCTCAACTATTTGAATCCTAAGCTTGTAGATTCCACCGACTCGCTTGCCAATAACTTTGGTTTCGTTGCTCTTCTTGATCGCACACATGTCTCTTACGTAGTTACAGCTAAAACCCTTTTTCGTAACAACACCGACTGAGATAATATTTCGCACCACTTTTGGAACGAACCATACATCACTCATGGTTATCTCCTTAACTTGGCAACCAACTCTTGAACGAAAAATAATCGTGCCTTTTGCAAATGCATACATAATATTGGCATCACCGACACGAATACGGCCGGGAACTGACAGTGGCTCCATTGTATTAAACCACTCTCGCTTATTGCACAGATGATGAGACGCACCTGAGTCGAGAATCCAACTATCATCTTTTGAGTCGAAATTGGCTAGGTAATGAACAGTCTCTTCCGATAACGTACATTCAACGATCATTCCTTCTTCGTTGCTCTTTGGATTGGCTCCGCTGTTCCACTTTTTTGCTATCTTCAGTGCAGCGGTTTTCTTCCGAACTTCAATATCTGGACAATTTGATGCAATATGGCCGTACTTATTACAACCAAAGCATTTCTTTGATGCATGTGATCTTGTGTTCACTTTACTTTTTTTCTGGTCACTTTTGACGTAATTTGTTGATTTTGCTATCATGGCGTCTGCTTGCTCACTATTGCTCAAGTCGCGATTCTTTATCGACAACTCCTTCAAACACAACCATTCGAGTAATTTCTTCGGCTTTCTTTCTTCCGCAGATAACACTGCCCACGTGTCCTTAAACTGTAACGATCTGGAAGGAGTAAGTAACCCCGCTTAAAATATAATGTAGTAAATTGTAGGCGGTTACCTCCTTCCCATGTCCCAGTCGAGAATCAGCCCATTTGTGGCTGGGGAAAAAGGTTAAAAACCCAGCCAGCAGACGAAGAGGGGGTCTTTGGCCGTAGTTCGTTGCTGCGAGTAAAAGTATTTTGAGCGAGTGGTAATCTAGAGCAAGAGGGTAGCAGCCCTTGTGATTAGAGTTCAAGTCCTTACCGTTGTCAAGGTGTACAACGACAGTAAAATCGTGTCCTGGTTTTGGAAGTCCACGGTGCGATCGAGGTTGGTACAACCGCAGAGGAATATTGGGGGTGAGTGCTTTTATATTAGTTCCGTTCACCTGAAAGGATTTCACATTAAAACAAAACTGTATATAGAGTTGCACCTATATAAGTTTGACAACAGTAAACACACATTGATGTTAGTAAATGTTCAGAACTTTTATCTGGGAATAGACAAATCCTCGGTGACGGTTACACACAAAAGTTATAAAAAGGAGCTTCGTGTGAAGGTATTTTCAGAGCCTGGAGTTCAGCCTGGGGGTACGACAGTAATTATAGCAGGCCTATTCCTTAGCTAAGTTACAAATTCCGCTACGTGGTTTTTCTTATCAGGGCAGGGTAATTTCTTCCTTTGGAAGCGACCAAAGGGGTTATTCTCTTGTACTGGCGGGGAAGATCTCGTCCGGAACAACAATATTTATAGATTAACTTATCCCGGAGATAATCTTTCTGGCAACACAGGGGGTGTCTCGACAATAGGGATAAACTGTCACCTAGGTGTTGAAATAATTGTTAACATTCCTCGATAAACGTTTATTGTATAGATTGTGAGGTTATCTTACCGGTAGTAAAATAAGGTGGAAGCAAGCCTTGGTTACAGGAAATCTGAAAGGGTGCACCGAAATAATATTAAGCATAATTGGGATATCTATACTTACCTTTGCAAAAGGGTGTTTAATTGATTTATTGGGATCGCTAATGTTGTACCAATTCGATCGTTAACCGTGGCCATTTTGTTCTGGACCCGGCGAAATAGTAAAACACTTACAGGGAATGTTATTACCTAACTAACTGTAGGAATCTGTTTGTTTCAGTACTTGGCCGAGACGAACCGAGAGGTCGCTCAACGGGAGGAAGAAGCGGTACTTTAAATATTATTCAAATAGCAGTGTTTCTTTTTAGTTTATGATTTTGTACATATATTTTTCATTAATTATATTTTTCCGTTAACATCGTATTAATAATTATTAATAGCAATCTCCGCTGACTACCTGGTGACGCAGAACAGGGAAATACCCCTGCAAAATGGCGCTCCGAGCGAGGGACTAATTGACCTGGACCCTGAAAAGTGAAGAATTAATAACGTTTTGTTTTCAGATTTATTCGAATTACCGTTTTTATTTTATTATTTTTGTTGGAATTTTCTGTTTAGTTAGCGTTTAGATTGTGGTTGGCGCCCGAGTAAACCGAACCGAAAAATCCACAATGGCTGAAGCAGAAGGAGCCGAAATACCACCAGAACAGGATGTGAGGCTGAGTTGGATCTTCGCGATGAAGAAAGAAGGATTGCAACAAGAGGCCAGAAAGTTCAAATTGGAAACAGGAGGTACAGTGGGTGAGTTGCAGGAAAGATTAGTAGGGTTTATTAGAACAGGTGAGGGACAAGTAATAACGGTGGGAACAGCGACCAGTCGATCCAAATCTCCACGTATCACGAGGAATGTGGAGCCGGCTGAGAGAAGAGACGAACAGCGACCATCAGAGAGAGGTACACTAGCCACACTTAGTGAACAAGTGCGGAAATGGGGCCTCAGGTTTGATGGTAAAATGGATCCTATTGCTTTTATGGAAAGACTAGAGGAGATGAGAGGGGTATATGAGATGGAAGGAGTATGCTTGCTACCGGCATTGGCCCTCATCTTTTCGGATACCGCATTACTTTGGTACAGGAATCAAAGGCAGTCCTGGAATACATGGGAACAATTCATTAAGGAATTTAAAGCTGAATTCTTTCCATACAGGTATATGTACAGGTTAGAGGACGAGGTTAGACAACGAAAACAGAAGGAGAACGAGCCAGTGGGTAACTATGTAACCGCTCTCACAACCCTCATACGACGACATGGGCAATTATCTGCCGAGCAACAGGTTGACCGTCTCTACGAGAATCTGAGAGGAGAGTACAAGTTGTATATCAAAAGAAAGGAGATCAACACTATCGCCGAGTTACTCGAATTAGGTAAGGAACTGGAGCAAGTGCAAAATGCCATGCTGGAGGGAAAACCGACCCCGAAGATTGCCGTAGAGACCTCTCGAAGCCGCCCCTTGGCTAAACTTTGCCCAGCAATAGCTCCGCTGGAAGAGGCACAGATATTCGAGAATGGGGATAATGACCCCCAGGAGCGCAACCAACAGGTTGGAGGTGTGCTGCCTCAAGGAGCACCTGTGTGCTGGAGATGTGGACAAACGGGACATTTTCGGGTAAATTGTCGCAATAGAAGTAAAAAGTTTTGTTCTAGATGTGGGAGACAGGATGTGCTGAGTAAAGACTGCCCCTGCGATCAGTCGGGAAACGAGACAAGACCGCAACGGAAGTAAGGCCCCGATTGCAGCACCCGGTCTTGGCCTGTGAGGACCGCTCCCGTTCCACCGAATGGAAGGAATGGCTCCTCACCGTCAAAGAGTTCCTGCGGAATCCTCAACCCTCAGTGGCTAGTATTCACCCAGGCGATACTAGATTGTTCATAACATTCGACGTGTACGGACAGCAGGTGTCCGCCCTAATAGATACGGGGTCAGCCCGCACGTACATTGGAACCAGCGTCGTGAGGATATTGGAGGACCATCAAATCCAACCCATCTCAGGAAATGGGGGAGTGGTACATCTGGCGGATGGATCGCCTGCTAAAACACGGGGTGAGTACTCATTTACTTTAACGTATACGCAGGTGGTATTGCCGGTCAGAGCAATTTACTTACCAACCTTGTCGGTGGACCTTTTGGGGGGTCTCGATTTCATGCAACATTATGGAATGCAGATCAATGTGGGGGAAAGGGTAATTTATTTCCATAAGGTAGCCAGCCCAAATGTTCCGGTGGTCGAAGAAGTGGCATCCTTACGAGGTCCCACGGAGGAAGAGCTCCAAAGACTCAATCCATTCCTGGAAGAAGAGCTGAGCAGTTTTTCGACAACCTCGGGAATCGCTAGAGGTGTAATACACCGAATTAAGGTGAAACCGGGCACAGAACCGGTCAAGCAGCGGTATTACCCCAGGAATCCAGCGATGCAACAAATCATGGATGAGGAGGTGGATGTGATGTTGCGGGATGGTATAATTGAGCCCTCTAGCAGTCCGTGGTCGTCCCCTGTGGTTCTAGTGAAAAAGAACTCAGGTCAGTATAGATTTTGCATAGATTTTCGTAGGGTCAATAGCTGTACGGTAAAGGATGCGTACCCCTTACCCTTTATCCAAGGCATACTGGATAAGCTGCGAGGAGCGTGTTACATAAGTACAATTGATTTGAAACAAGGGTATTGGCAGGTACCTTTAGAGGAAGAAAGCAGGCCGATTACAGCGTTCACTGTCCCGGGGAGGGGCTTGTATCAATTTAAGGTGATGCCCTTTGGGTTGCATTCCGCTCCAGCAACCTTCCAGCGTCTCTTGGATAAAGTGATTGGTCCGGAGTTGGAATCCAAAGCATTCGCATACTTGGACGACATCATCGTGTTGGGTAGGAACTTCGACGAACATTTGGCGAACCTGAGAGAGGTGTTTCGAAGGTTAAAGCAGTGGGGTTTGGTACTGCGACAGGAAAAGTGTGAGTTTTGTAAGTCACAATTAACTTACCTTGGACATGTGGTTAATCGCCATGGAATACAACCCGATCCGGAAAAACTGAAAGCAATTACTGCTTTCCCTGAACCCACCACTGTGCGAAAGGTCCGAAGTTTCCTAGGGATGGCCTCGTGGTATCGACGTTTCATCCCTAATTTTGCAAACATTACAGGGCCCTTGACCGATCTACTAAAGAAGGATGTGAAGTTTAGATGGAGCGAAACACAGCAAGAGGCCTTTGACCAATTAAAGGTCGCTCTAACTACTCATCCTGTTTTAGGTTGTCCCGATTTTAGTAGATCCTTTGTTGTACAGACGGATGCGAGTAAGTCTGGATTAGGAGCTGTGCTGTTCCAACAGCAGGAGGAGGGAGAAAAGGTCATCTCCTACATCAGCCGGACCTTAACTGCTCCCGAAAAGAATTATTCAGCGACCGAGTTGGAGTGCTTGGCGGTTGTGTGGGCCATTAAAAAATTCAAAGGCTACCTGGAGGGTTATAAATTTAAAGTGGTGACTGACCACCGTAGTTTACGATGGTTACAAACGATGGAAAAGCCCACCTCGAGAATGGCACGATGGATCCTCGAGCTTCAACAATTTGATTTTGAGATGGAATATCAGCCGGGTAAGACCAATCGCGTAGCTGATGCTCTTTCTAGGTCGCTTGAGGACGATCCAAAACCCATAGCCGCAGTCCAGGGGAAGGAAGGAGGACCAGAGGAAGAAGAATTGCCGGAATGCGATTGGTATCGAAAGATATGGAGAGGAGTACGTGATGACCCTGACAAATATGCCGACTATTCAAGCAGAGAAGGGCAGTTATGGAGGTGTTTCCCCACTGCCAATGTGGAGACTGGGGAAGGCATCCACACGTGTCTGCGAAAATGTGTCGCGAAACCGGATCGCCAACGGATCCTGCGGGAGTGTCACGACCAGACGGAAGCCGGACATCAAGGGGTGGCCAACACTGTCCACCGAGTATTTCGACACTACTACTGGCCAGGGTTTACGCGAGATGTCAGAAGGTACGTAAGGAACTGTAGAGTTTGCTTACAGTTTAAGTCCTCCACCACGGCACCAAGAGGGCACATGCATTACTTCCCTGTACATCGGCCATGGGAAATAGTTCACACCGATTTAATGGGACCGTTTCCAAGGTCAGCTGATGGTAACAACTTTATACTGGTGTTCCAAGACCGCTTTACTAAGTGGGCCGAAATAGTGGCAATTAGGAAGGCAACCACGGCCGTGGTATTGAAAGCGCTACGAGAGCGAGTGGTGTTTCGATACGGGGCCCCGAAAATCCTGGTTCGGACAATGGAGCACAGTATACCAGTCGGGTATATCAAGAAAGCCTGAAGGAAAGTGGAATCATCCCGCGCTACACCCCTCCTTATTCCCCGCAATGCAACGCGGTGGAACGCCTGAACAAAGTCATCGGCACAATGGTCGCACAAAATATTCAGGACAACCAACGGGCATGGGATAAAACGATTCCCGAAATTATGTTCGCAGTGAATACGTCGGTGCATCAATCCACTGGGTTTACGCCGGCAATGTTGAACTTCGGGCGAGAATTACCGGCGACGAATGCTGATCATGATAGGAGAGAAGGGCAGGAAGAAGAACCCGATGAGGAGGAAGTGCAGGGAGCCTATCGACGGGTGAGCAAATTGAAAGAGCTGCACCAAACCACCCGCGATAACTTGGAAAGGGCGTTTACTGACCAAAGTAGACGGTATAACTTAAGGAGGCGACCATACCAACCGAAGGTAGGTGAAATAGTATATAAACGCAACCATGTTTTGTCTGACAGGGCTCAAGGAGTGATGGGCAAATTAGCTCCAAAATATTCCGGCCCATATAGGATCGAACGAGTTTTGTCGCCCGTTGTGGTAGAGGTCAAGGAGGTGGAGAATCCTCGAAAACGCAGCCGCGTCCATGTCAAAGAACTGAAATTTCCCCACCAAGACGATAATCCGGTCGGGGAGGGGGAACGGCAGGAAGAAGGGCAACCGGAGGACTGCGGAGCACTTCAGTTGGTGCAGGTACAAACGACGATGGCTCCAGTCAAGGTCACGAATCGCAAGAACAAGGCGAAGATTGCTCCATGGGTCCCTTACCGATACCAGCGACCAGACGCTACAGTTGGGAAAATATCGGTGCCGCCCACCCCAGAAGTTGTGGAGAGGCCAGTGCAGCTGCATGTACCGCTACCCGACAAGATGACGAAATTATTTGGGAGTCCCGAGGTGGAAGAAGAGGTTCCATCCCCTTTATGGAAGACGCAATTGGTCCCCTCGCCGGAGCCAGAGTGGGCCAAGGCAGCGGAAGAAGCGGTGAGGGGAGTGGACCAAGCTCAGCAGGTCATCGACATGGGGATCCAGCCGCTGGAAACCACAATCAACATTAAGCCATACACCAGGGGGGCGCCCCAGGAGGGACGGGTCTTTAAAAAGAAGAGCGACAACCGGAGGCGTCGAGAGAATATGCGGAGAGTAATGGTATTCACAGATGCTACAACGTTTGTACGGATGCCCAGGGGTATGGCAGAAACGTTAGGATTGGTGTTGCCGGGAAGTTCGGAGACCAAGGTGTTCCTGTCTTCCGCGGGAAGGGATGCTATGTAACGATCTGGAAGGAGTAAGTAACCCCGCTTAAAATATAATGTAGTAAATTGTAGGCGGTTACCTCCTTCCCATGTCCCAGTCGAGAATCAGCCCATTTGTGGCTGGGGAAAAAGGTTAAAAACCCAGCCAGCAGACGAAGAGGGGGTCTTTGGCCGTAGTTCGTTGCTGCGAGTAAAAGTATTTTGAGCGAGTGGTAATCTAGAGCAAGAGGGTAGCAGCCCTTGTGATTAGAGTTCAAGTCCTTACCGTTGTCAAGGTGTACAACGACAGTAAAATCGTGTCCTGGTTTTGGAAGTCCACGGTGCGATCGAGGTTGGTACAACCGCAGAGGAATATTGGGGGTGAGTGCTTTTATATTAGTTCCGTTCACCTGAAAGGATTTCACATTAAAACAAAACTGTATATAGAGTTGCACCTATATAAGTTTGACAACAGTAAACACACATTGATGTTAGTAAATGTTCAGAACTTTTATCTGGGAATAGACAAATCCTCGGTGACGGTTACACACAAAAGTTATAAAAAGGAGCTTCGTGTGAAGGTATTTTCAGAGCCTGGAGTTCAGCCTGGGGGTACGACAGTAATTATAGCAGGCCTATTCCTTAGCTAAGTTACAAATTCCGCTACGTGGTTTTTCTTATCAGGGCAGGGTAATTTCTTCCTTTGGAAGCGACCAAAGGGGTTATTCTCTTGTACTGGCGGGGAAGATCTCGTCCGGAACAACAATATTTATAGATTAACTTATCCCGGAGATAATCTTTCTGGCAACACAGGGGGTGTCTCGACAATAGGGATAAACTGTCACCTAGGTGTTGAAATAATTGTTAACATTCCTCGATAAACGTTTATTGTATAGATTGTGAGGTTATCTTACCGGTAGTAAAATAAGGTGGAAGCAAGCCTTGGTTACAGGAAATCTGAAAGGGTGCACCGAAATAATATTAAGCATAATTGGGATATCTATACTTACCTTTGCAAAAGGGTGTTTAATTGATTTATTGGGATCGCTAATGTTGTACCAATTCGATCGTTAACCGTGGCCATTTTGTTCTGGACCCGGCGAAATAGTAAAACACTTACAGGGAATGTTATTACCTAACTAACTGTAGGAATCTGTTTGTTTCAGTACTTGGCCGAGACGAACCGAGAGGTCGCTCAACGGGAGGAAGAAGTACAGTGACTTTATTTTAGAACAGTGACGACAATAGAGCGTAAGTCCCGCCTCCGCGCCATGTTGCGACTAAATTCAAACAGTATTAGTAAATAGTCCAGTAAAATAAGACCAAATTTAACGATTTGGATGAAATAATGGTTACAGCTTTGCAAATTTGGGAACAGGCTTGATTTGTGCTCCCTTTGAAGTATTCAAAAGTCCCCACCCGTACCCCCCCACCGAGATAAATGGAGGGGACGAAAAAGTGTCAAAAACAGATTTTCGTAAATAACTGAAAAAGTATCAATTTTATCAAAAACAAAAACGTTAAGAAAATTGTAGCTGACAAAATTCCGCACATTTTCGTGTTTTATTTTTGTCTCTACGACCAATAGGAGCCGAGATAGATTTGTTTTAAAATGTTGTTTTGCGGCGAAACAGTAACACGTGCGCACATCGCGCGTATTTCGCTTATATCTCGAGAATAGCCATTCGTAACGCAAAATGCTTCAAATAAAAGTTGTAGAGAATTTCATTACGAATAATTTTCTTTTTTAAACATTTCCATACGATTAATATTGACAGAGATATAATCATTTAAACCTTTTTCTAAGACACAATCGCTGCTCGTTTTGCATAATAAAATCAATAATAAGTCGAAAACTATTGATTCTATGTACTTAGTGCATATAATAAAAGTTGTAGAGAATTAAATTTTGAATCTATATGAATACACGAAATATCATTGTGGTAATTTATATAAGGCGATAGAGGAAGAAATAATGAAAAATTCTCCTCATTTTCCAGCGTTTCTTTGCAAATAGTTATATTTTGACTACTTGTAGACAGTAAAGTGCCTTATTAGTTTTTTAAAGATATAATGGACCTGTAAAATAAGCGCAGGCAGAAGTTCGTACGACAAACAGTTCGCTAGTTACAGCTCTTTAAAGGTATACCTACTCAAAAATTGACATTTTATTAAGAATCCCGATTTTCGCTAAAAAATGGCCGTTAAATTTTTGTTAAAATTGGTTTTATCCTATTTTCAGTACTTTATATATACAAAGGTAATACAATACAATAAATCGTTCGCAAGTTGCACTTTATTGTAAAAATACATCTTTGAAAACTATATATTTTCACAGAATTTAACTATAATGTATGTTTGTATTCAGTTTTTCTTAAATATCTTCGTTTCCATTTATTTTACGACAAACTTTTATATAAACTAATTGAAAGCTTATAAAATTTGCTATAAAAAACACTGGCGCGTATGTTTTTCTATAAACAGCGGCGAGAAACTGACGATTGAAGATGCAGGTAATGTTTAATTTTTACAGAAATTGTATCTATATGTAGGTATAATTGTATATGATATTTAAGCATTGTTTGTATTTTCTTCTGGAGTTTCTCCGTGTTGGTTTTTATGTAGAAAATGCCTACGTTTCGATTCCATCTATGGAATCTTTATCAAGACTTTTTTATCAATTCTGAAGTTTTCAAATTTAATTTAAGGTCTGTGGAATCGAAACGTAGGCATTTTCTACATAAAAACCAACACGGAGAAACTCCAGAAGAAAATACAAACAATATATACATCCGTGGAAACCTTAACGAAAATATTTAAGCATTGTGTATATACATACAGTTCCTAATTTTAAGTTAAATAAATAAAATGGAGTAGGTAGGTGGGAAATAAAAAAACAGCAGATACTTAATTTTTCTTATAAAATCTAAGTTAAACTTAAAAACGTCCAAACAGGTGATAAAACATAAACACCGTTCAATATCCTAGCACTTAAAACCACATTATATTGTCTAGATTTTAACAATTTACACAAAAACTAAACCGATACTATAAGAATGTAATGCAAACTATTCAAATTTTAGTCGCAACATGGCTGCCAGGATCACAACCAATAAAAAATGAGACACCCATTGTCATCACTGTCCTGTATAAAGTCACTGTAGGAAGAAGCGGTACTTTAAATATTATTCAAATAGCAGTGTTTCTTTTTAGTTTATGATTTTGTACATATATTTTTCATTAATTATATTTTTCCGTTAACATCGTATTAATAATTATTAATAGCAATCTCCGCTGACTACCTGGTGACGCAGAACAGGGAAATACCCCTGCAAAACTCAAAATATTCTTGTGACAGTGTATTCAGTACTCGATTAATCAACACGGACTCAAAAACTTCTTCCTTTGACATCTTTGTTGTCTCATCTTGCAGCTCTTTGACGATTGTTTCCAAAACATGGAAGTGAGTTGAGATGGAATGACTTGGCTCTTTAACATAGCTGAACAATTTTGTGTACAGGAGATCTAACCTTTGTCCTGAACGCTGCTCGTAGGTACTATGTAACTTTTCCCACATCTCAAACGCTGATTTACAAGTTGTAAGTGTTGGACGTAAGCATTCTTGAATCGACGATCTTATCATCATCAGCATTGCGCCTAAATTTTGATGCTCATACTTCTTTAGTGCCTTTTCATATGTTGACAAATCACCCGTGCCTGGACGAACTGGCATCTTATCTTCGTACGACGATAAAACTGCTTCATAAAAATCATCGAACTTCAACATCAGTTCCATATTGGCTTTCCAATCTGACCAATTTTCAGCTCCACGGAGTGGGTCGATTTTCCACTTACTTTCTCTATCCATCTTGTCTGTAACTGAATTTTTACTTATGCCTTCTTCGTACACCAAACACA
Source organism: Pyrocoelia pectoralis (assembly GCA_036250285.1). Lineage (NCBI taxonomy): Eukaryota > Metazoa > Arthropoda > Insecta > Coleoptera > Lampyridae > Pyrocoelia > Pyrocoelia pectoralis. The sequence continues at coordinate 22,147,225 of CM070081.1, read as the reverse complement.
ATTGTCCTTAGTGATATCTAGTATATAACTGCACTAGATAGGCACAGCCGAGTATATCAATCAACCAGTCACTACTTTTGTACTGGGCCCATAACCTAATGGAATCTCTGTTTTACCATTCTTATTGTAATATGCAGAGTATTGTAGATAATATCTTTATTGATAAATAGAAATATCAGGAACAGATTACAAAACGTCAAAATTCTTATTATTTTTCAGACAACTACTTTTTTTCTTAAAACACAGTCATCTTTTTTTAGAGTAATTATTAATCTATGTGTTTGCTTATTCAAGAGTATTGTTTCTGGTCTTTGCGAACATTGTCTACAAAGATCATGTGTAATTGTCCTATCTTTAATGATGTGTTTTCTGTAATTTCGTGTGTAAATGACCTGATCTTGTATGGCAAACATGAAACCCTCTGACTCTGGGAAAATATCACATTTGGTTAACCAAGCATGCGTTGCTATAATATCAACACAGTCTTCGTTAATCTCCTGTGGATATCGTCCGTGTAAAGTCTTTTGTGTCCAAGTTTGTATGTTATGTGTGATGTACGTATCTCTACTCATTGGTGGTGTGATGTTTCTATTACTCATATTTAAGGGTGTGTAAGATTTGTCTGCAAGTGTGACTGTTTTGTGTAGCGCTGAAATGTGTGATTTGTTATAAAAGTATTCTCGTAGTTTGTGTATTTGTGTTTGGTGTAACAGGGCTATGTCTGTTAAGCCTCTACCTCCTCGTGAACGAGGAAGGTATAGTCTTACTGTTGAGGCGTGTGGATGATGTATTCGGTATTTAGTGAGTAATGTACGTGTGTTTCGCTGTACCTGTTCTAAATCTGTATTGGTCCACTTTATTATTCCAAAGGAATAAGTAAGGGCCGGTGTAACGTATGTGTTAATAGCTTTGACAGTGTTTCTACCGTGTAGTTGTGTTTTAAGTATACTGCGTAATCTGTGTAAATATTGTGTGATTAGATTTCGTTTTATTTGTGTATGTTTTATGTGTGTGTTTTGCTGAAAACCAAGATACTTGTAAGTTTCATTCTCGTCCATGGATCTTATATGGTCACCATGTTCGAGCTCAAAATCCACAAATTCTCTCTTACCAGCAGTGATGTGTTGTGTTTTGCATTTGTCAATACCAAACTCCATGTGTATATCATGTGAAAATGTTTCAGTGATATGTAATAAATGGTTGAGTTTTGTGCTTGTAGAGGCGTATAATTTAAGATCATCCATGTAAAATAGATGTGTAACGTTGTGATGTATTTCGTGATTGTGTTTTAAGTTATAACCAAAATTTGTGTTATTCAGCATGTGTGAAAGGGGATTAAGAGAAAGACAAAACCAAAGTGGGCTCAAGGAGTCACCCTGAAAGATGCCCCTCTTAATTTGTATTGTGTTTGTGATGAGTTGGGTATCATTTAGTGTAAGTGTTAGGGTGGTGTTCCAACATGACATTATGTGAGTGAGAAATTGTGTGATGTTGTTGCTAATTTTGTACAGCGATAGTATTTTTTGTAACCAAGAGTGAGGTACTGAATCAAATGCTTTTTTGTAGTCAATGTAAGCTGTGTGTATGTTTCTTTTATTGAGTCTAGATTGTTCAAGTATTACAGAGTCTATAATGAGCTGTTCTTTACAGCCTCTGGAATACTTGGTACAACCCTTTTGTTCCTCAAATAAAATGTTGTTGTTAGTGCAGTGTGTGTATATTTTATGTGTAATGCATGATGTTAGAATTTTATATATAGTGGGAAGGCATGTAATGGGTCTATATTTAGAGGCATCGTGTGTATTGTTATCTTTTGGAAGCATATAAGTGATTATTATTATTATTATTATTATTATCATAACATTTTATGTTATTTTTGTTTGTAGTTGTTTCACTGTTTTCCGCCACACTAGTGTTGCTATTCCTACTGACATAACGTTTTGTCTTCGAACTATTCTTGCTGCGTTGCCAAGTCTTGCCAACAGAAGCGAAACCACAGACAACCAGCGGTGGATGGGCCCAGGGGGAAAAAGGGAATTTTCCCCCTGGGCCGGTAAAATTTTTAAAAATTGGGCCGGTAGAATATGAAACCACAGATGCAAAAAACACAAATTATTAATGATTTCGCTGAGACGTCTCCATTAATGAAAAAGTTGTTGAAGTTTTAGATTTTTATTTTTATTACCTACTAATTTATTGGGTTTGTTTTTGTAAGGTTTAGTTAATTTTTGTAGTTTATTTCTTCATTTAATAATAATAATAGTAATCATATAATAACTAATTTATTGTGCAAAAAAGAAATTAAAAAAAAATTACACAAACGTATAGGGTTCACCATGAAGTAAGGGGTAGATTTTCAACATTCCAATTTTTCTTATTAATTTTTTAGCAACTTTCGGAATTTTATACCAATTTACATGATGGATGTCCTTGCCTAAATAAAATGAAACTCTTTTTTTCTATTTCAATATTTTACCGAAGTAACGATATTTTTAACTACTACATACTGATGAAAAACACTTATTATTATCAACATTATTACTATTTTAGTATAAATATTTTCGGCCTGTATCAATATTTTCTTTGGGCCGCTTCCTCTATTTCCCAGGCCAGTTTAGGTTACCCCATCCACCGCTGCAGACAACTAACCAGACCCGCCACCGTGTATTAAATTTTTGTCATGCCGTTTTAGTATAATTATCGTAATGAGATGTCGCTGTCATTTAGATTAGTAGCTTAGAAATAAGTTTTGAGTGCACTTAAAAATCACAAATTACATGGTATATTCAAAAATTACTTCTCATCAAGTTGCCCATACAGCTTAGTTTGCTTTTTTAAAAATATACATAATAATAAACAATTATATCATATAACAGAACAATCACAATGGTGAATGACTTTTTAAATGTAGCTCATCATAGGTATGCAATTCAATATTACCTCTTCCCTTTTTAAATAAAACAAATTAACCTGAATTTTATACATATATTTAAATCAAATTTTTAGGTAGGTATTTGTGGGCTTGTAAAAAATAACATAACTTTATGAGAGTGCATGTACCTACCTATCTTAGAAAGGGAGATAAATATATATTTTTGTAATTGTCATTGCCATTTTACCACAGACAATAATTTGTCTGTGCCATTTACTTAATAGTTGCCTACTCAGCCAAAACAGCGATATCAAAAAAATATATCTGTGGGAGGTTAAATTTCACATTGTAGATTATTTTTTGACTACAAATCAGTTTATAAAAAAGAAAAAAAGTGATGTTTTAGAAATTTAGATTTCACATCATGTCACACCTCTGTTACAAATAAATAGGTAATTCATTAAATGTCCTTTATATCATATCTTATGTTACACTGTGAGATTCGTTAACAATACTTGAGATGTCTTCCAGTATTATTATTCCTTAATATTATAATATTTATAATTACATAATTCTCAAAAAAAACACAAAAAGGGATGAAAGTAAAAAATTCATCGTAGTGTGCTTTATTCGAAGTTGCAGATTAACGTAAACGTAAACACATAGGTACAACCTTAAAGGTTGTCTGTAGTGTGACGTAGTAAACAGAACAAATTGATAAAGTTTGCATAAAATTTTAAATTTAAAGAGATAGACCTAATTTACTGAATGACGGCTTATATTTTCACTTCTTATTACGCTAATTACTAATTTAGCAATTAAAGATACACAATTGAATGATCAGCATAAATAATAACGCTTCTCACAGGTGTGCTAAATGGCAGTAGAGGAATGATCTTTCATAGTTAAAAGGATCGTATCGCAAATTCGCAAACTGTATAATTAAATTATTATTATATCTTTTACATGACAAGACATTTCTTCTGTTTAGGTATGTACCACCCACGCAAATAACTGACCTAATTTTCTGTTGACCAAACAAATAAACAAGTTGTTGTTATTCAATTGGACAACTGTTTGCGCAACTGACCGTAGTGACATCTAGTTTAGTTGCGCAAAGCTGCGTTTTGTTCAACTCATAAGCGTGGCGGGTCTGGTTAGTTGTCTGTGGCGAAACCTTCTTTGGCTTGTCGACATCATCTGACATTAAGGAGTCGTTGTAACTATCTCGGAGTGCTCTATGGTCATTATCATTAGCAATTGTCTGGAACCACGCTAATAGAAGCTCCTTGTCAATGTTATTCAAGCCCATACCTTGCAATTTCAGTCCCGTATCAACAACAACGTTAACAAGTGACGCCATGTTATCGTAATTTTCTAAACTTAAAGAATCCTTATTTTCTGTATCATTTGTGGCCGAGGTCGATTTAATAAAATCCTCAAGTTCGTTTAGATTATTCTCAGCATCAAATGCCCAATCCCCATAATTTTCCTTTCCAGGTAGCTTGAGAACGTCCACGGGAAAATGAGTGGCTATTACTATTGCTTTAATACCGATATAAATCTTATTTGCCAGACTCGATAACACATCACAAGCACAATTTTTCTTCACTTTAACACGTTAACCACTCGGACAATGGAATGAAAACTACGTAAACTATTGTTAATAAATAAGAAAATCACAGGTATAAAGTCTAAATATTCAGAAGAATGAAAAAAAACGTGTTGCTTATTATGAAATCCTTTGTTCTTTATTTACCAAATTTGAAAATATCGCTTTTCACAAACAGCGATATATTTCACTGTTCTGGTCCTTTAGGGGTTCCCTGTACAAATGTATAGGTACATATGATGGCTCTCATATTAACAAAAGTTTTAACAAACTTTTAGTGATGGCGAAAATGCAACCAATAGAAAATGTGCGAAGTTTAAAAGATTTTCCATGCTCACATAATGTGATTTTACAGTGTGACTCATTTAGAATGGAAACACCCATGTAAAATCTGAAGTTATTTACCGATTTTAACCATTTTTTTTTTAAAATGTCAATTAACGAAACGTCTACCTCGGGACAAAATTTTAAATGTTTATTTCAATTTTCAGGGCATACTACGATAACTTTTTCGTACTCAAAATGGAGAATTCTTATTAGCGATTTGTTTATAAAAAAAATATCTACGCCACTGGATTCAGAATGCTTCCAAATAGCTGTGACCAAAATTTTACAAAAATATATTTATTAATAACAAAGTTATGACAACTTAAGTTCGAAAACTTTCTAAGCTAACAGTTACAAAACAACACCCTGTATCAATAAATGGCCATGGAAATTATGTTAATGATTCTTAAATTAAACTATTTAAACCATCAGCGGAGAAAAAATATTTAAAGTAACGTAATCTCTAATATATAAAATTCTCGTGTCACAGTTTTCGTTGCCATACTCCTCCGAAACGGCTTGACCGATTTTGATGAAATTTTTTGTGCTTATCCGGTATCTAGGAGAATCGGACATCTATTTTTCATCCCCCTAAATGTTAGGGGTAGTCCACCCCTAAATTTTTTTTTTATTTTTTAAATAAAATTTTTAATTTCTATTTTTTTATGATACAACATACAAAAATACATACAATCCTCAATTTTCACCCTTCTACGATCAAAACAACGTTTGCCGGGTCAGCTAGTATTTAATAAAAATCTCATAATTTCCATGGTAACTAAGATTTAAATGGAAATGTTAGGTTTTATTATTTACTCAATTGTGCGATTCCGTTACTTTTATTAAATATTAGGTTACTTTAAATATTTTTTTCTCCACTGATAGTTTAATTGATAAATGTAATTTACAGTCACATATGAATGGTCGTCATGGTTCAACTCAGTTTAAATGTACTGATTGTGATTATGTAACAAAATGGAAAACATGTTTAAAGGCACATATGAATGTTCACTGTTCTACCCAGCTTAAATGTACACATTGTGATTATGTAACAAAATTGAAAGCAACTTTAAAAAGACATATAAATATTCGTCATGGTTCAACTCAATTTAAATGTGAACAATGTGATTACGTAACAAAAGATAAATGTAATTTAAAGAGACATATGAATATTCGTCATGGTTCAACTCGATTTAAATGCACTGTTTGTGATTATGTAACAACATGGAAACCATATTTAAATAGACATACCTATGCGTGTTCATCAGGCCCGTGCGCAGGATTTGTCCATGGGAGGGGTTGGGTTGAGAACAGGGAAGAGCTCAAACGTTGATTGAATGATTTCAATTAACGCCTCAAACGGGCCCAAACATTCATAAAACATAAACTAGGTTGCGATACTCCCAATAATAAAGTTAGGTTAAGGGGGGTTCAAGAACTTTTTTCGATCCAATTTTGACCCTGATTTCTATCAATATTAGTTCGCCTTGAAGGCCTCCAAAGTTCTCTTACGTCTGCCCAGTTTGTTGGCACCTTTCTTTCACCTGCCCGCACCGACCCTGGTTTACGTTCGCCCATTTCACTGAAAACATATTGACTCTACGAATTTGTTTGATGAATTCCGAAATTTTCGAAAAATGAGAGCAATTTACGAGGAAATTTAGCCTGAAGTAAAGAGTTGTCATGCAACGACAATTGTTCCTGCTAGTACGCCAAATGTTCACTCCTCATTGGAAAAGACTCGGATTTCATTTTTTGGACAACTAATTTTGAAAGAATCGCAAAATATCGCAAAAAACAGTATCTGTTACTTTGACATATCTGTAACTTTGACGACACATCCTAGACAGCTTGAAACATTATACTTTTTGCTAAAACTAGGTATATGAGCCGTAGAATGTTCTTTAGGGTCATTTTGAGACATAAAACTCCATGATCGGAGCAATACTATGGCCACAGCAAGTTGTCCAGAAATGCATGCCAAAGTCCAATTTTAACATGGCTTATAAAATTACTTAGGACAATTGATCCCCTCCTTAACATATTCTTTAAAGCATTGAAATTTGGGTAGGTATTCAATATTTATCTATTTTTAAATACATAATTAGGTATGTATATATAAAGTACGTTAATAACTACACATAATATATTATTATATTTCCTTATATTTCAAGGGGTTATGGGAGGGGTTTGAACCCCCAAAACCCCCCCTTGCGCACGGGCCTGGTGTTCATCATGGTTCAAGTTCAACTCAATTTATATGTGGTAATTGTGGTGACAATGTGTAAAAGATATTTAATAGAACATATCAAGAGAAATCATTGTTAATTGTGTTGAGTGAAGTATTTCCTGCTGTAGAGTAGACATAACATGTAGTAGCTTGAATAAAACTATGAATATAGAAAATTGTAGCTTTTGTAACAGGGACGTATATACTAGGGGACTAAAAATGCAAGACCCCTGACTTTAGAAGCTTGTTTAGTCTTGTGTCAAACGGAAACGGGTCTAACATATAGAGCCTTTGAATTAGCTTTATAATACTTTTTACTTGATATGTGGCAAGAGTAACTGCGTTGTAAAAATATATTTTAATTGTTCTGCTGTTAATTGTGATTTTCACTTACAAGTTAAAACCTCATAAATAAAATACTATCAAGACATAATAACACAAGTGTGATGTAACAGACACCAGGTTTCGCGCGCTTACCTACAAAAAAACGAACCCAACTCCATCTGTACCTACGTTGTGTAACTGAAGAGGGCGCCTACCAAGATGGCGCTTATCAAGACCTGTGTAGTTGTAGGAAGGATAAAAACCAGTGAACTCTATATAATAACTGGAAGGATAACGTCGAATATAAAAATTGTCCCGTTCTGTTAGAGCAAGATGGAAGTTAGTGGGGGGAAGGCTATCCTTATCTTACTACATTTCTCTTATGGATATTAAAAATAATGTTTGGTTATGACACTTACCTATTTCATGATTAATTTTTAAATGTACAATTATAACATAAAAGTGTACGATAATTATATATACAAGAGTGAAATTCTTAATATTTTGTGTTTATTTACTCATTATTAAGTATTAACCACGCCTTCGCACGTTTATACAAATACGTTAGAAAGAAATAGGAATCCACTCGTGCAGCAGCCGTCCTTGTCTAACAGTCGAGGACAAATTACGAAAGAATTTGCAGTAACCGTTATCCTTCCAGTTATATATAGAGTTCACTGATAAAAACAAACAAGCAGTTAAAATGAACGTAAATATATATTTGGTGATAAAAATAAAAGCCTAAAATTTTGATAAATCCTATTTACTGCTAAAAAGAGAGAATGCCATGTTCACCTGAAGTACTCGAAGGAAGAACATGAGCAAAGAAACCTTCGGTTATGTTCCCAAGAAACTAAATATGTACACATATTAAACAAAACACAAAGAAATACATGATGCAATGAGGGAACAATAGTAACATAAAAATACCTGCAATGAAACCATATAAATGGTAATCAAATTCAGTTATATAAGTCAATAATGCCCGTTTTCACCATATAAATTAAGTAATACTTAAAGTTAAGCAGAACTTAAATACCATAGCAACCATTGTCTCAATAATCGTTGCCATGGCATTTAAATTCTACCTAACTTTAAGCATTACTTAATTTGTATGATGAAAACGGGCATAAGTTGGGTTACCTATATTTATTAGATCCGACAACATGTACAAAAATCTGAAAAGCATCGGCAACGTCGATACTTTTGTTTTTGCTCGTAGGTCCATCTCGCGGCGTATGATTACGAGGGATTTTTGTTAAAGTAATGTTTTAAAAGTAAAAATATAGGAACTCTAGGAACTCTATGGACACAGCGCCATCAAGTAGTCATAAAATTAATTAACAGAGTACTTGTCAAACTTGTATGTCCAAAGTGTGCATGTGCCTGTAAATCTACATTTTTTCATAGTTTAATAAAGATTAACATTTCTTAACAGGTTACCGGCCCAGATCGCGTGTGAATTATTTAAAAGTGTTTTTTTTAAATTACTAGTGAGTAATTTCGACGTAAATTACTCGTGAAGATTTAAAGAAAAAAAAAATGGCTGCAGGCATGGGTGACTATAAAATACGAGTTGACAAATTGGAAAGACCTGAAGACTGGGCAAAATGGAAATGGCATGTTTCGATGTTATTACGGTCGTGTGTGCTTGAAGATGTCGTTAATGGTACGCAAAAGTGTCCGAAATCTGTGGAAAACGAAACTGCAGAACAAAAGGCAGCGCGTCAGCAATGGCAGAAGGACGATACGAAAGCGGCAAGTTTACTAGCAGGTGCTCTAGGGAAATCCGTTGCCGAGCTCGTATTAACGTGCACTCACGCGAATGAAATTTGGGAAAAGTTACATGCGCGTTTTGAACGCAGCAGTAGGTACGCAGCGATTGAATATGTTGATCGAAGCCTTTTTCGTGTTCAACGTGACGATAAAGAAGATATAAGTGCTCATGTCGCGAAGTTGCAAAAGCTTTTCGTAGATTTAAATGACGAATTACAGAAGCATAATGAAAGTGTTCTGTCAGAAACAATTCTAAATGGTCGAATTTTGTCGACATTAGGGGAAGAATATGACAATTTCAAAGATTTGTGGGATACGATTTGGTCGGAAAATCAAGGTGTGAATTTGTTGATTGAAAAATTGTGTACAATTGAATTGCGTGATCAAAGCAAAGAAGAACGAGTTGCGTTTATTGCACGTGATAATTTTAAAGGAAAAAACAAGCAAAATAGGGAAAACATGGATGAAAAATCGAAAAAGAATGTTAACCGTGCAAAACAAAAGTTTCCTTGTCATAAATGCAAAGAACTTGGTCACTGGGCAGCAGAGTGTCAAATGAAACGGACAGATGGTAGCACTGGTAAAGATCAGTCTGAAAAGAAAGTTGCATTTTTATCATCTATTTTTGGCGTCTCTGTGAATGATTATGTTGAAGCGGACAAATGGTACTGTGACAGTGGTGTTACTAATCACGTTACTTCGAATAAACAATATTTTGTGTCGTACACAACATTCGTTGTTCCTAAAGAAATTTTACTGGGGAAGAGAGGTATAAGTATGTATGCACATGGAAAGGGAACCGTGAAAATTCAAACGCATTTGAACAATACCTGGAAAAATGCTGAATTGAAAAACGTTCTCTATGTTCCTGAAGCAAGTGCACATTTGTTCTCAATAAAAGCAGCTGCACAGGAAGGTTTTTGTACGAAATTCGATAACAAAAGTGTAAAACTTGAAGACAAAATCACTGGGAAACTAGTGATGACTGGATATGTAAATTGTGACTTATATGTGCTTGACGTACGTGTAATCAGACCAGTACAACCTGCTCAAGTGAATTTGGTGACGTCGTCGGATACGCTGCAAGTTTATCATGAACGATTCGGCCATCAAAACAAACAACATGTAAAAAGTGTCTTGAAGCTGATGAACATCAATGTGGATGACTGCAAGGATGAGTTTTGTGATGGATGTGCTCTGGGAAAAATGCATCGGTTGCCATTCAAAAATCAAAGAGATCGACCGATGGTTGTTGGTGAAAGAATCCATGCGGATGTTAATGGTCCTATGACTGTAGAATCCCTTGGAAAGGCACGTTACTATGTGTGTTTTAAGGATGATTTCAGTAGGTTTCGTAGGATTTTTTTTCTGAAGCAGAAAAATGAAGTTAGCACCGTCCTGGAACAGTTCCTGAACGAAGCTAAGACAATCGGTCATACAGTGAAACAGTTCAGATGTGATGGAGGAAAAGAATTTGATAACAAAAAGGTTTCTGAATTGCTTGGAAACAGAGGAATAGAGCAATGTATTTCTCCACCATATAGACCACAGCTGAATGGTGTTGCAGAGAGAGAGAGAACCGCACCATTGTGGAATGCGCGCGTTCTATGCTGAATTCATGTAAATTATCAAAAGAACTGTGGGCAGAAGCTTGTAATACTGCTGCATACCTCCTGAATCGCACTGGCAAGTCATCAGTTCAAAATAAATCTCCTTACGAAATGTGGTGTATGATCGACCAGTGAAAGATCTAGGTCATTTGAAAATATTTGGAACAGAATGTTATGTTCATGTGAATAAACAGTTTCGCTCAAAGTTTGATGACAAAGTTATTCGTGGATATCTGGTTGGATACGTGAACAATGGGGATGGATTTAGAGTCTGGATCCCATCTCAGAGGAAAATTGTTCTAAGTCACGATGTGAAATTCAAACCTGAAGTTACATGCAATTTGAACAACAACATTGGAGAGCTCAAGGTTGTGTGTGATGAAACCATAGAACAAAGCCTGTCTGATTCAATTTTCGATGTAAAGAATGAGCCAGAAAATAAAAGCTATGAGACGAGAACAGAAATTACCACTGAAGACAAAGACTCTGAAACAGCGCATAGTTTCGGAGGAAGTCAAGTGTCAAGTGAAAATGAAAAAGAAAAAGAAGAAGAAGAAGTACCAACAGAAAAGGATGAAGAGAAGCAGAAGCGTGAGAAGAAAAAGCCGAAATGGATGACCAGTGGAACTTATGTGTACATGGCCCAACCTATCATTAAAGACAAAGATGCGTGTTCGTATTCTGAAGCATTAATGTCTAGCAACAAAGATCGGTGGCTGAAAGCTATACATGAAGAACTGGAGGCCTTAAAGCTGAATGATACTTGGGTAATAGTTGAGCGTCCAAGTAATGTACATATTTTGCAGAACCGATGGGTTCTACGTGACAAAGTCGCAGATAATGGGAAAGTTCGTTTCAAGGGTCGATTAGTGGCTAAAGGATATGTTCAAAGAAAGGGAATCGACTACGGCGAAACATTCAGTCCTGTTGCACTTTATGATACTATACGAACCTTGCTTGCTGTAGTTGTTGCAGAGAAAATGAAGCTTGATCAATTTGATGTTAAAACTGCTTTTTTGAATGGTGTACTTAAAGAAATTGTATACATGGAACAACCGGAAGATTTTGAAGACGGTACTGAACGAGTATGTTTACTGAAGAAAAGTCTATATGGTCTCAAACAAGCACCGCGTTGTTGGAATGAACGTTTTGTAAATTTCATGAAGAAAGCTGCATTCAAAAACAGTGATGCTGATCCATGTCTTTTCTATCGCAGGAGCAGAATGAAGTGTTTGTATGTTGCAATATATGTTGATGATGGTCTAGTTGTGGGCAGCGATAGATTAGAATTGAAGAATTCATGGAAGTGTTAAAAATGGAATTTCATACAACTAGAGGGTCACTGAACAACTTCTTAGGTATGAAGATACAGCAAATGAAAAATGAGTTGTAATGTACCCCCCTATCCCTATCTAACTAAATTACGAGTCGAAGAAGCTAACTTCACCCCCTTTACGTTAATACACTTCAAAAGGAGCGGGAATACCTAAACATGGCCGACAAAATTTAAACTTTCCCTCCAAAACACAGCAACCCCCAAATGACATAAGCTCGTGATCGTCTGGCAGACCCTCTGTCGTGTAATAGGTATACACTGGTCGTGAACTAAGATCGGGAAGGAGAAACAAAACCAACATTAACTGTACCAAAAATAATGCATTTATTGACAGTTACTCGACGATTCGGAGGAGAAAAAGTGCGAACACTAAAAAAACTCCTCCTTTGACATAATTACATACATGACATCAAATCAAATACAAAATTATAGCAACAAGACTGTTAAATAATATCAAGACAAAACATTTACAATTTCATTGTGGCTACTCTTCGATCATCTTTAAATACTTTATGCAGCAATGGTTTATATGGCACAATAAATAATCAAATTCCGTTATATAAGTAATACAAAGCAAAACCAATGTACACTCGGTACTCAAGGCCACAAACGGAACTACCCACTACTCATACTCCCCCCTGGTTCGTCAACTACCACGTACACAAAACATATAAAAGCACATGTAAGAAGTTAGTTATTCGGGCCCCCCCCGAAATGTACCGACTGACCTGGTTTCGAACTTAATCGGCTAAAGTTGAATTTCGAGAAGGATGTTGCTAGCTTTTGTGAATACCGACCAACAGCCAACTCTGCACGGGAGAAAGAAGGCATCTTTAGTTATACATCCATCAAGGCGCTTACATACATAAGGGAGTACGTTTGCAACTAAATTTAAGCTTCCAACAAGTGTGTGGCTCTTATTGAGAAACGATATGTACACATGGTGCGACAAAGAAAATTACATTACATTAAATTAAACAATCAAAACCAAATAAAATACATTGCAATTATTGCATATCAAAATAAAAGGGTCATGAGAGTTTAAAAAGGTAAATATGTACAAGTTACAAAAGGGTTCAAATTCAGGTAAAGATACACAAAGGACACCGTTACGTACGGTTTTGAGTACAATAGAGCCATCTTTTCTGTTTATCCACAAATATTTAATACATAATATTCAATTTGAACTCATTTGGAATGTCCCTCAATTAATACTTCATACACATAAATAGAAAATCATAATAAAAATCGAAGTCAGATCAGCCGTTAGACTGTCTGGTTTTAAAGTTTTGTTGTTTCATATTTTTACTAACTACACACATTAGATTAAATGTCGGAAATGCCATGAGTTCAAACATATTTAAAATGAAAATAAATAGATATTACATAAGACAGATTTACTATAATTCTACACACGATAACATAATAATCGAAAGCATATCACCTGGCTGCAGATAGCACTAAAATGGAGTCACCAACAATAAAACAAATGAAAACGAACTTTACTACTTCGTGGTTTCAATTCAGATGCTGCGGAGAATTCAGATTAAGCCGCCTTACACCAACTCTTTCGCCAGAGGGACCTACAGTAAAACAAAAATATCGACGTTGCCACTACTTTTCAGCTTCTTGTACATGTTGTCGGATCTCTAAAATATAGGTAACCCAACTGTGGATACTACAGAGTCGATAGTATAGCCCCTAGGGGCTATAGTCGATAGCAGTGAGTACAGAAGGTGGATTCTGTGTAAAACTGAGTAGTTGTATGCACTGAAATATAAGCAACCTGGAACGCGCACGGTGCATTTAACCTGTAGGAAATAAACCGAGCGTGCGATAGCAAAACGAAGGGACATTGTGACTTGTGTCCTTGTTGTACTCATTCACAGTTAAGCTGTTGAAGCATTTTCATTGTTTTACGATTAATCAAACTAGTTTTTTATTACGTATACGATACAATAACATAATGAGTAAGACACAGACCGAATGTCCCTACAATAATTCCCTTTCTGTCGGCTCGGCTGTAAGTTAAGCGCAAGCGTTCCAAGTTGCTTATAATATTTCAGTGGTTGTATGTATAGTTTTTGTGTTTTGTTTATATTTTTCCTTTGGAGGAAGTGTTAAAGTAATGTTTTGAAAGTAAAAATATAGGAACCTTCAGAGTCAATAGATTAGACTCTGTACCGACCAGGACGTCGATTCTCGAAATTGAGAGAAGTGAACGTTCTCGTAATAGAAGTGAATGGTCACATCACCATTGCGTTCTCTTAAGCACATAATGATCCTATATTTTCAAGAATACGTTCTATTGCTTCTTAAGAGAAACACGCCCATTTTTCTCATGATATGAACGTTCTCTCGACTCGAGAATAGACACCCAGGCGTATAGGGCTGAATAATGATCTAAGTTGGAAATAGACATTTTGTAGTTCAAATCACAAATGTAGCATAAGTAGTTACTACGTAATCGTACGATTGAACTATTCCCATTTCCAACAGGTTTGTGAAATTGTTTTTATTGCTATTTACAAATAAAAATAAAGCATTTACATTCGTTTTTGTAAATATGGCAAGTAACAACGATATTGAAATGGAGGTTTTTAAAGTAGAACCTAAAGAAGAGGCTGATGCACAGTGTGTAGCTGATATAAACGTACTTACTGGGGCAGAAAACATGGCCATTTGTAAAATAGAACCAAAACACGAAATGGAAATCAATTTATTTCTTACTGAACAAGATCTTTTATTAAATGGTGAAGTGAGAAATGAAAATATAAACCAAGAAGAAAGTAGTAGGAATGAAGATCAAGGTACGAATAATGTAATATTTTTATGTCCTCGTTTTTGGAAATCAGTAAATTTACAACAATTACCTCAAAACTTATCTCATTTTAATTGCACCACCATGTTAAGTTCAGTAGGTAGTCTATTGGTGTTTTGCGAAATTAAACCTCACCAGCTAGTCATCTACCTTATATATATACCTGAAGGGAAATAATTGTTGCAAATTAATTACTGTAACAATTTGTATTGGGCCAGCTTAACTTAAATCAATTTAATATCGAAGATTATTATTATTAATCTTGAAATGTTCTTTATAGAACAATTCGTGATACATTTACATGGCAAAATTTTAAAAGTGATGATATAACAAGACTGCATTAAATAGCTAGCTATAATGTAAAAATCCTTTTTTTAAATAATATAGAAAACGAGTTCTGCAGGCAGAGAGTTGCACGGCTGGATGTTGATCCTTTTTAAAAGTACACAACAAACCTTAAATTATTGAGCTAATATCACAATGCATTGGGATACTTAGTAAGTAAATGGGCTACCATACACCGTATGTATTTCTAAGACAATTACAAAAGAATTGTAGTGCTTTCACAAATGTGCTGTAACTTTAAAATTTTGTTTTGCTACAGTAGTTCCACTTTCTCCTATCAGAATGCAGCATTTATTTACATTAATCTCGTAGCTGATATTCATTACTACAATCGAGACTTGAAAATGTCCTGTTTCTAAGTAAAGCACATTTTATTTGGTGATTTATTCTTTTTATTTTGTCCATGTTGAATGAAAAGATAATTACTCACTGCCTATATTTACAATAATTGATGTAGCTCACCAATATTATTTTTAATTGGTTTGGAATAATCCTCAGAACTTTTTATGGTGAATATAATGATTTTGGCTGGAAATAAATAGTATGTTAACATAAATTGTAAAAAATAAAACGGTTAAGCAAAATGAAATAGTGCTTAGTGGTTAGTGAATAGAAGCTTATCAACAGATCATTGATAATAAGCTTTAGCCCAGTCAAATTAGATTTTTGGTTACCATTAATTCCGAGAAAGCTGGAAATAATTTTGTTTTACTTTGGGCATCCCAAATAAGAGTAATATGAGTTTGCGACGGTTTCTGAGTGGAGCGTTTGACGCTATA
Organism: Pyrocoelia pectoralis; assembly: GCA_036250285.1. Classification (NCBI taxonomy): domain Eukaryota; kingdom Metazoa; phylum Arthropoda; class Insecta; order Coleoptera; family Lampyridae; genus Pyrocoelia; species Pyrocoelia pectoralis. The sequence continues at coordinate 22,131,193 of CM070081.1, read as the reverse complement.
GCCAAAAATGCGCGACATTTCGGGACTTTTTTAATTTTTTGCTTATATCTTTTAAACGACTGGTCTTAACAAAAATCATCATACACAAAAAATTAAAGATTTTTAAATGTCCTAAAACATTTGTATGATACTTTTCTTTGATATCTCTAACCGTTTATAAGATATTTGCTGTCGAAAAAGTATAGGTATTCGAAACAAATCAATTTTCAACATCTCCTCAACATTTTCTCTCGATGAGGTGCGGTGAAGGTGAATGGTGGAGGTACAGGACTGTGGTGACCACCTCGCCCGTGGTTTAATTTTTTTTAATGTTCTAATTGTTTTTGAAGTATTGTTTTAATTGTGTTTCAAGTAATGTTTTAATTGGTTTCATGGATTAAGATTAACTGTTGTTCATTAAGTGATTCGTAGACAGTGTTTTCTTGTTATGGCTGACATTGCTTGTTTCATATCGGTTAAAGTGTAAAAGAAGATGAGGATAGAGGAACAATTCAGGAAAGGGCTCTGAAAACTTTTATTGGAACAAGTAAGAGGAGAAAGGACAGTTGTCATAGGTGGTTACAGGGTCAAACATCGGTTATAGTACACGAAAAATGCCGAAAAGGAGTCTACACGAAGGAGTCAAACAATTCACTCGCTGAAAGAGTAGCAAACAACCTCCACCCCGCGTGACAAGAGCTGCTGTGGGCGCATTCAGTTCTAAGAAGAAAAATTGTCTATTTTATGGGAAGGATACCACTGAAGTCTTCCAGGCAAAAGAAAGAAACGAACCAAAAGACAAACGAGATAGTGTCCACGAGATTATCACTATTGAAACAATAAACTCTATAACAACAAGAGCTAATGAAAGAGATGATGCATGAAGTCATGGTGATCAGCATTGTATCAGATCTAACAGCAGCTGATGGTAGGTATCATCATTCCTGTTTCAAAGATTTCTTCAGATTTCCACCCTCAACCAGTACTCGTGGGCGGCCTGAGACTAGTGAAGTGCCTGACTGTGCAGATTTCATCTGCAACTACATGGAAGGGAACGAGGATCTGTGCCAATTTACACTGGGAGATACTCTCCAAAGTTATTCAGGTCCTATTGCCAAAACTGAATGGATAATAAAGCAGCTAATTGAAAGATATGGAGAGGATGTCATTGTGGTGAGTGGAAGTAATCAATACAAACTGACAACGATATGCTTTCAGAACACAGGTCACACAATCCTGTGTAATAGTTTTTATGAATCTAAGAAAACTAACGTTCACGGTTCTGCAAGTGGTAAACGCAGCTGCAGAGATCATACGTGAGGACATCGGGACAAAAGCGTATTTACTGAGCAAGTATCCCTCTCCTCGTCAATATTTTTGAATGGTGTGGCCGATGACATTCCAGAGTCTTTGAAGCTGTTATTGGACACTATAACAAGTAAGACAAAAAAATGCAAAAGGAAAAAAAACAAAACAAAGTTACGTCCATTGCACATGCACTAATATGGTAAGACCCAGGTCATTCTTACCCACTATTCTACTCGGAGTTGGAACTTTGTTATACAGAAAGTATCGATCTAGACATCTAGTGGATGTGCTGTCTGATTTGGGATTCGGCAGCTCCTACAGCAATGTCAGAAACTTTGAAGTTGCAACTCTGAATCAACCTCTGAAAATTCATGCCAACAACTCTTTCAAACAATTTATTTTCGATAATACTGACATAAACATGGATGCAATCGATGGTTGCAACACCTTCCATGCGATGGGAATTATTCGGGTTTTCACTCCTAAGACATCTTTGGTCCCAAGAACCCCAATTGACAAGATCCATACGATTCCTAAAGCGACATCCTTACATGCATTTCTGATTTGTTGGCATATATTTAATACCAATTTTCTTATCCAAAAGACCATCTCTTCAAAAATGTTATCTGATACCATTTAATGTGTAGGAATAACAGTTTAATGTGTAGGAGTAATAAACTTGTCCTGCATACTTATATCACTCTAGTATTCACTTCAAACTTATATTATTTAATGATTTGGTAGCAATATGGTATTTACATTTTATGCGTTATTAGTACGTACTACATAAGTACTCATGCAGTTACTCATGAATTCCAGAATTAGATTAAGTTAATTTTTAGGTATTTATCTCTATAGAATTTATATTCTTTTCTAAAGGTTTAGGTGGAAAATCAGAGGGTAATTGTATTACCCAATTGAATCTCGGCTTTTGATTTGTCCGGTATAATATTTCATTTTTATATTCTACGTTATCTCATTATTATTAGTTTTTTTTTCTCAATCAATAATCTTGTTTAGCTAGGAAAATAAAGTCGATTATTATTATTGTATTTCAGTTCTTATCCATACTCAGGCCCAATCTGGTTAACTAACCGCACGGATCGGAATCAAGTAACGATTAGTTCTAGTAATAGATACATATACTTATATAAAATAAAGCTGTAAAAAAACATATGTATTATGTTTATTGTGTAAATTTTAAAATTTTATTATTATTATTATTATATGTTTAGATCTGTTATGAAAAACTTGTTACGTGTTGAAGCAGGTTCTCAGTAGCAAAATAATATAACAATGTCCCGATAGCTCTGTCAAGGTGAACGGTTTGGGTCGTGAGCGAAATTTTATAAAAAGACTGACAATAGTTAAATAAATTTTTGGGCGCCACTATATTTAAAAGACAATTGTTTACGATGTTATACTCAGTAAAACAAACATAGAAAATAATACCAAATTTAATAAATGACCACTGTGTTAATCTTTCCTCTCTCCAGTATACATTTAACATAAATAAATTCAAAAATGCAATAAGACAATAGGTACAGGTAAATAATCAATTCAATAATGACAAAACAATAAATATCAATTACGCAAAATTACTTCGGTTAAATATAATTAAATCGATACGATCATAAACTCATATCAACATATAAATACAAAAACATCTGATAAATCCAAAGATAAGAAATACAAAGAATCAAATAATACAGCTTACCCTTACGTTACCAAAAATTACCTCCGACGAAGAGCTCTCCGAAGGTTGTACGATTCTTCAAATTCTGAAAGAAATCAAAACACTTTGGAAATATCACTTCAAAATATTCATAAAATCTGAATTACTAAAACAAAGGTTATTTAATCGAAGAATATTGAAACTACTTGAATTTATCTGAATTGATTTAAAATTATTAAATAATTAAAAGTTCAAAAGTAAAATTTAGATTGAATTATTAAATTAAATAAGTTACGAATTCCTTGGCACGACATCTACGAAATTGACATGACACTTTTCAAAAGGAAATGGCCGACATCCGGTACGTTTATCTTCCACAGGTGGTTTTTCTCAAAATGATGAAATCTTCTTTAATTAATACCCAATTTTCCCAAAATAAAACTTCTTTATACACGAACTTTTGTACGAATTTATTTTCCGTAACGAGTACTTCACAGGTAACTTAACAACTTCATTCCCAATTTAACATCCCATAAAATAGTCATCCATACAATAATCCACCATCAGATAATTAACCAGAAAATCCCCGCTAGGACAAATAACCCTAATTACACTCTACATTTCTCACAAGTATCCACAACAAATGAATTTGAAAACCCTTACCTCTTTCAAACAAAACTACGGCACCACGTGCTTCAGTCAAATCTTTAAATCCTTCCTTCGAAGACAAAATGATACCATTCGTACTTTCCAAATTACATATCAATACGATGGACTATATTAATTATTCACACACTACGAAGATCCGCTTAATAAATTGCGATTAAAATTTCAAAATGTAGCGTTGAAATACGATTCACTGTTTTCACGTGTTACTAACAAAATTTTATTTAAAAGAGAACGAGTTATCCATTTCACTCATACTTATAGGATTTTTCTACCTTGCGCACATCCAAATTCAAATCAAATGAAACAATTGTTATTACCAACTCAAATATACAATCTTTCCTAAAGCACCATTTACATGTTACAAACTGGATTATTCGCTAGCTTTTGGGCACTCTATCATTTTAGATTTCAACACAATCCAATTTGGCGGTCAGATCAAACAAAAGATTTTGCAAGTATACAGCTTCCTTCGTTTCCTCACTTTGTGTTGCACAAGTTTTTGTTAAACAACTATCCCTGGATTCTCACAACGTTTGAATTTGTCCATTATTAACCTAGGTTAATAATAGAAAAAATTATTGACCACTACTAGAGAAATTCAACTTCTCAGTTGGCTAGGATGCGCAATAATTGTCAACTTCACAGCTAGTAGTGGAAAAAAGTATATTTTAATTGTTATGCTGTTAATTGTGATTTTCATCCATAACATTTTGTTATTTTTGTTTGTAGTTGTTTCATTGTGTTCCGCCACATCAGTGTTGCTATTGTTGCTACTGACACAACGTTTTGTCTTCAAACTATTCTTCCTGCGTTGCCAAGTCTTGCCAACAAAAGTGGAACCTGCTTTGGCCTTGTCGACATTATCTGACATATCAAAGAGTCGTTATAACCATCCACCATAGAGCAGGTCATAATCATTAGCGAAAACTGTCCGGGAACCTTGCCAATGTTATTGAAACCCGTACCGCGCAATTTTTGTCTCGTTTCAACAACAACGTTGACATACGACACCATGTTATTGTAATTTTCTAAACTTAAAGAAACCTTATTTTCTGTATCATTTGTGGCCGAGGTCGATTTAATAAAATCCTCAAGTTCGTCTAGATTAGGTAGTATCACACATAGCTACTTTTGTTGCGCAGTTTTTTGCAGCGGCTGCTGAAGTTGTGTACTGTGTTCACACACTAGTATAGCCAAAAGTAGCGCAAAACGCGCAGTTTTTATGCTGCAGCTGCCTACAAAAGTTGCAGGTCGAGACTGGAGATTGCACATACGTTCACACAGCTCTACTTTTGCAACAGGTTTTGATTTCAGCTGCAGCCCTTGCAGTTTCAGCTTCGCAATTTATTCGTGTACGTTGTGGGAAACGTTTCTTTACAGAATGGATGAGGATACTCTCAACGTATGAATTTCCTTCTTTATTTCTTCATCGAGCATGTTAAGTTTCAAAGAAATATAATGAACTTTTTAGATCCCATAAGCACCCCTTGCTTTTACCGCTTCTATCAGTTACTTCATTTCATCTCTGTCTGCACTTACTTTCTGTTTAGTTCCCACATTAATAGTTATTTTTGTATCTAGTGCGCGAAATGGTATACTTTGGTGATCGAAAACTGATTCTTTGAGCGAGGCGCAGCCGAGTTAAAAAAATAGCCGAGATCACCAAGTATTTCGCGCAAGAGTTGCAAACAAAATTTTTTCTACAAACGTCAAAAATGCAAATTTATATATTTATAAATTGAGGATCATAAATGTTAAAATACAATACAAAAATCTCATATAGTCTACATGCAGTGCGCAAAATATGTTTTTCACACACTATTTCGCGTGTAACGTAGGAAAATGAAAAAAAGGGTCACTTGGCACAGTATAGAATGCGCGAACCTTGTGATTTTTTGACGTTTGTAGAAAAAATGATATTGAATATTGCACCGGCAGCCGCAGTAAAAGTTTCAACTGATTTAATAACTTTTACTGCGTTTGCAACCTTCCGAAATAGCTGTTCACACACGGCTACTTTTTAAACTACGTGCAACAAAAAATTACTGCACGATTACTGCACGCAACCAGGCTGCGATCGCAACTTTGTAGGTTGCATGGGTGTTCACACTTGCTGCAGTTCATGTTGCGCAGTTTTTTAATGTGCAGCGCAATTAAAGTAGCTATGCGTGATACTACCTTTATTCTCAGCATCAAATGCCCAATCCCATTGAATAAAGCCCAATCCCCATAATTTTCCCTTCCACGTAGCTTGAGAACGTCTGTGAGAAAGTAGTGGCCATTTAACACTTCAATATGTTAACTACGCGGAAAAACAAAAAAACTGGGCGCATAACCTGTAGTTAATAAATAGGAAATCACAGATATAAAGTCTGAAAATTCAGAAGAATGAAAAAAACGTGTTGCTGATAGGCATTAAGTTCTTGTACTTAACTATTTCTTTTATTTGCTTCACCTACAGATGTCGCTAGTCTGGAGACAAGTGAATTTATAATGTTTACAACAACAATTGACATTACGATTATGTAGTAAATTCCTTGTTCTTGACTGTAGTGTACATGAGTACCTACCAAATTTGAATATACCGCTTTTCACAAACAGCGATAATTGACTGTTCTGGTCCTTTTGGGGTTCCCTCTATAAATGTATAGGTACATAATGATAGCTCTCATATTAACAAAACTTTTATCAAACTTTCAGAGATGGCAAAAATGCAAGTAACAGAAAATGTGCGAAGTTTTAAAGAACTTCCATGTTCACAACGGAGGAAACAGATTTTGAAGTACCATGTAAAGATACATAATGGTACAATTGATTTTAAATGCGCACAATGTAACTACATATCAAAATCGAAAAAACGTTTAATAAGACATATGAATTGTCGTCACGTTTCTACTCAATTTAAATGTGAACAATGTGATTACGTAACAAAAGATAAACGTAATTTAAAGTTACATATCAATGTTCGTCATGGTTCAACTCAATTTAAATGTGAACAATGTGATTACGTAGCAAAATATAAACGTAATTTAAAGTCACATATGAATGGTCGTCATGGTTCAACTCAATTTAAATGTGAACAATGTGATTACGTAACAACATGGGAACCATCTTTAAAGAAACATATCAACGTTCGTCATGGTTCAACTCAATTAAAATGTGAACAATGTGATTACATAACAAAATATAAACGTAATTTAAAGACACATATGAATGTTCGTCATGGTTCAACTCAATTTAAATGTACTGATTGTGATTATGTAACAAAATGGAAAGCAACTTTAAAGTCACATATCAATGGTCGTCATGGTTCAACTCAATTTAAATGTGAACAATGTGATTACGTAACAAAAGATAAACGTAATTTAAATAGACATATGAATGTTCGTCATGGTTCAACTCAATTTAAATGTACTGATTGTGATTATGTAACAAAATGGAAAGCAACTTTACAGTCACATATAAATGTTCGTCATGGTTCAACTCAATTTCAATGTGAACAATGTGATTACGTAACAAAAGATAAACGTTATTTAAAGTCACATATGAATGTTCGTCATGGTTCAACTCAATTTCAATGTGAACAATGTAATTACGTAACAACATGGAAACGATGTTTAGAGAAACATATCAACGTTCGTCATGGTTCAACTCAATTTAAATGTAAACAATGTGATTACATAACAAAAGAAAAATGTTATTTAAAGAGACATATGAATGTTCGTCATGGTTCAACTCAATTTAAGTGTAAACAATGTGATTACATAACAAAAGAAAAATGTTATTTAAAGAGACATACAAATGTTCATCATGATTCAAGTGAATTTAAATGTCATCAAAGTGATTACGTAACAACAAAGAAACTTAATTTATAGTCATATATGAATGTTCACAGTTCAACGCAATTGAAATGTGCTAATTGTGATTATGTAACAAAATGGAAAAGATCTTTAAAGAAACATATGATTGTTCGTCACAGTTCTACGCAGCGCCGCAGCTAGGGTGGGTGTCACCCGCGGGAAAAACTATGGTGTCACCCCTATACTTGTTTACATTGAACTGTGGTTGTGGGGCTTGAGTGGTTCAGTGATCGGTGGGGCGTGTAACGCTAGGCTTGTCCTGGCGTACGGCGGCCCTAAGTGAGAATCCAGACTACATTGAACTGTATACTAACTGGAAAGGACGCAACGTTAAAACAGGTGAGGCATTTTTGTAGATATGCAACCCGCAACATGGTAGTATTAACGTTCTTTGTTTAGCATACATTAAACCCGTTAAAGAATGTTTAATAATAATAACGTTTATTTAGGAATTTTTTTACAAATTACAAATTTACATTAATAAAAAATATTGTTTAATAAAATATTGTTTAAATAGGCCATTTCTCTTTAACATATGCTGCACATCTACTTTTATAAAGTGTAATGTTTGTACAGCAAGTTTAAAAAGTAACGATATTTATTGTTATTAATAGAAAAATGAGACATATTTGGAAATGATGTATTTTTTCTATTAGATAAATACCAAGGAGTAAATGTAGCAATGATTTAAAACCATTTGTAAAATTTTAAAGCATCTAAAAATACAGAAGTCTCACCTAAGATAGCAAATCGCATGTTAAATTTGCTTCTATATGTATATTTCATTACTTATAAGTTATAAGGTACCTATTTTATTTTTATATTTGTTATTTGTTATAAAATTAGTAGAATTACTTCATATTATTATAATAAAACTACCCCTGGAGTTCATAGTGTTAAAGTTAATAATAAGTTGCTTATTTAAATTCACATAGTGTAAAGTACTAAATATTGACAATGACGATCCATGAATTTCTTCGGAAGCATTCTTACTACAATTTCCTTGATTAATTGCACTTTTGCACTTCATGCAAGTCTTCACTTGGGTACTTATTGTACAGGTGGATGCGGGTCTAAAAGTAACCCCAGGTAACTCTCACATTCACGAACTCCTGCATTTTTAAGAGGTAAGTACCTATTTGAGGTTAGCAATTTTTAGGCCTTCAGTTTCATTTTAAACACAATTACACAACATCTGATGTCTGTACCAAACCACTTTTGCTTGTAACTGTAACTTTTACTTAAATATTACTTTGTACAATATTTCCTACCTAGGCCAGGCAAATTTTACATGTATTGAAGGTTATAATTTTATATGTATATTCAAAGAGTATCTAAATAAGAGAAACAGTGGTATAGGATTTATGCGTATAGGCTATAAGAACTCGTCCACTAGGACTCCACGATCGGACCCTCGCGTAGACGTAGCCAGAACTAGACGTCCCTTTAAATGTACTTTAAATACGAGCGGCTAATAAACAGAGCGACGCGGGCCGGTTCGATTTCGAAAAACGGAGTTGCAACCTGACACTAAATTGCAACTCACTTCAAAATAAAGGATTTAGAGGTTGGCGGTGGTATTTTTCTTTGTTTAATCTTGTCTAGCTTTACTAAGAATTCTGTTTTCTAAGACAAAATCAGTCCAATTCTTTATTAATAAATAAACTTTTTATGGTCTAGCCAAAATTATGTTTTGAAGTACATTTTTAGCAACAATCTTTGTGGTAACATAAACGTAACTTTTATTTATACTGCTGAGTAATCTCTGTTTTTACCAGACTCATAGGAGTCTGTTAAATCGTATTTACCGTTACTAGAAATTGTGTACCAGACTGGGACGCTGCTTTACTGAAAGCGCATTACAGCAACTACATACACTCAACTGGGCGGGATTACTGTATACGGAGAGTATCGTCATTTGAAAGGCTCCATTTGAGTGTATGTATTTATTGTATACGATTCGGTATGCCTATAAAAAGCATTTATGCAGTTTCGTGCGCTATAATTCTAGTAAGTGCTCCCTGGTTAATAAAAGAATCCTTAAGAAATGAATCTATGGCCAGTATGAAATAAAGTGTTTTACATTATTTGTACGTTAAATCAAATTACGTTACTCGTTTCGAAATTCCTGCCTCAGCTACGCTTGGCAGTAAACTTCTCACTCGTTAACGTAAACCTTGATTTACCATACTCATATGTAAATAACTATTGTTGCATCATAAAAGAAATACTTCAAAAAATGTGTTGCTTATAGTATAAAAATTTACGGAAATATCAAATTTTTCTACATAAATAACAAATTCATGGTTAAAATAGTAATCAATCACAAGGTAATTGGAATTAATCTATTTCTTCCAAGTTTTTGTTCTTCAAAAGAGAAAATAAAACAGAAGACACCGGGTTGTAGTCCAGGGGCGCCGGAAGAAAATTTGTTAGGGGGGGCCCTTGCATTTTTTCAAGTAGAAATTAGAATACTTGAAAATTTTTACTTATTTTGAAATCAGTAAATCAATAGGCTATGCAGAGTTACCGACAGAATAGAACATTATATTCCAAAAGTGATTATATTGTGAGCTTTTAACATTTTCTAAGATGAATTTACGCGATTTATGAAATTCCAGGGAGGGGCCCGGGCCCCCCCTTGCCCTTTAGTAGCGGCGCCCATGGGTTGTACTGATTAGGTATGGCACGCCGTTTTACTTTTTAAGAAACGTAAATAATTTCTAACATTATAAGTATATGAATAAAATAGAATAGAATTTTTTCGTTACAGTGATAAAGTTCGATCCACAAGAGTTGGCGTTCACGTCATAGGTTTCCGAATGAATGCACGACATTCCTTTTAAACAATCATTAAAGCTTAATACATGTTTGTGATAAAGATGGCAATACAGTTTGCATGTGTTTTAAGTAAAGACGTGCGTATAGATGATCGCCAGTGAAAATGAGAGAGAAGTGAGTATGTCCGTATGTTCAACAGCTGACTTCAATCAACGCTTCATTTGACTTTTATCTGTCAATGTCAAATTTATTCATTATTTATAAATAATCTCGTATTATTTCTGTTCGTTGTTGTTTTGCCCTTTTATTTACTCGTTCTTTACAGTTATTTATTATCAAATTATTAATAACAGTTCTTATTGGAATGGATTTACACAAATTGTATATTTTTAACCAATTAACCACAAAACAGCATCTTTTGACAATCCAATATAAATTAGTGCCAAACGTACCGCCCAGAACGAGTTCAATCGCAGCAGACGTTAATATGTTTATTGCACTTATTAGAATGCCGCATTTAGCTTACTAAGCTCTAATTAATTTTTTAAGATACGTTTTATACGTAATGGATTAATTAATACGTAAAAATTACTATGATAATTAAACCTCATAGTGTTGTAGACCAATCAGACATTAAGAACAGTGTCACATGCACCAATCACAAGTTTTTTTAACTGAAAAGAATGCATGGTACTTTTCTTGCCGCTACCTCATTGTTTTAGCAACCTATATTTAAAAAAATCAAATGTCATTTTGACAAAAGTAAAAAATTTGACGTATTTAACGCTTCATTCAGTTAATTCTCCAACCGAAGATCATTCGTTCTCAACTCTTGTCAGGCAAGATTTTTTGTATGAGCATTGATTGCTAAAAGGTAATTAAACTCGATCAAATTCTTGGGAAAAGAACCCTCGCGCTTCGCGCTCGGGTCTTTTCGTCAATTTGATCTCGTTTAATTGCCAAGCAACCAGTGCTCATACAAAAAAATCTTTCCGACAATAGTTGAGCACTTATGATCTTACTGTTGATAATTAACCTCATAGTGTTGTAGACCAATCAGACATTAAGAACAGTGTCACATGCACCAATCACAAGTTTTTTTAACTGAAAAGAATGCATGGTACTTTTCTTGCCGCTACCTCATTGTTTTAGCAACCTATATTTAAAAAAATCAAATGTCATTTTGACAAAAGTAAAAAATTTGACGTATTTAACGCTTCATTCAGTTAATTCTCCAACCGAAGATCATTCGTTCTCAACTCTTGTCAGGCAAGATTTTTTGTATGAGCATTGATTGCTAAAAGGTAATTAAACTCGATCAAATTCTTGGGAAAAGAACCCTCGCGCTTCGCGCTCGGGTCTTTTCGTCAATTTGATCTCGTTTAATTGCCAAGCAACCAGTGCTCATACAAAAAATCTTTCCGACAATAGTTGAGCACTTATGATCTTACTGTTGATAATTAACCTCATAGTGTTGTAGACCAATCAGACATTAAGAACAGTGTCACATGCACCAATCACAAGTTTTTTTAACTGAAAAGAATGCATGGTACTTTTCTTGCCGCTACCTCATTGTTTTAGCAACCTATATTTAAAAAAATCAAATGTCATTTTGACAAAAGTAAAAAATTTGACGTATTTAACGCTTCATTCAGTTAATTCTCCAACCGAAGATCATTCGTTCTCAACTCTTGTCAGGCAAGATTTTTTTGTATGAGCATTGATTGCTAAAAGGTAATTAAACTCGATCAAATTCTTGGGAAAAGAACCCTCGCGCTTCGCGCTCGGGTCTTTTCGTCAATTTGATCTCGTTTAATTGCCAAGCAACCAGTGCTCATACAAAAAAATCTTTCCGACAATAGTTGAGCACTTATGATCTTACTGTTGACAATTTTAAAGTAGCACAAGCAACTACCTGTGGGTAATTAAAGTATTATTTGCAACACTGCCTTGTTACGATTTGGCAGATTTCATTCCCGACGTCATTATTTCTTGACTTTAAATTTTAATCTTAATACATACAATTACAAGTAATGACGTGCACGCCAACTCTCCTGGATACAATTATACAAGATTTTGTTGTTACTTTCTTCGTATAAACATCATACAAATACATTACAAATATGGGTTGGCATATTTGTAATAAAGCTATATTTTAAAGTTACTTGAAAGAATTAATTCCGCTTGCATTCAAATTAATTCGTAACACAAAAAATTAATTTCAAATATGTATTTAGCATATTAAAAACTCGGAATTAATGTGATTATATATCAACAAAATTCAATTTCAAATATGTATTTCACATATTTGTAATTCGGAATTAATTTCGTTATAAAATTGCTAGTTTTTAAATTACTGGAATTGTCTTCGTAACAAATTTAAACCTTTCCTCAAATTTGGTGTGCTTGCCTCTAGTTTACTTTAAGAGAAAATTAATTTCAAATATGTGTTTGACTTATTTGCAATTGAATTTCCAATATGTCTTTGACATAATTGTAATTCGGATTTAATTTCGTTATAAAATGCTGGTTTTTAAATTACTGGAATTTTCTTCGTAACAAATTTTAACGTTTCCCCAAATTTAGTGTGCTTGCATAGTTTACTAAAAGAGAAAATTAATTTCAAATATGTATTTGACATATTTGTAATTGAATTTCCAATATGTCTTTGGCATATTTGTAATTCGGAATTAATTTCATTGTAAAATGTTAGTTTTAAATTACTGGAATTTTCTTCGTAACAAATTTTAACGTTTCCCCAAATAGAGTGTGTTTGCATAGTTAACGTAAAGAGAAAATTAATTTCAAATATGTATTTGACACATTTGCAATTCTTAAATTGTAATGTGCGGCAACGCAGCCTCTCTGGATTCTGGATTCTGGATTTCGATGGGAGGGTGGGAAATCCCACACGCACCTAGGCCACTTATTCGGGCCCTTTGTGCTGCCTCCCTGATTAGAGTCGTTCGACCCCGCAACGTCACTCAAGCCATCCCACACGTGAGATAAACCTGAGGATGCTGGACGGGGAAACGGCTCTAATCTTAGCCATGTCCGGCCAGGATTCTCCCAACATGGATCGTCTTAATTTGACAAGTACGGGACATTCACACAGTATGTGTTGCGCCGTCTCGTCGTCTGTGTGGCATCCTCTACAGGATGGTGAGTCTCAAGCCCATGCGGTGCATGTGCTTGTTAAGTTTACAGTGTCCAGAAAGTATGCCTACAAGTAGCCGCAGGTTTCCTCTGGATAGCCCTGTACAGAAGCGCGCCAGGCTACGAGATGGTCCTCTGAAGGCCTCCCTCGCGTGGCGGCAGTCTATAATCAAGTTCCACCTAGCCCTGTGTTGGGCTTGGGTGTCTTGGGTTATTAAGTTGTTTGCAGTTAATGCTGTAAGTGGAAGAGCCGGCTCTGGACCATAAAACGGTAGTTTTGAGGCCAGTCTGGCTCGGCTTTTTCATTGCCTATTATTCCAGCATGCCCTTTAACCCATACAAGCTCAAGGGTATTGCTGTTTGTTACTTCCTCTAGTACCTGGTGACACTCGGAAACCAGCCTAGAGGTGACTTTGTATTGATCTAGTGCCTGCAGAGCAGCTCTGCTGTCACTGGAGATTCTGATGATTTTATTCTTTATGCTGCGCATAAGAATAGTTTTTGCACTTATCGTTATGCCTGCTAGTTCTGCCTGAAAGACAGTTGATATTTTGCGTAGTGGTTGGCTGATATGGAAGTTCAGTTATTGGGAATAGATACCTGTGCCTGTTCCTTCCATTGTTTTAGATCCATCCGTGAAGATCGATATGTCTGGTTGGATGCCACTTCCACATCAAGGAAGATGTGGTAGTTTTTCCCTAGTATGAATCGAGGGATGAGTGAGTCAGATCGTCCTTCTAGAATAGGTAGTCGCTTGACTGCCTCGCCCAGAATTCGAGAGTGACCCACCTCAGTGTCTTTCCTGTTCAACAACCCTTTATTTCTCAGACGCAAGGCTGCCAGTGTGGCCTGCTGTCTCACGTGGAGATCCAGTGGAGGCAGACCCAGGATGGCTTCCATGACGGCTGTAAGGGTTGTTCGTATTGCGCCCGTGCACGCAAGGCACGCTAGTCTTTGCACATGGTTTAACAGTGCTTTGGTTGTGGATAGTCTGGTTCTAGGCCACCAGACAATTGCTCCATAACAGAATATGGGTCTTATCACGGCGGTGTACAACCACAGGATAGCCTTTGGGGATGGACCCCAAAGTCTTCCGATTGCGCGGCGACATTGCCAGAACGCCCTGTTTGTGTTCTCCGCTTTAAGCTGGATGTGCTTGCTCCAGTTCAGTTTATTGTCGAGTGTAATACCTCGCGATACTTCACTGACTCTGAAAACTGGAGGTGTTTTCGGAAGAGTAGAGGAGCTCGAAGGCCCTCTATCTTCCTCTTCCTTGTGAAGAGAACTACCTCTGTTTTTGTCGGGTTTATGGACAGAGAGTGTTCCTTACACCATTCTTCGGTCACTCCTGAGAGCTGATTGCATCAGACTGCACAGAGTAGCCACAAATTTGCCGGTTATTAGGATGGATAGATCATCCGCATAACCTAAGGTGTAGTAGCCGTTGTCGTTAAGGCGACAAAGGAGGCTGTTTACAGTTATGCTCCACAGAAGTGGTGACAGCACCCCACCTTGGGGGCATCCTCTCACTACTGTGCATCTTAGTGTTTTGTCGCCGACGCTGATGTGCACCGCTCTGAGTTTCAGCAGTTGCACAATCCAGCCGCGTACGACCTCTATTATGCCATGGTGGCGTAAGGCAATTTCTATTGATTTGAAGGTTGTTTTGTCAAACGCCGCTTCTATGTCTATGAATGCTCCCAGTGTGGACTGTTTAGAGTCCAGCGATCTTTCAACCAGCCCTACAACACAGTGCAGGGCTGATTCTGTAGATTTTCCTGGGGAGTATGCGTGTTGGTTAGGGTGCAGCGGAAATCGTATTAGCGCCGTATCCCTTATGTGTCTATCGCACAATCTTTCAAGTGTCTTTAGAAGAAAAGATATTAGACTGATTGGGCGATATGCTTTGGGTGTGGAGTAATCACCTTTGCCAGGTTTGGGGATAAAAACAATTTTTACCTCCCTCCATTGTTTTGGAATGTATCTGAAAGCAATACAACCCGTATAGATTCTTACTAGGTAAACAACGATAACATCCAGTCCCCATATTGTAAGAGAGTTGGTATTATGCCGTCCAATCCTGGCGATTTGTATGATGAGAACGATTTCACTGCCCAGGTGACCCTCGTCACGTCCACCATCTGTTCGGCATTCACCCAGTCAGCCCCCGTGGGGGCGGAGAGGGTTTCCTCCGGCCAGATGGGGTATGGCGTAGTGGTGGCTCCGGGAAAGTGTACGTCTCTCAGTACCTCAGCTGTTTCTAGGAGGTTGCTCGTATAAGAGCCATCCTCCCTTCTGAGACTAGCTGGGTTGTAGCACGGATCGTTGGTCAGGATTTTGTTTAGGCGAGATACAGATGAGGAGGATTCTATAGAGCCGCAAAAGCTCTTCCACGCCTCTCTCTGACGCTTCCTAATATCCCTTTTGTATTGCCTTAGGTTTGCCTTAGAGGCTTCCCAGCCGGCTATGGTTTTGTCCTTCTTTGCCTTGTTGAACAGTTTTCCAGCCGAGTTTTCTGTTTATCGAGCGCCTTACACCACCAGGGGTGGTGGTGGGGCGTCTTGGCAGTTCTCAGGGGACATGCCTGTTCAAACGACCACATAATGGAGTTGGACAGAAGGTCAACTTCGTCCTGCAAATCAGCAGGACTTAAGAGACGTCCCTCAGAAGGGTGTCCTTTTAGTTTCTCCCCAAGGAGATGTTTGTATAGGGGAATGTCCGTTATTTTGGGGTTGCGATAACTCCGTTGGACTTCACCCAGGTGGTTCATTTCAAAGGAAATCATTCTATGATCTGACATTGTCGCTTCTGGAGTGACCCGCCAGTTCATTATGTGGTCAGAGATGCTCACTGAGGCCAGACTGAGATCAATCACAGTCTGACTTCGGGTAGTTACGAATGTAGGTTCACTGCCCCGATTGAGTATCTCTAGGTTAGTGCTTGTCAAATATTCAAGTAGTGCTTTACCCCTAGGGTTGACGTTAGTGCTCCCCCACGTGGTGTGGTGAGCATTTGAGTCACACCCTATAATGAGGTGTTTGTTGTTTTTCTCACAGTGTTCTATCAGCTCTACCATCTCGTTGCTAGGAGGTAGGTTAACAGAATCTCCTGGAAGATATATTGACGCAATGACTAGTTCAGCCCTTCCCTGTATATTACCACTTACCTGTATGGCCGTGATATCACGTCCACATAGGTGCGGCAGTAGGAGAGCTTTAATGTGGCTGGGAACGTATATACATGTCCTAGGTTTTTCTTGCCGTTTGTCGAAGAAAACGGTTCCTTTGATGCCCCCAAGACCGGAAACCCTTGATTTAACAACCCAGGGCTCCTGGATGAGGGCGATGTCCTGCTTCATAGTGAGGCGCCTGCTTAGGGTAACCGCAGCCGCCCTACAGTGTTGCAGGTTTATTTGAATAAAATATTCTGTCATACTTAAGGTATGTTAAAGAGGCAGGAGCTGCTTTTATTTATTCCGCGTTGCTGGATTCTGACTCCAGCAACGCCTCAAGGTTAGCGAACTCATCCCAGTTCGTAATCGGCCCGGGTGAGCTGCTTAAGTTAGAGCATTCACTTACCACAGGTTGCCGTGGCAGCCTGGGCGGTGATGCCTCTTTTTCCTCTGGCAGTTGCACCTATGGCAACTGTCGAGGTTCTTTTTGTGGTTGTGCCGAGGTGCTGGCTCCATAAAAGAGCTGGTCAATAGTTTTGGCCAGCTCGTTTTTCACCATCTCCGCCTGGTTAGCTGACAGCTTACCCAGGGGATTGTTGGTGTCGATTACTGCTACCCTGAGTTGCCTTTCGGCAGCTTCCTTGTAGCTACGGTTGTGGGTATGTGAACGCAGCCTCTCGCATGCGCCTTCCCGTTACGAACGAGGAAGGCGCATGGGAGAGGCTGCGTTGCCGCACATTACAATTTAAGAATTGCAAATATGTCAAATACATATTTGCAATTAATTTTCTCTTTACGTTAACTATGCAAACACGCTCTATTTGGGGAAACGTTAAAATTTGTTACGAAGAAAATTCCAGCAATTTAAAACTAACATTTTACAATGAAATTAATTCCGAATTACAAATATGCCAAAGACATATTGGAAATTCAATTGCAAATATGCTCGCAAATATGTCAAATACATATTTGAAATTAATTTTCTCTTTTAGTAAACTATGCAAGCACACTAAATTTGAGGAAACGTTAAAATTTGTTACGAAGAAAATTCCAGTAATTTAAAAACCAGCATTTTATAACGAAATTAAATCCGAATTACAATTATGTCAAAGACATATTGGAAATTCAATTGCAAATAAGTCAAACACATATTTGAAATTAATTTTCTCTTAAAGTAAACTAGGCAAGCACACCAAATTTGAGGAAAGGTTTAAATTTGTTACGAAGACAATTCCAGTAATTTAAAAACTAGCAATTTTATAACGAAATTAATTCCGAATTACAAATATGTGAAATGCATATTTGAAATTGAATTTTGTTGATATATAATCACATTAATTCCGAATTTTTAATATGTTAAACACATATTTGAAATTAATTTTTTGTGTTACGAATTAATTTGAATGCAAGCGGAATTAATTCTTTCATGTAACTTTAAAATGTAGTTTACACTTACCCAATTACAAATATTTCTAATTCATTTTTATGTTATACATGATCTGGAAATGCATTACAAACCTACAAAATTATGGAACAAAAAATTACTACAACCATCAATATAAGTACAAATAATTGTGTACAATTACAATGAAGCAAATTTTACTTTAAATCTGGGTATCGCTTCAAATATTAAATCCAAAAAAATACTTTTTTTGTACTCATATAACAGAACAGTTATTTCAAATATGTAAAACACATATCAATAATTATATTTTTAGAAGTCCCGACATATTTATAATTACTATATTTTACACTAAAATGTGTGTTGCAAACATTACAAATATGTTCTATATACTTTTAATTGTTTAAGAATAAGTCTCGACATATTTAAAATTCATTTTAATTGTCTGCGACTTATATGAAAACTTTCATTTTACTTTTTTCTAAGGAATGTTCTGTGTTGTCATTAAAAAGTAAAACGGCGCACCATAATTAGGTGACATTTTATCTTCCTTATCTTCTATGCTAAACGTCAAAGTTATAAAGTTTGAAAAATGCACTAATTAATAATAAAGAACATTACAATAAATTGCCATCCAGGAAAAATTTTTAATTGCTAAGACACATCATATGGAAAGTCAAAGATAAATAATTACATATTACATTAATTACTATTATACAGGGTGGGGCACCACATACGGCACGGAAGTGGGTGCCTAAACTATAACAATTTTTAAAAATCTTTTTATATGCATACATGTAGGTCAATAAGAGCTACATTTTAAAAATATTTATAAATATACAGGGTGCTTCAAAAAACTGTGGCGTATCAAAGTTATATTTTTTTAAATGGAACACCCTATATATCATCACATTTTCGTATTTTACGTTAAAAAATAATGTCTCTTTCTTAACAATTCCCTATACCTATCTTTTATGGTTTTCGAGATATCTCGGTTTTTCTCGAAATACAATAGGTCACAGAAAAAAGAATAACTGCAAAATGGGTAGGCGTAAAAGAAATTGCTTTGAATCAGCTGATTTGAAGCATTTTGGCAACTATTTGCAATATTTACTATTATGTAGAAATGTACAGGGTGTTCCAGAACGTGCGAAATATCATTGACTCCTGCTAACTTAAATAACTTGCTTATTTTAAATAGAACACCCTGTATTTTTTTACCCTATTCGATACAGTAAAATATTGTCTTTCACACGATATTAGGGTTCCCTATAGCTAAGTATAGTATTTTTCACGTAACCAATGGATAACGTGTTTAAAGTCAGCTCTATGTCTTTCTCTTAGGAGTATACCTGTCATACCTGAACGATACCTCAAATTCTTACAATTACTGGCAATGTTATGTTTAGTTGTTGATATTTTTTATAAGCTTCGTTAATTATTAAATATTACAATAAATTATTTACAGCGTTGAGTGATTATTCAATGTTTACAGTTAATTCATTGTAATTTTTTGGTTTCAACTATTTTAATATTGAACTGAAGTAATGTAGGTAAAGCACAAATCAACAACTTGGCTGTAGGAAACGTCTAATAAAAGTAAATTTAATAATTTCAGGTATTGTTTACAATAATACCCAGCCTACTACTCCTAAGAGAATGACATAGAGCTGACCTTCAAACACGTTATCCATTGGTTACGTGAAAAATATTATACTTAGCTATAGGGAACCCTAATATCGTTTGAAAGACAATATTTTACTGTATCGAATAGGGTAAAAAAATACAGGGTGTTCTATTTAAAATAAGCAAGTTATTTAAGTTAGCAGGAGTCAATGATATTTCGCACGTTCTGGAACACCCTGTACATTTCTACATAATAGTAAATATTGCAAATAGTTGCCAAAATGCTTCAAATCAACTGATCCAAAGCAATTTTTTTTACGCCTACCCGTTTTGCCGTTATTCTTTTTTTTGTGACCTACATGTTGTTATCTATTGGTTACGTGAAAAATAGTATACTTAGCTATAGGGAACCCTAATATCGTTTGAAAGAGAATATTTTACTGTATCGGATAGGGTAAAAAAATACAGGGTGTTCTATTTAAAATAAGTAAGTTATTTAAGTTAGCAGGAGTCAATGATATTTCGCACGTTCTGGAACACCCTGTACATTTCTACATAATAGTAAATATTGCAAATAGTTGCCAAAAGGCTTCAAATCAACTGATCCAAAGCAATTTTTTTTACGCCTACCCGTTTTGCCGTTATTCTTTTTTTTGTGACCTACATGTTGTTATCTATTGGTTACGTGAAAAATAGTATACTTAGCTATAGGGAACCCTAATATCGTTTGAAAGAGAATATTTTACTGTATCGGATAGGGTGAAAAAATACAAGGTGTTCTATTTAAAATAAGCAAGTTATTTAAGTTAGCAGGAGTCAATGATATTTCGCACGTTTTGGAACACCCTGTACATTTCTACATAATAATAAATATTGCAAATAGTTGCCAAAATGCTTCAAATCAACTGATTCAAAGCAATTTCTTTTACGCCTACCCATTTTGCAGTTATTCTTTTTTCTGTGACCTACTGTATTTCGAGAAAAACAGAGATATCTCGAAAACCATAAAAGATAGGTATAGGGAATTGTTAAGAAAGAGACATTATTTTTTAACGTAAAATACGAAAATGTGATGATATATAGGGTGTTCCATTTAAAAAAATATAACTTTGATACGCCACAGTTTTTTGAAGCACCCTGTATATTTATAAATATTTTTAAAATGTAGCTCTTATTGACCTACATGTATGCATATAAAAAGATTTAAAAAAATTGTTATAGTTTAGGCACCTACTTCCGTGCCGTATGTGGTGCCCCACCCTGTATGAATAAAAGAAAAGTATATACCTGCACTTTGTGCTATGCTTACATAAAAACGATACAATTAAAAAAACGTTATGATTAAAACTGGAAGACAAAATTTAAAATTTACAGCTAACAAATGATCACAATACTATGACTGGATAAAACCTTACCTAATTGAACTGAATTGAATTTAAAATTTCAAAGATTTAACAATAACGACCAAAAATGAAAAAAAGACAAACTGCTTGTGAGAAATAAGACAGAAAAATGCCTAAAAGAACTGACTATTACTTTATTCATACTTACATACTAATCTATCTTGTATGTATAATACTACTGCAATATATAATATATAAATACATTTTATTTACATATTTGAAATAAAATCACTTATTATATAGTTATATCAAAGAGTATTGGTTATATCAAAGAGTATATAATACTCTTTGATTATATGTATTATTCACTTTACATATAAATGCTGGTGTATTGGTACTTAATGTAACAATTTTAATTTATTTAGAATGGATAGGTACCTATCTATTATAATTTAGTCTAAAATTTCAACAGACCTAAATAAAATGTATAATGATTAATTGAATTTAATCAGATAATTTCCTATAATAATTCTTTTAAATTTTTTACATGTTTCTATTAATATGCTATTTCTACATATAAGCGTGATCATTTGCTGAATTATTGCTAATAAATAGAGTATTATTAGAAATTGTTTCTTCAATTATTTTTTTCTCATGTGTGTGGGGTTTCTTCATTCGCGTTTTTTTATTGGATCTTTTCTTTGTTGAGAAAAAACTTATTTGTTTCTTAATTTTTTTATTTGGAGGTTCTCGTTTGTCATCATTAGACAAGGAAATTCTATCAACGCCCAAAATTAGTTTTGCTTTGTTTACATAATTTTGACAATCTTTTAAAATTTAAAGTGTTGATATCTGTACATTTTTTACTCAGTGTAGATATCTCGTTAGCACAGTCTTGAATTTTCTTATGCATTACTGTTACAGAATTTATATTGTTATTGTTAAAAGTTGTGAAATGTATATCATTTTCAACATGATTTAATATATCTTGGGATACATTTAAGTGGTTCAGTGGAGGGTTAATTGCGTTGTCAACAGTATGTAAAACTATATAATGAATGTGTTTGCAAATAGTGTTTTTTATAAAATAATCTGTACATGTGCAAGAATATGAGTGAACACAAACATTACAATATTTACAAACTAATGGACAACATATATTGTCTGACTTTTTTTTAATTTCATAGTAGGCTTCATTGTTATTAATTTGAAAATGTGTTTCATTAATCATATTGTAGTTACTGTAAATGTATCGACAGTCAATGGACTTCTGTGATGTGTTGTAATATTATGAATACCTACTGGTTGTTATTTTGCCTTTTGTGTTTTTTATTATTCGGTCTACCACCTTACGTCTAATATAATTTAACAATGCATGAAGTCCCTTGTCTAGTCGTTGAACTTTTCTTCCATCCAAGTAAAAGTATTTTATAATTTTATGCATTGATTCCAATCGCATATTTGTGTTTATTCCACATTGTTTGCGAAAACAAGTTGCCCATAATAGATAGTTATTTCCATAGTTATTAAAAAAGTACTTGCCAAACTCGGCAGTTTCAGTTTCTTGTAATAATAAATTTATAGTGGTTTGTAATAAGGAAGAGAAATCGTTTTCATTTTTGTAACATTGAAGAAACTTAAGTTTCTTATATACGCAGTCTCGTGTGTCTAAGTTTCTAATTTTGTTTAAATTTTTCTGCCAAGCTCTGTCAATGTGCCATGCACAGTATAATTGATGTTCAACTTCCCCCATTACAACTCGCCAAACATTGTAGAAGACATCAGTTATGTCTGTCATAAATGTTTTTGCAACAATAGGAAAATTCACCCGAATCATTATTTTTCTAAGAAATGTTTCATATATACAGGGTGAGTTTTTTTTCATTATTTGTATGGGGATCTCGGAAACCATAAGAGTTACACATTTGCTTAAATGGGGAAAGATTTGCTTCTTTGGAAGACTAATCCAGATAAGCTTTTGTTGGTTTAAGAAAATGCATGGCTTACTAGATATTTGTAAAAAAGTAAAATTCTCCAAAATCGTTTCAGGCCTTTAATTCGTTTATTTCTAAAGATAGACAAAAATTGTTCAAATACAATTTGTAGATAATTTTGTGTCGAATAACGTCACCGTACTAGTTTTTTAATTTTGCTTAGCATTTTGAGGTTATGAAGCAAAGTTGAATTTTTTTAAATGGAAACAATAGTTGGCTATGACGTATTTTAATAGTGCATTTTTTTCTAATTGTAATGATATAAGGGTTGTATCACTTATTTTGATAAATAAAGGCACAATACACGTTTTCCTATTATTAGGTCTACCAAAAATCACATCTTGCCATGGAAAACAAAAGAAATTTACAGTAAGTGTTCGAAATGTACACAATTATTATCGACACACCTTTAGACTTTTTTGTATTTGGAGGAATAAAAGATGCAGGAGCTGAAGTAAGTTGTTATTAATGCGTTTAGCGGATTAGATGTAAATGGGCGTAAAATTGGGAAAGCTGTTAACTCCGTGTTGAAAAGGTATCACAATGTGTATCGATAATAATTTCATTTGTTTTCCATGGCAGGATATGATTTTTTGTAAACCTAATAATAGGAAAACGTGTATTGTGCCTTTATTTATCAAAATAAGTGATACAACCCTTACATCATTACAATCAGAAAAAATGCACTAGGTATTAAAATACGTCATAGCCAACTATTGTTTCCATTTAAAAAAATTCAACTTTGCTTCATAACCTCAAAATGCTAAGCAAAATTAAAAAACTAGTACGGTGACGTTATTCGGCACAAAATTATCTACAAATTTGAACAATTTTTATCTATCTTTAGAAATAAACGAATTAAAGGGCTGAAACGATTTTGGAGAATTTTACTTTTTTATAAATATCTAGTAAGCCATGCATTTTCTTAAATCAACAAAAGCGTATCTGGATTAGTCTTCCAAAGAAGCAAATCTTTCCCCATTTAAGCAAATGTGTAACTCTTATGGTTTCCGAGATCCCCATACAAATAATGAAAAAAAACTCACCCTGTATATGTATCCTTTCTATTTGAAAACATGCAAGCAACAGGAAATCCCTCCCCATACTCATCAACTACCATTATAGTAGTTAATTCAAAATCATATTTATTAAGTCCATGTGTTGAGTCCACTGCAATTATGTTAGATCCAAACTTTTCTAGCATACTCTGTTGAGATTTATTCATGATGACCAAACAGAAGTCTTCAGGTTTTAAAATTGGACTTGACACACCTTGCTTCTTGTAATATAAAACAGAAGATTGATTTGCATCATTCTCCTGTTCAGTAACCCACAAATCTATACTAACAGCATCATCTTTATGCCTTTTCCCTTCATTAAGGAAATTAATGCCATATGCTTCCTTTATGTTATGAACATCTTTTCTCTGCAATAGCTGAATTCTCTTCAAATCAGTTCCTGAAATATCATCAGTATTCTGTTCTAATATTCTAAAAATAAATAAAAAGAATTAAGTTAAAAAAATTATTACATTAGGTATTTACTTTGCTACACTAATCCCGGCTCTCATTTTTCCAGCAATCACATTACGATCGGTTTTAGAAATCCTTAAATGTGCTACACTTAAATCATGATTATGATTTTTAAAATATGTTACAACCACTTTATGAGTACCTTCTGTTGCTATAATTTGACTTGTACACGCTTTATCCATTTTTGAAGATCCTTGACTTTTTAGAACACGTTTTCGAACCTCGTTGGTTGTTTTATCTAATAAATAAACTAACTTTTTATTACCCATAATAGAATGTCAAATATAATCTTACCACCGCTTTTGAAACTTCGGTTACAATTGTAATATATACGTGAATTTTTACTCCCTCTTTGTTGAATGTATTGAACATTTTCCCTTGACGACAGTAATTCCAGCCAACATTTAAAATCTAAAAGGTATAATATAAGTAATATAATATAATTTAATATAAGTAGGTACATATATTTAGATTAAATTATTAAAAATAGTTAAATAGTAGATTTCCAGAGTGGTGAGCTATGAAAACTTTAACAAGGGGCTATCATTTTTTTCCAAAAACCAATCTCATTATAGTATTTTAAAATTTTAGAAGTATGTACATACTTTTATATTATTATAGCAAAAAACAAATTTTATTTTTTTCAATTTTGCATTTTACATAGTTTTTGTGATGCTACAGTGAACTTGACTTATCTTCGATATTCAGGCCTCACTTCAATAGAACAAAGAGTTCGCAAATTGTGAACAATTTTAACAAAGGTAAACTTTATTTATTACCTTGCATGTTATGAAATACTTCTTCAGATTTCTCAATAGGCACATTATGTTCTCCTAATAAATGTTGTCTTAAATCAACTATATATTTAAAACTTAATTTACACTGATCACATCTGGCTCTATGGACATTTACTTCATAGGAATGGTAATTGTTTTTAATTTTATGCACATTTCTTGAATGTCTATTTAGACTTGATCGAGATGAATATGATTTAGTACAGTGAATACATAAAAAAGCCATTATTTTTTACAAATAACTCTAAATCTACACTTATCACTTTTTACTTTTATTAAGCATTAAATTTTTTACAGTACAGTTATACAGTAGTTATGCAGCCACACGTACCGCTAAAGGTTTTTTTTTACTTTCAAATATTTTCAAGGTTTTGACCACAGAGTACACTATTGAATCGAGCGATCCTACCGGTTTTCCGTGTAACTAGCGCGGCACGGATCGCTCCATTTAGCCGCTCGTCTTTAAATATTGGCTTCCATTGAAAATTTACAGAAATCTTTATGGTAAGTCTGTTAAAAGTATTTGCAAGGTTGCCACATTTAGTTTGCTTAATG
Organism: Pyrocoelia pectoralis; assembly: GCA_036250285.1. Taxonomy (NCBI): domain Eukaryota; kingdom Metazoa; phylum Arthropoda; class Insecta; order Coleoptera; family Lampyridae; genus Pyrocoelia; species Pyrocoelia pectoralis. The sequence goes on along the minus strand of CM070081.1, from coordinate 22,105,347 downwards.
ACTAATGGCTGGATTGCCCTGATAAGTTAAATTGTACTGAACAAATGGTAATTAGGTTTTAAGGAATGGTACCTACATTAATTATTCTAATGTTATTATTAAATTTATTACATTCCAACATTAACCCGGAAGTGGTCTCGAGAATTTCTGTCACGGCCCTTTTCTAATATTTTGTATAAGTACCTATCTTTTGAACTTTTTTCTACCGAGTTTTTAATATTGAAGTACATATAAAGTCAGGTAAATTCCTAGATGAATGATAAGATTTACAATTATTTAACTACCTGTTTTAAAGTACCTACCCGGTAGTACTATTAAGCTTTTTTTATAAGTACTTCTTGGTGGTTGTAATTTTTAGTTTTAGTTTACATAATTATTTTAAACATTATGTTTAATTTGTGTGTGTATATCAATTGCGAGTTAAATCGCCGAAATGTGAACGTAAGTTTTTTTCGATTCCCCAGTGATAATGCACGTTGTGATAAGTGGTTACAGAATTGTGGTACTCCAAACTTTTTCTTTTAACACGAGAGGAAACGTTTTTTTAAAAGCCGTCGGTCACTGTTGTTAAAGTAGTACGTAACAACATTGTTAAATTTTTTTGATGCGTATTTCAAAGAACATCAAACATCTTCAAATTTTATGAAAAATTTAATTGTAGATGGTAAATACATACTAGTATAAATATTGTAAATATTTCAGAACCCAATTCGTTGCAAGAAGTTAATAGTTCTGCCACTGCCATAAATTGTTTTTAATTCGGCATTTAATGAAATGCAAACTATACAAAACTCTGAAACTTTTTTCACAAAATTTAAGAACATCAAAACCCGTAGAAACTTTAAAAAGCAAAAAATGAAATCACTTAAGAGGAGCGCGTAAAAAATTTTAAAAACGCATACAACTTTAAAACTATTATTTTGATATTGTTTTGTTTTAAATATTTCATTACAAGCTCCGAAATTGTAAACAAAGTAAGTATCCTAAATAAATATCGGGTAGCAAAATAATAATGAAGGTTGCAGATTTTTGTATAGAAAGGTATGTGACAAAGATTCGGCAACATTGAGATATCTTTGATTTAAATTTCAAAACTTCCAGGTAGTTGTCCTTTTGTAAATAAACAGTTATCGTCTCAGGTATGTGGCGTACAAATAAACGTTGTAATTTCGATAATATTTTGTTAGGCAACACACCTTATTAAACGACAGTGTTTTTAATGGCGTTGCTTCTCTTATTTTGATACTCTTTGGTATATTACATTTATGAATGAATATGAAATTACAATAGTTGAGTCCAAATTCTTTGAGAAAGGTGAATTTTTAATTCCGTAGTTTTAGAGTTGTAACCGAAGACAGTGAACATCATTTCTTTTATCGATTCCATTTTTACACCAAAATGCAGGACAACATATTAACATTATGATTTATATAATTTGAACACTTCACAATGTAAAATTATGAACTTGAGCTGCTTAAAATCAAGATTTAAATGTTTTAAATAAAATTAAAAATAACCACATTTGACAACATGAGCGCAACAAGGTTAGAGATACTACTACCACAGTCCGTTCTTTTCTCGCGCCCCTGCCTCAACCGTGTCTATACCTACGTTTGCAAGGCTTGCGTCCGTTCCAGTTAGTATACAGTTCAATGCTTGGATTTTAAGAAATTTATAAATTGTAAAACTTAATGAAACATTTAATAAAACATTAAATAAAATAAAAACTGTTTTTGTATGTCTTTTGTTTATTTTTGTTAATATTCAATACTTGGAATAATACGTTAGCTAATAATGTATACATTGTATTCGATATGTAGAAAAGGATAGTCATACATAAGTACGCGTTTGATTCATCGATCAATCGGTATAAGCTAAACGAATAGGTAAACTATATTGATTGTGATTATGTAACCAAATGGAAATCATCTCTATTAAAGGTACATATAGATGTTCGTAATGATTCAACATTTCAACTGAATTTAAATGTGCAAATTGTGCTTTTGTGACAAAGTACAGAGGATATTTATAGTAAAACATATCCAGAGACAACATGGTTACCGTCAAGTGGGGTTACTTAACACACTTTTTGCCTTTCAACAGGTATATCTACTACTTAAAAATTGATATTATATTAAATATGTTAATAATGAAATATGAGTTGTGAATGTTGTGATGTATATGGTAGGTACTAAGTATGCATTGGTAATAATTTTAAGAGAAATTAACATCAAACTTCTAACAATTTAAGTGGAAATTATGGAGGGAATTGGCACCTCCTATCCTACTTTAAACATATTAATTTATGTAAATGTAATAAAAATTCGTTAATTAAAATTTATAAGTAGATCAATTGACAAAATGGCAACTAGTTTTTCCCTCCATAATTTCCACTTAAATTGTTAGAAGTTTGATTTTGATTTATTACACATACCTATTTATTAATTTAAAAACGCCCTGCATTGCACAGGGCGAAACGTCAAAATGTTATATTAAATAAATCTGGCATTTATATAAATGCCACTTAATAAATAGTAGCCTTTTGCTTCTTCCAACCCATTGAACATATAACGTACGGCTAAAGAAATAAACCTCAAGAAATCAAGAAATTTTTATTTAATAATTGTCACTTGGAATTCACGTTTTTCGGTTCTTATTTCAATTTTTTTGTAGTAGGTAATATAGGTGTTTTCTTTTTGCACGTTGTGGTAGACCTAAGTCAACTCTGTCAATAACACACCATTTGTTTTATAAAAATAATTTGACTCAGTTCTGAATAAGCCTATTCGTTTTAAAAGCTTTATTTAAGTGATTTAAGTTTTATATTAACCTGAGGCAGAAATGTCTACATGACGCAAGGCACTTTAATCACGTGATGATTGTAACTTTACCTAACCCTGTGGCGATGCAAAAAGAAAACAATAAATAAAATGGCGTACAGTATTCGTGGACAACTGGTTTTTAAAACAGTTGCTCAATTTCGCTTGTTTTAAAGACCTTATATCCACTTATACTTTAAATATACTATATTGTACCTAATTAAAGTCTATTGTATAATATAAACTATACTAAGAAATAGGTAACTAGTTTTAAGCTGTGTTCACTAAATAAATAAAACGCCACATTTTTCCATTTTGTATTGTGGTGTTAATGTTTGTGCAGATCAACAGAGGTAACCAAGTGTTTTTTTAATGTAAATACCACAAGGTATTAAAAAAATAGAGTTGAGTGTAAAATTGTCTCGAACCCATCAATGAAATCAGCCAGACTGAAGCAATTTTGTAATGCATAAAATTTACTTCAAAAAAGTCCGGTGAGAGTGTAGTTATCTCCAATAGTTTTGGAGAAGCAGTGTGCACAGTTGCAGTGGTGTAACATCAGATACATTTTTTTCAGCATCTAGATACAAATGCAGATACTTCAAGTAAAATATATCTAGATGCTTCTTCAGATACATTTTCTTATGTATCTATAGTAGATATAAACACAATGTATCTACATACAACGAAGATACTATACCGACATGGAAATAAAAAAAGGTTCCAAAACTTTTTGAACAAATTAGCTATTTTCGAGGAGTATAAAATAAAGAAACAATACTTATAGCAAGTTACAAAATAGAAAGTTAAAACTAAGAAATTAATATAGGTATGTATTATAGATTTTAGATAAATGCTTTGTTCTTTTTTAGTATATAGTTAAAATGCAGCTCAAATAATTCATCTCATCTCATACTTAGAGATTACTTATAGAAACGATAAAATTAGCTGGAGTAAGGCTTATATTAGGCCCTTGTTCCACCAAAGCGGCGCAACAGCGACGCGACAACTACACGATGTCGCTATAGCGTGTATCTTTCGTGTTTAACTGGTTTAACCCATGGTTTCTATGCACCGTACACACACCAACGCTCCGGTAGAGAAACATCCAAGCTGCGTGTCGGCTTCTTGTTGCCTAGCGACTCGACAGGTCAGTTGTGAAGCCACACTGTAGCTCTATGTGCGGTGTTTTAACGAAAAGGAAAATGAATTTCATTGCAAAACATAACGAACAGGAATTTAATGAAAATTTAATGCAGAAAACACGTTGCGTTGGTGGGACAACTCCATGTCGCCTGCTTAGTGTCATGTCGCTGTCGTATCGCTGTTGCGTTGCTTTGGTGGGACAAAGGGCCTAAGTTGTAAGTTAGGAAATAGAATTTATATCTGTGTACCTAACGATGATGCAATATTGTCTTGGAGGGGATACACCGATCAAATTTTAGGCACTCGCGACTCGCTTAGAATATGATAGAGTCAGGGCAGAATGTTTGTTGAAGCCCAATGAAAAAGAGCATTGGTAGTTCAATTGATGACGAGAGAATAAGGCCCGTATGACACCAGACTAAATTTAGCACTAATAGTGGACAAGTTGTGCGCGCGCATATTTAAAATGTGTAAAAGCTTGGAAATTTGAAACTCCCGTTTGCCACAAAAGCGAATTTTTTACTACTAAAGTTAGTGCTAACTCTTCTTTTGCGACAAGAAATTAAAATCGGTTGTATTTTAAATGTACCAGGTCGTACTGAATCTGGCCGCGCACAACTTGTCCGCTATTTTAGTACTAAATTTACTTTAGTCTCGTGTCATACGACCCTAAAAGAAACCACGATCCAGGAATATAATGAATAAGATAACAAACAGGAGAATAATGAAACACATAAGAATCTAGAAAGTGCGAGTGTTAACAATAATAAGAAACCCGAAAGTGCGAGGGTAACAAGACCTAAAATTCAAAAGAATAATTAAAGCACCCGACAGGTTAAATTTATAAGTAGTAAGGGAGGGGTGTAATGTATTTAAATCAAGTAGCCATTGTTTGTTTAACAAAGAAATGTTTAGACAGGTAATTTATTTTTATAATTAAAGTTGTGTTTCTTTTTCCACCGTTCTTTCTTTTATGTAATATGCACGGCATATGTTACAACATCCCTCCGTTTTATCAGCACTCGTAGGTTTGTCAGGTTTGTGATATAATTCAGTGGTGGTGAAATCAATGAACTGTATACTATACGTACCTGGAATCAAATACATTCAATAGTAATACGTGCTACTCTTACCAGTTTGCATACATTATATTGGCAGTCACTAAAACAGCGTCATCTGGTGGTATGAGTTGACAACTACACTATTTGAATATCAATTGTGTATTATGAGCATAGTGAAATATTTAGTTATTATTATTTATTTTAACTATAAAATGCAAATTTTATAGTTAATTTACATAGGACCTATCTATGTATGTGCATCTACATTATGTATTATATTACATAATTTCGTACGTATTTCATCAGAAATACGCACAAATGGAATGTGCATACTGCATCTTTTTAAAGTGTCAGTATGTAATTAATTATGCTCTATATAATTAAAGGTAAAACATGAACTTGATGGTGTTCCCATTCGTGTGCATTCGATCAGAACACAAAACACTATGATTTGAAGAAACTTAAGCATGATCATTAGGATTACAAATTACATGAAAATGAACTTCAAAACGGAAACTTTTCCCGCTAATAAGTTGAAATATGAGCTATATGACAATTAACAAGAAGACTTTCGCCGTTGATTGATTTTGATTTCACATTAAATTCATATTCTAACAAAAAAAACAATATTCACAATTTCACATGTCAGTGTTCTTTGGCATTTTATAAAATGATTTCACTTCCTTTTGCTGTTTATAATTATTACAGCCATAAATTGCACATACTGAACCAACTTTATAGGAAGAACATCTTGTAATTAAAGTTTATTAAAGTATTAATTTAAAGCAAATATTTGTATTAGATTTAACTAAAACATTGAATGAGGATGGTAGTTCTCAACACCTACCACTACGGCGCTAGTATAGCGTGGTTGCCGATTTTTGCGCGAAGTTGCACGTATTACTATTGAATGTATTTGCTGGAATGGACCCACGCCGTATTTCAACAATCAGTTTTTGTGTCAGGGGCAAACAGAAAAATAGGACGGTAACCTGTCTTTGTCAATCTCGTTGTAATAAGTTTGGTAAATTCTCCGTCGCTTGAATAAGGTATAATAAATAATTATTGGGTAGCGATTTTTCTTGTGTTGAATTTATATTGTGTAAAACGGACGATTTGGTTATTTATTATTGCCTTTCAACAAAAATTTTACGTTGACAATTTTTTCCTTATTTAGCTTCTATTTGTGAAGGACAATTTACTTTAAAAAATAAAAATCCAATTTTATACTATAATTTCTTTAATAGCATCAAAATAATTGTTTTAAAAAGGTGAGAAAATGAGTGCAACTTATGTATCTAAATAAGATAGAAAGAGATAATTTCACGTCCACACTGCGGGTTGCCTAACTTCAAATTTTGCCTCACTTTCGTGGATTTACGCATCCCTTCCAGGTACGTAAGGTGTTTTCTTTTGCATTTTGTGGCACACTTAAATCACCTCTGTCAATACACACCATTCGTTTTATAAAAATAATTTGACTCAGTTCTCAATAACCCTATTTGTTTTAAAAGCTTTATTTAAGTTTTATATTAACCTGAGGCAGAAATGCCTACATGACGCAAGGTGCTTCAATCACGTGATAATTGTGCATTTGCCTAACCCTGTGGCACACCTGTGGCGATGCAAAAAGAAAACACCTAATATTTCAGTGCTGAGAGTTCATTATTCTTTGGTTCAGTCATTGACTTTCTACTCAGTGTACGTAATAACCTTGGTAATAATCATTGAACTATTTCCATTTGCAACATATTTGTGAAATTGACAATCTGTTTTGTAAATATGGCAAGTAACAACGATATTGAAATGCAGTTTTTTAAAATAGAACCTAAAGAAGAGGCTGATGAAGAAGAGTGGGTAGCTGATATAAACGTACTTACTAGGGCAGAAAACATGGCCATTTGTAAAATAGAACCAAAACACGAAATGGAAATCAATTTATTTCTTACTGAACAAGATCTTTTATTAAATGGTGAAGTGAAAAATGAAAATGTAAACCAGGAAGAAAGTAGTACGAATGAAGATCAAGGTATGAATAATGTAATATTTTTATGTCCTCGTTTTTGGAAATCAGTCAATTTACAACAATTACCTCAAAATTTATCTCATTTTAATTGGACCACCAGCTAGTCATCTACCTGAAGGGAAATAATTGTAAATTAATTACTGTAACAATTTGTATTGGGCCAGGTTAAGTTAATCAATTTAATATCGAAGATGTAACAACCGATACTAAATGATACCTACTTGCATTATTATTAATCTTGAAATGTTCTTTATAGGTACTAAAATTCGTCATACCTACATTTAGGTACATGGCAAAATCTTTAAAGTGATGATTTAGGTAGCAAGACTGCATTAAATAGCTATAACGTAATGTAGTAGAACTTCGCTATTCCGAAAATCCGCCTATTCTGAACAGAACTCAGAAAAAATACAGATTTTTTTAACTTAAAAACAGGAGAAATCAAAAGACTTTCCTAAAAAAACATACATTTACATATTGTTAGAACTAAGTAATTTAAACACATTTAAAAAGTAAAATCAGTCATTTTTTTCTTATAAAGGGCATTGAATCGATTTGAGGATGCCATTACGCCATCATTATATTGAAATTATTCATGAAATCCGCCTATTCCGAATTCCCGCTAAACCGAACAAGGTTCGGTCCCAATTAGTTCGGAATAGCGAAGTTCTACTGTATAACATTCATACATAACAATAAGTACATACTTTCAGCAGCAAAACCCTTTTTTTAAGGGAGTGGCTATTGGCACTTAATAAACGCGAACGAAACGCGAAACTCGAAAATCTACAAAAACTACAAAAAACGCGGTACGCGAAATACAGTGTTGCGGGTTACTCCGGCGCGCAAAATACGCGAATACGCCGACGTTTCTTACAGACCATTGTAAAACCTTCCTGTGAGGGCGGACCTCTGTGTACATGGAGGCGAAGCCTATTGAATCGTTGTTAGGACCTCTTAAGTTTTTTTTTGAAAACAGGTTCGCGTAGCGAACCTTCCACCGGCAACACTGTATTTCGCGTATCGCGTTTTTTGTAGTTTTTCGAGTTTCGCTTTTCGCGTTTATTAAGTGCCAATAGCCACAGCCTTTTCAACCAACTTCAAAAAGTTGGTTACTAAATTCGTCCGGATATCTGTGTGTCTGTGGGTTGGTCGATGTTACAGGGTTTAGAAAGCTGGAAGTGGTGTCATCTTATAGGAAATTCTTCACTGATTCCAAATCGCTGGTAAATTTTTTGATCGGATCACCCGTTCACCGTCGGGACGCCATTAAAGTCAAAATATACACCCTTTAATATCTCGAGAACGACACGTCCAATTACAAAAAGAAAAAAATACGTTTCCTTTATTTGTTGAAACCTATTGAGTCATGATACGTAAACATCACCCTCACCCCTCCTGTGGGATGGAGCGGGGGTGAGTTTTCAAAACTTAAATGAGAACACCTATTTTTTTATTACTTTTGGATTCTCCATAAAAAACGATACTCAAATTCCAAATTTCACCCCCAAAGGCCACCCCTTTTTTGGGGGTGGAAAGGGGGAAAATTGCACGTCCGCAGAAAACGATCTTTTTTTATTTTTTTTCCCCTCTAACATTTTTTCGTGATTTACAAATTGTCCGCCACCCTCTCCACTCCCATCTCCCTTAAGGGTGGAAAGAAGAACAATGACTCATTTGTGCAGAATCCGGCGTGGTTGTGTCTGAGGTGGGGAGGGGGGGTAGTTATATACATATATATTGTATATAGTATATGCCATAATTAGTTACAGATTTGAAGTTGGTTGAAATTAAAATTCTATAAGAATTTGCGCCTTTTGATACTTGTTTTAAATAAGATAAGATGGAAAAAAAGTTCTGCAGGCAGAAAGTTGCACGGCTGCATGTTGATGCTTTTCTAAAAGTAAACAACAAACCTTACATTATTGAGTTAATATTATTAGAATAATATTATAATTAATAAATTGATATATAACAACAACTTATAACACTGACATTTATAATATATCACTACAACTAGATCCATTAACATAATATCTATAATCCAACATCCTCTCCACTTTTTTTAATGCACTTGCATACCAATTTTACAACATAGCATTTTTAACCTAGGCTTGAACATAGGCTTTGTCAACATGTCCGCTAGCTGAGCTTCAGATTCTACTGGCTTCACATTCAGTACACCTTCAGAAACACATTCTCTTATGTAAAAATATTTACGTATGATATGTTTAGTTCTACCATGTTGTTCATAAGACGGATTCTGAGCCAGGTAGATTGTGGATTCATTGTCCAAAAATAATACTGGAAGCTTTTTGAGTTTTTGCATTCTGTTATTTCTGCAAGCAGTTCTTTAAGCCAAACTATCTCCTGTACAGCTCTAGTAGCTGCAATTAATTCGGCTTCGGTCGAAGATAAAGCAACCGTATTCTGCTTATGACTCCTCCAACTTATAGGTCCTGAGAGTAAGCACACCATACCTGATGTTGAATGGCCGGTTGCTTGATCTCCAGCAAAATCTGCATCACTGTAGCATATTAAATTTTTGTCCGTTTCAGGTTTGAATATTATACCCTTATCAAGAGAACCTTTCAAATACCTAAGTATCCGCTTTACTCTAGTTATATCCTGTTTAGTGGGATTTTCAAGATTTCTGGATGCCACATTGACAGCATAACTTATATCAGGTCTCGTTCCTACCATTAAATAAGTCAAAGCGCCAACTGCTTGACGGTAAGGAAAAAATTCTTCCTTGGTACTTTGACATTCCAGTTGTTTTTTCTTTATAATTGGAGTTAGAGCTTGTTTGCAATCTGACATTTGGAATCGACCCAATAACTTTTTTCCATATGATTGTTGATTAAGCTTGATTGTGCCATCTTCGTATCTCTTGATTTCCATTCCGAGGAAATAATTTGGTGGTGCCGTAGTAATTTTAAAGCGATTTCTTAACTCGTTTAAGAATTTCCACGTAAATAGCAATTAAAATTTTTGAAATTCCATCTTTTCGTATATAAAGACATGGATCTGACTTACTCTGTTTAAAATTAGAATTTATAAGGAAATCGTGAATGCATGTATTCCAGCAAGGTGGAGCTTGTTTAATACCATAAAGACTTTTCTTAAGGCGACATACTTTATTTGTTCCATCGGTGTAGCCTTCTGGTTGCTTTATAAATATTTCTTCTTCAACTTTTCCGTTGAGGAACGCTGTAGATACATCAAATTGGCACTCCAAAAACTGCTCTTAGTGTGCTCATTCGAACAACAGGACTAAAAGTTTTGTCTTAGTCTAATCCCGGTGTTTGTGAAAAACCTTTTACTACTACCCTCGCCTTATAACGGTCTATAGTACAATCTGGCTTAGTTTTCAATTTGAAAACCCATTTACATGGAAGTGCTTTTCTTCCTTTTGGTAAGTTGACAAGATCCCAAGTCTCATTTTCTTTAAGTGAATCAATTTCACTTATTATTGCTTCTTGCCATTTAATGTTATCTTCACTTTGCATAGCTTCGCGATAAGTATTTTTTCTGTAATTTCATTGAACGCAGCCATGACAAAATCGTCAAACTTTCCAGGTTTCTGAAGAGTGCCACGATCTCGAAGGGTTTGTTTTGAACTTTCCGTATTTTCATTTATTTCATCTTTCTCCTCATCTTCATTACTATCACATTGTGTTTCTGTTTCTTGTTCCTCTTCTGTTGAAACATCTGTTTTTAACTCATCTCTGTCTGTATCAGGGTTCTTCTGTGACAACTCGACAGGAACATAATCTCTTTTGACGGTAGATTCAAGAAATATGGCGTCTCTGCTTTTTATTACTTTTCTAGAGTTAGGTATTGGTATTATGAATCTGTAACCTTTAGTGTTCTCACAATATCCAATGAAAATCATTCTGTGTGCCTTCGCATCCCATTTCTTTCGTTTCTCTTTAGGTAGGTGCACCATGGCATCACAACCAAATACCTATACGCATATGATCTACACTTGGTTTCTGACCGGACCACATTTCTTCTGGAGTTTTGAAAAGTAATGACTTCGTTGGAGAGCGATTGACAATGTAGGCGGCAGTATGAATTGCATCAACCCAATACATTTTTGGTAAATTAGCATTTAGCAGCATACATCTTGCTCTTTCTACTAGTGTCCTATTCATACGTTCTGCGGTTCCGTTTTGCTCCGGGGTGTACCGGTGTGGTTGTCTGGTGTATGATTCCGGCATCTTTCAAGAAATCAGAGAATTCCTTATTTACATATTCTAGGCCATTGTCTGTTCGAAATGTCTTGATACTAGCATTTAACTGATTTTCAACTGCATTCTTGAATTCTTTAAATTTTTCAAGAGCATCCGATTTGTTACGCATAAAATAGACAAAGATCTTCTTTGAAAAATCATCGAGAAATGTATTGAAGTACTTGGCACCACCTAATGTTTGTGTTTCCATAGGACCACATATATCTGAATGGACCAATTCAAGAAGACTTTTGGCTTTGGTACCTTCAAGTTTAAAAGGTAATCGAGTCTGTTTAACCTTCCTTGCAAGTTAAACATGTCAGATTTTCTGATTTTCCTGAGAAAATTACATGTTCAGTGTTACTTGTCATTTTCTGTAAACTGTCGAAATTCAAATGTCCCATTCTTTGATGTCTTGTCCTTCAACATCTGACATGCATGCATAGCCTCCAGGCATATTTAGCCGGTACATGTTGTTCATGATGCTTGCCGTTGCAACGATCTGTTTCTTGTTGTTCATTATAACACAGCCCGTATTATCAAATTTTACTTGACCGCCACTTTGGACAATCTGGCTCACGGATAGAAGATTAGTTGCCAGATCTGGAACATACAGTACCTACATTGGTAAAGAGTACTTTGTTCTCTTGTCCTTTGTCATTATAAACATCTAAGCTCACTTGTCCTGGACATTTAACAGTCAATACTTTATTGTCTGCAACTCTTATGTTCTGAATGGCACACGTCGTTTCTGTCTGAAGCAAATTTTTGTGTCTAGTTATATGTGCAGATGCGTCTGAATCCACATACCATACATCATCATATTTTCTTGATGATGCCATAAACACGGCAGCATAGGAAATATTTGTTTTATTTATTTCTATTTACCCCCCTTGTGTGATCTGACCATCAATGGATTTAAAAAAGTAACAGTATGTAACAACATTTTTTTGTCTTATAGTGTCGTTTAGGATGCTTACTTTATCATTTCACCATAAAACTTTCTGAATGATTCTGCAAAACAAGGTTTTTTTTTAAATTTGATGCTAAACAGTTATCGCTAACTTCATACATAGTATACTGAAGTATGCCTATTGTATTGCTACACTTTTATTGCTAACTTCCTGTCGGTTACAAAATAGACAAAAAAATGCTGCTGTTCCTATCACTCATCTCATAAATAAAATACTAACAAGACGTAATAACGCAACACATCCTAACATTTTATGCTATTTTTGTTTGTAGTTATCTCCAATGGCGCCGCCAGGGGGGAAATCCCCTCCCCCTGGGAAAAAGAAAAAATTCATAATGTACGGTCAGTACTCACAAAGGGGTTGAGTATAATAAATAAAACTACAACTTCCCCTTAATGAATGACGATGAAGTACACTTCATTGGTTAAGGGGAGGTTGTTTGTTTTATTTAAAAAAAAAGGTAAAAGTTATTAAAAATAAAAACAATTTTTTTACGAAATCTTGAAAAAACCCCAGAGCCACGAACCCCAATACATACTACTTGCCCCCCCCCCCCCCCGGGAAAATTTTCTGGCGGCACCCTTGGTTGTCTCACTGTTTTCCGCCACACCAGTGTTACTACTGACACAACATTTTGTCTTTGAACTATTCTTGCTGTGTTGGCAAGTCTTGCCAACAAAAGCGAAACCTGCTTTGGACTTGTCAACATCATCTAACATATCAAAAAGTCGTTATAACTATCTCGAAGTGCTCTATGGTCATAATTAGGGCTGACAAAAATATTGATTTACATATAAAATATTTATTTAAATATTTCGGACAGATTTAGGGTTTCATCCATATTTTTCAATTTGTATGAGTGATGAGTGGTGAACTGATGGCAAATAAAACAAACTTTGATAATCTTAAACTTGTTATACTTCGCCACTTCGCTTGCATTCCAATCGCCATCGCAAAGCTGGAAGGCAAAGGTATGCTGCTCATTGATGCAATCCAGACCTTAAAGTCCATCCACGCTAATATCTTAGCTATTCGGAAACGTACAGAATTCCTGCAGAATTTCGTTCACAACAAGAATCATATGGTTTAAAAACGTTGGAAATTATTAGCGAAATACTGGCTGGTAGTACACCACAAGGCACAGAGCAAGAAAACCGGATCAAAGAATTGAGTCCAGTCGTATTGGCAGCTTTTAGGTACGCTCCAATCACGTCGTGCGACGTTGAAAGATCCTTTTCGGCGTACAAAAGGGCGTAAAAAAGTGAAGGCTGTCGTCGTTCATTTGTGTTCGAAAATTCAGTGCGCTAAATTCAACTAAATGTGAATAAAAATCAATATTTTCCCATCCATATTTCGACTGTTCGTACCTTAATTCTATTCATACATATTTTGTAAGCTTTTGGTCCATATTTTTGTCAGCCCTAGTCATAATCATTAGCGAAAACTGTCCGGAAACTCCGTTAATACAACCTTCTTGTCCATGTTATTGAAGCCCATACCGCGCAATTTCTGTCCCGTTTCAACAACAACGTTGACATGTGACGCCATGTTATCGTAATTTTCTAAACTTAAAGAATCCTTATTTTCTGTATCATTTGTGGCTGAGGTCTGAGGTCGATTTAATAAAATCCTCAAGTTCGTCTAGATCTAGATTATTCTCAGCATCGAATGCCTAATCGTAATCCCTATAATGTTCCCTTTCGTATTACTTGGGAACGTTCGCGAGAAAATTAGTGACCATCGCTTTAATAGCGATATAAATCTTTTTTATCATAAACGATAGCACAAACACAATTTTTCTTAACACTTCAACACGTTAACCACTCGCAAAAACCGAAAAAAACTACGAACGTTGGGCGCAAACCTGTAGTTAATAAATAGGAAATCACAGGCGTAAAGTCTGAATATTCAGAAGAAGGAAAAAACGTTGCTTTTTTTTAGGTATTGAGTTCTATTGAGAAAACTACTGTTTGTGAAATAAATCTGCTACAAAATTTAAACGGAACTTTTTATATTGAAATCCTTATTTCTTGTAAATTCTACACGCCCCCTCAAGAAATATTATCATTACAAATATTCTATTTAAGTAAGTATAGTTCTCAATCCTAATGAGCAACAGTGCTCTTTAAATTTTGGACCTGGCAAAGTCTTGTTCTTCGTGTAACCATTTCTTTTATTTGCTTGACATACAGATGTCGCTTGTATGGAGATAAGTGAATTTATAATATTTGCAACAACAATTGATATTACGATCAGTAAATTCCTTGTTCTTTACACCTACCTACTGTACATAAATACCAAATTTGAAAATATAATGTATACATATGGTAGCTCTCATATTAACAAAAGTTTTAACAAACTTTCAGGAATGGCAAAAATGCAAGCAATAGAAAATGTACGAAGTTTGAAAGAATTTCCATGTTCGCAATGTGATTATATAGCAAGGAGGAAACATAATTTGAAGTACCATGTAAACATACATCATGGTTCATTTGATTTTAAATGCGCACATTGTGATTACATAACAAAATCGAAAAAATCTTTAAAGAAACATGTGAATAGTCGTCACGGTTCTGCTCAGTTTAAATGTACTGATAGTGATTACGTATCAACATGGGAACCATATTTAAAGAGACATATGAATATTCGTCATGGTTCAACTCAAATTAAATGTAAACAATGTGATTACGTAACAAAAGATAAATGTAATTTAAAGAGACATATGAATGTTCATCATGGTTCAACTCAATTTAAATGTACTGATTGTGATTATGTAACAAAATCGAAAAAATGTTTAAGGAGGCATATGAATGGTCGTCACGGTTCTACTCAGTTTAAATGTACTGATTGTGATTACGTAACAACATGGAAACCGTTTTTAAAGAGACATATGAATGTTCGTCATGGTTCAACTCAATTTAAATGTGCACATTGTAATTTCGTAACAACATGGCAACGATCTTTAAAAAGACATATGAATGTTCGTCCTGGTTCAACTCAATTAAAATGTAAACAATGTGATTACGTAACAAAAGATAAATGTAATTTAAAGAGACATATTAATGTTCGTCATGGTTCAACTCGATTTAAATGTACAGGGTGTGATTACATAACAAAGGATAAACGTCGTTTAAAGGCACATATGAATAGTCGTCACGGTTCTACCCATTTTAAATGTACTGATTGTGATTTCGTAACAACATGGGAACTATCTTTAAAGAGACATATGAATGTTCGTCATGTCATGGTTCAACTCAAATTAAATGTAAACAATGTCGATTTAATAAAATCCTCAAGTTCGTCTAGTGTTAGAGATTTATTCTCAGCATCAAATGCCCAATCCCCATAATTTTCCTTTCCACGTAGCTTGAGAACGTCCACGGGAAAATTAGTGGCTATTACTATTGCTTTAATAGCGATATAAATCTTATTTGCGAGACACGATAACACATCACAAGCACAATTTTTTTCACTTTAACACATTAACCACTCGGACAATGCTGGAATGAAAACTACGTAAACTGTTGTTAATAAATAAGAAAATCACAGGTATAACGTCTAAATATTCAGAATGAAAAAAACGTGTTGCTTATTATGAAATGCTTTGTTCTTTATTGTACTGTGCATAAGTACCAAATTTGAAAATATCGCTTTTCACAAACAGCGATATTTCACTGTTCTGGTCCTTTTGGGGTTCCCTGCATAAATGTATACATATGATGGCTCTCATATTAACAAAAGCTTTAACAAACTTTCAGGGATGGCGAAAATACAACCAATAGAAAATGTGCGAAGTTTAAAAGATTTTCCATGCTCACAATGTGATTATATAACAAGGAGGAAACACAATTTGAGGTACCATGTAAAGATACATCTTGGTTCAATTGATTTTAAATGCGCACATTGTGATTACATAACAAAATGGAAAAGATCTTTAATGAAACATGTGAATGGTCGTCACGGTTCTGCTCAGTTTAAATGTACTGATTGTGATTACGTAACAACATGGAAACCATATTTAAATACACATATGAAAGTTAATCATGGTTCAACTCAATTTAAATGTAAACAATGTGATTACGTAACAAAAGATAAAAGTAATTTAGAGAGACATATCAATGCTCGTCATGGTTCAACTCAATTTAAATGTACTGATTGTGATTATGTAACAAAATGGAAAATGTCTTTAAAGAGACATATGAATGTTCGTCATGGTTTAACTCAATTTCAATGTAAACAATGTGATTACGTAACAAAAGATAAACGTAATTTAAAGTCACATATCAATGTTCGTCATGGATCAACTCAATTTAAATGTAAACAATGTGATTTCGTAACAAAAGATAAATGTAATTTAAAAAGACATATGAATGTTCATCATGGTTCAACTCAATTTAAATGTAAACAATGTGATTACGTAACAAAAGATAAAAGTAATTTAGAGAGACATATCAATGCTCGTCATGGTTCAACTCAATTTAAATGTACTGATTGTGATTATGTAACAAAATGGAAAATGTCTTTAAAGAGACATATGAATGTTCGTCATGGTTTAACTCAATTTCAATGTAAACAATGTGATTACGTAACAAAAGATAAACGTAATTTAAAGTCACATATCAATGTTCGTCATGGATCAACTCAATTTAAATGTAAACAATGTGATTTCGTAACAAAAGATAAATGTAATTTAAAAAGACATATGAATGTTCATCATGGTTCAACTCAATTTAAATGTAAACAATGTGATTACGTAACAAAAGATAAATGTCATTTAAAGTTACATATGAATGTTCGTCATGGTTCAACTCAATTTAAATGTGAACAATGTGATTACGTAACAAAAGATAAACGTGCTTTAAAGTCACATGTGAATGGTCGTCATGGTTCAACTGAATTTAAATGTACTGATTGTGATTATGTAACAAAATGGAAAATGTCTTTAAAGAGACATATGAATGTTCGTCATGGTTTAACTCAATTTCATTGTAAACAATGTGATTACGTAACAAAAGATAAATGTAATTTAAAGTCACATATCAATGTTCGTCATGGTTCAATTCAATTTAAATGTAAACAATGTGATTACGTAACAAAAGGCAAATGTAATTTAAAAAGACATATGAAAGTTAGTCATGGTTCAACTCAATTTAAATGTAAACAATGTGATTACGTAACAAAAGATAAAAGTAATTTAGGGAGACATATCAATGCTCGTCATGGTTCAACTCAATTTAAATGTACTGATTGTGATTATGTAACAAAATGGAAAATGTCTTTAAAGAGACATATGAATGTTCGTCATGGTTTAACTCAATTTCATTGTAAACAATGTGATTACGTAACAAAAGATAAATGTAATTTAAAGTCACATATCAATGTTCGTCATGGTTCAATTCAATTTAAATGTAAACAATGTGATTACGTAACAAAAGGCAAATGTAATTTAAAAAGACATATGAAAGTTAATCATGGTTCAACTCAATTTAAATGTAAACAATGTGATTACGTAACAAAAGATAAAAGTAATTTAGGGAGACATATCAATGCTTGTCATGGTTCAACTCAATTTAAATGTACTGATTGTGATTATGTAACAAAATGGAAAATGTCTTTAAAGAGACATAGTATGAATGTTCGTCATGGTTTAACTCAATTTTAATGTAAATAATGTGATTACGTAACAAAAGATAAACGTACTTAATTTAAAGTCACATATCAATGTTCGTCATGGTCCAACTCAATTTAAATGTAAACAATCTGATTACGTAACAAAAGGTAAATGTAATTTAAAAAGACATATGAATGTTCATCATGGTTCAACTGAATTTAAATGTACAGGGTGTGATTACGTAACAAAAGTTAAACATAATTTAAAGTCACATATGAATAGTCGTCACGGTTCTACCCAGTTTAAATGTACTAATTGTGATTTCGTAACAACATGGGAACTATTTTTAAAGAGACATATGAATGTTCGTCATGTCATGGTTCAACTCAAATTAAATGTAAACAATGTGATTACGTAACAAAAGATAAACATAATTTAAAGTCACATATAAATGGTCGTCGTGGTTCAACTCAATTTAAATGTGAACATTGTGATTTTGTAACAACATGGGAACTATCTTTAAAGAGACATATGAATGTTCGTCATAGTTCAACTCAAATTAAATGCGAACAATGTGATTACGTAACAAAAGAGAAACGTAATTTAAAGTCACATATGAATGTTCATCATGGTTCAACTCAGTTGAAATGTATTGATTGTGATTATGTACCAAATTCGAAAAAATGTTTAAAGATACATATGAATGGTCGTCACGGTTCTACCCAGTTTAAATGTACTGATTGTAGTTACGTAACAACATCGAAACCATTTTTAAAGAGTCATATGAATGTCCGTCATGGTTCAACTCAGTTTAAATATGCACATTGTGATTTTGTAACAACATGGGAACAATCTTTAAAGAGACATATGAATGTTCGTCCTGGTTCAACTCTATTTAAATGTAAACAATGTGATTATGTAACAAAAGATAAATGTAATTTAAAGAGACATACAGTGTGACTCATTTAGAATGGAAACACCCATGTAAAATCTGAAGTTATTTACCGATTTTAACCATTTTTTTTTAAATGCCAATTAACGAAACGTCTACCTCGGGACAAAATTTTAAATGTTTATTCCAATTTTCAGGGCATACTACGATAACTTTTTCGTACTCAAAATGGAGAATTCTTATTAGCGATTTGTTTATAAAAAAAATATCTACGCCACTGGATTCAGAATGCTTCCAAATAGCTGTGACCAAAATTTTACAAAAATATATTTATTAATAACAAAGTTATGACAACTTAAGTTCGAAAACTTTCTAAGCTAACAGTTACAAAACAACACCCTGTATCAATAAATGGCCATGGAAATTATGTTAATGATTCTTAAATTAAACTATCAGTGGAGAAAAAAATATTTAAAGTAACGTAATAAGTATTTAATAAAAGTAACGGAATCGCACAATAAAACCTAACATTTCCATTTAAATCTTAGTTACCATGGAAATTATGTTACTGTTTAACAGTTATGATAGATTTTTATTAAATATTACGTTACTTTAAATATTTTTTCTCCGCTGATGGTTTAAATAGTTTAATTTAAGAATCATTTTGTATTTTTTGTAATTCTGTTATTATTACTATTAAAAGAGATATCTAAAATTGTGTAGAGTCACTTAGTTTTTGATTCTGAAAACTTTTCCTAATAACATGTTGTAATTCCTTTTTCTTAAAGAGCGCTTTTGTACTTTTCCAATAAAAAAGGTCCAAAAATTAAAGTAGGTTTAGGATTTTAAAATTTTGTACAGTTAATCAGTTTTTGGTTCTGAACAACTTTTTCTTAACATTTTGTCGTAACTTTAACAGAAAAAGCACTTTACTGGTGTGAAATAGTTATTTTTGTATCTAGTGCGCGAAATGTCACTTTGGTGATCGAGAACTGATTTTTTAACGAGGCGCAGCCGAGTTAAAAAAAATAGTCGAGATCACCAAAAGTATTTCGCGCACGAAACAAAATTTTTTCTACAAACGTGAAGAATTTGACAATTATTTTAACGTTAAAATACAAAACTCTCATCTATTTAGTTTGCGTGCAGTGCGTACTTCGCGCATGCCGTCGTCATTTCGGGCACGCTGTCATGGTAACGTAGGTAAGTGAAAAAAAGGGTCACTTCGCGTATTGTTATCGATGCGCAAACCTTGTCATTTTTTTACGTTTGTAGAAAAAATCAGTTTTTTCAAATTTCCAAGGCATAGTTGATTTTTCGAAACTAAAATTATGTCACAAATTAGTTTCAAACCAAGCAGGGCTGGACCCCAGAAGCTCAAATTTCAACTAGAAAATTTTTTCTCATTTACAAGAGTCGTCCAAACAATCCGGGGACACACTGTAGATGTTCGTAATGATTCAACATTTCAACTGAATGTAAATGTGCAAATTGTGCTATTGTGACAAAGTACAGACGATATGTATAGTAAAACATATCCAGAGACAACATGGTTACCGTCAAGTGGGGTTACTTGAGACACTTTTTGCCCTTCAACAGGTATATCTACTACATAATTAAAAAATGATATTATATTAAATGTTAATAATAAAATATGAGTTGTGATCTATACTATGCATTGGTAATAATTTTAAGAGAAATTAACATTCTTTACAATTTTTTTTTTATGGTGTCCCATGTTAGAAGCATAGATGGGGGTAACTTGGGACCAATGAACTAGAGTTCATTGCTTGGGACACGGTTTATTTTATTTCCTTTTCTTATGTCAGAAGGTATATTTTAAACATGGGACGGTTATTATATTTTTTAAAAAATTTTTACTATTAGGTAGGTACCTACCTATATATAAAACAAATTAACACTTTATTCCAAAAAAATTACGAAAATAAAGGTAAATTCTACAAAAATATATGCTTAAATTTAAACATAACAAAAAAGTAACTATTTACGGCACTTAAAGGTACCTAACAGTTCGTACCTCGTCAATTAGGTACCTACTACAATAGAAAACATTTGAGATCATAGGTGTTTTCTTTTTGCATTTTGTGGTACACTTAAGGCACCTCTGTCAATACACACCATTCGTTTTATAAAAATAATTTGACTCAGTTCTCAATAACCCTATTCGTTTTAAAAGCTTTATTTAAGTTTTATATTAACCTGAGGCAGAAATATCTTATGCCGCAAGGTACTTCAATCACGTGATAATTGTGCATTTGCCTAACCCTGTGGCACACCTGTGGCGGTGCAAAAAGAAAACACCTCATATTACAATAGGTAGGTAGGTACTTAAGGCACTTTTATTAAAAAATATTTGTAAAAAAGTGACGGTTGCGAATAATATTGTCCGGTATTACAATACGCTTAAGGTATAACATTTCTCTGGCAAGCAGTCATCAAAGATTGATTGTTGTCACCGATGTACTTAAAAATGAAGAAAATTAAAGGCTTACAACCTCCCCTTGAAATATATTTAATGATTGAATTGAAGTCAAAGATTATAAAGTCATATGCGACATGTTTCGGGATGCAACTGCTCCCATTATCAAGCGAATTACAAATGTCAAACGTTAAAAGTAGAATATTTAAACTAGAACAATACACTAAAATAACCTAGGTTAGAATGATATTCACAATTTTATTAAACTAACCAAATCACACAAGATTTTATAAAATATAATAAAATTTAAAGGGTCCTCTCAAAGAGGAACCCGGGTTGGCCTGAAGGGCAATGGATGAAGGGGGATGAATTAAAATATGAAGAAAGTTAAGGTGACAGCAAGTGAAACAAGATGAATGACCCTTGCTGTCACCTTAACTTTCTTCATATTTTAATTCATCCCCCTTCATCCATTGCCCTTCAGGCCAACCCGGGTTCCTCTTTGAGAGGACCCTTTAAATTTTATTATATTTTATAAAATCTTGTGTGATTTGGTTAGTTTAATAAAATTGTGAATATCATTCTAACCTAGGTTATTTTAGTGTATTGTTCTAGTTTAAATATTCTACTTTTAACGTTTGACATTTGTAATTCGCTTGATAATGGGAGCAGTTGCATCCCGAAACATGTCGCATATGACTTTATAATCTTTGACTTCAATTCAATCATTAAATATATTTCAAGGGGAGGTTGTAAGCCTTTAATTTTCTTCGAGTATCACCCCTTTGTGTGTCTGGACCTCATCATGATTAAAAATGAATTCTAATTGATAATGTTTGAATAAAGGTTTTTGATTTTTGAATTAGATGGTAGGTACCTAATATTTTTATTTAATAATTGTCATTTAGAATTCACTTTTTTCGGTTCTTATTTCAATTTTTTTGTAGTAATAGGTGTTTTCTTTTTGCACGTTGTGGTAGACCTAAGTCAGCTCTGTCAATAACACACCATTCGTTTTATAAAAATAATTTGACTCAGTTCTGAATAAGCCTATTCGTTTTAAAAGCTTTATTTAAGTTTTATATTAACTGAGGCAGAAATGTCTACATGACGCAAGGCACTTTAATCACGAAAGAAACCACGATCCAGGAAAATAATGAAAAAGATAAGAATCTAGAAAGTGCGAGTGTTAATAATAAGAAACCCGAAAGTGCGAGGGTAAGAGCACAGACCACTAACCAAAGTTTTAATGGTCTGTGGGTAAGACCTAAAATTCAAAAGCGCCTGACAGGTTAAATAAGTAGGAAGGGAAGGGTCAGAAGGGTGTAATGTATTTAAATCATGTAGCCATAGTTTGTTTAACAAAGAAATGTTTAGACAGGTAATTTATTTTTATAATTAAAGTTGTGTTTCTTTTTCCACCGTTCTTTCTTTGATTTGATGTAATATTTAATATAATATGCACGGCGTATGTTACATTACAACATCCCTCCTTTTTATCTGCAGCTGCACTCGTATTTTTGTGATATAAAATTCAGTGGTGGAAATAGACATTTTGTAGTTCAAATGTAACATAAGTAGTTACTATGTAATCGTACAACGTCTTAGTACAACGTACGTAAACGTAATAGAGTCTTAGATTAGAAAGGTAAATAGAGTTCAATCATTGAACTATTTCCATTTGCAACATATTTGTGAAATTGACAATCGTTTTTGTAAATATGGCAAGTAACAACGATATTGAAATGCAGTTTTTTAAAATAGAACCTAAAGAAGAGGCTGATACACAATGTGTGGCTGATATAAACGTACTTACTGGGGCAGAAAACATGGCCATTTGTAAAATAGAACCAAAACACGAAATGGAAATCAATTTATTTCTTACTCAACAAGATCTTTTATTAAATGGTGAAGTGAGAAATGAACATATAAACCAGGAAGAAAATAGTACGAATGAAGATCAAGGTATGAATAATGTAATATTTTTATGTCCTCGTTTTTGGAAATCATCAATTTACAACAATGACCTCTAAACTGATCTCATGTTAATTAGACAACCATGTTAGTTCAGTAGTCTATAGGTGTTTTGCGAAATTAAACCTCACCAACTAGTCGTCTATTCTATATACCTACCTGAACGGAAATAATTGTTGTAAATTAATTACTGTAATAATTTGTATTGGGCCCAGTGGCGGTGTTTGCTGAAAAACTAGGTGGTGCTCTAGACATTGAATTTTTGTTTAAATTTTTTTATATATTTGGTGTAGGTCTTCCAAGACGTTTAATTTCCACGTTTTCCTCCAATGGCATTGTAGAAAAAGGATTTTTCAAAATAAATTGCACCGAATGCATTTTAATATTCACACTGTTGCCCTTACGTTGTAATGACTCCGTTACAATCAAAAATGAAGACGTTTAGGTTGCGAAGGTGCGATGTAAATTAGCGCACCGTCGCCGGGTTAAAAACGCATTTGACGGCTAGCCCGAATCTGCCCGAGTACGTAATTCGCAGCCGATAGGGAAAGAATCCCGTGCTCCGACTGCTAGAGCACGTTGCGCGATACTTCAATACTTATCGGTGCATATTTAAAGGATTTGCTTGCTATGCGCTATAACAAAGCAATTAGCAATACTTAAAAAATAAATATCTGTGAATTAATATTCTTAATTCGTTAGTCAGCCTAACTTATGTCTGCAGGAATATATTTTATATTTCAATTTATTCAGGTGGTGCACGAGCACTGGAGCACTTTAGTACCAACCGCCGCTGATTGGGCCAGCTTAAATCAATTTAATATCGAAGATGTAACAACCGATACTAAATGATACTTGCATTATTAATCTTGAAATGTTCTTTATACTAAAATTCGTGATACATTTACTATTCCGAAAATCCGCCTATTCCGAACAGAACTCAGAAAAAATACAGATTTTTTTTAACTTAAAAACAGGAGAAATCCAAAGGCTTTTGTAAAAAAACATACATTTAAGTACAGAACTAAGTAATTTACACACATTTAAAAGTAAAATCTGTCATTTTTTTCTTATGAAGGGCATTGAATCGATTTGAGGATGCCATTACCCCATCATTATATTGAAATTATTCATGAAATCTGCCTATTCCGAATTCCCGCTAAAGTAGCATTTCTAATTTGTTGGCATATATTTAAAATACCAATTTTTTTACCTGAAAGAGCATCTCTTAAGAAATGGCATCTGATGTTTAGATCTGTTATGAAAAACTGTATTACAGTAGAAGTCCGATAATCCGGCACGTTCGGGACCGGCTCGGTGCCGGACTACCGAAAATTCCGGTCTATCGGCCGGTAATTATAAGAACAATTAGGTTAATAATTAAACTACAAATACAGTATGCAAATACATACAACAAAGTTTATTTTACATTTCATATAATGTATGTACACGTATGTACTGTAAAAAATGGCGAAGACGCTTCGTGATTGATTAACGGAGCTACACTGCACCTGAATTTGTTGTGACAGCTGAGACTAGCCGGCCGCTAATTGTTTCCGAACAATACCCAGCGCTTCCGGATGATCTCCGAATAGCTCTCGAGCGTTTTTATTTGCTTTAAAGACACACTTTTGGAGAAAACCCATTTCTGGAGCGATGCCGGACTATCGGGCATTCCGGACTGTTGGATGCCGGACTAATGGACTTCTACTGTATTCGCTAGCTTTTGGGCACTCTGATTAATCATTGTAGATTTCAAATTTTCAACACAATCCAATTTACCAGTCAGATGTCAGATCAAACAAAAGATTTCGCAACCACTCCTCCATAACGAAAATTGTTTGAACGGCATCGTATCGTCATAAAAGAGCGTTTAGTGAAATTACTAAAAAAGTAACGATTTGTTTCAACATTTTTTTGTCTTATAGTGTCGTTTAGGATGCTTACTTTATCATTTCACCATAAAACTTTCGGAATGATTGTGCAAAACAAGGTTTTTTTAAATTTGATGCTAAACAGTTATTGCTAACTTCATACATAGTATACTGAAGTATGCCTATTGTATTGCTACACTTTTATTGCTAACTTCCTATCGGTTACAAAATAGACAAAAAAATGCCCCTGTTCCTATCACTCATCTCATAAATAAAATACTAACAAGACGTAATAACGCAACACATTCTAACATTTTATGTTATTTTTGTTTGTAGTTAGGGAAAAAGAAGAAAAAGAAAAAATTCGTAATGTACGGTCAGAGTCAGTACTCACAAAGGGGTTGAATATAATAAATAAAACAAACTACAACTTCCCCTTAACCAATGACGTTTGATGAATGACGATGAAGTACACTTCATTGGTTAAGGGGAGGTTGTAGTTTGTTTTATTTTAAAAAAAAAAGGTAAAAGTTATTAAAAATAAAAATAAATTTTTTACGAAATCTTGAAAAAACGCCAGAGCCACGAACCCCAATACTACTCCCCCCCCCCCCCCCCCCCGGGAAAATTTGTTGGCGCGCCCTTGGTTGTCTCACTATTTTCCGCCACACCAGTGTTGCTACTGACACAACATTTTGTCTTCGAACTATTCTTGCTGCGTTGCCCGTTGGCAAATCTTGCCAACAAAAGCGAAACCTGGTTTGGACTTGTCAACTTCATCTGACTTATCAACGAGTTGTTATAACTATCTCAAAGTGCTCTATAGTCATAATAATCATTAGCGAAAACTGTCCGGGAACTCCGCTAATAGAACCTTCTTGTCAATGTTATTGAAGCCCATACCGCGCAATTTCTGTTTCAGGGATGGCAAAAATGCAACCAATAGAAAATGTGCGAAGTTTTAAAGAATTTCCCTGTTCGCAATGTGATTATATAGCAAGGAGGAAACATAATTTGAAGTACCATGTAAAGATACATCATGGTTCATTTGATTTTAAATGCACACATTGTGATTACATAACAAAGTGGAAAAGATCTTTAAAGAATCATGTGAATGGTCGTCATGGTTCTGCTCAGTTTAAATGTACAGATTGTGATTACGTAACAACATGGGAACCATATTTAAAGGAACATATCAATGTTCTCCACGGTTCAACTCAATTTAAATGTACAGGATGTAATTACGTAACAAAAGTTAAACGTAATTTAAAGTCACATATGAATGGTCGTCACGGTTCTACCCGGTTTAAATGTACTGATTGTGATTACGTAACAACATGGAAACCATTTTTAAAGAGACATATGAATGTTCGTCATGGTTCAACTCAACTTAGATGTGCCCATTGTGATTTCGTAACAACATGGGAACGATCTTTAAAAAGACATATGAATGTTCGTCATGGTTCAACTCAATTAAAATGTAAACAATGTGATTATGTAACAAAAGATAAATGTAATTTAAAGAGACATATGAATGTTTGTCATGGTTCAACTCAATTTAAATGTACAGGGTGTGATTACGTAACAAAAGATAAACGTTGTTTAAAGGCACATATGAATAGTCGTCACACTTCTACCCAGTTTAAATGTACTGATTGTGATTTCGTAACAACATGGGAACTATCTTTAAAGAGACATATGAATGTTCGTCATGGTTCAACTCAATTTAAATGTGCACATTGTGATTTCGTAACAACATGGGAACCATCATTAAAGAGACATATGAATGTTCGTCATGGTTCAACTCAATTAAAATGTAAACAATGTGATTACGTAACAACATGGGAACCATATTTAAAGGAACATATCAATGTTCGTCACGGTTCAACTCAATTTAAATGTAAACAATGTGATTACGTAACAAAATTTAAACGTAATTTAAAGTCACATATGAATAGTCGTCACGGTTCTACCCAGTTTAAATGTACTGATTGTGATTTCGTAACAACATGGGAACTATCTTTAAAGAGACATACGAATGTTCGTCATGTCATGGTTCAACTCAAATTAAATATAAACAATGTGGTTACGTAACAAAAGATAAACATAATTTAAAGTCGCATATGAATGGTCGTCATGGTTCAAGTCAATTTAAATGTACTCGTTGTGATTATGTAACAAAATGGAAATCATTTTTAAAGAGACATAAATGTTCGCCATGATTCCACTGAATTTAAATGTGAACAATGTGATTACATAGTAACAAATAAACTTAATTTAGTCCAGTTCGTGGGGGTTTTTTGAATGCAAAAGGTGAAGTAGTAGCGATTTTTTAGTATGTTGTTAAGCTTGGGGCCCTAATGAAAAATCCAAGTTTTCGACCTCGAGGCGCATCCGCGCGAGCCGCCATCTTGGAATTTAGGTACAAAAATTCGGTTTTTTGATAACTTAAAAACGGTGGCATTCACGACAAAAGATGTTCTATACAAAGTTAAAGAGGACAAAATTTCCTACATTTTTTGTAGAAAAAATTTTTTGTATCACACATATGTTAGGAGTTACTTACTATAATAGTATTTTTGCACAATAAAGATTATTATTATTATTATTAAATTTATAGATATAATAACGAAGCACGAAGCTTGATTGTAAAAATACTAATAAGATGGCGACCGATGTTTTAGCGGGAAGACTAGCTTTCCCCTCTGTAGGGGTACTCTGTGGTATTGCTACACTTTTATTGCTAACTTCCTGTCGGTTACAAAGTAGACAAAAAAATGCCGCTGTTCCTATCACTCATCTCATAAATAAAATACTAACAAGACGTAATAACGCAACACATCCTAACATTTTATGTTATTTTTGTTTGTAGTTGTCTCCAATGGCACCGCCAGGGGGAATCCCCCCCCCACCCCCCTGGGAAAAAGCAAAAATTCGTAATGTACGGTCAGTACTCACAAAGGGGTTGA
This sequence comes from Pyrocoelia pectoralis, assembly GCA_036250285.1. Classification (NCBI taxonomy): domain Eukaryota; kingdom Metazoa; phylum Arthropoda; class Insecta; order Coleoptera; family Lampyridae; genus Pyrocoelia; species Pyrocoelia pectoralis. The sequence goes on along the minus strand of CM070081.1, from coordinate 22,077,326 downwards.
GTATAATAAATAAAATCAACTACAACTTCCCCTTAACCAATAACGTTTAATGAATGACGATGAAGTACACTTCATTGGTTAAGGGGAGGTTGCAGTTTGTTTTATTTAAAAAAAAAGGTAAAAGTTATTAAAAATAAAAATAAATTTTTTACGAAATCTTGAAAAAACGCCAGAGCCACGAACCCCAATACTACTTGCCCCCCCTGGGAAAATTTTCTGGCAGCGCCCTTGGTTATCTCACTGTTTTCCGCCACACCAGTGTTGCTACTGACACAACATTTTTTGTCTTCGAACTATTCTTGCTGCGTTGGCAAGTCTTGCCAACAAAAGCGAAACCTGCTATGGACTTGTAAACAACATCATCTCACATATCAAAGAGACGTTATAACTATCTCGAAGTGCTCTATGGTCATAATTAGGGCTGACAAAAATATTGATTTACGTATAAAATATTTATTTAAATATTTCGGGCAGATTTAGGGTTTCATCCATATTTTTCAATTTGTATTCTTATTATCAATATTTTTATCTTGTTTATTCTTTATAAAATTTAACTTGTATAAATTATTTAACAACTTATAAGTGATACTAAGTGATGAGTGGTGAACTGATGACAAATAAAACAAACTTTGATAATCTTAAATTTGTTATAATTCGCCACTTCGCTTGCTTTCCAATCGCCATCGCAAAGCTGGAAGGCAAAGGTATGCTGCTCATTGATGCAATCCAGACCTTAAAGTCCATCCGCGCTAATATCTTAGCTATTCGGAAACGTACAGAATTCCTGCAGAAATTCGTTCACAACAAGAATCATATAGTTTAAAAACGTAGTACACCACAAGGCACAGCAAGAAAACCGAATCAAAGAATTGGGTCCAGTCGCATTGGCGGCCTTTAAGTACGCTCCAATCACGTCGTGCGACGTTGAAAGATCCTTTTCAGCGTACAAAAGGGCGTAAAAAAGTGAAGGCTGTCGTCGTTCATTTGTGTTCGAAAATTCAGTGCAATAAATTCAGCTAAATGTGAATAAAAGTCTATATTTTCCATCCATATTTTGACTGTTTTCGTCCATAAGACCGTATCTTAATTCTAAGGTCCATACATATTTTGTAAGCTTTTGGTCCATATTTTTGTCAGCCCTACAGCTCCACTCAGCAAACAAGATAGTCGGAAAATATGTCAACTATACCCTGTTCAAGTGACCAGCCGTTGCACGTCATTATTCGTGTACCAATACTAAAATTATAATTTACTAAGCAACTTTAATAAAATTTGCATTAAAGCCAAAATGTCATCGTAAGTACAGTTGGTATTAAAAGTCATTAATCGTGTAGGGTTAGCGACCATATTTTATCCTCGTCGCACACGTTGCAGTTCGTACTTAGAACTTAAAACGTAGTGCGAATATAAACTCATAAAATATCTCGATGTTGTCACGTCAAGTTTTGTTTACTTTGTTAAATTCACCGGTACGCACTTAAGCTATTTTTTTTTAAATTGCCTTACTAAAAACAGTACTTATCAGTACTCTTATTTTGTTTATGTCTACATTAGTTGTTGTATTTTATTATTACATAGGTATACAGTATCTATTTGTTCCTAACCTAAAAATGTCAGTCTGACAACACGTACATTTGACAACGCTGATTATACGTCATTGATTTAGTAAGTTTTAAGCTATGACGTGCAACAGCTGGTGACTTGAACAGGGTATAAAATAATGTATTTGAAATTTTTGACGCGGCAAATTATTTGTCCAATCATATTTGAGAATTCTAAGGTGTACATTCACAGCTGAAAGTAAATTATTACAGTTTACAGCTGACATTTTCCGCGTGCGTTTTATTACTTAATCCTTTTATTGTGTTACTCTTGTTTGTTAAAATCAGTCTTTCTGATGACTTCTCATGCAGTATACAATACATTTATGTGTATCCAACAATACACATTTAAATTAAGCGCCAAAATATTTCTTTCCGGATTGTACCTTAAAAGCTACTCTAGCGCCGGTATCCCCTCTCCAACTATCTTGTTTGCTGAGTAGAGCTGTAGTCATAATCATGCATTAGCGAAAACTGTCCGGAAACTCCGCTAATAGAACCTTCTTGTCAATGTTATTGAAGCCCATACCGCGCAATTTCTGTCCAGTTTCAACAACAACGTTGGCATGTGACGCCATGTTATCGTAATTTTCTAAACTTCAAGAATCCTTATTTGCTATATCATTTGTGGCTGAGGTCGATTTAATAAAATCCTCAAGTTCGTCTAGATCTAGATTATTCTCAGCATCGAATGCCTAATCCCTATAATTTTCCCTTTCGTATTACTTGGGAACGTTCGCGAGAAAATTAGTGACCATCGCTTTAATAGCGATATAAATCTTTTTTTATCATAAACGATAGCACAAGCACAATTTTTCTTAACACTTCAACACGTTAACCACTCGCAAAAACGGAAAAAAACTACGAACATTGGGCGCAAACCTGTAGTTAATAAATAGGAAATCACAGGCGTAAAGTCTGAATATTCAGAGGAAGGAAAAAAACGTTGCTTTTAGGTAGGTATTGAGTTCTATTGAGAAAACTGCTGTTTGTGAAATAAATTTGCTACAAAATTTAAGGTAGTTCCTCCGCGGAACGATTTGCGACAGAATTTGTTCAAACTTGGCGTATACGTTATTAAATACGTTATCCAAACATCTGTGGAGTTTAAATGAGGTTTACCGTCCCTAAGTCGAGATATTTACACTTAAAATTGGCATAATTGACATATAACCCATATACAAAAAACACCGCCCACGTAGCACATATCTTTCAAAGGCGTCCCAAAGACATTCTAAGGACTTCTATATGTCCACATAAGTCCCCAGGACATCCGAAAGACATTCTGAGAACTTCTGAATGTCCGCATAAGGCCACAGGACATCCCTTGCAGATCTCGTGTTATGTGGGCACTGACACATTATCAATTGTACTGTCAAAACTAAATGTCAGAATTTAATGAAAAACTAAAGAATGCTAGAGAGGGATTACGAATATTGTGAAAACATTTGAGAATTGTTTACCGTCTACTTTGAAGATTAGCCTTGAGAAACATGACGTTTTTGGTATTATTAGATATGTTTAGGCAAGCGAATGATTGTATACGCAATCTGTTCCATGACAACGGGGACAGTCCGAACAAAAAGTGTACTTCCACTGGCGTGACAAAAATGGTTAATAATAGAAGTTACTATGGTTACATGGGACGAAACTTTTGGTTGAGATTGTCGCGGAGGAACTACCTTAAACGGAACTTTTTATATTGAAATTATTTGACATTGGAAAAATTACTATCTATTGTTTTACAACTCTGATTTTTACTAAAAAATAACAATAACAAAAACTCCTTATTTATTTTATTTCTGACCGTGATATTATAAGCTTATATCGTCATAGTTGCGATATCAATAGGGAGTGTCATAACCTTCGAACATATAACAACTCAATTTAAATGTGCACATTGTGATTTCGTAACAACATATAAACATAGTTTAAATCATCATATGAATGTTCGTCATGGTTCAACTCAATTTAAATGTAAACAATGTGATTACGTAACAAAAGATAAACGTAATTTAAAGTCACATATGAATAGTCGTCACGGTTCTACCCAGTTTAAATGTACTGATTGTGATTTCGTAACAACATGGAAACCATTTTTAAATCATCATATGAATGTTCGTCATGGTTCAACTCAATTTAAATGTGCACATTGTGATTTCGTAACAACATGGGAACCATCTTTAAAGAGACATATGAATGTTCGTCATGGTTCAACTCAAATTAAATATAAACAATGTGATTACGTAACAAAAAATAAATGTAATTTAAAGAGACATATGGATGTTCATCATGGTTCAACTCAATTTAAATGTACTGATTGTGATTATGTAGCAAAATGCAAGAAATCTTTAAGGAGACATATGAATGGTCGTCACGGTTCTACCCAGTTTAAATGTACTGATTGTGATTACGTAACAACATGGAAACCATTTTTAAATCATCATATGAATGTTCGTCATTGTTCAACTCAATTTAAATGTAAACAATGTGATTACGTAACAAAAGATAAATGTAATTTAAAGAGGCATATGAATGTTCGTCATGGTTCAACTCAACTTAAGTAAATGTAGTCATTGTGATTATGTAACAAAATGGAAATCAATTTTAAAGAGACATAAATGTTCGCCATGATTCAACTGAATTTCAATGTGAACAATGTGATTACGTAACAACAAATAAACTTAATTTAAAGTCACATATGAATGTACACAGTTCAACTCAATGGAAATGTACTAATTGTGATTTTGTAACAAAATGGAAAAGATCTTTAAAGAAACATATGATTGTTCATCACGGTTCCACGCAGCGCTGTAGCTAGGGGTGGGTGTCACCGGAGGGAAAAACTATGGTGTCACCCCTATACTATAGATATAAAGAAATTTATAAATTGTAAAACTTAATGAAACATTTGTAATTTGTATATTCATACATATTTTTCAATCAGACCTGGCAAAGTGGAAGCCTGTATAAGGCGGAAATTTTCAAAGTCTCGTCAGTTTCTGTTTTAGCAGGTTTCACTGTATTTAAAAATAATGAAATTTTCGGTTTATAAAACCAGTTAATTATGTACTCGTAACAATTTATGGAACAATAACAGTTTTATGATACCTAAATTAAAACTCAGAGCCAGCTGGGAAAATGTTAAATACAGTGTTTTTATTGCTGTTCATTAACTCAGGATTCCCTCAATATAAAATAATAGTTAAACAATTGATTCTCCCATTTTAATTTTTACACATGTTAAACTATAGGTGTAGGTAAATGACTAATGTGCTCCCCAAAAATGAAAAAATTTCACCGCTCAGTTTTTTCAGTATGACCACTCAAATTCAGGGGGCCTTGCATTTTTACTCTGATAGTAGGAAGTTTGGACTGTTACATGGTTTGGCGAGTTATGTTAGTTCAGTTGCTTAAAGTTAAATTTTTGATATACAGACATTATAATTGAAAATAAAATAAAAACTTTTTTTTGTATCTCTTTTGTTTATTTTTGTTAATATGTATTCAATACCTTCAGTTTCTAGGAGAAAGGTTATGAGCCGGTTTATTGAAGTATCTGTATTAGATGTATTTATACATCACATCACATAAAATTTATAGGGTATCGGCGTGTAAATTCGTACATACAAGCCCGTTACATTAAATAAAAGGTGGTTATTTTTAGTGATAATAGTCCGAAATAAAAAGTACAAGCGCTAATAGTGATTAATTAAGTGTAAATTATTGAACTATATCGTAATTGTGAGCGAAAATCATAAATTAAGGTTTCAATCAACAAGAGGAAGATTAATATAGACGAGGAAATAAAGCACTAAAATACCTACGCTAAACCTACCAAATTTTTGTAGTAAGACGGATTGAGATGGGGTTTTTTGCATCCGCTTCCTAAATTCAATAGGAAACTTTGTATCTACTTTTGATCATGTTTTTTTTCTAAATTGCATTTGTGCAGTGGAAAATGCATCGTGAAAAATGCATTTTCATAGAAAAAATTCATAACTTTGTTATAAACGTCTAGAATCGATTCAATTCGGGTTCACGGGGGTTTTCGAGGTCGCTGAATCCGAATATGACCTTCAAATTGGCTCATTGGAGCTCCGGATGGCTGAGCAATGTCATCTTCGAAGCTTTTTCTGAAATTCATTCTCAAATGATTCTAGATATCTCATTCGGGTTTTTTTTGGGTTGCTGATTCCAAATAAGGCATCGGCAACCGCCCCCCGCGTACCTGGTACCCCGCACATCCGGGCGTCAACGTCGTTCCCTGGAGTTTCATTGAAGTTTCAATCCTATAGGGAACCGAAAATTGTTTCCGGGGATTTTTGGGTCGCTCAGATCGAATCTGGCACCGGATACTTTCTAACGAATACCTGGTGCACCACACCGGGGTATCAACGTCATCCTCTAGAGTTTCGCTTGAATTTTCGCCGGAAAACAATTTTCGGTTCCTCTTTAGACTTGAAACGTCAGAGGATGACGTTGATTTCCGGATGGGGGACACCAGGTACGAGGGGGTGGGGGGGGGGGTGAATAATTTGGAATCAGCGACCCAAAAAACCCCGGATGAGATGTCTAGAATCAGTTGAAAGTGAATTTCAGAGAAGGTTCGGAGATAACGTTGCTCAGCCATCCTAAGCTCCACGTGGGCGATGAGCCAATTTGGAGGTCATATTCAGAATCAGCGACCTTGAAAACCCCCGTGAACCCGAATTGAGTCGATTCTAGAAGTTTATAACAAAGTTATGAATTTTTTCTATGAAAATGCATTTTTCAGGATGCATTTTCCACTGCACAAATGCAATTTCCAAAAAAAACATGATCAAAAGTAGGTACAAAGTTTCCTATTGAGTTTAACAAGCGAATGCAAAAAACCCCATCTCAATCCGTCTTACTACAAAAATTTGGTAGGTTCAGTGCTTTATTTCCTCAACTAATAGTAGATAAGTATGCTAAGCTAAATAACACGTTTTAATAATACGTTTAAAGGCCACACTGCGACAGTGATAATAAATGTTGTTCATAAGGCCACAGTTTTTATTTGCAAGTTTCTCCTGAAATGGAATCACCAGAAAGTTTAAACATATAACCAGTATAGGACTTACGATCCAATTTGTTTGAGCCCCAATCATAATCGACAAAACACTATTAAATTCTTAGTTAATAAGTTTTTAAATGAAAAGTGCGTTTCATGTACATTATTTATTTATGTTTAAAACATGCATTTGCTTTAATTATTTAATATGTAATAATTTTTCGAAAGTATCATCACTAATTGACCTCCGTTTTGGTCGCATGATCATCCCAGTATTGGAAAGCAGATTCTCCACAGGTGCTGAGAGGGGAGAGATTTTAAAAATAAATCTTTTACAATAGGACAATTTCAGTCCCGTATCAACAACAACGTTGACATATGACGCCATGTTATCGTGATTTTCTAAACTTAAAGAATCCTTATTTTCTGTATCATTTGTGGCCGAGGTCGATTTAATAAAATCCTCAAGTTCATCTAATGTTAGAGATTATTCTCAGCATCAAATGCCCAATCCCCATAATTTTCCTTTCCACGTAGCTTGGAAACGTCCACGGGAAAATTAGTGGCTATTACTATTGCTTTAATAGCGAATAGCGATATAAATCTTATTTGCCAGACACGATAACACATCACAAGCACAATTTTTCTTCACTTTAACACGTTAACCACTCGGACAATGGAATGAAAACTACGTAAACTGTTGTTAATAAAATAAGAAATCACAGGTATAAAGTCTAAATATTCAGAAGAATGAAAAAAACGTGTTGCTTATTATGAAATGCTTTGTTCTTTATTGTACTGTACATAAGTACCAAATTTGAAAATATCGCTTTTCACAAACAGCGATATATTTCACTGTTCTGGTCCTTTCGGGTTCCCTGTATAATTGTATAGGTACATATGATGGCTCTCATATTAACAAAAATTTTAACAAACTTTCAGGGATGGCGAAAATGCAACCAATAGAAAATGTGCGAAGTTTAAAAGATTTTCCATGCTCACAATGTGATTATAGAACAAAGAGGAAACGCAATTTGAAGTACCATGTAAAGATACATCATGGTTCAATTGATTTTAAATGCGCACATTGTGATTACGTAACAACATGGAAACCATTTTTAAAGAGACATATGAATGTTCGTCATGGTTCAACTCAATTTAAATGTGAACAATGTGATTACGTAACAACATGGAGACCATCTTTAAAGTCACATATGAATTGTCGTCATGGTTCAACTCAGTTTAAATGTACTGATTGTGATTACGTAACAACAGATAAACGTAATTTAAAGTCATATATGAATGGTCGTCATGGTTCAACTCAATTTAAATGTACTGATTGTGATTATGTAACAAAATGGAAAACAACTTTAAAAAGACATATAAATGCTCGTCATGGTTCAACTCAATTTAAATGTAAACAATGTGATCACGTAACAAAAGATAAACATTATTTAAAGAAACATATGAATATTCGTCATGGTTCAACTCAATTTAAATGTACTGATTGTGATTATGTAACAAAATGGAAAACATCTTTAAAGAGACATATGAATGTTCGTCATGGTTCAACTCAATTTAAATGTGAACAGTGTGATTACGTAACAACAGATAAATGTAATTTACAGTCACATATAAATGGTCGTCATGGTTCAACTCAGTTTAAATGTACTGATTGTGATTATGTAACAAAATGGAGAAGATCTTTACAGAGACATATGAATGTTCGTCATGGTTCAACTCAATTTAAATGTGAACAATGTGATTACGTAACAACAGATAAATGTAATTTACAGTCACATATGAATGGTCGTCATGGTTCAACTCAGTTTAAATGTACTGATTGTGATTATGTAACAAAATGGAAAACATCTTTTAAGAGACATATGAATGTTCGTCATGGTTCAACTCAATTTAAATGTGAACAGTGTGATTATGTAACAACAGATAAATGTAATTTACAGTCACATATGAATGGTCGTCATGGTTCACCTCAGTTTAAATGTACTGATTGTGATTATGTAACAAAATGGAAAACATGTTTAAAGGCACATATGAACGTTCATCACTGTTCTACCCAGCTTAAATGTACACATTGTGATTATGTAACAAAATTGAAAGCAACTTTAAAAAGACATATAAACATTCGTCATGGTTCAACTCAATTTAAATGTGAACAATGTGATTACGTAACAAAAGATAAACATAATTTAAAGAGACATATGAATATTCGTCATGGTTCAACTCAATTTAAATGCACTGATTGTGATTATGTAACAACATGGAAACCATCTTTAAAGAGACATATGCATGTTCATCATGGTTCAAGTTCAACTAAATTTATATGTGGTAATTGTGGTTATGTGACAAAGTGTAAAAGATATTTAGTAGAACATATCAAGAAAAATCATTGTTAATTGTGTTGAGTGAAGTATTTCCTGCTGTAGAGTAGGCATAACATGTATAGTAGCTTGAATAAAACTATACATACAGAAAATTGTTGCTTGTAACAGGGATGTATACCGGGTGAATGAGACCACCCGTATCAGTAGTTTATTTAATGAACCGTGAGTCGTAGAGAGGTAGGATAAAAAAAGTGATTATAAAAGCCATAATAAAGAATCGAATGGTGATATTATTTCTTATTTCTTTAAAAAAGTCAGCATTCCTCCAGAATGTGTCGAACTCCAAAATTTTAAATGGCACCATAAGTCGAAAAAGGTATTGTTTAAAAGATTGTTACAAAAGAAGAAAGTTTTATAGGAAAAATTATTTTATTACTACCACCCCTTTTAAGTAATATTCGACTAAAGTTGTTAAATTTTAAATTCATTGTTAACAAAAAAGTCATATATGAATGGTCGTCATGGTTCAACTCAATTTAAATGTACTGATTGTGATTATGTAACAAAATGAAAAAGATCTTTACAGAGACATATGAATGTTCGTCATGGTTCAACTCAATTTAAATGTGAACAGTGTGATTATGTAACAAAAGATAAGTGTAATTTGGAGAGACATATGAATGTTCGTCATGGTTCTATTTATATGTGCTTTTATATGTCTAGTGAATGTGGTAGTTGTCGAACAAGGGGAGGAAGTATAAGATATAAGTAGTGGGTAGTTCAGTTTGTGCCCTTGAGTACCGAGTGTACAAAGTGGTTTTCTTTGTATTACATACTTATATAACTGAATTTGATTACCATTTATATGCTTTCATTGCAGGTATTTTTATGTTACTATAGTTCCCTCACTGCCTCATATTCCTTTGTGTATTTTTACCTGAAGTTGAACCTTTTGTGTACATTTTTATCGTTTTAAACTTTCTTGACCTTTTTAAGTATCAACAATGAAATTCTAAATGGTTTATCTTGATATTATTTAACAGTATGGTTGCGATAATTGTAATTGAACTGTGTCATGTATGTAATTATGTCAAAGGAGGAGTTTTTTTAGTGTTTTCACTTTTTCTCCTCCAAATCGTCGAGTAACTGTCAATAAATGCATTATTTTTGTACAGTTAATGTTGGTTTTGATTCTCCTTCCCGATTATAGTTCACGACCAGTGTATTCGTACCTTTTACACGATAGAGGGCCTGTTAGATGATCATGAGCTTGCGTCATTTTTGGGTTGGTTTGTTTTGGAGGAAAGTTTAAATTTTATCGGCCATGTTTATGGATTCCCTCCTCCATTTGAATTATTATAAATGTGTAGTGTTTTATAGCTTTTCGAATTTTAGATAGGGCTGGGGGGGGGGGGGGTACATTACAGTATTATAATAATGAACCCCATGACGTTCACTGTAAACACTTCATACTTGTAACGTTTATAAATCAAATCAATTCACGTGTTCACAAAGGCAAAGGTCTAGTTAAGTTGGCAACATATGGGAAACTTTTTTATTATTAATTTTACGAAAAAAAGTTATTCTTTATAAAAAGTTCTGCATGTAAAATTTAAAATACAATCATCAGATATTACATTTTTTCAGTCGTGTACGCGGTTTGTCAAAAAATATGAATTTTGCTCAAGAGTAAAGTACCTTTATTTTTAACAATATCGAAAATTGTTATTAAAAAAAGTTAATCAGAACTAAAAACTACGTTCAAATATGCAATTACATCCTGCTAGTTAAAATTTTCTCAAATTACTACCTACTGATATAGGTACCTACTATACTGCACAACATGCAAAAAGAAAACACCTATTTATGTGCAATTACGAAAATTACGTTAAAGAATCGCATTTATAGTTATATGTACTAAAAACTAGTTGAACTGTGATTTGAAAAAAAAACAGTTAAGATAAAAATGTACGTTTACCTACGTCACCAACCTACGTCGTTTACTCAAAAATTAACAGCTATAAAGACAAAATAATACAATGATAAATTATAAGATGTACAAAAAACGACTATTATCGCTATTATTATTAAAAGTAATTTAGAAATACTTTACAATTACAATATTAATTCCATCAAAAGCGTAATACCATTCTATGGTACGGTACGAAATAGTTCACAATGCTCTATACAGTGGCGGTGTTTGCCGAAAAACTAGGTGGTGCTCTAGATATTGAATTTTTGTTTAAATTTTTTTATATAGGTATTTGGTGTAGGTCTTCCAAGACGTTTAATTTCCACCTTTTGCTCCAATGGCATTGTAATTGTAGCAAAAGGATTTTTCAAAATAAATTGCATCGAATTCATGTTAATATTCACACTGTATTGCCCTTCCGTTGGAATGACTCCGTTACAATCAAAAATAAACACATTATAGTTCGAAGGTGCGATGTAAATTAGCGCACCGTCGCCGGCTTAAAAACGCATTTGACGGCTAGCCCGAATCTGCCCGAGTACGTAATTTGCAGCCGATAGCGAAAGAATCCCGTGCTCCGACTGCCAGAGCACGTTGCGCGATACTTCAATACTTATCTGTGCATTTTTAAAGGATTTGCTTGCTATGCGCTATAATAAAGCAATTAGCAATATAATGCCTACGTAAAAAATAAATATCTGTGAATTAATATTCTTAATTCGTTAGTCAGCCTAACTCTATGCAGTCTGCAGGAATTTATTTTATATTTTAATTTATTCAGGTGGTGCGCGAGCACCGGGGCACTTTAGTAGCAACCGCCCCTGGCTCTATAGTTAGATATATTTTTTAACATGCCATCTATCAACTGTTAACAGTAACAAATTAAAATAATGCAATATTCTGTTACAGAAACAATTCTAAAATGTGTGTTTTGTGACTACGTTAATAAACAATGCTACGACTGTAGCATTGTTTTTTAATAAGATAGTTCGTCAACCGGAGGCGAGTGCCTGAGCATTGTTTTTAAATAGGACGTGGCAATCGCCATCTATCAACCGTGGTTCAGAAACACCTCTGGTTGTGCAACTATCTTTTTAATAAACAATGACTGTAGGTTTTTTTTGTATGTCCTTTGCTTTGCCAATCTTATTTGTAACAAACACACTCGGTTTACATATTTTTTTAAAAGAATATAAAAGATAAATACATATTTATGGATAGGTTTTATAACCAACAAACTTACAGTTTTCTATAGGTATTTACGGATTTATTGTTAAATAGGAATTGTAGTTTTCCGGTAGGTAGTAAATTTGAGAAAAAGTTGTAAAAAAACATTTTTTACTAGCTGGATGTAATTGCATATTTGAACGTAGTTTTTAGTTCTGATTAACTTTTTTTAATAACAATTTTCGATATTGTCAAAAATAAAGGTACTTTACTCTTGAGCAAAATTCATATTTTTTGACAAACCGCGTACACGACTGAACAAATTTAATATCTGATGATTGTATTTTAGATTTTAGAACATGCAGAGCTTTTTATAAAGAATAACTTTTTTTCGTAAAATTAATAATAAAAAAGTTTCCCATATGTTGCCAACTTAACTAGACACACTGTATATTTTACAACCAATACAAACTTATAGTTTTCTATAGGTATTTAATGGAATGTTAACTTTTTTATAATAGAAATTATAGATTTCTGTAGTAACTAATAGGAGCGTATAGAAATCAATTGGATTTGACGCTCAAACTCGTAGAAATTTGTAGGTTCCTATAAAAATCATAAATGAACGTACAGTGTCCTTTAAAAAGTGGTTTTTGTTATTACTTATTTAATACCATTGGGTGCATTCAGAAAACGTGAGCATATACAGCTACGCTCCCGATACGCTACCGTAACAGTTCTTACGTCGTCTGACATGCACTTTTCCACTGCTCCAACTTCATGTGTATTGAAATACGATCACGGATCACAATAGGTTCACCTCAAGTAGCGAAAGCAAAATGCGCTACGAAAAATGGCGACCGCTACACAACACGTTGTAAAAGTAGCGGTCCTAAAAAGAGACGTCTTCAAAACAGTTTTGTAACGGTTACGTCCGCTGAATGTACCCAATTGATTATACCCTTGTTTATACAGTGTGTCCACGGATTGACTTCACTATAGGTGTAAATGACCAAAAATTTTGGAATTTCACAACGATTTTTTCAGATTCTGCCCTGCTTCATTGGAAATGAATTTTCATCATATTTTTAATTTTTTTAATTCAAAGCCGCCTTGATCGTGGAACAAAAACTATTTTCTTTGCAGGTAAAGTACCTTTTTTGTGCATCATAGAGCAAAATTTTATTATGAAAAACTGTTCAGAATCAAAAAATAATAAACAGTGCAAAATTTGAAAATAATCGGCACAATTTCATGAAACCGTTATTTTTATTTATTAAGACGACTATCATCGATTAAATCGGAATCTATGCATACAACATTTCAAACATTACATTCTCATTTGTTTACAAACAATACCGATTGTCATTTTATGGTCAGTTTTTCAATTCTGAACAGCTTTTCTTAATAAAATTTTGCTTTATGATACACAATAAATGTACTTTACCTGCAAAGAAAATAGTTTTTGCTCCACCACCAAGGCGGCTTTGAATTTAAAAAATTAAAAATGTTATCAAAATTCATTTCCAATGAAGCAGGGCAGAACCTGAAAAAATTGTTTTGAAATTCCAAAATTTTTGGTCATTTATTACACCTATAGTGAAGTCAATCCGTGGACACACTGTATACCTTATAGTTAGTCAATGAGATAGCTTTAATTGGAAACAAATTTTTTAAGCGTAATAGATGGCGATAGTAAAAAACAAATACAAATTAAATGCAAAGTCGCAAACCTATTGGGATTATAACAAAATTACACACGATGGCGATAATTACGCACGCTGTTAGTCACGACATACGTACAAAACAATTTCTTGACGGATATCAGTATCAGCTTTTATTTTTATTCTTGGAGTACATGTGCGATCGATCGATACATTCCTTGTTAATACATAAACAAAATGTATACAATCCGTGTTTATACATGGATAAAATCATTTCAATAATATTTTTTATAAAGAGTGGTTTAATAAAAAACAACGAGAAATTTCTTGATCAGTACCTAATTTATTGAAACATTTTATTTAGGTATTTTATTAGCTGGAAATTAATCTAAATATGAAATTTGGCAGTGATTGCACAATTACTTTTTAAAAATAATTCATCACCATTCCTCATTATACCTACTTAACAATAAAAGTAATTCATTACAATTACTTAATTGCAAAATCATAAATTCTTTATCACAGTTGGCACATCTATGAGCATTGACTTTCTTCTATAAGTATCAAATCATCTTTTCCCTAAATAAAAATAACCAGCAAAATATGTAAGTGCTTAAATGAACAATCTTCTAAATTGAGATAGGTACATATTCAATGACTTCTCTATATACCAAAATGTACCGTTTGCCCGTGAGAAGAAAGTTTACATAAAAAAACACATTTTTGTACGCTGTTCAGACATGAGTGAAACAAATTGAATGAAATTTGGCAAAAGTGCATTTTCTACCTACTCTCATTGAACATTTATTATGAAAAAACGTTCTGCCTTTGTTTCTACTGTCAACTAAATTTTGTATTACAATTTTATTCAACTTGTACTAGGAATATCTGTTAGCATTATTTAAGAAAACATTTTTTCTTCGGAACTATGCGGAATATGAAATTTTATAAAGAGTAAGTAACAAAATGAAGATAATCAATCAGTCTTCTCGCTAAAAAAATTTGAGAACCGTATTACCACCCCTAAGAAAGTTCTGAAAAAAATGTAAGGGAGTGAGGGTGGTGTTAACCCTTCTACAATTTCTTTTGGATTTATTTAATTACCGAAAGGAGAGTAATCTTCTAAAATGCATTTTTCTCAAATTTCATTCAATTTGTTTCACTCATGTCTGAACAGCGTACAAAAATGTGTTTTTTTATGTAAACTTTCAACTCTTCTCACGGGCAAACGATACATTTTGGTATATAAATAAATTGGGTCCAATCAACTATTTTGATCTCTATTACACGTAGTAGCTCTGTGTCTCAGGAATTTTGGGACACCCTGTATATAGTTCAATAAATTCAGTCCAAAATGAATGATTATTATTCATTTTCAATATTTTTAATAGGAGTAATATGATACAGCAACCACCGAATATTAAATACCAACTACACAACGCATCACTTGTTTCTGAAATCGTTTCAACGTGTCGACACGAGTCAAGACAGGTCCACACACTATGTAATCTGTCGTATTATATCAGATGTGGTTGTACAACAAATTTTTAAACCGGCCAAACTTCCGTACGATCCAACCGTGTCGTTGGATGTGTTGAACGGCAACCACACACACTATGCAATTATCGTTTCGACGGTCGAAACCAAGGATTATAAACTATAATCCTTGGGTTGTACAACTTGTTGGACGACAGATTGTATAGTGTGTGGGCCGAATAGAGAAGACATTTTCAATTACATCTTGATTAAAACGGGCCACACACTATGCAAATCTGTCGTCCGAGAAGTGATACAATCCAAGTAGTTTCGACCGTCGGCGTCGATACGACAATTGCATAGTGTGTGGTGTGTGGTTGTCGTTCAACACATCGAACGACAAACGACATGGTTGGATCGTACGGAAGTTTGACGGGTTAAAAATTTGTTGTACAACCACGTTTGATATACGACAGATTGCATAGTGTGTGGACCTGTCTCGACTCGTGTCGACACGTTGAAAGGATTTCAGAAACACGTAATACGTTGTATAATTGGTACTTAATATTCGGTGGTTGCTGTATCATATTACTCCTATTAAAAATACTGAAAATGGACAATAATTATTCATTTTGGACTGAATTTATTCAAATATACCTACCGACAACAAACATGTTTGTAGGATGTAAAATCGAATGACTATTTAAACAAACATAATCGAAATTGAAATTGCACCAACTGATGTATACGAATACGAATGGAAAATTGTTCCCAGTTACATCGACTGTTTCATGTTCAGATCGTTCGTGTCTATGGGTAAAATACTAACCAATTGGTTGCAAAAAATGCAAAAATGATTTGTCCAATCTGTAGTATTAGTCGTACGACGGATCGCATAGTATGTGGGGTGTTTTAGTCGAGATGTTAAAAGTTAAAATGTATTCTTTTCCTCCTTCTTCTTTATATGGCATGAGTATCGCACTGAATCAATCAAAGGATGGTGGTCTGAAAAATCTCTGCCATTTGACATCAGATTTTTGAATTTTTTAATTATTTCTAGAGAGTTATCTAACGTGACTACCTACTGCTGGAATTTTCTTAGACAATGCGCAATTATAAGGGTTTGTACTGTATAAATGCGCAGAGTTAAGACAATCAAACAAATTAGTTGTTTGTTGCAAAAACTCTGCTGTTGCCGTTGCTGTATCGTTATCTAAATCACCAGACTGTACTGCAGTACGGATTGCTGCTGCAACACTGTTACTAAACAATAAGTGTATAAAAACTCTAAACCTCCCCTTTACCAAATTTTAATGAAGACGATGATGACGGTGAAATTATTTTTTTAAAGTACTTAAACTACCTACTCCTTTAAAAAAATAACTTCACCGTCATCATCGTCTTCATTAAAATTTGGTAAAGGGGAGGTTCAGAGTTTTTATACACTTGTTATTGTCCTGTTCCCCCCTTTGTGAGTCCGTACCGTACAACATGAATTTATACTGTTACTAAACATTTGTACAGCTTAGTTTTTGAAATGCATTTGGGTTTAGATGCGCTGGTGCTGGTGTAATTTTCAGTAATGACCCGACGCCGAGTTTACATTTTTGATCAATATCCAATGTTTTCACTATCGATTTAAAACTAATTATCTTACTTTGAAGGTCAAAATTTCCACTTAATAGGTTATTCCTTAAACTTTTAAAAAGATGTGATACTTACATCATAATATGACAATAGTATATTATTATACAAGGGGCAAAAGTAAGTGTTTTTAGCGCGATCATAAAGATTTGCCTCCCGACGCGAAGCGGAGGGAGGCAATTTATGAGAGCGCTAAAAATTACTTTTCCCCCGTGTATAATACAATATTTTTTTCTATACCTCTCAAAATAGTGATTACTACAATAGTTAATAGTATATTATTTTATGTGGCGGAGAAGTACAACTTTTCATGGCGCGCCTGTGTTTAGCCGCCGAACGAAGTGAGGCGGCTAATAGAAGGCAAGCCATGAAAAGTAACTTCTCCGCCAAATAAAATATGCTATTTTTTCTTCAAACTTCCACAAATTTACGCAAAACATTTATTTTTAAATGGTTTTAAGGGATATTATTAGCGGCGTTCGTTAAATTAAACGTCATTGCGTTGAGTGAAAGATATTTATTCAATGGTCATTGTCAAATAGGTAGGTATTTGTTTTCACGAATAGGACGAATAGGTAGGTAAAAGTGCTGTTTCCTTGGTAACGCATGAGAATCACATTGTTTTACCTCCGGCGGCGGAAAAGTATCTAAAAGTAAAATCTGCTCTAGCGATAAATGTCAAACTTTGGCGCCTACTATTCAGTTGAATAATGACATAATTTCTTGACGTTTGAAGAAAAAAATAATTGTCGACGACCATTTGTCAAAGTAGTAGGCAAATGTAAACACAGGTGGCGTTGTTTAGAAAATAATTTAATGAAACGGAATTTTTACAAACAATAACAATACTAATAGCAGCAAATTTACTAATTACCTTTAATAATTGCAAATTTAATATTACTAATAAACAATTTCATTCGTTACCGTACCTTTTAACCTCTAAAATAACTAACCTATAAATAATTAAGATTTTTTATCGGAGTTACCTACGATTATTTACGATTGAATTATCACACACTTACTTACAAAACTAAGGTACACGTACACATTGCTTAGAACTATTCACACAAAATTTTATCTAGATTCTATATTACAATCCAACATCATTGTCGTCATGCGAGACAGGCCTTCAGAGGTCCATCTCGTAGCCTGGCACGGTTTGCACGGGGCTATCAGGAAAGAACCTGCGGCTACTTGTGAGCACTACAATATTGTATAAAGGATATGGATCTAGGTCAAACTATGACCAGCGATAATCGATTTTTTTATGTTTTATTCTCAGCTATTTCTGAAAGTAACGTCGACATGAAATTGCTAAGAAGCTACTAGACTATTCACTTTGAATGCTTCAATGTCAAGTTTTTCTTCTTCCATTCCATTCAATTCTACTTCTGTAATTAATAACGGAGATGCAATCCAAAGTAACAGAAGACACCCTCCTTGCCCTCCTTTAACATCTGAAATAACTAACCTAAAATTAACAAGTAAGCTTATTCATTACAGTACCTAAGATTGAATCAAATTTCTTATAACTTTTTTAAGGCGCCTCTATACATAGGGTAGGCAACACACCATGCAATTGGAAAAAGTGCAATCTTTTGACCAGGATTACAGCTCTAAAATTGAACTTGAAAAAATTTTAGGGCCGGGAATATATTCCTTAGTACAATGAAATTTTGCCTTAGAATTTTGTTTGAAAAAAAACAAATATTTGAGGTAACAAAAAATTATTTTATCTTTCATCTATTTTAAGAGATATTTTCCAAACGACAGTCAATATCCGAAAATTAAATTCTACGGACAAATTCTAGGTTAAGTTATAACTGTAATCCTGGTCAAAAGTTTTTTTTAATATAAATTTTATGTACAAAAATTTTACCAACGAAAATTTCGTAAATGCCCCGGGCCACAGAGGTCAGGTAGTGGAATTATACTTCTAAGGAGATTATACAGACAAAAGAAAAGTACCTGTTTAATGACCGTTACAAAGATGCAAATTGACAAATAAATATTGCGTAAGGTTATTTCCGACGTAAATTTAAAAAGCGCTATAGACAAATTGTAAAAAGACATTATTTTTTTTATTAAATTTTATTTTAATTATTATAAACAGCACAAATCTTGAGTTGATGTCTTAAATTTTTTTTGAAAAATGGGCGTGGTTTTCAGTTTTTAAATTTAACGTACCTTTTTTTGGTAGTAGTAACTCCAGAGGGGGTCAACTGCCCTACCCTGACCCTCCTAAATGACGCCCCTGATGCATTCCACCTTTAGTGTAGACTACAAAGTAGCATATATTTCTTTTGGTTATGTGCAATAGCCCTGTACTTAGTAAAAATAATTGTCATTTTGTTTCAAAGTGAACTTATTATTATTACTACATTCACAGTATTCTAATTTACCCTTCAAATATGCTTCAATAGGATGCAAATTGCCGTAACGTAACTTAGGTACTATGATTAGTGAACCTCTTATATAAAATATACATACATATATGTAGGTATATATGTATATCTACCATTAATGGGATTTTGTTGTTAATTATATCTAATACGAATTAAATTTTAATGCGATTTTAGCACATTTTAAAGTAAAATACTTTAGAATCAATTAAATTAATAGGTAGGTTTGTTTGTCCAAGTACAGAAATAATGAAAATTATATCAGCATTTATTTTTTATTTAGAATGTGTGGTTAATTGTTATAATTATTCTTAAACATTGTCAAAGTTTATTTTGCTTTGTAATTTATTAATTATTCCATACTAAATCGAATTGTTTATAGTGTTTTCCGAAAGACTTAATAGAGGTCTAAGCGCAAAATTCTTATACAGGGTGGCCCAACTAAAAGGTAACAGACGGGTTTCTGGCCAGAGGGAATTTTTTTTTTGGGAAACGCAAAAACACAGGGGGACAACTTATTTCGCCATGATTTTCAACCTGAAGTGATTTCATCCCTTAGCGCTGTGAGAACAACCCCTAAAATTTAAATAGGGATTATGGGGCAAGTGATACGTCATTTGAAAGGTCTTTCTTTTCTGATTTCAGTGCACTAGTTTTTTTTATATTTTTTTTATTTTTAACCAAAAAAATTGAAGTTCCAAAATGGAAAATGAGGAAAGAGATTGAGGCATTTAAAAACTCAAAAAAGCTCAGACAGGTCAATTGTATTTTTCTTAGAGATGCTAGGTAGTTTTACTGATATTTGACAACTTTGTTTCACCCCTTGGATACAGGGTAAACAACCCTTAAATTTTTCAATAAAAACAAGGGGTAATTTTTTCTTGTGCTAATTAATAAAACCACTTTATGCAAATTCAACCCTTATTTTAATGAATTTTCGAAGTGTCTGCCTTCAGCTTCCATGTAATAATACAGATTTTGATTAACTCGTTCCTCCTGATCTCACCCCATTAGATTTTTTTTATGGGGTCATGTAAAGAGTACAGTTTTTTCCACTGGTCCGGAATCTTTGGAGGAGTTACGTGACCGTATAGTACATGAATGCCGCCTGATCACTCCTGAAATGTTGCAAAATGTACGGGAACGATTTAATGAAAATTTGTACTATTGCATGGAGCTGAAGGCAGGCACTTCGAACTCATTTTCCATTTTGGAACTTCAATTTTTTTGGTTAAAAATAAAAAAAAATAAAAAAAACTAGTGCACTGAAATCAGAAAAGAAACACCTTTCAAATGACGTATCACTTAACCCCCATCATGCCTATTTAAATTTTAGGGGTTGTTCTCACAGCGCTAAGGGATGAAATCACTTCTGGTTGAAAATCATGGCGAAAGTTGTCCCCCTTGATATAAAAATTGACGTGTTTTTGCGTTTCCCAAAAAAAATTCCCTCTGGCCAGAAACCCGTCTGTTACCTTTTCGTTGGGCCACCCTGTATTGTAATATTATCTATACGTATGTACTTCTTATGACATTTTGCAATTATGTGGGAAAACAATATTAACCCAACACTGAACACTGTGAACCGAGATTGGATTAATCTAGCCAATCTAGGGAATGTTAGAGCGGTACAATATTGGTGCATTATATCGATTTACGTACATCCAATATTGGCACTTGTATAACAAATGTTAAATTGCGCCAATATTGGCATAATATTGAATTCATTATACCACGTTTTTCTTATAAAATCTAGTAATTACGTGGAAAAACAATATTGGTCCTACATTAAGAACTAAGATTGGATCAATCTAGAAAATGTTAGACCGTGTAATATTGGTACATTATATACAAGCAATATTGGCACTATATAATAAATATTAAATTGCGCCAATATTGGCTGAATATTGAATTCATTACCTATACCATTTTTTCTAATAAAATTTAGCAATATTATAAGTGGAAAAACAATATTGGTCCCACATTGAGAACAGAGATTGGGTCAATCTAGGAAATCTTACAACGGTGCAATATTGGTACATTATATACAAGCAATATTGGCACTATATAATAAATATTAAATTGCGCCAATATTGGCTGAATTGCAATAAGCAGTAAGAAATAAAAACGCATTTATAGTTCTTTAACGGTAACAGAGTAGGCATGCGCATTGCGGGTTTAATTTAAATTATTACTGTGTTTATGGTACGATTCTTGACATAATATTTTCCCATCGATTCTTTAATAAGAGATATATTTCACTCAAATATTTCTTTAACACCTGATTTATATTGATGTCATCTGTCTTTTCTTAGCTCGTAAGCTCACAGCTGTACACGAATATTCCCGATTCGGTAACGGTAACGGTAAGAAATAAAATTGAACCAATTCCTTATTTCTTATTGCTTATTGCTTACCGCTTATTTCTACTATAAATGATATACAGGTTATCCATAAGTTCATTTCCTTACCGCTTATTTCTTATTTCTTATTGCTTACCGATACCGACACTATAAATGCAGCTTAAAAACAAAAAAATGGCCATAATGTCCATAGTAATGAAAGTAAGTATGTCAAGTGATATATTGTTAGAATCGTGGAAAAAGGGCCTTTTTTATAAAGTCATGGCCAACTATGGTTTCCATTAGAAAAAACACAAGTTTGTGTCATAACTCAAAAATTAGAGGATAAATATAAAATTGGATTAAACTGTATTATTGAGCCCATAATTATCTACAACTTTTTCCTTTACACATTTTTCCTAAAATCAATAATAACAGAGCTATAGGCGCTAAACAAAAAAACGAAAAAATGATTTTTTTGAGATATCTAGTTAGCCATGAATTTTTTTCAAAAAACGAAAAGCTCATTGAATTGAGCTGGTAAAACTGCAATTCTTTCCCCATTTAATCGTCTCTCTATCTCTGCTAGTTTCCAAGATCCCCATGCTAAACATCGGAAAAAACTCACCCTGTATATTATTTACTTCGCAGTTGCACTTTGTAATCGAATATTGTACCTACTTCTCGTCTTTTAGAAATTTGAAATATATTTTTATGGCGTTATTTAGGATAATAAAATATTAAACTTGTAATATATGATGCCCGCTTGCACTATAGAAAAATACGGAAAATACGGAAAAGTGTTGTAAATGAAACATAACATTTATTCGCCATTAAAGAATACAAAAATCATAATCATGATCATTTCTAACTTCACTGTTTTACTACCAACATAACTTTTTGGTTGGCAATACATTACAACTACCCCCGCCTATAAATTTAAACGATGCGGCGGTTTCACTAAACTTCTACAACGCAATTTCATTTTTCCTGCAGCTTCCTCAACTGGTGGTTTTTCATTCACTGCACTATTTTCCACAATCTCACTTAAAACAGATTCATTTGCCTTCTCTTCTGGGATAACCATTGGTTGTTCTGAAGAATCGGCCTGAACACTGTCACTACTAGGCGGTAAAATTACAGGTTTATTTGCGATTACATTGTTTGGAAACTCCCGTTCATTTAATCTTTCTGTTTCTGTCAACATTAAACTGTTATTGCATTTAATTATCTGATCCAAATGTCGTTTCCACACAATGTCCTCATTCACAAGTTTAACTAAATAAACTACATCGCTCACTACTTCATCAACTGTTCCCTTTACCCAACTTTTCTTATTGGGGTTTCGGTAGTCTCTGCAATATACCACCTCTCCCCTTACAAAACTGCTTAACCTTTTTCCCTTATGGAAAACCATATTTTTATCCTGTTTTACATTTCTGTTTAATAAATCTAAACGAGTTTTTGTCTTATACTTAAATACAAGAGATGCAGGAGTAACACCAGTAGCGGCGTTTTGCGAATTTCTATAACTAAACAAAAAACGATTCATTATTGTATTGAAAGTAACACCACTATTGGCCTTATCCTCTATACACTTTACTAACGTGTTTTTAAAAGTTTTTACCCAGTTTTCTGCTTGCCCGTTACTTGATGGATGGCATACCGGCGAAGTCATGAACTTTATTCCGTTTTTGGACAAAAAGTCAGTGAATTCAATTGCTGTAAATTGAGTACCATTATCTGTAACCACCAACTCTGGCAAACCAAATCTGGCAAAACACTCTCTGAATTTCTCAACAGTTTCTTCTGCTGTCACTCTACTCATGATATAAGCCTCTGGCCACTTGGAATATGCATCAATAATTATTAATACCATTTTACCAAAAAAAGGCCCCAAAAAATCACAATGTATCCTCTCAAATGCCCTATTACTTTTCATCCATGTGTTATAGGTAGATTTAGGAGGTTCCGGTCTATGTTTTATACATATTTCACAATTTTGTGCCCATTTTTCTATATTCTCATCTAACGACGGCCACCAGAAATATGACCTCGCTATTGCTTTCATTCTTACTATACCCTCATGATTCGAATGCAATTCACGCAATAAAAGTTCTCTTAATTTAAATGGAATAACTACTCTATACCCCCACATAACTATATCTTTATCTATGTGCAATTCTCCCTGCCTCATAAAGTAAGGTTTCAAGGTTTCATCCGCACATGTCTTACCAAATCCATATCTAACTAAATTATAAACCTTCCCTAAGATGATGTCTTTTCTAGTCTCCAACCTCACCTTGTTTACGTCAATTACATTTGCATTTTCTACAAAATTTAAATAATCATACTCTTCCTTGTCACCCGTAACATTAACTGGCAGTCTTGATAACGCATCTGCTCTCATGTTTTCAGAACTCTTTATGTATTTGAATGTATAATTAAAATTTGATAATAACAAGGACCATCGCTGGACCCTTCCAGCAGCCATTTGCGGTAGAGTTTTATTTTCACCAAAAATTGTTTGCAATGCCTTATGATCAGAAACTATTTCAAAATGCCTACCCGCCAAATAGTGATGAAGCTTTTGGACGGCCCAAACTACACTCAACCCTTCCTTTTGAGTAATTGGATAATTCCGCTCTGCTTTGTTTAAAACACGAGAAATGTAACATATTGGTTTTTCACTTCCATCTGCCTCTACGTGTGATAAACAAGCGCCTATGCCATAAAATGATGCATCACATGCTAATCTTATTGGCTTTTCTGGATTATAATGACTTAAAACATCTTTACATAACAAATCTTGTTTGGTCAACTCAAAAGCCTCACTACATTCCTGTGACCATTTAAATGATTTATTTTTTTCACACAATTTATATAATGGTTTTAACTTTGCTGAAATATTTGGAAGAAATTTCGAATAATAATTGACCATACCACAGAATGCTTTTACTTCTGTTACATTCTTTGGTTGCGGACACTTTAAAACTCCTGAAACTTTATCCAGGTCTTTTTCTAACCCTCTAGCTGATATAATATGCCCTAAATAATTTATACTATCTTTAAAAAACTGACACTTGTCTTTGTTCAATTTGAACCCAAATTTAGTTAATCTCATGAATACTTCTTTTAAATTGGTCAAATGTTCTGTGTCATTTGCCCCCGTTACCACTATATCATCTAAGTAATTTACTACTTTTGGAATACCTAATAACACTTTTTCGACTATCAATTGAAAAATGGAACAAGCTGGCTTTGTCCCAAATGGTAATCTGTTTACCTTAAAAATTCCTTGTTCTGTACTCCACGCTAATAACATGGCAGTTTCATTCGTTAATGGCAACTGGTTATACGCATTCTTAAAGTCTAATTTCGTGTAACGTTGCCCTCCCTGCAAAATTGCGAAAATATTATCAATTCTAGGTAATGGATGATTCACCTCCTCCAGATACTTGTTCACTGTTATTTTGTAATTTGCACATAATCGGATGTCCTTCCCATTAGGTTTTAACGCAATTACTAAGGGTGTTCCCCATGAAGAATTGTCAACTTTTTCAATTACTCCCTCTTTAACTAATCTTTCTAATTCTAACTTAGTGGCCTCTTTATATGCATAAGGAATTTGTCTCGGTTTACAAAATACTGGTCTTACATTAGGACTAATAGCTAATGAAATTGTTGAACCGTTATAACACCCCAATCCTACACTAAATAATCCTTCAAATTGATTCAGTAATGATTTAACTCTGTCGTCTACCGATAACTCATGTATTTCAGAAACATCAGTCAAACTGACTTTAAAGATTTTAAACAAATCTCGACCCATTAAAATTTTAACTGCATTTTTTATCACTAACAATTCACAACTCTCAGTAACTTCTTTTATCTTAATATTTACTGTAACCTTACCCAGAGGAATAATCATGGTACCGTCATACATTTTCAATTTAGTAGTAGTAACAGATAATGGCACCTTAGCAAAATATTTGGTATAAATTTCAAATGGCATACAGCTCAGACCTGCTCCCGTATCCAACTCCATCTCGAATGGCAAGTCTTCTATTGTACAACTTACAAAAATTGGATCTACCCTAGAACATGATAAATTAAACATTTCTACTATTTCCTCCATCTCTTCTACACAGTTATTTTCTCTTTTATTTTGCTTACATGCATTACTAATATGTCCTTTCCTCTTACATTGATTACATACAAAATTTTTATACTTACAAAATGAAAAATTATGGTTCGATTTACCACATGCAAAACAAACGGCGACTTCTTTTGTGCCTTCTAAAACCTTGCTTTTGTTCGCTTCAAATTTTCCTTTCTCAAACCGCTTTGCTTCTCCTGGTTCTCTTCTGAAGCTTCCCATCTTGACCTCTTTTTGATTCCTTCCATATGCTTTTTGCAACTTATTTACTTCGACGATTCTAGACTCCTTTAAACTAGCCTCCTTAGACACAGCCACCTCATACAAATATTTTAATTCTTTAGTTTCAGATTCTTCACACAGCCTATCTAATACCGGACCCGGTTTTAATCCAGTGACAAATTTGTCCTTGACTCTTTCTTCTAATAATCTACCAAACTTGCATGGAGCTGCTGCTTGCTTAACCTTCGCATACCATTGAGTAATAGATTCTTCCCCTTGCCTTAAATTATTGAAGACGATTCTTTTTCGAAAACTGCTCACTCTTTGTTGGTAATGCCCCTCCAACAATGACACTAACTCTTCATACGACTTTGTTTTAGGCAATTCTGGATCACACAAATTTTTCAGGGTCTTATACACACTTTCGTCAATCAATGTTAATAGGACTGCTACCTTTCGGTCGTCTGTAATTAAATTTGCGCTGCAATACTGCTCCAGCCTCTCCGAAAAAATTTCCCATTCGCCATCAGGTTTAAAACTATTTATTTGACAAATTGTACCACTAACTACGGTTAAATTACCGCTTACAGCTTCAACTTCGGCCATAATTGTAGGAAATGTTCACTTTAAAAAACGTGGTTTCTAAAATTTGTGGTTATGCCGCACTTCTGCTGCACAAAATGCTTT
The DNA here is from genome assembly GCA_036250285.1 of Pyrocoelia pectoralis. NCBI lineage: Eukaryota > Metazoa > Arthropoda > Insecta > Coleoptera > Lampyridae > Pyrocoelia > Pyrocoelia pectoralis. The sequence continues at coordinate 22,050,610 of CM070081.1, read as the reverse complement.
TCCAAATTAAAATGACAACACTCTGTTTCAACTTTTAATCAGTTTACCTCGTCGCCACAAATTGTAATATATGATGCCCGCTTGCACTATAGAAAAATACGGAAAATACGGAAAAGTGTTGTAAATGAAACATAACATTTATTCGCCATTAAAGAATACAAAAATCATAATCATGATCATTTCTAACTTCACTGTTTTACTACCAACATAACTTTTTGGTTGGCAATACATTACAAAACTCGAATCAAATTTTTTGTAAAGCGAAATACGGTGTACTTTCTAAAATATGAGTAAGTTCGTATAAACACCAATCGAGAGCCTCCAAAAGGAAAAATAAGGAGGAATTGGCACAAAAAATTACAAAACCCCTAAAATAAAACATTTTCTTCAATTAAGTGCCGTTGTTCCTAGTATGTACCTATACAGGGTGTTTTTTTGGGAGCTTTAGTTAGACGTTTCTGGGAAAGTTGTATAGCAGATAGCAGGTAAATTCAGAAAAACTCGAAGCCTATTATTTAATCTCCAAAATTAAGTTACGTAGTAAAAAAGTGTGATGATAGACGAAGAGATGAGATGACTTTGTTATGTTTTTTAGTTAAGGCGCCGAAGCACCTGACACGTGAGCCAATGCAAAACTCACAAATTGAAATTGTGAGAAAAGGAATACCAGGGTTTATTTAAAAACCATCTGGGACCATTACATCCTTGGGATAGTGGCGATCATCAAACAAAAGTTAAAACGTGAAGCGAAATAATGGAAATTGAAAAGTTTTAAAGTTAAAAATTATAGATAATTATAAATAAGCGCTACATGTTTCGAAGCCATAGGTACTGGCTTCATTTTCAAGCGGGTAAAATTTAAGCTTAAGGGGAAATTTTGAACAATATTACAAATTGAAGTTTTTAAACGGTCAAAGACCAATAAAAACATCCCCTGAACATCAGGAATAAGATATAGAGACTTATTCTCATTTCATTGCAATGATACCATTTTTTTCGGATTTTTTAGTAGTTGGGCATGACCTTATGGCAAACGAATTTTGAAGAATATAAACCGTCACCTAAAATAATCATTTTATATTCCAATGTCGTGAAGATTAATCAGATTAATGTGACCATAATTATTGTGAGACACCGGAGGTTTTTCGTGCACCCCCTCCACCTCTCTTAAAAGGGGTCATCCGAATAATGCACAAACTTTTCTATAAAAGGATGAGTTATGCTCTCCGAAAAATAAATCCGAGGGGGTGTTTCTTGTTTCTATTTATAGAAATAGAGTAGATAGGTATACCGTACGTAAATACGTTACGTCATGAGAATTCCGCAAGTTGTAATAACTTGCTTCTTACACGAATTGACGAATTTGACATAACATAAAAGCAATGCGGGACATGAGATTTGCGTAATATTATAGATTTAAAAACACGACATTGGACAATCCCGCTTAATTGGAACGAATGGATACACGATCCCATTAGTGAATAATGTAGGGTTGATGTTTTTATAAAACCTTACATATTATTTTGCAGCAATTATCTGCCATGTGCAATAAAGATTGTTTGAAACGTTACTAACTAAAGAAAAGTTGCACTCCACGTAAATAAATAATTCAAAATAGGTATTTATTTTGAAAATTTCGCAGATCGGTGAAATTAATTCCAATGGACAAAGATATACAATTGACCAGCTATATAAAGGCCTCATTATCTATGCGATATAATGATTATTTCTTTGTCCAAATGGAGCGTGTAAGTACCGCCCCATTGTGACCAATAGAAGAGTGTATCTACAATAACACTGCTCTAAAAGGTTGTTACATTAACTAAATCTGCCATCTTATGATTTTTTTAAAAATTAAATAATTAAAATAAAATATTTACATCGACGCTAGCGCTGTGAGAGCATTCGACGGGAGAAGTGCCCCTCCAAAATGCAAAAAGAAAACACCTCTTATATTTACTCATAGGGTATTAACTTTACCACCTAGATAACAGATGTCGTCTGAAATCGTGTTGCGATGCTATATAGGAACTATAGGTGTTTTCTTTTTGCATCGCCACAGGGTTGGGGACATGCACAATTATCACGTGATTAAAGTGCCTTGCGTCATAAGACATTTCTGCCTCAGGTTAATATAAAACTTAAAATAAAGCTTTTAAAACGAATAGGGTTATTGAGAACTGAGTCAAATTATTTTTATAAAACGAATGGTGTGTATTGACAGAGCTGACTTAAAGCTACCACAAAATGCAAAAAGAAAACACCTTACGTTGCGATATATTTACAGAGAGTTTACCACTGACCTGTATCGTTGATTGAAATATTAATATTTCAATCAACGGTTCAACTCAATTTATATGTAGGTACTGATTGTGATTATGTAACAAAATGGAAAAGATCTTTATAGAAACATATGATTGTTCGTCACAGTTCTACGCAGCGCCGCAGCTATTTGGATATAAAGAAATTTATAAATTGTAAAACTTAATGAAACATTTGTGATTTGTATATTCATACATATTAATTTTTTTAAAGCACCCGAAAGGTTAAATTTATAAGTAGGATGGGGGGGGGGGGGGTGCAATGTATTTAAATTAAGTAGCCATAGTAACAAAGAAATGTTTAGACAGGTAATTTATTTTTATAATTAAAGTTGTGCTTCTCTTTTCCACCGTTCTTTCTTTGATGTAATATGCACTTCTTATGTTACAACCATTGAACTGTACGCTAAAGCAACTCGAAGGGAAACAGACGATTTCAATGCATTGCAGGCGTTGAAGCTGACAAAGACAGATGCGGAATGGGTATTTCTGTCGCCTTCTAGCTTGTTGCGGTAGTAGAACAGACGAAAGAGATAACTGCTGCAACATATTTTTTTTATCTTTGCTGTCACCTGCATTTTATGCTCCATGTCATCGTTTCCGTTTGTATGACGTTGCGTGTAAACGAAAAAGATAGAGATAGGTACCCATTCTTTTGTTTGAGTGTTACTTTTATGCGCGTTTCCTTTCCCGTTTCGTATAGCGTACAGTTCAATGGTTACAACATCCCTCCTTTTTATCTGCACTCGTAGATGTGTTATATAATTCAGTGGTGGAAATAGCGGACTTCGTGTTAAATTGAAGAGAGAGGAAAGTTCTACCCTTAGATCATTGTGGGATTATGGACATTATTGTCTAAGGTTCTACTCTTAGTAGACAATCACCCTTATTCTGGTGACCATTGAAATTGACTTAATATTGGGTATTGCGATATATTCCAATATTGGAAGCGATTTGCAATTCTGGTGACCACATTAAAATTGAAAATTGACTCAATACTTGAGTAAAGGTTGAAAAATTTGAAGGGTACCTATCTAAGTTTCTAAGTAGTAGGTACCTGTTTTCGTTTTCCAAGGTTGAAAAACAAAAACTGAAGTAAACTAATCAAAAGAAATGTAATATGAAAATAACATTGAAATAAATCCAATGTTGGACATTTTTCAATGGTCACCAGAATAGGGCTGAATAATGATCTAAGTTGGAAATAGACATTTTGTAGTTCAAATGTAGCATAAGTAGTTACTACGTAATCGTACGATTGAACTATTTCCATTTCCAACAGATTTGTGAAATTGTTTTTATTGCTAGGTATAGGTATTTACAAATAAAAATAAAGCATTTACATTCGTTTTTGTAAATATGGCAAGTAACAACGATATTGAAATGGAAGTTTTTAAAGTAGAACCTAAAGAAGAGGCTGATGCACAGTCTATGGCTGATATAAACATACTTACTGGGGCAGAAAACATGGCCATTTGTAAAATAGAACCACAACACGAAATGGAAATCAATTTATTTCTTACTGAACAAGATCTTTTATTAAATGGTGAAGTGAAAAATGAAAATATAAACCAGGAGGAAAGTAGTAGGAATGAAGACCAAGGTACGAATAATGTAATATTTTTATGTCCTCGTTTTTGGAAATCAGTAAATTTCCAACAATTACCTCAAAACTTATCTCATTTTAATTGGACCACCATGTTAAGTTCAGTAGGTAGTCTATTGGTGTTTTGCGAAATTAAACCTCACCAGCTAGTCATCTACCTTATATACCTGAAGGGAAATAATTGTTGCAAATTAATTACTGTAACAATTTGTATTGGGCCAGCTTAAATCAATTTAATATCGAAGATGTAATAACCGATACTAAATGATACTTGCATTATTATTAAGCTTGAAATGTTCTTTATACAACAATTCGTGATACATTTACATGGCAAAATTTTAAAAGTGATGGTATAACAAGACTGCATTAAATAGCTATAATGTAAAAATCCTTTTTTTAAATAATATAGAAAACGAGTTCTGCAGGCAGAGAGTTGCAGGGCTGCATGTTGATGCTTTTTAAAAGTACACAACAAACCTTAAATTATTGAGCTAATATCACATTGCATTGGGATACTTAGTAAGTAAATGGGCTACCATACACCATATGTATTTCTAAGACAATTACAAAAGAATTGTAGTGCTTTCACAAATGTGCTGTAACTTTAAAATTGTGTTTTGATGCAGTAGTTCCATTTCCCTGATTTCCCCCTATCAGAATGCAGCATTTATTTACATTAATCTCGTAGCTGATATTCATTACTACAATCGAGACTTGAAAATTTCTTGTTTCTAAGTAAAACACATTTTACTTGGTGATTTATTCTTTTTATTTTGTACATGTTGAATGAAAAGATAATTACTCACTGCCTATATTTACAATAATTGATGTAGCAAAATTAAAGTTCACCAATCACCAATATTATTTTTAATTGGTTTGGAATAATCCTCAGAACTTTTTATGGTGAATATAATGATTTTGGGTGGAAATAAATACCATTAACATAACTTGTAAAAAAATAAAATGGTTAAGCAAAATGAAATAGTGCTTAGTGCTTCGTGAATAGAAGCTTATCAACAGAACATTGATAATAAGCTTTAGCCCAGTCAAATTAGACTTTTGGTTACCATTAATTCCGACAAAGCTGGAAATGATTTTGATTTATTTTGGGCATCTCAAATAAGAGTTGTATGAGTTTGCGACGGTTTCTGAGTGGAGCGTTTGACGCTATAGCCAAAAATGCGCGACATTTCGGGACTTTTTTAATTTTTTGCTTAGATCTTCTAAACGACTGGTCTTAACAAAAATCATCATATACAAAAAATTAAAGATTTTTAAATTTCCTAAAACATTTGTATGACACTTTTCTTTGATATCTCTAACCGTTTATAAGATATTTGCTGTCGAAAAAGTATAGGTATTCGAAACAAATCAATTTTCAACATCTCCTCAACATTTTCTCTCGATGAGGTGCGGTGAAGCTGAATGGTGGAGGTACAGGACTGTGGTGACCATCTCGCCCGTGGTTTCATTTTTTTTAATGTTCTAATTGTTTTTTGAAGTATTGTTTTAATTGTGTTTCAAGTCATGTTTTAATTGGTTTCATGGATTAAGATGAACTGTTGTTCATTAAGTGATTCGTAGACAGTGTTTTCTTGTTATGGGCATGGCTGACATAACTTGTTTCATATTGGTGAAAGAAAAGAAGATGAGGATAGACGAACAATTAAAGAAAGCGCTCTGAAAACTTTTATTGGCGCAAGTAGGAGGAGAAAGGATGGTCGTCATAGGTGGTTACAGGGTCAAACATCGGTTATAGTACATGAAAAATACTGAAAAGGAGTCTACACGAAGGAGTCAAACAATTTACTCGCTGAAAGAGTAGCAAACAATCTCCACCCCGTGTGACAAGAGCTGCTGTGGGCGCATTCAGTTCTAAGAAGAAAAATTGTCTATTTTGTGTGAAGGATACCACTGAAGTCTTCCAGGCAAAAGAAAGAAACGAACCAAAAGACAAACGAGATGGTGTCCACGAGATTATCACTATTGAAACAATAAACTCTATAACAACAAGAGCTAATGAAAGAGATGATGCATGAAGTCATGGTGATCAGCAATGTATCAGATCTAACAGCAGCTGATGGTAGGTATCATCATTCCTGTTTCAAAGATTTCTTCAGATTTACATCCTCAACCAGTAGTCGTGGGCGGCCTGAGACTAGTGAAGTGTCTGACTGTGCAGATTTCATCTGCAACTACATGGAAGAGAATGAGGATCTGTGCCAATTTACACTGGGAGATATTCTCCAAAGTTATTCAGGTCCTATTGCCAAAACTGAATGGATAATAAAACAGGTAATTGAAAAGTATGGGAGGGGATGTCATTGTGGTGAGTGGAAGTAATCAATACAAACAGACAACGATATGTTTTCGGAACACAGGTCACACAATCCTGTGTAATAGTTTTTATGAGCAGTGGTGAGTTGGAGTCGGCTCGTGCGAGCTGGTTAATTTTTTTTTAATTTATCGTGCCGATTGTTGAATTTAGCGAACTGCGCCACTAAATCGTTGAAATTTATACTAAATATAACTTCTCAGGAGGTTTTCTGGAATTTGAGTTAGATTTGCAACTTTACAGTTCAATGACTTCTTTAGTACATGTGGAATTATATTTTTTATAACCAGCTAGTTATTATTTGACCATTTTTTCCATTAAAATTAAGTAAAAAAATGTACATAATTTCAATAACGATACCTATTATTGACGGCTTAGTTTTGGTGTGCCTGCATTTCTATGATATCCATATCATACGTAGGTACTATCAGGGAAGAAAAATTTAAATTAAATTATTTGGAGCGAGCCGGTTGTTAATTATTTACCAACGCACCACTGTTTATGAGTCTAAGAAAACTAATGTTCACTGTTTTGCGAGTGGTAAAGGCAGCTGCAGAGATCATACATGATTACATCAGGACAAAAGCGTATTTACTGACCAAGTATCCCTCTCCTGGTCAATTTTTGAATGGTGTGGCCAACAACATTCCATAGTCTTTGAAGTTATTATTGGACACTATAACAAGTAAGACAAAAAAACACAAAAGGAAAAAAGACAGAACAAAGTTATGTCCATTGCACGTGCACTAATATCAGCCACCAGACCCAGGTCATTCTTATCCCCTATTCTCCTCGGAGTTGGAACTTTGTTATACAGAAAGTATGGATCTACACATCTGGTGGATGTGCTATCTGATTTGCGATTCAGCGGCTCCTACAGCAATGTCAGAAACTCTGAAAATTCATACCAACAACTCTTTCACACAATTTATTTTCGATAATGCTGACATAAACATGGATGCAATCGATGGTCGCAACACCTTCCATGCCATGGGAGTTATTCAGGTTTTCACTCCTAAGACATCTTTGGTCCCAAGAACCCCAATTGACAAGATCCATACAATGCCTAAAGCGACATCCTTGATAGAATACGGCAGTACCTATACCACTGGAAGGGTTTGACAAAACAAGTGAAGGGGCATTTGCTAGTTTATAAACATATCGGGAAGGTTTTTTTGTAAAATCTGAGGGACGGCGCACTGCATACACTTACTTGCCATTAATAAAAATATCATCGTCATTTATTTCATAGAATACCAGACTATTAGGTTACATTTGTTTTAAGAAATGCAGTGCGCCGTCCCTCAGATTTTATTTTTTTGTGTCTAAACCTTAATAGATATCATCAATTAACAAGTAACAAAAAAAATTACTATGGAATGTCTCTTTCTGAAACTATTTTTTTAAAAGTTATTGGACTTAACATTAAAAAGTGTTTGACTGGTTGATGCCGTGTTACCCGTGTTTCTTACACTAATGGTTCACTAATAATAACTAATATCACCTTAAAAGATGACCTACATCTGTAAGGAGTACAATACCGAATATTATCCAAATCGATCCAAGCGTTCTGTCGTTATGGATAAAATAACTTTTTTTTTAAAGAACTTTGAAGCTGAATACTAGCTAAACGAAACGTAATTGTATATAGGTAAGTTTAGTTATATCGTCTTATTTTCGAACCAGGAATCTGTGGTTAAGCGATGTCCACGCATTTCAGGGACACCCTGTATATGGATTACTCTTATTTGGGATGCTCGAAGTAAAACAAAATCATTTCCAGCTTTGTTGGAATTAATGTAAGGCACGACTTTTTTTTGGTCCAATTTGACTGGGCTATGTACTTCTACTTTCAAAATTTACATTCTTATTTTTCGTCTAACCTTTTCGTGGATAAAGTCCAACATTAATCATTAATAATTCAGACACTCAGACTAAATTAGTATCATTTTTGCCAGGTGGTCGAAAATCACTAACGAAGCCAAAGAGCGCCAGTTTATATCAGAAAATTGTATAAAAGATAGTAATTGCAGGTAATTTATTATTTATATCTTTAATTGGAACAATTAATTTAGGTACTACAATCATGTGAGTGTCTTTTCTCGTTTTGTTGAATCATTTTACTAAATTACTTTTTTTTTATAATACTATACTTAATTATTAGAATTATTATTTAAAATTAGGTATCGTATCAGAGACGTAATAATTTAACATTACGCAATAACACAGGGCCGGATGCTCCGACGTTCAGATTTCGTCAGACCGTGCGCATGACGTCACCCGTAGAGTGAATTACATTTGCGACATGCTCATTTGATGTGTTTTTCGTCTGTACCGAGTTTATTTTTCGAGATACAAAAAATTCCATAAGAACAAATATGCTCCTTATGATGTCTTTTATATGTAAAAAATAATAGGGTAGCTCAATCTCTCTCAGTTAACCTGAAAAATACTTGTATAAAATATCATAATTACATCTGATGGTGTTTGCGCCGCGACGACACCAAAACGGTGCTAGATAGAGGAAAATTGCATATGAACAAATTTGCAGAGCACAAAATTTACTAAAGAAAAGTCCGCGGTAGGGTGTCACGATCTTCGATAGTTTAAGAGTTACAGGCGTCCAAAATGATGCAAACCTTATTCGCGCAACTGTCCACACCGCTTTTTCCCAAACTAATGGAAATAATTACACCCTCCCGCGGACTTTTTTTTAGCAAATTTTGTGCTCTACAAATTTGTTCATATGCAATTTTCCTCTATCTAGCGCCGTTTTCGTGTCGTCGCGGCGCAAACACCATCAGATGTAATTATCTCAGACAGATTGAGCTACTGGGATTGAGATAATTACACCCTCCCGCGGACTGTTTTGTAGTAAATTTTGTGCATTACAAAATTGATTCAGTTCATTTTTTCTCTGTCTAAAATATATAATGGTTTTCGCAGCGTTCGAGGAGAAAGCGTTAGGAGATCTGGGTGATTTCATTGATGGATTCAAGACAATTTCACACTTAACTCTATTTTTTAACACCTTGTGGTAATTTACATTTTAAAAAAATGGTTACCTGTTGATCTGCACAAACATGAACATCATAACACAAGGTGGAAAAATTTACCGTTTAATTATTTATTGAACATAACTTAAATCGAGGCGTGGTTTAAAAACGTGAAATAAAAAAGGTAACGTAGGGCACCAATAAAAAAAGGTAAAGTAGGGAACCAGTAAAAACAATATGATAAAATTAAGATAAAATTCATTTTGTGTCTTTTATATCTTAAAAATAATAGGGTAGCTCAATCTCTCTGAGTTAACCCGAAAAATACTTGTACCTATAAAGTATCATAATTATATCTGATGGTGTTTGCGCCGCGACGACACCAAAACGGCGCTAGATAGAGGAAAATTGCATATGAACAAATTTGTAGAGCACAAAATTTACTAAAGAAAAGTCCGCGGGAGGGTGTAATTATCTCCATTAGTTTGGGAAAAAGCGGTGTGGACAGTTGCGCGAATAAGGTTTGCATCATTTTGGACGCCTGTAACTCTTAAACTATCGAAGATAGGGACACCCTACCGCGGACTTTTCTTTAGTAAATTTTGTGCTCTACAAATTTGTTCATATGCAATTTTCCTCTATCTAGCACCGTTTTTGTGTCGTCGCGGCGCAAACACCATCAGATGTAATTATGATATTTTATACAAGTATTTTTCAGGTTAACTGAGAGAGATTGCGCTACCCTATTATTTTTTACATATAAAAGACATCATAAGGAGCATATTTGTTCTTATGGAATTTTTTGTATCTCGAAAAATAAACTCGGTACAGACGAAAAACACATCAAATGAGTATTCCTCAAATGTAATTCACTCTACAAGTGACGTCACGCGTAATATTTGCGGACCGCCCACCATGCGCAACATCCTATCTTTAGTATTTATATCGTGCGCAATAACATTTCATTTCCCAATGACTTATAAAGATATCTGCTACCATTGCATTTCTGATTTGTTGTATTTTTCTTATCCAAAAGACCATCTCTTCAAAAATGTTATCTGATACCATTTAATGTGTAGGAATAACAATTTAATGTGTAGGAATAATAAACTTGTCCTGCATACTTATATGACTATTATAGTATTGGTGCCGCGTAAAAACATCCTAACGTACTTTTACCTACCGTAAAATACACCTAAAATAATTTTACCTAACGATAAATTTACCTAAACGTAAAAAGACCTAACCGTATTTTTTCCTACTAATAACACAAACCGTAAAAAGACCTAACATATTTTTACCTAACCGTATTTTTACCTAACGTAAAAATACCTACTGAATTCTGCAGCTTTCCGTATTTTTACCTACTAAAAACACAAACCGTAAAAAGACCTAATGTATTTTTACCTAACCGTATTTTTACCTAACGTAAAAATACCTACTGAATTTTGCAGCTTTCCGTATTTTTACCTACTAAAAACACAAACCGTAAAAAGACCTAACTTATTTTTACCTAACCGTATTTTTACCTAACGTAAAAATACCTACTGAATTTTGCAGCTTTCCGTATTTTTACCTACTAAAATCACAAACCGTAAAAAGACCTAACGTATTTTTACCTAACCGTATTTTTACCTAACGTAAAAATACCTACTGAATTTTGTAGCTTTCCGTACTTTTACATTACTTTGAAGTTTTCGATAAAATGGCTTCCACTACTCTTGTCAATTCGAAGAGAGAGGGCGCCACTAATAGAATTGTTCTTAAGGCGCCTCTATACATAGGGTAGGCAACACACCATGCAATTGGAAAAAGTGCAATCTTTTGACCAGGATTACAGCTCTAAAATTGAACTTGAAAAAATTTTAAGGTCGGGAATATATTCCTTACTATAATGAAATTTTGCCTTAGAATTTTGTTTGAAAAAAAACAAATATTTGAGGTATCAAAAAATTATTTTATCTTTCATCTATTTTAAGAGATATTTTCCAAACGACAGTCAATATCCGAAAATTAAATTCTACGGACAAATTCTACAGTGCTTAAGAACCATATTTCGTTGAACAATCGTTTCCAACGGTTAAGTTATAACTGTAATCCTGGTCAAAAGTTTTTTTTAATATAAATTTTATGTACAAAAATTTTACCAACGAAAATTTCGTAAATGCCCCGGGCCACAGAGGTCAGGTAGTGGAATTATACTTCTAAGGAGATTATACAGACAAAAGAAAAGTACCTGTTTAATGACCCTGTTATGTTACAAAGATGCAAATTGACAAATAAATATTGCGTAACCAGGGTTATTTCCGACGTAAATTTAAAAAACGCTATAGACATTTAATTGTAAAAAGACATTATTTTTTTTATTAAATTTTATTTTAATTAATATAAACAGCACAAATCTTGAGTTGATGTCTTAAATTTTTTTTGAAAAAAGGGCGTGGTTGTCAGTTTTATAAATTTAACGTACCTTTTTTTGGTAGTAGTAACTCCAGGGGGGGTCAACTGCCCTACCCTGACCCTCCTAAATGACGCCCCTGATGTATTCCACCTTTAGTGTAGACTACAAAGTAGCATATATTTCTTTTGGTTATGTGCAATAGACCCTGTACTTAGTAAAAATAATTGTCATTGACCTTATTAATTACTACATTCACAGTATTCTAATTTACCCTTCAAATATGCTTCAATAGGATGCTAATTGCCGCTTTTCTCGGAACATTTAATTTCAACAATGGCAGTTTTTCCTACTGATCCGCCTGGAGAACAAGCAAGAAATGGTAATTCTTCATCCACTATAGGCCCGATTTTTTAACAACTACTGAGCATTGGGATTAAAATTAATTGAATTGCTGTAACTTCATGTTGCAAACCAAGTAGAACTATTTATTTTAAACGTATGTACTACATACATAATAGTGCCGCAACGGTTTTTGCCGTAGGTGTTGTTTTTCCTAATTTACAAAGTTTTCCAAAATTGGAAGCAGTAATGCTTGTTTATAGTATTTTCCGAATTTTCAAATAATTATTCTTTTGTGATTCTTGGACGCTCATAATATGTATCTACTATAATATTTTAATTTTAGTAGTCCAACATAGTAAAATAAATTTAAAGGTAGTCTTACAATCTGCGGGAATTCCAAGAAAATATAAAAGTTATAGGTATAACAAAACAATGAAACTTTCAAGTACATTTAGGTAAATTACTCATAATCCGCTTAGCCCTCAGGGAGTATTGAGATATGTATGTTGCCTAATTTAAAATTAGTAAGGAGTAGGTCCGAAATTTTTCCAGCTGTATAGAGGCGCCTTAACGGTGCGTTTCGAAGTATGTATGGTTGCCTAAAAAATGCACGTTCTCGAGGGTCGCGGTTTAATGTCCAGTTTCTACAATTTATCAAATTTATACATTTGAAATCGACATAATAATAGTAAATAGTATATTATTTTATGTGGCGGAGAAGTACAACTTTTCATGGCGCGCCTGTGTTTAGCTAATAGAAGGCAAGCCATGAAAAGTAACTTCTCCGCCAAATAAAATATGCTATTTTTTCTTCAAACTTCCGCAAATTTACGCAAAACATTTATTTTTAAATGGTTTTAATGGATATTATTAGCGGCGTTCGTTAAATTAAACGTCATTGTCAAATAGGTATTTGTTTTCACGAATAGGTAGGTAAAAGTGCCGTTTCCTTGGTAACGCATGAGAATTACATTATTTTACCTCCGGCGGCGGAAAAGTGTTTCTATGACAACACTTTTCCCTCCGGCGGCGGAAAAGTAAAAGTAAAATCTGCTGTAACGATAAATGGTAGGGGGAACAATACGAAATCTCAGAAATCAATGTAGTACACATCATCATACGAAGATTTCAAAAAAAGTTTTGCCGTGAAAAATTTTACGGCGATCCGAATAGTAGTTTGTCCGTAATTAAATTATTAAATTGCCCTAAAATTGGCGAGAGCCGATCACATGCCGAACGTTTCCGAGTTTCCCGATGGCACAGTGACGTCACAACCCATACAGGACCTGTTGATTCTGGCTTGCGGAGTTGTTTTTTTACGATTTTCAACTATTTTCACGGAATATAAACACTAGGCGAGTGGTTTTTTTAATTACAAAATTTGTTGGTGAATTGAAAACAAAAGGACACTTGAATATCTTGCACACAAAACTATTTCTGTGGCCATATATAAGTGGTCGATTTGCAGACCGGATCAACGCCGCCGGTTAATACAAAATCATTATTAATTATTTCTTGTGTTTATCATCATCATATTCGGTTTTATCACTTTAAGAACATAAGTCGGTATGCCTAAAAATTAGAAAAATAAGTTCACCGATTTCTTAATGCTGTTTTATCACAGAATGTAGATGCTGTTTACTAGGTCAGGTTAAGGAAAGAAAAGTTGTTTTGCACTTCAACAAAACAATTCTTGTGTTTGGTATACCTCGGAATTGGAAATTTACAGATAATTTGCTTAATATCAAACCTTATAAATGCCACAAACCACGTTCTTACTCGTTTTTATTGTTTGAAGGGTATAAGACGATAAATACGATAACACAGTCAATAATTATATTTTATTACCACTTTCTTCTAAAACGTAAGTACAAGAAATAAAAAACACACGGTGTAATGAGAAACGTAGTAAACAAACCGACGCAATGTTTACGTTTAGCTACGCCGGTCCCAGAACCTCGAGAAATTTATAAAAGTTCCCCAATGGTATTTTGGGAGACACATTTTAATCGTAGTTTAGAGCGTTAATTACTTTATTACGTTATCAAACAATAAATTATGTTACTAAGATGTTCCACTGGACATTATGATGAGCAAGAAAGGTTAGGACGGGTGTCTCCCGGTCACGATTTCTCACTACCCAAAGAAATATACTTGACATTAAATAACATCCTTTAAAACCAACAATATAATTGTTTATAAAATGGTAAAATACAACGAAAAACTACGTAAATACAAGATAAAAACGACTAAAAACACTGGTCTCCATACGCTCCGTACATTGCCGTGTGGGACGTGACATCACATGACCTTAGGGCATCGTCGGAAACGTTCGGGCTGTGCTCGGGTCCAGCTGATAACGAAGCGACTTTAAAGCGCTATTGCTAAAGAACGGCTGGTCGTAGACGACTATTTCTTGGGGGGGAATGATTCATTATGATTCCTCTATGAGAAAAAATGGTTTCCAAAAAATCGTATTTTTCCCCATTCGGTCGAATAATGACATAATTTCTTGACGTTTGAAGAAAAAAGTAAGTATTAAGATGTGTTTTTTGTCCTCATGGCAACGTACAACTGCTTGTTGATACATAGTTATCAAAGGTCTTGGTTTAAAGCTAATTGTTTACAATTTGTAGTAATTATCAGATCTCACGGAAAATACTATATACATCAAGCGCCATGAAGGTGCTAACTCTAGGAGAGGTTGAAAAATGCTTGAATTCAAGCGCTTCTTCGTATCTTTAAAAAAGTGTCAACGTCTATAACAAAACAGGGCTGTTGTTTGGCCTCGGTGTAATAAGTCTACCAATACAAAAATACTACTGAAAAATTTAATAATAATTTTTATTGGATCTTATTGGACTCATTTTGACATGAAAGTAGGTATTTGGAATACAAAATACAGGAAATAGATATGTATACTTAAAATACGAATTGTATTTCAAATACCTACAATCTACATGTATACCCTGAAGTAATACATATTTTTAAATTAAAGGAAGGCCCTTATAGGAGTGCCTTGAATGGGCTCTCTACAAATTTGGCACTTCGAATGCCGTTGATAAACCCATTGTGATCTTGCACACAGAGCACATATCATGTGTCCACAGTTGTACATATATTGCACTCTGTGTATTTTGCACGATTTGCACTCCAGTTCTTCAACGCCTGAAATTTATATAAGTTTATGTTAACATCAATAAAAAAATGCAACATACAATACAATATAACGTATGCAGGGTGTGGGTGGCTAAGGTTGTGTGTTTTAATTTTTTATTTGTAAATGGGAATTTCGATAACTATAACAGACCGAAAGAAATGGACCAAAGATTACCAATATAATGTAGTGATTTTTTTTTTACTATTTTAAATAGGTAAATTTTGCTCATTTTCGTTTTTGGCTTTATCTCAGTTATTTATATATTTGAAATTATAACGCTATGCCGGTCAAATAAAGATAATAAGCATAAAGGTTGTTAAAGGGATACCTTCTGGAGCATCAACATCCTCTACTGTTGCCCACTGCCTAAATTCTATTAATCCAATGTCGCTATCATCATCATCTGCTGCCAAAACCGCCGCCAGATCATCTTCCCACTCATCCTCCGGTAAGAGAAAATCTAAAATAAATTGCCATTTTGATATTCCAAAAAAAAATGCCTCGTTTAACCTGCGGCGCTCATTTCTGGAGCAAGGTGTTGGGCTCTTTCTTGCTGCTGAAGAACCAGTTGGTCAAAAGATAAATTAGCTGGTCTGGCAACTGTATATTAAAACTGTTATCAGTTAGGTGCATTATTTAATATTTGAAATGTAAAATTATTTCAATAAAATATTAGAAACACTTTTCGGAACTAGGTCCGATATTCTGCAAAAATGTTGTAGCTTTACCTCCACTCTCATGGTCTTCATTTTCCACTTCAGTTTCGTCATATTCAGATTGATGACCTTCGTCGCCAATTCCAAGTTGCTCTAATAAGAAAATAACATAAATATTTAATAATTTTTAAATAGCTACGCATATATTATACTGGGTGTTTGATATAAGGGGTGAATATAGAGCTATAGCATGGAGAATCACATGTATGGAAATTCTTGCTTACCGTTTGTGTTTATCGGATTACCCTTGGTATCAATTGGTTAAACGAGGCATTTTTTTTTTGGAATATCAAAATGGCAATTTATTTTAGATTTTCTCTTACCGGAGGATGAGTGGGAAGATGATCTGGCGGCGGTTTTGGCAGCAGATGATGATGATAGCGACATTGGATTAATAGAATTTAGGCAGTGGGCAACAGTAGAGGATGTTGATGCTCCAGAAGGTATCCCTTTAACAACCTTTATGCTTATTATCTTTATTTGACCGGCATAGCGTTATAATTTCAAATATATAAATAACTGAGATAAAGCCAAAAACGAAAATGAGCAAAATTTACCTATTTAAAATAGTAAAAAAAAAATCACTACATTATATTGGTAATCTTTGGTCCATTTCTTTCGGTCTGTTATAGTTATCGAAATTCCCATTTACAAATAAAAAATTAAAACACACAACCTTAGCCACCCACACCCTGCATACGTTATATTGTATTGTATGTTGCATTTTTTTATTGATGTTAACATAAACTTATATAAATTTCAGGCGTTGAAGAACTGGAGTGCAAATCGTGCAAAATACACAGAGTGCAATATATGTACAACTGTGGACACATGATATGTGCTCTGTGTGCAAGATCACAATGGGTTTATCAACGGCATTCGAAGTGCCAAATTTGTAGAGAGCATTCAAGGCACTCCTATAAGGGCCATCCTTTAATTTAAAAATATGTATTACTTCAGGGTATACATGTAGATTGTAGGTATTTGAAATACAATTCGTATTTTAAGTATACATATCTATTTCCTGTATTTTGTATTCCAAATACCTACTTTCATGTCAAAATGAGTCCAATAAGATCCAATAAAAATTATTATTAAATTTTTCAGTAGTATTTTTGTATTGGTAGACTTATTACACCGAGGCCAAACAACAGCCCTGTTTTGTTATAGACGTTGACACTTTTTTAAAGATACGAAGAAGCGCTTGAATTCAAGCATTTTTCAACCTCTCCTAGAGTTAGCACCTTCATGGCGCTTGATGTATATAGTATTTTCCGTGAGATCTGATAATTACTACAAATTGTAAACAATTAGCTTTAAACCAAGACCCTTGATAACTATGTATCAACAAGCAGTTGTACGTTGCCATGAGGACAAAAAACACATCTTAATACTTACTTTTTACTATTATTATGTCGATGTCAAATGTATAAATTTGATAAATTGTAGAAACTGGACATTAAACCGCGACCCTCGAGAACGTGCATTTTTTAGGCAACCATACATACTTCGAAACGCACCGTTAAGAACAATTCTATTATTGGCGCCCTCTCTCTTCGAATTGACAAGAGTAGTGGAAGCCATTTTATCGAAAACTTCAAAGTAATGTAGATTACTCCACCGGTAAAAGTACGGAAAGCTACAAAATTCAGTAGGTATTTTTACGTTAGGTAAAAATACGGTTAGGTAAAAATATGTTAGGTCTTTTTACGGTTTGTGTTATTAGTAGGTAAAAATACGGTTAGGTCTTTTTACGTTTAGGTAAATTTATCGTTAGGTAAAATTATTTTAGGTGTATTTTACGGTAGGTAAAAGTACGTTAGGATGTTTTTATAGCCGACCATAGTATTCACTTCAAACTTATATTATTTAATGATTTGGTAGCAATATGGTATTTACATTTTATGCGTTATTAGTACGTACTACATAAGTACATAACTCATGCAGTTACTCATGAATTCCAGAATTAGATTAAGTTAATTTTTAGGTATTTATCTCTATAGAATTTATATTCTTTTCTAAAGGTTTAGGTGGAAAATCAGAGGGTAATTGTATTACCCAATTGAATCTCGGCTTTTGATTTGTCCGGTATAATATTTCATTTTTATATTCTACGTTATCTCATTATTATTAGTTTTTTTTTCTCAATCAATAATCTTGTTTAGCTAGGAAAGTCGATTATTATTATTATTGTGTACTTCGATTGTTATCGATACTCAGGCCAAGCCTGGTTAACTAATCGCACGGATCGAAATCAAGTAACGATTAGTCCTACTAATACATATATCTATACAATATAAATTTGAAGTTGCTGTTAAAAAGTAAACATACTAAATACTATACACATATTATGTTCATTAAATTAAATGACGTTGATAAAACCAACGCTGATCACATTTTAGATAATGTATTTGTTTGAGAAGCCTCGGTGTATTTGATCCCAATTTGTAAAAGCCACGTCCCGTCGATCCTCTTTCCGCGAAGGCATTAACATGAACGCAGCGTCGCGCATCAATAACAAAAAGAGACCCTATATTCCTAGGCTGCTCCGTTGGCGTCACTTATTCGTGACTTAGTGACTTTTTATAGAAAAGAAAAAATGAACATAATATGTATGTTTTGAAAAAGTGTTATGGTTACTGTGTAAGCGTTTTTTGTTGTTTAGCTCGACGCATAGGTTGCACTCGAGTGGGTAATGTGTTGTTTGTGTTTTGTGTTAATTGCGAATTCTGATACTGTGAGTATATTGTGTGTTTACGTTTGAGTGCATGAGAACGAGTTAGAGGTGTTACATGAGTGATTGTTGAAGTGTTGTGTGTTGGTAATGGACTTTCTATAATGTTATGTTGTGTATGCAACAGAGTTTCAATTTGTGAAGGGAGGATTGAGTGTTGTGTTTCATTTTGTGTTTGAATGGTATTAGTTGAAAGTGTGTGATGTGCTTCTGAGTGATGTGCGGTATCTTCCGTTATGTTTAGAAATTTTCTAACTATGTGGCAAGTGTTGATAATGACTGCCTTTTGTAATTGTATGTATATGTTCTTATCTAACCCTAAAATGTGCAAACTGTGATGTATTGTTTTTGGTATAACTCCGGTTGCACTAAGAACAATGGGTACTGTAAGAGCAGTTCCCATTCTCCATTGCGCTTTAAGTTCCTGAGCTATATCAGTGTATTTGCGATGTTTCTCGGCGTGTGCATTGGCTAAATTGTTTGTGTTGGGAACGGCAATATCTATTATGTATATGATTTTTTGTGTTTTATCTATATGTGTTATATCTGGCCTATTGTTATATACAGTTTTATCTGTGAGTAGTGTCCTATCCCAATATAGTTTGTGTGTGGTGTTTTCAAGTACAACTTGCGGTGTATATTTGTAATAGGGTGTGTTATCAGTAGAAAGGTTATGTTTTGTGGCGAGTTTTTGGTGTATTATCTTAGCTACCTGATCGTGTCTGTGTTTGTATTATGTTTGTGCTAGACGTGTACATGCTGATATAATGTGTTGTATGGTTTCTGGTCTTTGCGAACATTCTCTACAAAGATCATGTGTAATTGTCCTATCTTTAATTATGTGTTTTCTGTAATTTCGTGTGTAAATGACCTGATCTTGTATGGCAAACATGAAACCCTCTGACTCTGGGAAAATATCACATTTGGTTAACCAAGCATGCGTTGCTATAATATCAACACAGTCTTCGTTAATCTCATGTGGATATCGTCCGTGTAAAGTCTTTTGTGTCCAAGTTTGTATGTTATGTGTGATGTACGTATCTCTACTCATTGGTGGTGTGATGTTTCTATTACTCATATTTAAGGGTGTGTAAGATTTGTCTGCAAGTGTGACTGTTTTGTGTAGCGCTGAAATGTGTGATTTGTTATAAAAGTATTCTCGTAGTTTGTGTATTTGTGTTTGGTGTAACAGGGCTATGTCTGTTAAGCCTCTACCTCCTCGTGAACGAGGAAGGTATAGTCTTACTGTTGAGGCGTGTGGATGATGTATTCGGTGTTTAGTGAGTAATGTACGTGTGTTTCGCTGTACCTGTTCTAAATCTGTATTGGTCCACTTTATTATTCCAAAGGAATAAGTAAGGGCCGGTGTAGCGTATGTGTTAATAGCTTTGACAGTGTTTCTACCGTGTAGTTGTGTTTTAAGTATACTACGTAATCTGTGTAAATATTGTGTGATTAGATTTCGTTTTATTTGTGTATGTTTTATGTGTGTGTTTTGCTGAAAACCAAGATACCTGTAAGTTTCATTCTCGTCCATGGATCTTATATGGTCACCATGTTCGAGCTCAAAATCCACAAATTCTCTCTTACCAGCAGTGATGTGTTGTGTTTTGCATTTGTCAATACCAAACTCCATGTGTATATCATGCGAAAATGTTTCAGTGATATGTAATAAATGGTTGAGTTTTGTGCTTGTAGAGGCGTATAATTTAAGATCATCCATGTAAAATAGATGTGTAACGTTGTGATGTATTTCGTGATTGTGTTTTAAGTTATAACCAAAATTTGTGTTATTCAGCATGTGTGAAAGGGGATTAAGAGAAAGACAAAACCAAAGTGGGCTCAAGGAGTCACCCTGAAAGATGCCCCTCTTAATTTGTATTGTGTTTGTGATGAGTTGGGTATCATTTAGTGTAAGTGTTAGGGTGGTGTTCCAACATGACATTATGTGAGTAAGAAATTGTGTGATGTTGTTGCTAATTTTGTACAGCGATAGTATTTTTTGTAACCATGAGTGAGGTACTGAATCAAATGCTTTTTTGTAGTCAATGTAAGCTGTGTGTATGTTTCTTTTATTGAGTCTAGATTGCTCAAGTATTACAGAGTCTATAATGAGCTGTTCTTTACAGCCTCTGGAATACTTGGTACAACCCTTTTGTTCCTCAAATAAAATGTTGTTGTTAGTGCAGTGTGTGTATATTTTATGTGTAATGCATGATGTTAGAATTTTATATATAGTGGGAAGGCATGTAATGGGTCTATATTTAGAGGCATCGTGTGTATTGTTATCTTTTGGAAGCATATAAGTGATTCCCTGTGTGAAGAATGGTGGTGTAGTGTGTGGTGCATCTAATATTGTTGTGAAGTGTTGTGCGAGGTGTATATGTGTACAGGTGAAATATTTCCACCAAAAATTATGAATTTTATCTATGCCTGGACTTTTCCAGTTGTGTAGGTGTTTGATGGAGTTGGTGATATCTTCTAAAGTGATTTGTGTATCATGCATCGGTATTATGTGCTGTGTACGTATACTTTCCGAAATGATCCAGGGTGCATGTATATTATGTTCAATGTTTTTGGACCACAAATCGGACCAGTATTGCTCTAGAGATTCTAATGTGGGTAATGAGTATTTTTGTTGAGTGTTTTGTTGTGTTAGTGATCTATAAAATAGTTTTTCGTTGTATTTAAATTGTGTGTTATGACGTTTTCTATTTGCCGCTTCCCTATACCGTCTCAATCTGTTTGTGTATACTGAAAGTTTTTGTGTGAGTGTATCTTTGTGTTCATTGTAATTCGTGTTTGGTTCTCGTGAACTGTGTGTGTTTAGTTTTCTAATGATGTTGTGTACCTGGCGTATTAGTTTGGAAGAGGTTGTGCCTTGTATGTATTGTGTAATTCGACCTAAGTCACGTCTAATTTCATCTACACGATTCATTAGACGCTTCTCCCAGGCCGGAAGTGTTGTTTTCTTTGTGATGTGGTGTTGTGTTGATATTATGACCTTGGAGCCGTTACACCTTGAAGCTGCAACAGCACCGCAGTACACAATTAGGTGTAATTGATGTAGTGATATGTTGTTTGTAATATAATTGGGTAAAATATCGGTGTTTAATATTTGAGTGATTTTGTGTAACTTGTTACTGTCTTTTTGTTTCGGTATTCTATATCTTTGTGATGGATCTATGTTTGTGAATTCTGTAAGTGCAGTATCAAATTCTGTTTGAATTTTTAATTTAAGTGTTTCGTGTGAGTGTTGGGAGTTATTATCTACATCGTTATCTTGTGTATCTAATGTACTTTGCTGTGTCATAAGTGTGGATGATGATTGTTATTAGGTGTACCTAATGTGTTTTGTTGGGTGTTGATAGTGTTATTTATGTTTAAAAACCTTTCTACTTCGTGTTTAATTTGTTCTTGTGTTTCTACTGAAAGAAGCGTGTTTTTTATAATTACCCTGCGTTGGTCTGCTATGCGTTGTTGTGTTAAATGTGAAAGATGTGGGTATTGTGTTGTGAATGCTGTGTGAATCTTGTCCCTATACATAGTTTTGTCCGTTTCTATCTTCGTTACTTCCAGGTACGTACGCAAAATGAATCGATTCATCTCCTCGGTCCATTTCATACGTCGTCTGGTAGACTCCTTTGAACTGGTCCCATCCGTTAGCGGTTGAGAAGCAGGTACAAAGGTCTCTTCTTCATCTTGAGTCTGTTCTTCGGTTGTCGTACTTCTTCTTCTTCTTAATCTTCTATCGGCTGTACTTGTTTCGGGTTTCCCGATGGGTGGCCGCCTGATCACCTCCCCATCACCACCGGTCCGCATACTGCAACGTCCAGCGGTGGCTCTAGACGTGCCCTGACGATCCTCAGGTAGCGACTGTTTTCCGAGGCTTATTTCCTTACGCTCCATTTTCATTAATAAAATGGGATGACTAAGATCACGTGAGGGCGTCACTCCCCAAATATTCACATAAGCGAATATTCTCCTACATGTTGTGTTAGTGTAAGTGTAATGTGTATAGTGCATGAAATGTGTAGTGTCCGACCGAATGTTCGGTTTCGTTTTCGGTTTCGGTCGAGTTTCGGCAAAAAAACGAGTTTCGGTTTAGTTTCGGTTTCGGCGGCAAACCTGCCGAAACTACGACCGAAACCGAAACTGCATTCTGGAGTTCCCGCGCTGTGCTCGTTCATGTTCGGCGCAGTAAATTCCATCCAAACGACGAAGACATTTTGCCGCGTCCACGTGCCTAATCATGACGTGACTTGTTTGTGAAGTATTTAAGTTATTATTAAGCATTTTAAAGCTGTGGGAATTAAAGAAAAAAATTAAAACTGAGTCTGACTGATTATAATAACGTTTTCTTTATTTTTCCCTCAAAACATGATCTTTGTAAGAAAGTTTCGGTTTCGGTTTCGGTTTCGGCCGAAACTGAGACCGTTGCCGAAATTCGGTTTCGGTTTCGGTTTCGGTCGTAAAAACCAGTTTCGGTCGGACACTAGAAATGTGCAATATAAAAGCGTCATAAAGATTTACTTAAATTTTAAGATATTGGAAAATTCTTACCTTCAAATATTTCAATTAGTACCTAATTGTTTAGTGAAATTTCTACCTTAATACATTTAGTATGATACACCAACAAATTAACTTTTATCCAATATGTAAACTGTTTCCATTTTCAAATGCAGATGTAGGTATCAAGTACAGATTTATCCAATTAGTTAATGATTAAACGACAATTAAATATATCTAAAACATATAAATTCGAATGACATTGTGAGAATACCTGTGATGTCACGACCCGTTTCTTAACATTAAGCAATTTAGCTGTTCAAATGAAATTGAAACATATTTCTTCAGAAGATTAGTTAGAAAACAGTTAAATTCATCCAAATTTTATAAAAACGATGTATTTTGTGTGAATATTGCATCTGTCAAAATCTTCTGTCAAATTTATTCATTTCCAAAAATTTTTGATTACACTTGTAATTTATATTTCCATACACTTCTGTAGCTTCTAAATGGTAAAATAGATAACTTTCACTAATTTTGAAACACTATTAACCAGGTAATTTTGGTTTAAAAACAGAGCACTTTTATATGCGTGTGTGTTGTTTAGTGTGTTGTCATGGTATTATTATTATTATTATTATTATTATTATATGTTTAGATCTGTTATGAAAAACTGGATTATTCGCTAGCTTTTGGGCACTCTATTATTTTAGATTTCAACACAATCCAATTTGGCGGTCAGATCAAACAAAAGATTTTGCAAGTATATAGCTTCCTTCGTTTCCTCACTTTGGCCCATATACTCTACCTCCATTGTTCATAAAGCCCCAGTTTTTTGTTTGCAACTTGCAATCACCAGAAAGTTTAAACATGTACTTAATCAGTATAGGGCTTACGATCCAGTTTGTTTTAGCCCCAATCATAATTGGCTAACGCTATTAAATTCTTAGTAAATTTCATAGAAAATTTAAAATATTTCAATTATCTTTTTGTACATTGCCTATGACAATTTTTATACTGACTAAGCAGACTTACGGCATAAGCAATATCAGGACGTGTCATAACTGCCAAGTACATAGGGCTTCCTGTTCCTATTAATTCTTTATATGGCAAATTCAAATCACAAGTTTCTCTAAAGGGAGTACCAACTATCTAAAGCCGCGTGCACATATACAAAACAAATACAACCTTCCTGAATCACACTCAAATCAAGACTGAAGTACCAATTCGTCGATCAACGCGTCCACACATTTTTCATTCGACCAATCCCCTTTGACGAAAACCGACATTTTTGGATTCTCAGTCAACGTCGATCGATGTTGGTCGACGTCGACTTTAGCCCATCCATCGATGTGTCTACACTTATTCAACTTTTTAATTCAACCTAATTGATCGACGTTGACTGACTATATATGGACGCGGCTTAACAATCTATCATGCCCAAAAATTTAAAATTTAATTGATATAATGCTCCTGATCAATACTTATACAATTTTCTTTATCATCTTGTAATGATCCTTAATGCTAAACACGAAGTACAAAGAAATCATCAACGTATGAGGCAATTACAGTTAATAACCCATTTTCTTTTCTTTTAATATACAGACACGGTTCATAATCCGACTGAATTATTTCAAACCATACACAGCCCTGTTTTCATCTAATATTCAATTCAGAAATGCAGTCTTTACCCCTAAATGTACAATTTTTAAATCCAACTATAATGATAATTAGTTGAAATGGAGTGTTGATAAGGCTATCAAATAATGATAATGCTATCAAAACCCTTAAAGTTGAATGGCTCACACGCTCACTACAGGCGCGAAAGTTTCAGTATAATCAATACCCTCCTTCTGAGTATATAACCCTTTGCCACTAATCCAGCTCTATAACTGGTTTTGTTTTCACTATTATGTACAGGGTGTTTCAGACCACCCGTACCGCCCAAATATCTCGCGAAATACAAAACACATTGAAAAAAGAAAAAATACGTCTAAAAAATTTTTTAAGACTCTATTGTTTGATAGTAATAGGATGTCCCCACTTCCACCCCCGGGGGGTGCAGAGGGGGGTAACTTCGTTATCTTAAATAGCACCCCCCAGTTTATTATGAAGATTTGAATTCTGCGTTAACAAATAGGAACTTTTTGTTTGAAACATTTTTTGAAGTTCGTAACAGATCGCGCTATGATCGCCGAAATAAATTTTCCGATTACCTATGCTAATTTGATGTCAGTTTTGTTAAGTGACAATAAAAGATGTTAAAGGGAAGAGGGGGAGCTTCATTTACCCCCCCTCCCTCCCACACATCGCCACTTCACCCCTAATTTTAGATTTAAACGTATCTCGAATGTCAATGTGTTCTTTACTCGTGAAATCAAAGTATTTCAATTTTTTTTTTCTATTTTCCATCGAAGACAAAAAAAATTTACAAAATTTAACTTCTTCAATGGTGGTATTGAACAGTTGTTTAAATCTAAAATGGTTGCATTTTCCCATCCTAGGTTATGGGACGTAAGGGTGAAGTGACGGTGTGGGGAAGGGTGGGGGGTAAATAAAGCTCCCCCTCTTCCCTTTTACAAAGCATTAACATTTTTGATTGTCACTTAAGGCGCCTCTATACAGCTGCAAAAATTTCGGACCTACTCCTTACTGATTTTAAATTAGGCAACATACATATCTCAATACTCCCTGAGGGCTAAACGGATTATGCGTAATTTACCTAAATGTACTTGAAAGTTTCATTGTTTAGTTATACCTATAACTTTTATATTTTCTTGGAATTCCCGCAGATTGTAAGACTACCTTTTAATTTATTTTACTATGTTGGACTACTAAAATTAAAATATTATAGTACATATTATGTGCGTCCAAGAATCACAAAAGAATAATTATTTGAAAATTCGGAAAACACTATAAACAATTTGATTTAGTATGGAATAATTAATAAAATACAAAGCAAAATAAACTTTGACAATGTTTAAGAATAATTATAACAATTAACCACACATTCTGAATAAAAAATAAATGTACTGATATAATTTTTATTATTTCTGTACTTGGACAAACAAACCTACCTATTAATTTAATTGATTCTAAAGTATTTTACTTTAAAATATGCTAAAATCCCATTAAAATTTAATTCGTATTAGATATAATTAACAAAAAAATCCCATTAATGGTAGATATATATACCTACATAATATATAAGGTTATAACGTTGGTTGTCATTTTCGACAGACTAATGACTGAATTGTCAATGTCACATGTTTTATAATCATAATTTAATATATATATATAATTTAATACATATAGAAAATTTACACCGCGGCCGGGATTCGAACCCGGGCCTCCACCTCGCTAGGGTGATGCTCTACCAACTGAGCTACCTCGGCACCTCACCCCGACAACGGTTCAAATTCTCTATATGCATATAATATTAGACGGGTTCGAATCCCGGCCGCGGTGTAAATTTTCTATATGTATTAAATTATATATATATATTAAATTATGATTATAAAACATGTGACATTGACAATTCAGTCATTAGTCTGTCGAAAATGACAACCAACGTTATAACCTTATAAATTATATATCCCCTAGCGGAATGCTACATAAACATATACAAGGACAAAAAATGCCTTTCAAGTTTGAATCTTCACAAACCATGAAGCTAACTTGATACAAAGGTTAAAAATCGTCCTTTGTCTAATATTATATGCATATAGAGAATTTGAACCGTTGTCGGGGTGAGGTGCCGAGGTAGCTCAGTTGGTAGAGCATCACCCTAGCGAGGTGGAGGCCCGGGTTCGAATCCCGGCCGCGGTGTAAATTTTCTATATGTATTAAATTATATATATATATTAAACTAGCTGACCCGGCGAACTTTGTTCCGCCTTAATAAAGGCAATAAATAAGCAGTTTTTTTTTATTGGAAAAAATACAAAAAAAATTAAATACCTACATTAATCATTCATAATTATTTATGTATTTTAGTACATAGGTTGCTCTTCATTTAAGTACCTTGTGATACACGACATTTTTTGTTTTATTATCAGGCGCAAAAACAAACAACGCAGATGGTCTTCCGACCCGTGAACATGACACGTATAATTGACCATGGGAAAAACATGAATGTTCTAGATTTAAACCACAAACTTTTAAGGATTGGCCTTGTGATTTGTTGATGGTCATGGCAAATGCAAGACGTATCGGAAATTGAAGTCTTTTAAATTCAAACGGCATATCGGTTGGGATCATCGGTATCCTCGGAATGAGAACTTCCTCACCTATCATTATCATTATCGTAGCGTAAATTACATTGTTCATCAATTTTCTAACCAATAAACGCGTACCGTTGCACAGTTTTGGTTGGTTTATGTTTCGAAGCATGATTACTACGGAGCCAACCTTTAGGCGTAAATTGTGCGGTGGTAAGCCAGGCACGTCCAAAGAGTTTAAAAATTCAATTGGATAGTTGGTGGCTTCATCTTCATTTGTGACGCAGTCAATAGATTTGAATGAATGCATTGTTCCAATGATCTTATTTTGAATTATGTAGTTTAGGTCATCTACATCTTTATTCTTAGCCGCTAAAATTGCTCGCTCACTCAACCATTCATTATTTTTGTAGTTAGAAATAATTTCTGGAAATACATTGTTGATAAGTTCGTCTTTTGATGAGACAAAATTACAGAAATTATTTGGATGGGCAATGGCACTATCATTACATTATAATTGTTAATTATTTATTTAATAGAAATAGTTTTATTATTGATTTCTTACAAATATCAAATTGTCATCCATACGTCATTACATATCTGTCATTATACGTCAATTACATAGCTGTAATTTGCGTTTTATTATTCCAAGTCTGATTCTTTTTTGTTATACCAAGTTTTATAGTGACTGACGTTTCATGTCAAGTCACACGGGAATGCTGTCGAACGGGATAAAAAGTATCCTATGTCCTTCTCCGGACTCTAAACTACCTCCCTGCCAATTTTCAGCTAAATCGGTTCAGTCGTTCTTGAGTTATAAGTGGGATAAAAAGTATCCTATGTCCTTCTCCGGACTCTAAACTACCTCCCTGCCAATTTTCAGCTAAATCGGTTCAGTCGTTCTTGAGTTATAAGTGGAGTAACTAACACGACTTTCTTTTATATATATAGATTATGATTATACCTACATAATATATATTTTATATCAGAGGTTCACTAATCATAGTAAGTTACGTTTCATTGTGGTAAAAAATATTATTTTGACTGTGAAATGTAAGCTATATCAAACATGAATGTGGAGCTTTATGAAAAAATGATGCAAAAATTCTTGAAAAATTTAGACAGTATAGATATAGATGCTTCTAATTTTGGAAAACTTTGTAAATTAAGAAAAACAGCACCTACGGCAAAAACCGTTGCGGCACTATTATGTATGTAGTACATACGTTTAAAATAAATAGTTCTACTTGGTTTGCAACTGAAGTTACAGCAATTCAGTTAATTTTAATCCCAATGCTCAGTAGTTGTTAAAAAATCGGGCCTATAGTTGATAAAGAATTACCATTTCTTGCTTGTTCTCCAGGCGGATCAGTAGGAAAAACTGCCATTGTTGAAATTAAATGTTCCGAGAAAAGCGGCAATTAGCATCCTATTGAAGCATATTTGAAGGGTAAATTAGAATACTGTGAATGTAGTAATAATAATAAGCTCAATGACAATTATTTTTACTAAGTACAGGGTCTATTGCACATAACCAAAAGAAATATATGCTACTTTGTAGTCTACACTAAAGGTGGAATACATCAGGGGCGTCATTTAGGAGGGTCAGGGTATGGCAGTTGACCCCCCTGGAATTACTACTACCAAAAAAAGGTACGTTAAATTTATAAAACTGACAACCACGCCCTTTTTTCAAAAAAATTTAAGACATCAACTCAAGATTTGTGCTGTTTATATTAATTAAAATAAAATTTAATAAAAAAAATAATGCGTTTTTACAATTTGTCTATAGCGTTTTTTAAATTTACGTCGGAAATAACCCTGGTTACGCAATATTTTGCATCTTTTGTAACAGGGTCATTAAACAGGTACTTTTCTTTTGTCTGTATAATCTCCTTAGAAGTATAATTCCACTACCTGACCTCTGTGGCCTGGGGCATTTACGAAATTTTCGTTGGTAAAATTTTTGTACATAAAAATTATATTAAAAAAAACTTTTGACCAGGATTACAGTTATAACTTAACCGTTGGAAACGATTGTTAAACGAAATATGGTTCTTAAGCACTGTAGAATTTGTCCGTAGAATTTAATTTTCGGATATTGACTGTCGTTTGGAAAATATCTCTTAAAATAGATGAAAGATAAAATAATTTTTTGTTACCTCAAATATTTGTTTTTTTTCAAACAAAATTCTAAGGCAAAATTTCATTATAGTAAGGAATATATTCCCGACCTTAAAATTTTTTCAAGTTCAATTTTAGAGCTGTAATCCTGGTCAAAAGATTGCACTTTTTCCAATTGCATGGTGTGTTGCCTACCCTATGTATAGAGGCGCCTTAACAAAGCTGACATCAAATTAGCATGGGTAATCGGAAAAACTTCTTTCGGCGATCATAGCGCCATCTGTTACGAACTTCAAACAAAAAGTTCCTATTTGTTAACGCAGAATTCAAATCTGCATAATAAACTGGGGGGTGCTATTTAAGATTACGAAGTCACCCCCCTCTGCACCCTCCGGGGGTGGGAGTGGAGACATCCTATTACTATCAAACAATAGAGTCTTAAAAAAATTTTTAGACGTATTTTTTCTTTTTTCAATGCGTTTTGTATTTCGTGAGATATTTGGGCGGTACGGGTGGTCTGAAACACCCTGTACACTTCACTTTAAACACCCATTTACACTCCACTATTGTGGGTCATCAACCAGTTCCCAAGTCTTATTTTTTTCAAAAGATTTGATTTCATCTAACATAACCTGTTTCCACTTATGCCCATCTGGTCCTGAAAGCGCCCCTGTGACTGTTCTCGGAAGAAGATAAACTATTTGATGTATCGCTACCATTTTTTTCACCAAAATAAATAACATAATCAAAATCAAAAGTTTTCTTCTTGATCGCTCTCTGTGATCTTTTTGGAAGTTCTATAGGATCGGATTGCACTGAATCAGGAATATACTCACTATCATCATTAATTCGTTATCGGCAAATTCAATCACCCATCACCAATCCATTAAATCATCATTGAGGGAAAAAGATTGCTCACTTTCTGAAAGTAAACGTACCTGGTTTATCTTGGTATTCAATTTGTACACCCAATCTTTCAAGTATGCGATTCCAATTAACTGAATGAACTGGTTATAAATATTGCAGTTATACTTCAAAAATATCATTGTTTCCATTTTTAATCAGCTGACTAACCGACAACAGATTATAGTACTACTTTCTCTAACACACAGAACTTTTTGCATAACAATGTGATTAGTGACAATTATTTTTTTAATATCAGGACAGTCAAGTTTATTTACAATCGAATCTTCATTAGTTACTAAATGAACACTAGAACCTGAATCTACGTTCAAAACTTGTTTCGAGAACTGATCATTCAAAAATATAGCGGTAAAAGCGTTCGTATTTTTCTACCTATTAAGGTCAGCTGTTGCATTGAGACATTTGTTTTTATAGTGGCCAAACTGTTTACATCTGCCGCAGTACTGCTATCCCAGTGTTCGTAAATTATGAAGAGAATTTTTATACTAAAATTTGTGTTAACTCTTGTTTTTGACAAGAAATTATGATTGGTTGTAGTATAATGTAAATGTACCAGGTTGAACTCAATCTGCGTGCTCACAACTTGTCTAATATCTAATACTAATTTTAGTCTTGTGTCAAACGGTCCTCACATAATTATATAATAGCCTTTGAATTGACTTTATAATAGTTTACTTGATATGTGACAAGAGGAACTGTGTTGTAATAGTAGGTATATTATATACCAAGGTGGTGAAGATTGTTAGTATTGACCGAGCACCAAGATTATTTCAAAGCCCCCCGAGCGGAATAAGGTGCGAGGCCTATAAATGTCTTCACCACCGCGGTGTATATACAATTTTTTCCACTATTAGTTAAATTTAAGGCACAAATTTAAAAAAAGTTTCTTGTTTAAATCAAGTAGGTAGTACAGGAATGCAAATTCGCCTTTCCACTAATAAAACAAAAATCAAGTAGTCTGATGCAGATTGACATTTCCATTAATAAAACTTATTTTCAAACACCATTTGTAATTATCGTGTTTGGGTGCTTTTTTGAATATGGGTATGTTGGAAACAGTGAACTCTATATATAATTGGAAGGATAACGGTTACTGCAAATGCTTTCGTAACTTGTCCTCGACTGTTAGACAAGCACCGCTGCTGTGTAGTGGATTCCTATTTCTTTCTAACGTATTTGTATAAACGTGCGAAGGCGTGGTTAATACTTACTAATGAGAAATAAACACAAAATATTAAAAATTTGACTCTTGTATATATAATTATCGTACACTTATGTTATAATTGTCAATTTAAAAATTAATCATGAAATAAGTGTCTTAACCAAACATTATTTTTAATATCCATAAGAGCAATGTAGTAAGATAAGGATAGCATTCCCCCTACTAACGTTCATCTTGCTCTAACAGAACGGGTCAATTTTTATATCCGACGTTATCCTTCCAGTTATATATAGAGTTCACTGGTTGGAAATAATAGAAATTCACTCTATCCGGCTCCCGCATTCCGCCATGTTGTAGTTACGGGATGTTATCAGTCATTATTGGTTGAGCGCGAATTTTGAAACTAATGGCATTTTTATTCAAATAATTTTATCGTGTTAGGTAATTTTAAGCAGCAAATACGTTAAAGACAGTCTCCTGGGTATATAAAATTATGTTGCACAAGTTTTTGTTAAACAACTATCCCTGGATTCTGACAACGTTTGAATTTGTCCTAGGTTAATAATAGGAAAAATTATTGACCACTACTAGAGAAATTCAACTTCTCAGTTGGCTAGGATGCGCAATAATTGTCAACTTCACAGCTAGTAGTGGAAAAAAGTATATTTTAATTGTTATGCTGTTAATTGTGATTTTCATCCATAACATTTTATTTTTGTTTGTAGTTGTTTTTCTGTGTGGCTCCACATCGGTGTTGCTATTAGGTGTTTTCTTTTTGCATTTTGTGGTAGCTTTAAGTCAGCTCTGTCAATACACACCATTCGTTTTATAGAAATAATTTGACTCAGTTCTCAATAACCCTATTCGTTTTAAAAGCTTTATTTTAAGTTTTATATTAACCTGAGGCAGAAATGTCTTATGACGCAAGGCACTTTAATCACGTGATGATTGTGCATGTACCCAACCCTGTTGCGATGCAAAAAGAAAACACCTATTGTTGCTACTGACACAACGTTTTGTCTTCAAACTATTCTTGCTGCGTTGCCAAGTCTTGCCAACAAAAGTGGAACCTGCTTTGGACTTGTCGACATTATCTGACATATTAAGGAGTCGTTATAACCATCCACCATAGTGCAGGTCATAATCATTAGCAAAAACTGTCCGGGAACCTTGCCAATGTTATCGAAACCAGTAACGCGCAATTTCTGTCTCGTTTCAAC
Source organism: Pyrocoelia pectoralis (assembly GCA_036250285.1). Taxonomy (NCBI): domain Eukaryota; kingdom Metazoa; phylum Arthropoda; class Insecta; order Coleoptera; family Lampyridae; genus Pyrocoelia; species Pyrocoelia pectoralis. The sequence continues at coordinate 22,017,840 of CM070081.1, read as the reverse complement.
AACAACGTTGACATACGACGTCATGTTATCGTAATTTTCTAAACTTAAAGAAACCTTATTTTCTGTATCATTTGTGGCCGAGGTCGATTTAATAAAATCCTCAAGTTCGTCTAGATTAGGTAGTATCACACATAGCTACTTTTGTTGCGCAGTTTTTTTGCAGAGGCTGCTGAAGTTGCGTACTGCGTTCACACACTAGTATAGCCAGGGCAAAACGCGCAGTTTTTATGCTGCAGCTGCCTACAAAAGTTGCAGGTCGAGACTAGAGATTGCACATACGTTCACACAGCTCTACTTTTGCAACAGGTTTTGATTTCACCTGCAGCCCTTGCAGTTTCAGCTTCGCAATTTATTCGTGTACATTGTGGAAAACGTTTCTTTACAGAATGGATGAGGATACTGTCAACGTATGAATTTCCTTCTTTATTTCTTCATCGAGCATGTTAAGTTCTAAAGAAATATAATGAACTTTTTACATCCCATAAGCATTCCCCTTGCTTTCACCGCTTCTATCAGTTACTTCATTTCGTCTCTGTCTGCACTTACTTTCTGTTTAGTTCCCACATTAATAGTTATTTTTGTATCTAGTGCGCGAAATGGTACTTTGGTGCTCGAGAACTGATTTTTTGAACGAGGCGCAGCCGAGGTAAAAAAATAGTCGAGATCACCAAAGTATTTCGCGCAAGAGTTGCAAACAACATTTTTTCTACAAACGTCAAAAATGCAAATTTATATATTTATAAATTGAGGATCATAAATGTTAAAATACAATACAAAAATCTCATCTAGTTTACATGCAGTGCGCGAAATATGTATTTCGCACACTATTTCGCGCGTAACGTAGGAAAATGAAAAAAAGAGTCACTTTGTACAGTATATTGTTATGAATGCGCGAATCTTGTGATTTTTTGAGGTTTGTTGAAAAAGTGATATTGAAGATTGCACCGGCAGCCGCAGTAAAAGTTTCAACTGATTCAATAACTTTTACCAAAGAGCAATTATATTCTCTATGCTTTTACTGCGTTTGCAACCTTCCGAAATAGCTGTTAACACACGGCTACTTTTTAAACTACGTGCAACAAAAAATTACTGCACGCAACCAGGCTGCGATCGCAACTTTGTAGGTTGCATGGGTGTTCATGTTCACACTTGCTGCAGTTCAAGTTGCGGAGTTTTTTAATGTGCAGCGCAATTAAAGTAGCTATGTGTGATACTACCTTTATTCTCAGCATCAAATGCCCAATCCCCATAATTTTCCCTTCCACGTAGCTTGAGGATGTGTGTGAGAAAAGTAGTGGCCATTTAACACTTCAACACATTAACTACGCGGAAAAACAAAAAAAACCTACCAAAACTTTGCGCATAACCTGTAGTTAATAAATAGGAAATCACAGGTATAAAGTCTGAAAATTCAGAAGAATGAAAAAATGGTGTTACTGATAGGCATTAAGTTCTTGTACTTAGCTATTTCTTTTAGTTGCTTCATCTACAGACGTCGCTAGTCTGGAGACAAGTGAATTTATAATATTTACAACAACAATTGACATTACGATTTGGTAGTAAATTCCTTGTTCTTTACTGTACTGTAGATAAGTACCTACCAAATTTGAGCGATAATTGAATGTTCTGGCCCTTTTGAGGTTCCCTCTATAAATGTATAGGTACATACGATGGCTCTCATATTAACAAAACTTTTATCAAACTTTCAGGGATGGCAAAAATGCAAGTAACAGAAAATGTGCGAAGTTTTAAAGAACTTCCATGTTCACAACGTGATTATTTAACAAGGAGGAAACAGATTTTGAAGTACCATGTAAAGATACATCATGGTACAATTGATTTTAAATGCGCACAATGTAACTACATATCAAAATCGAAAAAATATTTAATGAGTCATATGAATAGTCGTCATGGTTCAGCTCAATTTAAGCGTGCACATTGTGATAATGGAACAAAATGGAAAGCAACTTTAAAGTCATATATAAATGTTCGTCATGGTTCAACTCAATTTAAATGTGAACAATGTGATTACGTAACAAAAGATAAACGTAATTTAAAGTCACATATGAATGGTCTTCATGGTTCAATTCAATTTAAATGTGAACAATGTGATTATGTAACAAACTATAAATGTAATTTAAAATCACATATAAATGTTCGTCATGGTTCAACTCAATTTAAATGTGAACAATGTGATTATGTAACCAAACATAAAAGTAATTTAGGGAGACATATCAAGTCACATATCAGTGGTCGTCATGGTTCAACTCAATTTAAATGTAAACAATGTGACTACATTACAAACTATAAACGTAATTTAAAATCACATATAAATATTCGTCATGGTTCTACCCAGTTTAAATGTACAGATTGTGATTTCGTAACAACATGGGAACCATTTTTAAAGAGACATATGAATTTACGTCATGGTTCAACTCAATTTAAATGTGAACGATGTGATTACGTAACAAAATTTAAACATAATTTAAAGTCACATATGAATGGTCGCCATGGTTCCATTCAATTTAAATGTGAACAATGTGATTATGTAACAAAAGATAAACGTAATTTAAAGTCACATATCAATGATCGTCATGGTTCAATTCAATTTAAATGTGAACAATGTGATTATGTAACAAAAAATAAAAGTAATTTAGAGAGACATATCAATGCTCTTCATGGTTCAACTCAATTTAAATGTACTGATTGTGATTATGTAACAAAATGGAAAGCATCTTTAAAAAGCCATATCAATGCTCTTCATGGTTCAACTCAATTTAAATGTACTGATTGTGATTATGTAACAAAATCTAAAGCAACTTTAAAAAGACATATCAATAGTCGTCATGGTTCAACTCAATTTAAATGTGAACAATGTGATTACGTAACAAAAGATAAACGTAATTTAAAGTCACATATGAATGTTCGTCATGGTTCAACTCAATTTAAATGTGAACAATGTGATTTTGTAACAAAAGATAAACGTAATTTAAAGTCACATATGAATGTTCGTCATGGTTCAACTCAATTTAAATGTGAACAATGTGATTTTGTAACAAAAGATAAACGTAATTTAAAGTCACATATCAATGGTCGCCATGGTTCCATTCAATTTAAATGTGAACAATGTGATTACGTAACAAAAAATAAAAGTAATTTAGAGAGACATATCAATGCTCTTCATGGTTCAACTCAATTTAAATGTACTGATTGTGATTATGTAACAAAATGGAAAGCATCTTTAAAAAGCCATATCAATGCTCTTCATGGTTCAACTCAATTTAAATGTACTGATTGTGATTATGTAACAAAATCTAAAGCAACTTTAAAAAGACATATCAATGCTCTTCATGGTTCAACTCAATTTAAATGTACTGATTGTGATTATGTAACAAAATGGAAAGCATCTTTAAAAAGCCATATCAATGGTCGTCATGGTTCAACTCAATTTAAATGTGAACAATGTGATTACGTAACAAAAGATAAACGTAATTTAAAGTCACATATGAATGTTCGTCATGGTTCAACTCAATTTAAATGTGAACAATGTGATTTTGTAACAAAAGATAAACGTAATTTAAAGTCACATATCAATGTTCGTCATGGTTCAACTCAATTTAAATGTAAACAATGTGATTACGTAACAAAAGTTAAACGTAATTTAAAGTCACATATGAATAGTCGTCACGGTTCTACCCAGTTTAAATGTACTAATTGTGATTTCGTAACAACATGGGAACGATCTTTAAAGAAACATATGATTGTTCGTCACAGTTCTATGCAGCGCCGCAGCTAGGGTGGTGTCATCCGGGGGAAAAAGAAAAACTATGGTGTCACCCCTATACTTTCATACATTGAACTATATACTAACAGGAAAGGACGCAACGTTAAAACAGGTGACGCATTTTTGTAGATATGTAACCCGCAACGTGGTTGTATTAACGTTCTTTGTTTGGCATACATTAAACCCGTTAAAGAATGTTTAAAAAGTAACGATATTTATTGTTATTAATAGAAAAATGAGAGATATTTGGAAATGATGTATTTTTCTATTAGATAAATATCAAGGAGTAAATGTAGCAATGATTTAAAACCATTTGTAAAATTTTAAAGCATCTAAAAATACAGAAGTCTTACCTAAGATAGCAAATCGCATGTTAAATTTGCTATTTATGTATATTTCATTACTATTTGTTATATAGTTGGCAAAGAAAACAGGAGAATGATTAGTAATAACAAATACTAATTTAAATGAACTGTCAATTATTAAGTTACAATTTTTCTTACATTAAAAGTTATTTGTGTTTAGTGTATTCGTTATTTATATAAATACCCACGACATAATAGTGATGTCAGAAGTGGAATGCCATAAGTAATGTGGTACTTATGTGAAGTGAAATGTGATCACGTGCAACATTTTAATCTCAACGCATCCAAGTGCATCGAATTAAATCCATCGGCACACAGGTTAGTGAAACTGTTTTAAATCCTTCATCACTATGGCAGAAGTAACACCAGCGTTACTTAAACAACTGTCTGGAATGATCGCCGACGCTCTTCGACAAACTACTAACACAGAACAAGCACCACCAGCACTGCCGCGATTACCACCGTGACCGTTCTCCATGCAACCATATCGCGCTGCCGACGGGACGACAATAGCCGACTATTTCACGCGGTTCACCTGGGCGCTTAACCTGAGTCAAGTTCCCGAAGACAAACACGCACAATACGTACGTGTCTACATGGGCGTTGAACTCAACGACGCCTTGAAGATCCTCGTGAGTCCTGGGGACCCGGAATCTCTCACATACAGCGAGATTCAGTCGAAACTGACAACTCATTTTGACGCCACTCGCAACAAGTTCGCTGAGAGCATCAAATTTCGGAGCATTATGCAGAAGTCAGAAGAAGCAATTGCCGGTTTCATCTTAAGACTACGCCAAGCGGCGACCTATTGTGAATATGGAACTTTCCTCGATCGAATGTTGATTGAACAAATGCTCGCAGGTCTGGAATCAAGAGCAATGTGCGACGAGATAATTGCCAAGAAACCGGAGAGCTTTACCGCTGCGTGTGAGATCGTCTACGCACTCGAAGCCACCCGAAACACCACAGACGAAGTTAATACGGCAGCTACCAAACTCGACACAACTAACCGGATCGGTTATGAGAAACCATTATCACGGAAGACCGGTAACCAATACCCACGAAATAATACAGTTCAACGACGCCTGAGTTCCTCCAACGAATCGAGAGATAACCAAGGGTCTTATCAGGAAAATCAGCCCAAAGGTAACCACTTAACATGCGCGGGGTGCGGCGAGCCTCACCGTCCAACTCCGAATGTTTTAATTGTGGTAAAATTGTGGTAAAAAAGGCCACATTAGCAAAGTGTGTCGATCCAAATCGACGAAACGAGGAACAAACCAGGTGTGCGAAGAACTACCAAAAGAGGACACCAACGCTGCGCAGTACCTCGACAGAGTTGAGGTTGTTGGAGCAGTCCAGTCTCCGTCAAAACCACTGATTGATGTCAACATAGGGGGAACCATCGTCAAAATGGAACTAGATACCGGCGCCCCTTGCTCAATCGTATGCAAATCAACGTTATGTTCAATTAAGCAAGATTTTATTGTGCATAAAACTGATCGTAACTTTGCCAGTTACACCGGCCATCGCATTAACTGCATCGGAAAGACGTCAGTCAACATTACCATCGGAACCACAACCAGGAACCTCACTCTCCACGTGGTCGACGGTAAATATGAATCGCTCCTTGGTCGAGATTGGATATCAGAGTTTGTTAGAGAGATTAATTTCGAACGCCTCTTCGCCAAACCTGACCCAATCCTCAAGCTTTCTGTCAAAGAGTCCCTGTCCTTTGAGCAACAAAAACAGCTCGATAACATCCTTACCCACTACCAGGATGTATTCAGCGACAGCCCTGGAAAGATTTCAGGTCCACCAGCAAAGATGCATCTGAAGGCTGGAGCAACGGCTATCTTCGCCAGAGCACGAGACGTACCAGTTGCTCTTCGTGATGCTTACGCCAAAGAAATCGACGCCAAAATTGTATCTGGTTTCTACAAAAGAGTGGATTATTCTGAGTGGGCATCAACGACGCACGTCGTCGTCAAGAAGAACGGTAACCTAAGGATCACGGGCAACTACAAGCCTACACTCAATCCGCGGATCATAATCGATGAACATCCGATTCCCAAAATGGAACACCTGTTCAACAGAATGCGCGACGCCGCTCTATTCTGCCACCTAGATGTGACCGACGCATACACTCATATGGAGGTTGATGCTGAATTCAGTCACGCGCTCACACTCAACACTCCTACTCACGGCCTCATTCGTCCCATGCGAGCTGTATATGGAGCAGCAAACATTCCTGCTATCTGGAAACGACGAATGGACACGGTTCTGCAAGGTCTTCAAAACATCGTTAGTTTTTTTGACGACACAATTGTTTTCGCTGTCAACTTTGAAAACCTTATGGAGGCACTAAATACAACTTTGGAACGATTCCTCCTACACGGCCTCAAGCTCAACCGAGCTAAATGTGCTTTCGCCGAACCTGTCCTTTAAGCCCTTGGCCACAAGATTGATGCATCTGGCATTCATAAATCTGATGCGCACGTTCGAGCAGTACGAGATGCGCCGAAGCCAACCACTCCAGAGGAACTTCAATTGTTACTGGGAAAGGCAACATATTACAGTTCTTTCATCCCTGATTTATCCACGAGAAATCGACCACTCAGAGACATGCTGCTAAAACACCCCCTCATCTGAACACCAGGGGGGGACAGAGCTCACAAGGATATCAAGGACACTTTGATTTCCCCACAGGTTCTCATGCAGTACGATCCAGCACTACCACTCTTACTGGCCACTGACGCCAGCAACACCGGCCTGGGCGCAGTGCTGTCACATCGGCTTTACAACGGACAGGAACGTCCAATCGCTTACGCCAGCCGAACGATATCAGCAACTGAGCAGAGGTGCCCCCAAATCGACAAGGAAGCACTTGCCATCGTGTGGGTTGTACAGAAGTTTTTCAAGTACCTGGATGCTCGCCACTTTACGCTGATCACCGATCACAAGCCTCTGACGCAGATCCTGCACCCTGAAAAATCGTTACCAGTTTTTGTGCATCAGTCGCATGGCCAATTATGCCGACTACCTGGCAGACTTCGACTACGACGTTGTCTTCAAAAGTTCAAAAGCCAACGCCAACGCTGACTATTGCTCCCGAACATCTTTACCATCCACTATCAATTCTATCCCGAACTCTTCTTCACCACAGAGAGAAGAGACAGACGATTTCGATTTATTTACAATCCATCAAATACAACAGCTTCTAGTCAAAGCAGAAGCCATCGCACGCTAGACGGAAAAAGACCCGCACCTTGGAAAAATTGTTAAGATCTTGGAAGAAGGGCAAGATTTCGCCCGCCATAACTTCAAAGCGCCCGAGGCGAAGTACACCCTAGCGGCCAACTGCTTGATGTTTGAGCACAGAGTAGTCGTTCCACCTACACTACGCGATGCAATCCTCAATGACCTGCACGTAACTCACCTGGGGATAGTGAAGATGAAAGGAATGGCACGCTCCTTTGTGTTTTGGCCTGGCATGGACGCCGATATCGAAACACTTAGCAAATCTTGCGCTGCGTGTGCCGCACATGCTCATGCACCACCCAAGTTTCGCAATCACCACTGGGAGTACCCGAAGGGACCATGGGAACGGATTCACATCGACTACGCCGGCCCAGTGGCTGACACTATGTTATTGATTGTGGTTGACGCTTATAGCAAGTGGCTGGAGGTCAAGCCCACGACCTCAACGACAACAATCGCAATAATGGATGACCTGTTCTCCACGTATGGTACGCCCGTCACTACCGTCTCGGACAACGGCAGACAGTTCATCGCAGATGAGTTTAAGACCTTCCTAGAGAACAGCGGGGTCAAGTATCACAAACTTACAGCACCGTACCATCCAGCGACCAATGGTCAAGCCGAACGCTACGTCCAAACGGTTAAGGACGCCCTCTACGCGATGAAGACAACCAAAGCAACTCTTCGGAGCAACTTGAATGAGTTCCTCCGTCAATTCCGCAAGGCACCACACTCTACTACAGGCCAGTCTCCAGCTCAGCTTTTTCTGGGACGAGATCTGCGAACGCGCCTCAATCTGACGAGACCTGATGATTTACAAACTAAGATCTCAGAAAATCAACGAGCTGAAATGAATTCAACGTTTCGCACCATGGAACCTGGACAGAACGTTTACTTTCTGTCTGGAAACATCAAACTGGACAAATGGCGCCCCGGCATAATCACGGCACGCATCGGAGATCTCCACTATGAGATCAACTACCAGGGAAAACGAGTGAAGCGCCACATTGACCAAATCAGATCATTCCTCATGACCAAGAATGAAGAGCTAACCTACAGAAAACCAGCACTAGTCGCTGAGCAGCCAAGACCACGGCATGTCCGCTTTTTCACGCCACCAGTAATTACATATTACCAGACGAAAGGATACCGAACCAACAATCCCTCACACCAGTTAGCCCAGCAAACCCCGGGAGTCCAGAAAACAGAGAACTACCTGTTCCCAAAGCCCAGGAAACAGAGGAGCACTTTGTAGGGGATTTGCCAACTCAGGTTGGTACCATCCCCTACCGATATGGGTGGCCAACCTGGGGACAAAAAAGAACTTCCAAAAAAACGTGGCTGCAAGTGCAATTATTTTTTATCATTATTGTTTCGTTCTCTTACATTATTAATTTAATACATAGTTTGTATATAATACTATATTTAAGTAATAAAAAACGTTTAGTTAAAATAACAACTCACTACAAATTGGTGACCCCGTTTAAAAAAGTAGAAGTGTTATTTTTACGGTTCTTTTTTGAAACTTTTACGTGTTTACGTGTTACTCGTAACTACGATGTCCGAGCAAGACACATCTGACCACAACTCTGAAAATGCTTCGACAACGCATCTTGCAAGAGTTTCTATTAAACCACCGCCATTCTGGAAAAGCAACCCAGCCTTATGGTTCACACAACTGGAAGCACAATTCACCTTAGCAAATATCATCCAAGATGCCACTAAATTTAATCATGTAGTAGCTGCGATAGAATCTGATATCCTTAATTCTGTAAGTGACCTCATCTTAAAACCACCTGTTCGTGACAAGTACACAACCCTAAAAAATCGTTTAATTGAAGTACATTCTGAAAGTGAAACTTCAAAGATACGCACCCTACTTCAGGGTTTGCTACTTGGTGATCAAAGACCATCACAGTTACTTACACGAATGCGACAACTTGCGAACGACCACATCAGTGAAGACCTCTTAAAATCACTGTGGATAGCTAGACTCCCCACCAACATCCAGAGTATCGTTGCTGCATCCGGAGACGAACTATCAAAACTAGCCCTCATCGCAGACAAGATCAATGACCTAGTGACCCCATCTACACAAATATGTTCAGCCATGACTACAACCACACCAATACAATCAGCACTAGAGAAACAAGTAGAAGCACTGACCAAACAAGTTTCTGAACTTGCAAACATGGTGAAAAAGGGTCAACCCACTAACTAACTAACGCAGGCAACCATACAAGGAACCAACCGAGAACACATGTTTCTATCATATTAATTTCGGAGAGAAGGCAAAAAAATGCAATACTCCTTGTTCCTTCAGGCAGCAGGAAAACTAAGTCGGTGGTCCTCTCATGGCCAAGATAGTGACTACCACTTAGACTGTATCTTCCTGGCCGACAATTCCACCAATCTTCAATTTCTTATCGACACTGGAGCAGACGTATCCGTGATTCCTCGAAAGTTTACTCTACAATCAACACTGCCAAACAAACTGGTTTTATATGCCGCCAATGGTAACAAGATCAACACATACGGCACAAAACTGCTTACCCTCAATCTCAATTTAAGGCGACCATTTAACTGGCCATTCATTATTGCCGATGTCACACAACCTATTATTGGAAGTGACTTCTTAAAGCATTATGAACTCCTAGTTGACGTAGCAAATAAACGACTCGTCGACCTTAAAACAAAACTGACTAGCACCGGACAACCTTCAAAGAATACAGACTTACCTAGCATTACATCATTACAAGGTGATACCGTGTTCCACAAAATCTTAGCAAATTATCCACAATTAACAAATCCATCGCAGACCACCCAGCCTACCGAAACACCAGCAGTTTACCATCATATCGAAACAAGTGGTACCCCGGTGTATTCAAAACCCAGAAGATTATCGCAAGAACTCTTGCAGGCTTCACGTACAGAATTTGAGTTCATGGTAGCAAGTGGTTTGGTGCGTCCATCCAAAAGCCCATGGGCCAGCCCTCTACACATGGTGAAGAAGTCAAATGGAGACTGGCGTCCATGTGGTGACTATCGTCGCCTCAATGCGATTACAACACCGGATCGTTATCCCGTGCCGCACATACAAGACTGCATGCAAATTTGTTACTCGAAGTCAATATTTAGTACATTGGACCTGACCCGTGCATACCATCAAATTCCTGTGCACCCAGACGATATACAAAAAACAGCAGTCATCACACCTTTCGGATTGTTTGAGTACATGTACATGCCCTTTGGTTTGAGAAACGCAGGCCAAACATTCCAAAGATTCATGCACCAGGTGCTAAGGGGACTTGACTTCTGTATTCCATACTTCGATGACATCTTAGTTGCATCTGCAAATGAAGAAGAGCATCAACAGCACTTAAGACAAATTTTTGGTCGATTACAACAGTATGGGTTAAAGCTGAACCTCTCCAAATGTGTTCTGGGAAAGCAACACGTGTCATTTCTAGGATGCCAAATCACACCAAATGGTATTGAACCCCTCCCGCATAAAGTCGAAACCATCGCAGAGTTTCCTCGACCACAAACAATTTCTGAGCTTCGACGTTTTATCGCTATGGTAAATTTCTATAGAAGGTTCATGCCGCACGCAGCAGCTACACAAGCTCCTCTATTAGAACAGAACTTACCAAAGACGCAAAGAAGAATGACAAGCGACCTGTTCAATGGTCAGACAGCAGTATTGCAGCTTTCGAAAAATGCAAGCAAGGTCTCAAGAATGCAGCAATCCTAGCATTCCAAGAACCTGGTCAACAAATTTCCCTGATGGTTGATGCATCTGAAATTGCTGTGGGAGCAGTCCTGCAATGCCACACCGATAATGGCAATCGACCCCTGGCATTCTTCTCACGAAAATTGACAGCAGCTGAAAAGAAATACAGCACTTATGACCGAGAACTATTAGCCATTTACTCTGCTGTGAAGCACTTTCAACATAACCTGGAAGGCCAACAATGCACCATCTTCACAGATTATCGCCCATTAATTTTTGCATTTAAAAACCCAAAATCTTCGTCGCCTAGACAGGTGAGACACTTAAGTTACATATCACAATTCAGCACAGATATACAATATGTGGCCGGAATCAACAACACAGCAGCTGATGCATTGTCCAGAATATCAAGGATCACTTCGTCACAAGAAATTAATTTCCATAACATTGCAGCAAACCAACATGATGACGAGGAACTGCAAAACCTACTTCACGATCAGAATTCTTCATTACGACTACAACTGTTAAACATCGACGAAGATCATCAAATTTACTGCGACACAAACCACGGCAAGATACGTCCATACATACCATCACAGTTTCGAAGGCAAATCTTTTCATCACTGCACAACCTGTCACACCCTGGCATTCGATCAACAAAAAGGATAATACAAGAACGCTTTGTTTGGCCATCGATGCAAAAGCAAATTGCAGAGTGGTGCCGATCCTGTATAAACTGTCAAAGAGCAAAAATTATTCGTCACACCAAAAGCCCCATACAGAACTTTACATTACCATCGTGCAGATTTGAACATGTGCATATAGACCTTGTTGGACCACTCCCACCATCTAATGGACATTGCTACTTACTGACTTGTGTCGATAGATTCACAAGATGGCCGGAAGCAATTCCGATTCAAGATATATCCGCAGAGTCTGTCGCGAAAGCTTTTTTATTCAACTGGATAGCACGATTTGGTGTACCTTTAAAAATCACCACGGATCAAGGCCGACAGTTCCAATCTCACCTCTTCTGTGAGTTATCAAAACTGTTGGGCATAGAACAATTCCACACAACAGCATATCATCCAGCAGGAAACGGTATGGTGGAACGCTTCCACAAAACTTTAAAAAATGCAATTAAATGCCACAATAAAGCACAATGGACCGAAGTCTTACCAATAGCACTGCTCGGCATAAGATCAGCACTGAAAGAAGATCTGGGTACAACTTGTGCAGAATTAGTATATGGCACAAATATCAGACTGCCAGCTGAATTTGTACAACCACAAAACGCATCCAGCACATACAGTGCCGGATTTACCACTAGGCCGACTAGGCCGCGGCCTAGGGCCGCAAGCAAAAGGGGGCCGCAGCGTTTTGTAAAAAAAACATTTTTTAGTACAAAAATTGAATTTTTATTTTCTAAAATTAATAATTACCGCAACTGTAAATCGAATACATTACTTTTGTATATAAACAATACAATCTAATTAAAATAACCAACGTACATATCAAAAATAAATATTAACGCTTGCCAGGGTATAGGAGGTTACAGAGTGCAGGTGGATTGTGGAAAGTTCACTTATTTTAACGTGAGATTGAAATAAGGTACATTTCAATTTTCCACCTAAGGGGCGGTCGGGGCGGGGGCCGCTCGGGTTAATGTGGCCTAGGGCCGCAAATACCCTAAATCCGGCACTGAGCACATATGCAAGCGACTTCCTCCAATTACTACGAGAAAAAATGCACGCGTTATCACCGAGACGCCCTAACATCAAGAACAACCCACCTGTTTTTATTCATCCAGAACTTGAAACATGCACGCACGTTTTTGTAAGATACGATGGCGTTAGGAAACCCTTACAACCTCCGTACGAGGGACCATTCTCCGTATCACAACGTAAAGCAAAATATTTCACGATTTCTATTAATGGAAAACAAAGTGTTATAGGAATAGATCGCCTAAAACCCGCCTTTACGTCGAATCAAGATACAGCGAATCATTCAACATCGAAACCACCGTCGACATCGACTAACCCACCATCGGAACTACCGCAACCTTCCAACATTCTTACGAAATCTGCCACACAGCAACACAATGGATGTACACGCTCTGGAAGAAAAGTGAAGTTTAACCCCAAGTACCTCTAATCACTTATCGTACCTGCGGTACTTGCGGGGGAGTACTGTAGGGGATTTGCCAACTCAGGTTGGTACCATCCCCTACCGATATGGGTGGCCAACCTGGGGACAAAAAAGAACTTCCAACGCATAGCCTCTCGCCAACACCGCCCACCATTAAGATACTCACCAAACTAATACAACATTCATTTTAAAGGAGGGAGGAATGTTATATAGTTGGCAAAGAAAACAGGAGAATGATTAGTAAAAAATTAAATGAACTGTCAATAATTATTAAGTTACAATTTTTCTTACATTAAAAGTTATTTGTGTTTAGTGTATTCGTTATTTATATAAATACCCACGACATAATAATATTTGTTATTGGTTATAAAATTAGTAGAATTACTTCATATTATTGTAATGAAACTACCCCTGGAGTTCATAGTGTTAAAGTTAATAATAAGTTGCTTATTTAAAGTCACATAGTGTAAAGTAAGTACTAAATATTGACAATGACGATCCATGAATTTCTGCTGAAGCAATCTTACTACAATTTCCTCGATTAATTGCACTTTTGCACTTCATGCAAGTCTTCACTTGGGTACTAATTGTACAGGTGGATGCGGGGCTAACAGTAACCCCAGGTTACTCTCACATTCACGAACTCCTGCATTTTTAAGAGGTACCTATTTGAGGTTAGCAATTTTTAGGCCTTAAGTTTCATTTTAAACACAATTACACAACATCTGATGTCTGTACCAAACCACTTTTGCTTGTAACTCTAACTTTTACTTAAAGTTGTACTATACCCAGTAGAGACAACTATATTCCGCTAGGCGGCGGTATCGTAGTATTTATAAACAATAATAGCTATTTATCCCTTCCTATCCTATTAACTCCGCCTTAGTTACGAAATTTGATCGTGGTTTACGAAGATGCCCGAAGTATAAACTGGTTTTACAATATGACGTCACATAATGTAGAATACATTAATATAATAACCCGAGTTCAATACCGTTCAAGGGGTTGAAAAATCCCACCCCCATATAATCTCTAGAACCACTCATAGTAGCACCATCAAATTTACGCGACGGGTTGATAATAATTCCACAATTAATATGCACGAAAACCTTCCCGGTGCACGGTCGTCCAAGGGGCTGAAAAAGCCACCCCCGTATATTATCTCGACAACCGCCCATAATATCGCAATCAAATTTACGCGACGTGTTGATAATAATTCTACAATTAATATGCACGAAAACCTTGCCGGTGCACGGCCGTCCAAGTGGGTGAAAAACCCACCCCCGTATATTATCTCGACAACCCCTCACAATATCGCAATCAAACTTACGCGACGGGTTGATAATAATTCCACAATTAATTTGCACGAAAACCTTCGCGGTGCACGGCCGTCCAAGTGGTTGAAAACCCACCCCCGTATATTATCTCGACAACCGCTCATAGTATCGCAATCAAATTTACGCGATGTGTTGATAATAATTCCACAATTAATATGCACGAAAACCTTGGCGGTGCACGGCCGTCCAAGTGGTTGAAAAACCCACCCCCGTATATTATCTCGACAGCCCCTCACAATATCGCAATCAAATTTACGCGACGGGTTGATAATAATTCCACAATTAATTTGCACGAAAACCTTCGCGGTGCACGGCCGTCCAAGTGGTTGAAAAACCCACCCCCGTATATTATCTCGACAGCCCCTCACAATATCGCAATCAAATTTACGCGACGTGTTGATAATAATTCCACAATTAATATGCACGAAAACCTTCGCGGTGCACGGCCGTCCAAGTGGTTGAAAACCCACCCCCGTAAATTATCTCGACAACCGCTCATAGTATCGCAATCAAATTTACGCGACGTGTTGATAATAATTCCACAATTAATATGCACGAAAACCTTGGCGGTGCACGGCCGTCCAAGTGGTTGAAAAACCCACCCTCGTATATTATCTCGACAACCGCTCATAGTATCGCAATCAAATTTACGCGACGTGTTTATAATAATTCCACAATTAATATGCACGAAAACCTTGGCGGTGCACGGCCGTCCAAGTGGTTGAAAAACCCACCCCCGTATATTATCTCGACAACCGCCCATAATATCGCAATCAAATTTACGCGACGTGTTGATAATAATTCCACAATTAATATGCACGAAAACCTTTGCGGTGCACGGCCGTCCAAGTGGTTGAAAAACCCACCCCCGTATTTTATCTCGACAACCGCTCATAATATCGCAATCAAATTTACGCGACGTGTTGATAATAATTCCACAATTAATATGCACGAAAACTTTCCCGGTGCACGGCCGTCCAAGTGGTTGAAAAACCCACCCCCGTATATTATCTCGACAACCGCTCATAGTATCGCAATCAAATTTACGCGACGGGTTGATAATAATTCCACAATTAATATGCACGAAAACCTTGGCGGTGCACGGCCGTCCAAGTGGTTGAAAAACCCACCCCCCGTATATTATCTCGACAACCGCCCATAATATCGCAGTCAAATTTACGCGACGGGTTGATAATAATTCCACAATTAATATGCACGAAAACCTTGGCGGTGCACGGCCGTCCAAGTGGTTGAAAAACCCACCCCCGTATATTATCTCGACAACCGCCCATAATATCGCAATCAAATTTACGCGACGTGTTGATAATAATTCCACAATTAATATGCACGAAAACCTTCGCGGTGCACGGCCGTCCAAGTTGTTGAAAAACCCACCCCCGTATATTATCTCGACAACCCCTCACAATATCGCAATCAAATTTACGCGACGGGTTGATAATAATTCCACAATTAATTTGCACGAAAACCTTCGCGGTGCACGGCCGTCCAAATGGTTGAAAACCCACCCCCGTATATTATCTCGACAACCACTGATAGTATCGCAATCAAATTTACGCGACGGGTTGATAATAATTCCACAATTAATATGCACGAAAACCTTCCCGGTGCACGGCCGCCCAAGGGGCTGAAAAACCCACCCCCGCAGTAAATGATTTTCATTTTTTCAATAATTATTATGGTAAATGAACTATCGTATTATAAACCTGTTTCGGGTGGTATAAATTAAATGACCAATAAACTGGCACACAACTTTCACGTGTTTACTACAATGAATTCAAAATAAAATAGTTTTTGCGTAAGTACTCAAAAAAATAAAAAAATTAATATATAGTGTGTAGTATAGTTGTAATCAGAAAACGATTTCGGATTTTCTCCTGAAATAATATACAGGGTATTTCGTAAATATTTTTAATGTTTTGTTAATTTCCGGCTAGGCCGGAAGTAAATTGGTATACTTCTTATTATACTCGACTAAAAGAGTCGTATATCCTCTACTTCACTGTACAATTTTATTTCTTCATCTTTTTTAACAAAAAAGTTTTGAAGATATACAATTTTCAAATTCAAACATTCATCCCCCTTCCCCTATGGGAAATAAAGAAATAAATGTAGTGCCAATAGTGTTTCATGAACTATACCTATGTATAACATTCCAAAAAATAAAAAAAGCTTGGAGCAAATTTTGTGTTGTTGTTTTGTAACTCTTAGCTTAGAAAGTTTTCGAACTTTAAGTTGTCATAACTTTGTTATTAATAAATATATTTTTGTAAAATTTTGGTCACACCTATTTGGAAGCATTCTGAATCCAGTGGAGTAGATATTATTTTTATAAACAAATCGCTAATAACAATTCTCCATTCCGAGTACGAAAAAGTTATCGTTGTATGCCCTGAAAATTGGAATAAACATTTAAAATTTTGTCCCAAAGTAGATGTTTCATTATTTGACATTTAAAAAAAAATTGATTAAAATCGGTAAATAACTTCAGATTTTACAAGTGTGTTTCTAATCTAAATGAGTCACACTGTATAAACCGTATGTCACACATTACGTATATTTTACATAATAGTATAGAAACTTCTATATACAGAAATTCATATAATATACAGGGTGTCTCACGGTGACCACCCATTACAATATTTCAGAAACTATTACGATTTGAATTTTGAAAATTTGGGTGATGGGGTTTTCGGGCGTGGCCTCCTCAAATAAAATAATGGCGTCTACGTAACGCTTCCGGTTTTTCCGGAAATGACATCAAATTTGTTATTTTAAATGTAACACCCTATATATTATTCCGATTTTGGATTCTACGTAAAACTTAAGGTGGACTTTCATCAAGTTTTCTTAACCGTTTCCGAGATATTTAATTTTTTTAATAAAAATTAAAATAAACACTATCTAGCTTAAAACCGTGTGAATTCTACAGCAAGAAAGATGAAGGAACTATATTGATACGAGAGATAGTTGGACCCCTAAGCTTCCCATCCGTACTTTCAAAGTGGCTTAATTGCATACAGGGTGGTGGAAATTTAATCCCGAGTTTAGTTAACTTCAAATCATCATAAGTTGGTTTTTTCAAATGGAACACCATGTTTTGTAAAGTATGTAATTATCAATTTAATTAGAAAAATGTAAATAACTCTGTAATCATTGATTTTAGGTATAGGAACATGATATATCAATTTAAAGGAAATTTATTTCTGCATCGAATAGGCTGATAATTAAATAGGCATTCCATTTGAAAAAAGAGACTTTTTAAAGTTTTTCTTAAGTCTGGAAATAACGTCAAATAGATACGTAACCGAGGGCAATTTTTTATAATCCATGACAGACAATTGTGTCTCAATCTTTTGACATTGAGAACCTAAAATCGCATTTCCCTAACTTTGACCACTTTCTACTTTCAATTTTATTTCCTAAACAAGATTTTGACATTTTTCAGTGAAAAAATTTTTTTTTCTCAACAATCAAAATTGATACGCCGATTATTTTACGCATACTTACTAAACATTTTATGACACATCAGAATGTGAAAAAAAATTGCCTGGTTTGTATTTAAAATAAAGAAGTTGATGCTCACTTCCGGTATTTCCGGAAGTGCTGCCATTTGGAAAATATTTTTATTTAATAGATTAAACACTCCATGTCGCATGTGCA
Organism: Pyrocoelia pectoralis; assembly: GCA_036250285.1. Classification (NCBI taxonomy): domain Eukaryota; kingdom Metazoa; phylum Arthropoda; class Insecta; order Coleoptera; family Lampyridae; genus Pyrocoelia; species Pyrocoelia pectoralis. Next base: position 21,999,531 of record CM070081.1, on the reverse strand, counting down.
AAATTTCAAATTTCTAGCTTTTACAGTTTTTGATATATGTACTTCTAACCGACGGTCACCGTGAGACACCCTGTATTGTATGGTCGAAAATAACGTCCGTTTCTATTTCCGCCGCATAAGTAATCGCACGCGCGTGTTTTCTATAACGCCAAAAATTGTAGTTCACGTACCTTTAATATTAGATCCGTATCGACTAAAATGCGTCTACTTTATCTACAAAATAAATAACATAAAATAAATTAAATCCTGATCATTTTTAACATAAGGTAGGTATAATCATTGAATAAGACTTCACTCAACTATCGACCCTCTTACCAGTTATATCAAAGGTATTAGAAAGCGATACAAAGAAAACACATGTCGGATTTCGGAACTTGTAACGCCCAATCCCAAAGGTTCGAACCCGGTTAAGGGAAACTTTTCAAGCAAGTATATCATATAAAATGTTTCAGTTTTATGTAATTCTAACAAGCTCTTACATAATTTGTATGTATTTTATACATAAATGTGTTTGCTGGGGAACTTTAACTTACAATAGTATATTATGCAACGAGCATGTAATGATAGCTATTAATACACGAGCACGAGGTAAGTTATGACACGAGCCTTGGCGAGTGTCATAAATCTTGTGCGAGTGTATTAATAGCCATTACATGAGAGTTGCATACACTATTTTTTCTACGACCTGTGTTAATTAAACAAAAATTATTATAAAAGAACGAACAAAATTTTTGACAAATATCAAAAACTCCTGTAACTATGGCAATCAAGTAAAATGCTTGACAGCTATTGGCTAATTGACTCGTTTTATAATGAAAATCTGTATCGAAATGAATATCATTTCGATACAATCTAATTACACTTAATAAGTCGATTAAAGTATGGGAGTAGAAAAAATAATTTGTGTTGAAATAGCTACACCCGGTACATATCCATAAACTCAGACTAGATTAGCAATGTAAAAGGTTGTTTCTAATTCATTAATAATTTAACTAATTAACTACATATATCAATTCGTTATTAGAACTATCATTATTGTTACAGTGTTAATCCACCCCCGTATAATAATATATAATATACGGGGGTGGGTTTTCCAACCCCTTGGACGGCTGTGCACCGCGAAGGGTTTCGTGCATATTAATTGTGGAATTATTATCAACCCGTCGCGTAAATTTGATTGCGATATTATGAGCGGTTGTCGAGATAATATACGGGGGTGGGTTTTTCAACCCCTTGGATGGCGATGCACCCGTATTATATTTATTCTAAATGATTATTAATGTGAATTGTGTGACGATATATGAACATAATTTTTATTGTGAAGCCAGTTTATACTTCGGGCATCGCATCGTCGAAAATATAGGCTCCTGAAACAGATCACTCTTTTCACAACTGTACATAAACACACGACAACAATCATTTCGTTTTCTCAATTTGAATAAAATTTATCTAAAAATCTCATGTATGAAAAACCTTGAACAGCTACCTACTTGATAACTTTTTTTAACTTACCTAAATCACTACCTACTATTTTGTTTGTAACGAAAATTAAAAAAATGGGCGGATCTTAGCGAGGGGTGGAGATTTTAAACTTAATTCAGTCACAGAGGGTTTATTAATAATTCGTTTTATAAATTTCTTTTTGAAATGTGTTCATTCATAGAAAATCTACGGCTTCTCGTGCTGAAAAAACAGAAATTTTGCCGTATATGAATATAAAACGCAAATTTAGTCATTTTTTTAACTTTAAATCAATTTTTCAAAAAATGTAAATATTTTTTTAGAAAAGTGCAAACGAGAATCTGTAGCGAAGGGTTGACGCTTCCAAATAATCCTTGTCGCAAGAATTTTTAACGATTCGTTTTCGCTCTGTGGTTGAAGTAGTTTTACATTATTTAACATAGGAAGTTTATATGTAGAGAACAACCTTAAATATTACTTTGTACAATATTTCCTACCTAGGCCAGGCAAATTTTACATGTATTGAAGGTTATAATAAATTTTAACATATAATCAATATTCCTTGATACAGCGGCGTCATTTCAGTATTTTACAGGGGGGGGGCAACCATAGTAAAAATGGGAAAAATGGCCCGCCGCAGACGAAATTTTTTTTGAAAAAGAGGCGTGATTGTCAGTTTTATAAATTTAACGTACCTTTTTTTGGTAGTAGTAGTTCCAGGGGGGGGGTCAACTGCCCTACCCTGACCCCCCTAAATGACGCCCCTGCCTTGATATGATATATAAACGTTGTAAATTTGATAATATTTTGTTAGGCAACACACCTTACTAAAACAGTGTTTTTAATGGCGTTGCTTCTCTTATTTGATACTCTTTGGTATATTACATTTATGAATGAAATTACAATATTTGAGTCCGAATCCTTTGAGAAAGGTGAATTTTTAATCCCGTAGTTTTAGAGTTGTAACCTAAGAAAGTGAACATCATTTCTTTTATCGATTCCATTTTTACACAAAAATGCAGAACAACAAATTAACATTATAATTTGAACACTTCACAATGTAAAATTATGAACTTGAGCTGCTTAAAATCAAGATTTAAATCGATTAATTCAATAAAATTAAAAATAACCACATTTGATAACATGAGCGCAACAAGGTTAGAGATACTACCATCACATTCCGTCCTTTTCTCTCGTCGCTGCCTCAACGGCGTTTGCAAGCCTTGCGTCCGTTCCAGTTAGTATACAGTTCAATGCTTGGATATAAAGAAATTATAAATTGTAAAACTAATGAAACATTTAATAAAACATTAAATAAAATAAAAACTGTTTTTGTATGTCTTTTGTTTATTTTTGTTAATATTCAATACTTACCTACTAGCCCAGTAAAATAAGGAAATTTGGATGAAAAAATGGTTACAGCTTTGAAAATTTGGGAACAGGCTTGTTTTGTGTTCCCTTTGAAGTGTTCAAAAGTCCCCACCGGTACCCCCCCTCAGAGAGAAATTGTGGGCCAAAAAGTGTCAAAAAAACAGGTTATCGTAAATAACTGAAAAAGTATCAATTTTATCAAAAACAAAAACGTTAAGAAAATTGTAGCCGACAAAATTCCGCACATTTTCATGTTTTATTTTTGTCTCTACGACCAATAGGAGCCGAGATAGATTTTTTTAAAATGTCGACCGTTTTGCGGCGAAACAGTAACACGTGTGCGCATCGCGCGTATTTCGCTCGTATCTCGAGAATGGCCATTTGTATCGCAAAATGATTCAAATAAAAGTTGTAGAGAATATAATTACGAACAATTTTCGCTTTTAAACATTTCCATACGAGTAATATTGACAGAGATATAATCATTTAAACCTTTTTCTAAGACATAATCGCTGCTCGTTTTGGATAATAAAATCAATAATAAGTCGAAAACTATTGATTCTACGTACTTAGTGTATTTAATGAAAGTTGTAGAGAATTAAAATTTGAATCTATATGTATGCACGAAATATCATTTTGGTAATCCTTATAAGGCGATGGAGGAAGAAATAATGAAAAATTCTCATTTTCAGGCGTTGCTTTGCAAATAACTATGTTTTGATGACTACTTGTAGACAGTAAAGTGTCTTATAGTTTTTTAAAGATAATTAATGTACCTGTAAAATAAGCGTCAGCAGAAGTTCGTACGACAAATAGTTCGCTAGTTACAGCTGTTTCAAGATATACTCAAAAATTAACATTTTATTAAGAATCCCGATTTTCGCTAAAAAATGGCCGTTAACTTTTTGTTAAAAATTGGTTTTATCCTATTGCAGTACGAGGTCGGCCAGTTGGTTTTCTTTTAAGTGCTGACCCTGTTTGTCTAAAGTTTGACACCCACAGTCTAATCGTTTTCGCATCATAACACCGGAGAATGTGGCGCGAGTGAGAACATCCATCCAACAGTCTCCAAAGCGTTCAGCGGTTAAACATCATTTATCGGACATAATTTTCAAAACCAAGTAAAGTGTACTAAGTGATGTAAAATGGCATCATATAGGCTATTCACAAATATAAGTAATTGTTCTATATGTTTCTTATTCTTTTTGCAAATGCCTATTGAAATCAGGGAGGTTTTTTTGCCGGACCCTGTATATAATCAAAGGTTACAACATCCCTCCTCTTTATCTGCACTCGTAGGTTTGTGATATAATTAAGTGGTGCAAACATCGACATATAGAAATGGACTGTGCGTGGTTATGCTAAGCCAGGATACTGCAGGTGAGAGAGAGGGTAAACGTGGAGGCCTAGTTCTAGCTTTATCTGTCACGTATTTATTGGTCGTTGCATTCCCCTAGCTTTATCTGTCGCGTATTTATTGGTCCCTGCATTCGCATGAAAATGCAGCAACCAATAGATACGCGACAGATAAAGCTAGAACTAGGCCTCTACGTTTACCCTCTCTCTCACCTGCAGTATCCCGGCTTAGCATAACAACGCGCAGTCCATTTCTATATGTCGATGGGTGCAAATTGGAAATAGATATTTTGTTATGTAGTTCAAATGTAACATAAGTAGTAACTACGTAATCGTACGGCATAAGCACTGAACAACATAATTTTGTGAAATTGTTTTTATTGCTATTTACAAATAAAAATAAAGCATTTACAATCGTTTTTGTAAATATGGCAAGTAACAACGATATTGAAATGCAGGTTTGTAAAATAGAACCTAAAGAAGAGGCTGATGCACAGTCTGTGGCTGATATAAAAGTTTAATGGGGCAGAAAACATGGCCATTTGTAAAATAGAACCAAAACACGAAATGGAAATCAATTTATTTCTTACAGAACAAGATCTTTTATTAAATGGTGAAGTGAGAAATGAAAATGTAAACCAGGAAGAAAATACTACGAATGAAGATCAAGGTATGAATAATGTAATATTTTTATGTTCTCGTTTTTGGAAATCAGTCAATTTACAACAATTACCTCAAAACTGATCTCATTTTAATTGGACCACCATGTTAGTTCAGTAGTCTATTGGTGTTTTGGGAAATTAAACCTCACCAGCTAGTCATCTACCTATACAGGGTGTCTCACGGTGACCGTCGGTTAGAAGTATATCAAGAACTGTTGTTACGGAGTAACAGGGGTTGCTCATAAACTTTAGAATTGTGTAAAAAGAATGACTTAAGTAGGTACTGTAAATAATCAACATGTCAAGTGACAATGACAAGCATGTGCGCCCTTATATTGTTAAAACGTCATTTTAATGTATAGTTAATAGGTTTGTAGCATGTGTATTAGATTAAGAAACGAAATTGTATGCTTTCGAAACATTACCATTTAAGAAATCTATTCATCCGTAAAAAACCCTTTTTACAGCAAATTTATGTACATAATATTCATTTGACATTTTGTTATAACTGCACGTTATTGCATTTCAATGAAGACAATCACTTTCTCCTCATAATTCACCCTTTACGGGTTACATTTTTATGGCCACCCCAGACGTGCAGTCTTTGTATCTTAATGCCCACGCCCACGCATAAGTGATAAAAGGGCTGACAAAACGTAAATTAGGGAGTTGTTGTTCCGCAATCTTCCGAGGGTTGTTATCTAATCTTCGCAGAGAGTTGTTCCGCAATCTTCCGAGGGTTGTTATCTAATCTTCGCAGAGAGTTGTTGTTCCGCAATCTTCCGAGTAGTTGTTATCTAATCTTCGCAGAGAGTTGTTATGTAATCTTCGGACGGTTAATATGTAACTTTCAATAATTGTAATTGTAGATGTAACCTTTGAAGCTGAAAGAGTTTAAATGTAAACTCTGACGCTATAACTTTCGTGTAAATTAACAACTGTGTATTCGGTTATCTTAAATGTAAGATAAAAAATGCAAATAAACAATTAAGAGTTTTGAACCAGTGAAGATTTACTTGGGGTGTCCGTCCATGGTGGGTGCACTTCCAACACAATCAACAACATTAGTATGGTCCTTCGAGCCGGATGATTCATCTTCCAATAAGTGAATCGCCAATACGTTTAATTTGGATATTTGGGTGAGAGCATTCCATTCTTATTAATTCCTTCCTTTGTGCTATTGTGTGAACCTATCCTATCGTTGCTACCCCTTTACCAAAATGACTCAAAACGGTGAAGCGGGAATTGACTTAACTTTGATTAATAAAATGAATGCCCTCTGTCGGAAGCGTCGTACGCTAAATGCAAAATGTGACACATTCAGGGACTACGTTGATCTCGTGAATGCGCATTTTCAAGAAAATGGAAATCTTTCGATCGAAATGGCTAATAATTTAGATTCTCGTCGTGAATTATTCAGTCCTATATTAACTCAATTCGAAGAAGTGCAAACCGAAATTGATACGGTAGAATCAGTTGACTTCGATGAGCAGTTAAAAATACGTGCTACCTTTGAGCATACATACTTTGAATTACTTGCGGTATCTAAGAAATTGTCCGACTTGCGGATGATTAAATCGAAAGAAGTGGAATTAAATCACGGTAATTCCATTCACTCTCAATCGCATGTACAACCCTTTGTTGCCAAATTGCCGCAAATAAACTTGCCCACTTTCGATGGGACTCTCGACGAATGGTTAGAATTTCGCGATACGTTTATCTCGTTGATCCACGATACTCCGTTAGGCGATATGCAAAAATACCATTACCTTCGCGCGGCAGTAAAGGGAACGGCTGGTCAGGTGATTAGGTCAATTCCGTTCTCAACTCCGCATTATGTTGACGCCTGGAACAGCTTACGCGAGAGGTACGATAATGAACCCCTCCTTATACAAAATCATGTAAAGGCCTTGATTAACTTAACGCCGATTCACAAGGAATCGTCTCGTGAAATACGTACTTTCTACGACGCGGTACTAAGGCACATTAACGCGCTGAAAACTCTTCATCAACCCGTTGAACAGTGGGATACGTTACTCAATCAAATATTATTAGCGAAACTCGACAAATGTACCTTACGTGAATGGGAAAGTAGTCGCGATCCGAAGTCACTCGCAACTTTTGATCAATTACGAGAATTCCTAAAGAAACGCGCGGAAATGCTAGAGAACTTAGATTCATGCAATAATAAAGAGTCAAAACCGGAGCGGAAATCGGATAACAAATCGGCTCCAAAAATGTCGTATTCTGTACAAGAAGTAAACCCTAGTTGCACATATTGTAATAAGTCTCATACGATTTACAATTGTCCTGAGTTTGCCGCCCTAAGTGTAAATTGTAGGTTTGAGCATATTAAGAAATCGGGACTATGCATTAATTGCTTAAAGGCCGGTCATATATCTAAGAATTGTAAGTCCATGAAATGTCGTAAGTGTAAGTCTTCTCATCACACCTTATTACATTACGAGCGCGTTACCTCGCAAGATTCGGAAGGATCGTCGGATACGGCTGGTGTAGATACGCCAGTACCGCAAAAATCCCGTCCTCCTAGCAGTAATCATAACGCATCAATTGTCGCTAATCAATATCTCAATGTCCTGTTGTCCACGGCTCAGGTGTGCATTGCAGATAAGAACGGCCAGTCTCACACGTGCCGTGCACTTCTCGATTCAGGCGCTCAGTCAAACTTCATAACTAGCGCACTTTGTCAGAAATTGGAACTTGTTAAGGGAAGCGTTAATACCTCTATCGTTGGTATTAATCAAGCCGTTTCTAGTATCCCGTTCAAATGCAGTGCGAATATTCAATCATCAATTGGCAATTATTCAGAAACAGTCTCTTGTTTGATAATGGATCGCATCACTAGCCCACTACCCAGTGCTCCATTGGATTTAACCTCAATTAAGATTCCAGCCCATGTTAAACTTGCAGATCCTAAATTCAATATCCCTGGGGAGGTCGACATGCTCATTGGTGCGGGAATTTTCTGGAACTTATTGTGCGTGGGTCAGTTTAAATTAGCACCGAACGGTCCTCTCATGCAAAAAACAAAGTTGGGATGGGTGGTAACAGGGCATCTACCTTGCACTCAATTATTTGTCGCACAATCTCATTGTGGGTTTACAAGGGAAGTAGATTTGCGGGAACAGTTAGAACGCTTTTGGTTACTTGAGGAACTCCCCAAGACACAGAAATCCTTGACGCCTGATGAAATTGCATGCGAAAATTCATTTAGGGAAACAACTAAGCGGGATAATGTTAGTAGATATGTCGTTCGTATTCCTCTAAAGGCGGATCCATCAAGTCTAGGTGATTCTCAGCGGCGCGCGCGAAACAGATTATTTGCACTAGAAAGAAAATTCATTCGTAACCCTTTGTTCCCACAACAATACGTTGAATTCCTGCGCGAAGACGGACGACTAGGTCACATGGTCAAAGCTTCGCCGACACTGGCACAGTTTGCCGCTCGCGCAAAAAAGGCCCTTGTAATAAGCGAAGGTAACTGCCTTCTTTGGTCCGACTCGACAGTAGTGTTGCATTGGATTAACACTCACTCCGCCCTGTTGCAAACTTTCGTATCAAACAGAGTATCCCTCATTCAAGAATCATCTCAGCCCCGCATGTGGAATCATGTGAGCAGCGCTGACAATCCTGCAGATTTGCTTTCGCGAGGAACTTCACCCTCAGATTTGGTACAAAATAACCTCTGGTGGCAAGGCCCCACATGGTTGAAGGCTTCTCCGGAAGAGTGGCCTATCAAACTCATTCGATTTGATGATCTCCAATTAGCAGAGAGTCGAGAGCCAAGAGTTCTAGTTACTGAAGTTCAATCCATCGATTTTCCCTTTGATGCCTTTTCGTCCCTCACTCGCATAAAGCGCGTAACGGCCCATTGCATACGCTTCGCAAGAAATACCCGTAACGCCCCGCACAGTCGGCACACTAGCGCATTAACAAGTGATGAACTTCAGCATGCATTGTTGGTCCTAGCAAGGATGGCTCAGAAAGATGACTTTCGATCCGAGTTGAGGTCCTTACAGGATCAAAGACCTTTAGAGTCACACAGCAAACTTCGTCGCCTTACGCCTTTCCTGGATTCATTCGGCCTAATTCGTGTAGGTGGACGGCTAATGAATTCAGCGTTTTGCTACGACAAAAAATTTCCAATCGTGTTAAGCTCTTCCCACATACTCACAAAACTGCTAATGCTCCACGAACATAATGTCCTTGGACACGCTGGTCCTCAGTTGCTCCTTGCATCGCTACGCGATCTATTTTGGCCGTTGGCGGGAAGGAGTGTAGCTCGGAAAATCGTGCATGGCTGCGTAACCTGTTCGCGCATGAAACCTCGTGTAATTAATCCCCTCATGGGTCACTTGCCAATCCACCGAACAACTACGTCACCACCATTCAGCGTTACTGGGGTAGACTATTTCGGCCCAGTCGCCATCAAAGATAGGATCGGACGCGGATGTAAGGTAACAAAGGGTTATGTTGCCCTGTTTGTTTGCTTTGCCGTCAAGGCAGTGCACTTAGAATTGGTCACAGACCTATCTACTAACGCGTTTTTGGCTGCTCTTCGAAGATTCACCGCGCGTAGAGGCAAACCAAGCCACATCCATTCCGATAACGGAAGGAATTTTGTAGGAGCTAACGCGGAATTAAAAAGATTAAGCTCATTTCTTGCGCGGTCGGGACAAGATATTGGTAATTCGCTTGCGAATGACGGCATTATTTGGCATTTCACACCCCCTTACTCGCCAAACTTCGGCGGCTTATGGGAGGCAGGGGTGAAATCCTCAAAGCATCACATGCTTAGAATTTTGCGCGATCGTAAACTCACATACGAACAGTTCTCCACCGTATTGAACCAGGTAGAAGCTATCCTTAACTCCCGACCCATTACACCTCTTTCCTCGGATCCTAACGACTTGGAAGCTCTCACTCCTGGCCATTTTCTGATCGGAAGAAGGTTAACGGCCGTACCTGACCCAGACGTTACCGGCATAGTGGAAAGCCGCCTATCCAAGTTCCAGCAGCTTCAAGCTCTGCAACAACACTTTTGGGTACGTTGGTCCAGAGAGTACGTGTCCGAGTTGCAGACACGTTCAAAATGGAACAAATCCGATGAGTCACTGGAAGTCGGAGACTTGGTGCTGATTAAAAATGAAAATCAACCGCCGTTGTATTGGAAATTAGGACGTGTCATCGCACTCCATCCTGGCAAGGACAACGTGTCGAGAGTCGCTAGTGTCAAGACATCCAATGGTGTAGTGAAGCGCTCCGTCAGATGCTTTTGTCCACTACCACAGGAGAGACAATAGTGATAAGTGAACCCAGTGTCAGTTCTAATTGAACGGTGATCCCTTCAAGGTGGGGGGTATGTTACGGAGTAACAGGGGTTGCTCATAAACTTTAGAATTGTGTAAAAAGAATGACTTAAGTAGGTACTGTAAATAATCAACATGTCAAGTGACAATGACAAGCATGTGCGCCCTTATATTGTTAAAACGTCATTTTAATGTATAGTTAATAGGTTTGTAGCATGTGTATTAGATTAAGAAACGAAATTGTATGCTTTCGAAACATTACCATTTAAGAAATCTATTCATCCGTAAAAAACCCTTTTTACAGCAAATTTATGTACATAATATTCATTTGACATTTTGTTATAACTGCACGTTATTGCATTTCAATGAAGACAATCACTTTCTCCTCATAATTCACCCTTTACGGGTTACATTTTTATGGCCACCCCAGACGTGCAGTCTTTGTATCTTAATGCCCACGCCCACGCATAAGTGATAAAAGGGCTGACAAAACGTAAATTAGGGAGTTGTTGTTCCGCAATCTTCCGAGGGTTGTTATCTAATCTTCGCAGAGAGTTGTTCCGCAATCTTCCGAGGGTTGTTATCTAATCTTCGCAGAGAGTTGTTGTTCCGCAATCTTCCGAGTAGTTGTTATCTAATCTTCGCAGAGAGTTGTTATGTAATCTTCGGACGGTTAATATGTAACTTTCAATAATTGTAATTGTAGATGTAACCTTTGAAGCTGAAAGAGTTTAAATGTAAACTCTGACGCTATAACTTTCGTGTAAATTAACAACTGTGTATTCGGTTATCTTAAATGTAAGATAAAAAATGCAAATAAACAATTAAGAGTTTTGAACCAGTGAAGATTTACTTGGGGTGTCCGTCCATGGTGGGTGCACTTCCAACACAATCAACAACAACTGTAAAAGCTAGAAATTTGAAATTTTGCACATGCGACATGCCGTGTTTAATCTATTAAATAAAAATATTTTCCAAATGGCAGCACTTCCGGAAATACCGGAAGTGAGCATCAACTTCTTTATTTTAAATACAAACCAGGCAATTTTTTTTCACATTCTGATGTGTCATAAAATGTTTAGTAAGTATGCTTAAAATAATCGGCGTATCAATTTTTATTGTAGAGAAAAAAAAATTTTTTCACTGAAAAATGTCAAAATCTTGTTTAGGAAATAAAATTGAAAGTCGAAAGTGGTAAAAGTTAGGGAAATGGGATTTTAGGTTCTCAATGTCAAAAGATTGAGACACAATTGTCTGTAATGGATAATAAAAAATTGCCCGCGGTTACGTATCTATTTGACGTTATTTCCAGACTTAAGAGAAACTTTAAAAAGTCTCTTTTTTTAAATGGAATGCCTATTCAACTATCAGCCTATTCGATGCAGAAATAAATTTCCTTTAAATTGATATACCATGTTCCTATACCTAAAATCAATGATTACAGAGTTATTTACATTTTTCTAATTAATTTTATAATTAGGTACATACTTTACAAAACATGGTTGGCTTTGAAAATTTTCAACAAATTTTTATTCAATTGTTTCTTATGATGACAGTTGTCAGTTAGCTATCAGTTTGAAAGTTTACGCTACATTTACGTTTGTTATCAGTGTTATCTGTTTGAATTTTGATTTTTGCGCTTAATATTTGTTTTTAATTGGGAAATAATGGAATACACAAACGCTGATATTCTAAATTTGTTTTACATTCATGGCGAGTCTGCTCGTATTACTTTTCGGACCTGCAGAACCTTTAACTATTGAATAAAGAATCACTCAACACTTTAACGAAAGATATCCGTATTTACCTACAAAGACAGAACGAAAAATCAGGATGATTGAAAAGAATTTTCTAAATTTGGGCGAAGTAAATGCGCCACGAAGTTTGGCAAAGCCAATTGTCTCCAATGACGCTGCAGAAAACAATGTATTGGGATATTTTAATGTTTTCCCTGAAAGTTCTGTTCGTTCGGCGGAAAGAGACCTAGGATAGTCAAGAAGTTGCATAGATAGAATTTTAAATAATCATAAAAGCATAAGAAACATTTGAATAAAAATTTGTTGAAAACTTTCAAAGCCAACCATGTTTTGTAAAGTATGTAATTATAAATTTAATTAGAAAAATGTAAATAACTCTGTAATCATTGATTTTAGGTATAGGAACATGGTATATCAATTTAAAGGAAATTTATTTCTGCATCGAATAGGCTGATAGTTGAATAGGCATTCCATTGAAAAAAAGAGACTTTTTAAAGTTTTTCTTAAGTCTGGAAATAACGTCAAATAGATACTTAACCGCGGGCAATTTTTTATTATCCATTACAGACAATTGTGTCTCAATCTTTTGACATTGAGAACCTAAAATCCCATTTCCCTAACTTTTACCACTTTCGACTTTCAATTTTATTTCCTAAACAAGATTTTGACATTTTTCAGTGAAAAAAATTTTTTTTCTCAACAATCACAATTGATACGCCGATTATTTTAAGCATACTTACTAAACATTTTATGACACATCAGAATGTGAAAAAAAATTGCCTGGTTTGTATTTAAAATAAAGAAGTTGATGCTCACTTCCGGTATTTCCGGAAGTGCTGCCATTTGGAAAATATTTTTATTTAATAGATTAAACACGGCATGTCGCATGTGCAAAATTTCAAATTTCTAGCTTTTACAGTTCTTGATATACTTCTAACCGACGGTCACCGTGAGACACCCTGTATACAGGCGTAGTCACATAAGAAGGCGAGTGCAGCAATGCGCAAACGACGAATTTACGCTGCTTGTAAAATTTCACGTATACAGGGTGACTGGTTCATAAACGTATATATTGGAGGACATGTTAATAGAGGTCATTTGCAGTTGTTTTAGCCAAACATGCCTTATACGAATGTGAATAGTTGTTGAGATATTCTAATTTTTGTGTTTTCTTAGAAATCCGCCATATAGTCGTACTAATTTAAAAATTAAAGCAAATACAACCTTTTTTTCTGCAATATTTCAGTTTCCCTCATTAGATTACACATTGGCAGACATTCTCTATCAAAAATTATGTTAAATACTCGGATCTAATAAAAATACGAAACCTAAAACCTCCACTTGTAAAATAAAACTTCGAACAATTTGAACATTCACACGTAGTTATTTCAAAATTTTCATTATACATTAAGCGTACAAATAACTGTAAAAACTTCCTTGTTCTATTGGCTTTCGAAAGAGGTATAAAGGTTTACTACTTATGCTTCCACTGGGTAAATGTACAGGCTTGAACTTTATTAGAGACAATGTACGTCATTAAATAAAAGTCAATACTTTTTATTACGTATTGCGTATTTTATTTAATAAATAGTAATAAATTACAAATTAGGTTCAAAAATAGTTCCTCTACTTCTAATACAAGCACGTGCCCGTTTCCTAATCTCTGTTCTTGTGATTCGATTTGTTAGATTATTACGTATAGTTGCTGCTGCTGCTTGAATTTTATTAATTAATTCATCGCGCGTATTTATTTCAGAGGCATAAACGATTTCTTTCATGTGCCCCCATACGTAAAAATCTAGGGGTGTTAGATCGGGGCTGCTGGCCGGCCATGGAATTGGTCCTCCCCTTCCAATCCATCGATTTGGAAACGATTCGTCCAACAAATGTCGAATAGTTCGGCGATAGTGCGCAGGACAACCATCATGTTGGAAGACCACATTATGTCTATTTGCTAGAGGTACATCTTCCAAAAGGTCCAACAAATTATTCCGTATAAATTCCTCATAGGCTACTCCATTTAAAACACTCTGCAAAAAATGAGGACCAATTAAATTATCCCCAATGACTCCCATCCACATATTTACACTAAATCTATGTTGCACGCTAACCACTCTGCTTTGATGTGGATTTTCTTCCGCCCAATAATGTAAGTTGTGGAAATTTGTTATCCCTTCTCTAGTAAATTGAGACTCATCGGTCCATAAAACTCTCCTCAAAAACGATGGATCGTCTATGTCAGCATTTAAAATAAAGCGACAAAATTCTACTCTACGTGCAGGATCTCCTTCTTCCAGCCTTTGGACGGGTGTATAATGGAACGGATGTAGACCCATTTCATGCAAAGTGGACCAAACCTTCCACTGAGATACACCCAGATCAGCAGCTACTCTCCTCGTGCTAATGGTTGGGTCACCTTCGAACCTTTGCAAAATTTCGTCAGTAATAGCAGGATTATGTCCAACAGGTCCTGCACGTACAGCTTTTTTAACTGTGCCAGTCTCAGACAGGCGGCGATAGGTTGCAGCAAATACAGTCACGTGAGGAACACGTCTATTTGGGTAGCGATGTTCATATTCTCGCTGAGCTCTTAATGCATTTCCATTACAGAAACCATAAATAAACAAAATATCGGCATACTCGGCGTTCGTGAATGTTGCCATCTTCAATAATAGTAGATACTTAACGAAAAACAGTCTGATTACACACACACAACTCAAAAACGACATACGCATTTGCAAAGATTTGCAATTATGGAGAACTGTCAAAGAAAAACAACGAAACATAGCCTACTGTTACTGCAGTGTTCATGAAATTAAAAATTGACCCTTATTGGCGTCTTTGGTACTATGCCCAATTTTGTTGTTTTGTTAATAGATTAGAAAAGTAAATAATACACCTTTATACCTCTTTCGAAAGCCAATAGAACAAGGAAGTTTTTACAGTTATTTGTACGCTTAATGTATCATGAAAATTTTGAAATAACTACGTGTGAATGTACAAGTTGTTCGAAGTTTTCTTTTACAAGTGGAGGTTTTAGGTTTCGTATTTTTATTAGATCGGAGTATTTAACATAATTTTTGATAGAGAATGTCTGCCAATGTGTAATCTAATGAGGGAAACTGAAATATTGCAGAAAAAAGGTTGTATTTGCTTTAATTTTTAAATTAGTACGACTATATGGCGGATTTCTAAGAAAACACAAAAATTAGAATATCTCAACAACTATTCACATTCGTATAAGGCATGTTTGGCTAAAACAACTGCAAATGACCTCTATTAACATGCCCTCCAATATATACGTTTATGAACCAGTCACCCTGTATAAGTCAGTGTCGTTTACTTTGTTGTAGATATGTTTATTCATCACTAAATATGAACATTAATGTTATTTATTGAATTATTATTACAGGATAATTACACGCTTTAGGGATATATAATCAAATTCGAATAAGTTATTGAAAAAAATGCAGTTAATAAGTAAATGAATATATGATATGCAACTGACTTGTATTTTTACAGTATTCGGCTTTCGGAATCATAAATTGGGTTGTACCGGTGCTCTCCTTCTTATGTGACTACGCCTGTACCTGAAGGGAAATAATTGTTGTAAATCAATTACTGTAACAATTTGTATTGGACCAGCTTAAATCAATTTCATATTGAAGATGTTACAATCAATACTAAATGATACAGTCGTAGTCAGCTAAGAATGGCTATAAATTTTATTAGCAATATTACATACGTGAATTAGTACATACCATAGACACAGCATAATAATATGCTGTGCCATAGATATGGGGCACATACAATGTGTATTGTAAAAAGTTTATTTTTGGAAATAATCTGTAATTTTTGTTCTTCCGTCACGTGCGTTGATACAGTAATGTTCTCTCCTTTTTATCTTTACTCGTAGGATTATGATAACCTTTGTAAATCCTTAAAGAACGAAAACAGCTTATTATACATTCTAAGAATATGGTCAAAAGTTCCCAAAACCTTTATTTCAAATGACATTAAAACCGAGTATATTGCGAATATTTGGTCGTTAAATGAAATGTTTTTTACATTGTAAACTAGAGAAAGTTCTAGGGACCACGGCTATTATGATGTTATACCCGAGTTGACGCTATATCTGATGATGTTATAAACAAGTTCTACTGTATAATCAAATTCGAATTAAGTTATTGAAAAAAATGCAGTTAATAAGTAAATGAATATACTATATGCAACTGACTTGTATTTTTACAGTAGTCGGCTTTTGGAATCACAAATCGTTAGGTTCAGTCCCAGTAGTAAATACTCAATTTTGCAACTTCGAAAAACTTGTGGAAACCGGAGGGGGCACCAAAAATCGCGATTTTTTCGGACCTTTTTCAGTTTTAGCCTCGTAGCTCAAAAAGTATGAGTTGTAGTGCAAAGAATATGATTATCTTTTTTAAACTAGACTAAATTTGAGCCTAACCGGAAGTCTGTAAGTATAATAGTTTCCGAGATACAGCTCTTCAAAAATAGGCAATTTTTCCCTAAATCTGTTTTTAACGTATCATCCATGATTCGAGCCAGATATTGCCACAACGACGTATCCTACGACCTTCATCACGGAGGAAAAAATTGTAGGACATTTTATCATCTTTTATTTAAGCATAGATGCATTCCTGTAGGCCTAACAGTTCTCGAGAAAAAGACGGAAAACCGGAAAACAGTGAAATCGCTACGACTCCACATATATGTAATAATAATTTAATAGTAGACAGACTTTTTGATCCTAAAGATTTTATTTCTGGGATGTGTTTGGAGGTGTTTGGTGATGATTATACGAAAAGTAGCATAACAAAATGTGCGGATTTGTTTGGTTTTCCGTTTACATCTCTTGAACAGGCCATCGTAGTGGGAAATGACCAATTATAAAATAAAAGCTGATTAAATTTTCTACAAGTTTGCTTCTATGCGTTTTTTCTCTATCTCTATCCCTTGAAGAGATATTCGCTGTCAAGAATTGACATTTTTTTTAAAATGGTTTTTACACGACGTTTTTCGGCAAATGTTGTGTCCTAGCTCCTAAAGTATTGTGTTTATAGTAAAAACTCCTGGAATAAAAGTTGTAGACCATAAAATTTCCAAAAAATACATATACAGTTTAATATTTTATCTCAAATAGATTAGATGCTATAGTTATTTAAAAAAAACGTTGACTTTAAGATGGAATAGAGGACACTAGATAACAATTAATTTTGTGGGAGGTTTGGAGCTAAATCTGATATAATAATAATAATAATAATAATAATAATAATAATAATAATAACCTGGTTAATAGTGTTTCAAAATTAGTGAAAGTTATCTATTTTACCATTTAGAAGCTACAGAAGTGTATGGAAATATAAATTACAAGTCTAATCAAAAATTTTTGGAAATGAATAAATTTGACAGAAGATTTTGACAGATGCAATATTCACACAAAATGCATTGTTTTTATAAAATTTGGATGAATTTAACTGTTTTCTAACTGGTCTTCTGAAGAAATATGTTTCAATTTCATTTGAACAGCTAAATTGCTTAATGTTAAGAAACGGGTCGTGACATCACAGGTATTCTCACAATGTCATTCGAATTTATATGTTTTAGATATATTTAATTATCGTTTAATCATTAACTAATTGGATAAATCTGTACTTGATACCTACATCTGCATTTGAAAATGGAAACAGTTTACATACTGGATAAAAGTTAATTTGTTGGTGTATCATACTAAATGTATTAAGGTAGAAATTTCACTAAACAATTAGGTACTAATTGAAATATTTGAAGGTAAGAATTTTCCAATATCTTAAAATTTAAGTAAATCTTTATGACGCTTTTATATTGCACATTTTATGCACTATACACATTACACTTACACTAACACAACATGTAGGAGAATATTCGCTTATGTGAATATTTGGGGAGTGACGCCCTCACGTGATCTTAGTCATCCCATTTTATTAATGAAAATGGAGCGTAAGGAAATAAGCCTCGGAAAACAGTCGCTACCTGAGGATCGTCAGGGCACGTCTAGAGCCACCGCTGGACGTTGCAGTATGCGGACCGGTGGTGATGGGGAGGTGATCAGGCGGCCACCCATCGGGAAACCCGAAACAAGTACAGCCGATAGAAGATTAAGAAGAAGAAGAAGTACGACAACCGAAGAACAGACTCAAGATGAAGAAGAGACCTTTGTACCTGCTTCTCAACCGCTAACGGATGGGACCAGTTCAAAGGAGTCTACCAGACGGCGTATGAAATGGACCGAGGAGATGAATCGATTCATTTTGCGTACGTACCTGGAAGTAACGAAGATAGAAACGGACAAAACTATGTATAGGGACAAGATTCACACAGCATTCACAACACAATACCCACATCTTTCACATTTAACACAACAACGCATAGCAGACCAACGCAGGGTAATTATAAAAAACACGCTTCTTTCAGTAGAAACACAAGAACAAATTAAACACGAAGTAGAAAGGTTTTTAAACATAAATAACACTATCAACACCCAACAAAACACATTAGGTACACCTAATAACAATCATCATCCAACACTTATGACACAGCAAAGTACATTAGATACACAAGATAACGATGTAGATAATAACTCCCAACACTCACACGAAACACTTAAATTAAAAATTCAAACAGAATTTGATACTGCACTTACAGAATTCACAAACATAGATCCATCACAAAGATATAGAATACCGAAACAAAAAGACACTAACAAGTTACACAAAATCACTCAAATATTAAACACCGATATTTTACCCAATTATATTACAAACAACATATCACTACATCAATTACACCTAATTGTGTACTGCGGTGCTGTTGCAGCTTCAAGGTGTAACGGCTCCAAGGTCATAATATCAACACAACACCACATCGCAAAGAAAACAACACTTCCGGCCTGGGAGAAGCGTCTAATGAATCGTGTAGATGAAATTAGACGTGACTTAGGTCGAATTACACAATACATACAAGGCACAACCTCTTCCAAACTAACACGCCAGGTACACAACATCATTAGAAAACTAAACACACACAGTTCACGAGAACCAAACACGAATTACAATGAACACAAAGATACACTCACACAAAAACTTTCAGTATACACAAACAGATTGAGACGGTATAGGGAAGCGGCAAATAGAAAACGTCATAACACACAATTTAAATACAACGAAAAACTATTTTATAGATCACTAACACAACAAAACACTCAACAAAAATACTCATTACCCACATTAGAATCTCTAGAGCACTACTGGTCCGATTTGTGGTCCAAAAACATTGAACATAATATACATGCACCCTGGATCATTTCGGAAAGTACACGTACACAGCACATAATACCAATGCATGATACACAAATCACTTTAGAAGATATCACCAACTCCATCAAATACCTACACAACTGGAAAAGTCCAGGCATAGATAACATTCATAATTTTTGGTGGAAATATTTCACCTGTACACATATACACCTCGCACAACACTTCACAACAATATTAGATGCACCACACACTACACCACCATTCTTCACACAGGGAATCACTTATATGCTTCCAAAAGATAACAATACACACGATGCCTCTAAATATAGACCCATTACATGCCTTCCCACTATATATAAAATTCTAACATCATGCATTACACATAAAATATACACACACTGCACTAACAACAACATTTTATTTGAGGAACAAAAGGGTTGTACCAAGTATTCCAGAGGCTGTAAAGAACAGCTCATTATAGACTCTGTAATACTTGAGCAATCTAGACTCAATAAAAGAAACATACACACAGCTTACATTGATTACAAAAAAGCATTTGATTCAGTACCTCACTCTTGGTTACAAAAAATACTATCGCTGTACAAAATTAGCAACAACATCACACAATTTCTCACTCACATAATGTCATGTTGGAACACCACCCTAACACTTACACTAAATGATACCCAACTCATCACAAACACAATACAAATTAAGAGGGGCATCTTTCAGGGTGACTCCTTGAGCCCACTTTGGTTTTGTCTTTCTCTTAATCCCCTTTCACACATGCTGAATAACACAAATTTTGGTTATAACTTAAAACACAATCACGAAATACATCACAACGTTACACATCTATTTTACATGGATGATCTTAAATTATACGCCTCTACAAGCACAAAACTCAACCATTTATTACATATCACTGAAACATTTTCACATGATATACACATGGAGTTTGGTATTGACAAATGCAAAACACAGCACATCACTGCTGGTAAGAGAGAATTTGTGGATTTTGAGCTCGAACATGGTGACCATATAAGATCTATGGACGAGAATGAAACTTACAAGTATCTTGGTTTTCAGCAAAACACACACATAAAACATACACAAATAAAACGAAATCTAATCACACAATATTTACACAGATTACGTAGTATACTTAAAACACAACTACACGGTAGAAACACTGTCAAAGCTATTAACACATACGTTACACCGGCCCTTACTTATTCCTTTGGAATAATAAAGTGGACCAATACAGATTTAGAACAGGTACAGCGAAACACACGTACATTACTCACTAAATACCGAATACATCATCCACACGCCTCAACAGTAAGACTATACCTTCCTCGTTCACGAGGAGGTAGAGGCTTAACAGACATAGCCCTGTTACACCAAACACAAATACACAAACTACGAGAATACTTTTATAACAAATCACACATTTCAGCGCTACACAAAACAGTCACACTTGCAGACAAATCTTACACACCCTTAAATATGAGTAATAGAAACATCACACCACCAATGAGTAGAGATACGTACATCACACATAACATACAAACTTGGACACAAAAGACTTTACACGGACGATATCCACAGGAGATTAACGAAGACTGTGTTGATATTATAGCAACGCATGCTTGGTTAACCAAATGTGATATTTTCCCAGAGTCAGAGGGTTTCATGTTTGCCATACAAGATCAGGTCATTTACACACGAAATTACAGAAAACACATAATTAAAGATAGGACAATTACACATGATCTTTGTAGACAATGCTCGCAAAGACCAGAAACAATACAACACATTATATCAGCATGTACACGTCTAGCACAAACGGAATACAAACACAGACACGATCAGGTAGCTAAGATAATACACCAAAAACTCGCCACAAAACATAACCTTTCTACTGATAACACACCCTATTACAAATATACACCGCAAGTTGTACTTGAAAACACCACACACAAACTATATTGGGATAGGACACTACTCACAGATAAAACTGTATATAGCAATAGGCCAGATATAACACTTATAGATAAAACACAAAAAATCATATACATAATAGATATTGCAGTTCCCAACACAAACAATTTAGCCAATACACACGCAGAGAAACATCGGAAATACACTGATATAGCTCAGGAACTTAAAGCGCAATGGAGAATGGGAACTGCTCTTACAGTACCCATTGTTCTTAGTGCAACCGGAGTTATACCAAAAACAATACATCACAGTTTGCACATTTTAGGGTTAGATAAGAACATATACATACAATTACAAAAGGCAGTCATTATCAACACTTGTCACATAGTTAGAAAATTTCTAAACATAACGGAAGATACCGCACATCACTCAGAACCACATTACACACTTTCAACTAATACCATTCAAACACAAAATGAAACACAACACTCAATCCTCCCTTCACAAATTGAAACTCTGTTGCATACACAACATAACATTATAGAAAGTCCATTACCAACACACAACACTTCAACAATCACTCATGTAACACCTCTGACTCGTTCTCATGCACTCAAACGTAAACACACAATATACTCACAGTATCAGAATTCGCAATTAACACAAAACACAAACAACACATTACCCACTCGAGTGCAACCTATGCGTCGAGCTAAACAACAAAAAACGCTTACACAATAACCATAACACTTTTTCAAAACATACATATTATGTTCATTTTTTCTTTCTATAAAAAGTCACTAAGTCACGAATAAGTGACGCCAACGGAGAAGCCTAGGAATATAGGGTCTCTTTTTGTTATTGATGCGCGACGCTGCGTTCATGTTAATGCCTTCGCGGAAAGAGGGTCGACGGGACGTGGCTTTTACAAATTGGGATCAAATACACCGAGGCTTCTCAAACAAATACATTATCTAAAATGTGATCAGCGTTGGTTTTATCAACGTCATTTAATTTAATGAACATAATATGTGTATAGTATTTAGTATGTTCACTTTTTAACAGCAACTTCAAATTTATATTGTATAGATATAGTAGGACTAATCGTAACTTGATCTCGATCCGTGCGATTAGTTAACCAGGCTTGGCCTGAGTATCGATAACAATCGAAGTAGGTACATAATAATAATAATAATAAACTGTGTTGCATACACAACATAACATTATAGAAAGTCCATTACCAACACACAATACTTCAACAATCACTCATGTAACACCTCTGACTCGTTCTCATGCACTCAAACGTAAACACACAATATACTCACAGTATCAGAATTCGCAATTAACACAAAACACAAACAACACATTACCCACTCGAATGCAACCTATGCGTCGAGCTAAACAACAAAAAACGCTTACACAATAACCATAACACTTTTTCAAAACATACATATTATGTTCATTTTTTCTTTTTTATAAAAAGTCACTAAGTCACGAATAAGTGACGCCAACGGAGAAGCCTAGGAATATAGGGTCTCTTTTTGTTATTGATGCGCGGCGCTACGTTCATGTTAATGCCTTCGCGGAAAGAGGGTCGACGGGACGTGGCTTTTACAAATTGGGATCAAATACACCGAGGCTTCTCAAACAAATACATTATCTAAAATGTGATCAGCATTGGTTTTATCACCGTCATTTAATTTAATGAACATAATATGTGTATAGTATTTAGTATGTTCACTTTTTAACAGCAACTTCAAATTTATATTGTATAGATATATGTATTAGTAGGACTAATCGTTACTTGATTTCGATCCGTGCAATTAGTTAACCAGGCTTGGCCTGAGTATCGATAACAATCGAAGTAGGTACATAATAATAATAATAGGCTTTATTTGGGTAAAGAATTAAAGGTACATAAAATAGAAAAATAAGTAATGTTACATTACTAAACCCAAAGGGCGAAGTTCAGATAGGTTTTAAAAAAAAAACCATCTGCTGTTACACTTAACCCAGTAAGAAAATTTAAATTAAATTAGTTTAGGTGGTTTGTCGCATCAAAATTTATAACTTAAATGCATAGGTACTTATGTAAATCAAAACAGAAAATTATGTGGCCTGCTTATTCAAAAGTATTATATAAATAAATGTTGTTTAAAATTATTTTGTGTCATTATTTTTAAGTATTCGGGTAGTGAGTTATACAGTGTGACTCATTTAGAATGGAAACACCCATGTAAAATCTGAAGTTATTTACCGATTTTAACCATTTTTTTTTAAATGTCAATTAACGAAACGTCTACCTCGGGACAAAATTTTAAATGTTTATTCCAATTTTAAGGGCATACTACGATAACTTTTTCGTACTCAAAATGTAGAATTCTTATTAGCGATTTGTTTATAAAAAAAATATCTACGCCACTGGATTCAGAATGCTTCCAAATAGCTGTGACCAAAATTTTACAAAAATATATTTATTAATAACAAAGTTATGACAACTTAAGTTCGAAAACTTTCTAAGCTAACAGTTACAAAACAACACCCTGTATCGAGCCCTGTATCAATAAATGGCCATGGAAATTATGTTAATGATTCTTAAATTAAACTATTTAAACCATCAGCGGAGAAAAAATATTTAAAGTAACGTAATATTTAATAAAAATCTATCATAACTGTTAAACAGTACCTACCTAACATAATTTCCATGGTAACTAAGATTTAAATGGAAATGTTAGGTTTTATTATTTATCTAATTCCGTTAATAAAAGTGATAGTTTACGTTGTTTATTAAAATTAGGTAACGTCATCTTTTTCAAAACTGTCTCATCACAGTTATGTAAAGTAGTTATGTAATAATATTACACAACTGACAATTTGAAACTATAAGTAATTGTTTAATTACTGACAAAATTCGATGTTTGTTTCCATAACAACCATGAACTTAAAACTACTTCATTTCAGATTAATGTTCTCATTAAAAAATCAAAAGGTAGATAAAATTACGGAATTAGATAAAGTTTTGTACTTAACACGTTATGAAAAAGTCTAATTTTATTTGACTCATGTAATTTGCAAAACTCGCTCGCTTCGCTCGCTCGATTTGGCAA
The DNA here is from genome assembly GCA_036250285.1 of Pyrocoelia pectoralis. Lineage (NCBI taxonomy): Eukaryota > Metazoa > Arthropoda > Insecta > Coleoptera > Lampyridae > Pyrocoelia > Pyrocoelia pectoralis. Next base: position 21,975,230 of record CM070081.1, on the reverse strand, counting down.
ATATTACATTTCGTCAAATAAAGTTAGTCTTTTCATAACTGGTTACGTAAATAACTATTACTCAATAGAGAACTTGCACATGTCTTGAATATTAAGGGCATGTGATACCCTGTTGAAATGCCTAACATCTGAAGTATCTAAAGTAGGCAACACATCATGCTGAATGCATCCATATAATTTTAGTACACAACAAAAATACGTAGTTGCAAAATAAGACTAAAATTTATTTAATCACTGAAAGAACTACGTACAACGTACTTAGGTATGCACATTTATAGAATACGAATTTCTTATCATATTTTATTTTACAGGTCAGTTTCATGTTTCATGTGATGAGCTATTATATCAAATTTATTGTAATTTGTAGATAAACTGCAATTTTTCTTTCTATCTGCTAAAATTCGTACGTTCTAATCTAATAGTCGTAGCGGTACATCGAGAAAATCGCAAATGTCTGTCAAATTGTGCGGGAAGTGTGAAATTAGGTACACTTATTAATTAGATCAAAATAAACGATTTGACCCGCAGCACCCCTATTTTCAACCCTTAGTTTTCAAAAGTGCCCTGTATTTAGTTTTTTCTATCCCCTAACGATAACTTCTTTGTTTACAACTTTTCGAAAAAAATATATTAATAAAAGTTTTAGGAATTCTTATACGGAACATTTTATATAAGGATAAAATTTTCACAAATATCAACCCTTATCGAGATATGTGGAAGAAACTGATTTGTGCAGTTTCATTACAAAATCGGTCATAGTTTTCTTGTTTATCGTTTCTCAGAAAAATTATTCAAGTAAAAGATGTAGATATTAATATGATCAATATTTTAGATATAAGTATATATAATATTTTCACAGAAAGCAACCCTTAACAAGTTATTTCGATATTTTTGAAAGTAAGCAACCCATAAGTATTAAATCGCTCGTATCTTTTTTATTTGTAACTTATGAGGAAAAACATGTAAATAAATATTATAGAAAATTATCTTTTGGGCATTTTATGTCGGTATGAAAATTTTTCAAAAGTCAACCCTTAACGAGATATATCGAAAAAACCAGAAACTGTCAACTTTCACATAAAATCGAGCATAACTTTTCTATATATATTTCAGTGACATTATTGTTATATAATTCGGTAGCTATATGGATGTAGAAAATATAAGTAAGGGGTAATTTTTTTACAAAAACTCACCCTTAGCGAGATATTTTGAAAAAAACAAACTTTCAGCCCTTTTTAGAAAAGTTTTCGTAACTTTTTCAATTACGATTGTTAATATTATTTCTTCATGGTTAATAATAGGCAATTACAGTGAATTTCATGAAATCATAGTGATCTTGCACCATATCACACTGGTGCGGGAATTTTCAACGTACAAAGTAAGGTTTATTCGCGGTAATCTAATTAAAAAGAAACAATCTAATTTATTGTACCCAAAATGCAAACATAGGTCGATTTTATATCAAGGAGGACATATTTTGATGTTATTTTCTTTGGGGGTGGTTCTCACCTCCAGCGCTTCACAGGGGGTGACATTTAGATGTAGGTACCGCTACGACTATAACAATTTTGACGCAATAAAAAATATAAACTTCTATATCTATGGAAAAGCGGTACAAAACTAAAATGAAAAACGATCAAAAATAATGTAATACAATTCTAAAGATCAATCAATACCTAGATGTTTCAGGAAACGCAATTATGTACTGTATATTACTGTATTATATATGTATTGCATAATTATACAGGGTGTCTCACGGTGACCGTCGGTTAGAAGTATATCAAGAACAGTAAAAACTAGAAATTTGAAATTTTGCACATGCGACATGGAGTGTTTAATCTATTAAATAAAAATATTTTCCAAATGGCAGTACTTCCGGAAATACCGGAAGTGAGCATCAACGCCTTTATTTTAAATACAAACCAGGCAATTTTTTTTCACATTCTGATGTGTCATAAAATGTTTAGTAAGTATGCTCAAAATAATCGGCGTACCAATTTTGATCGTTGAGAAAAAAAAATTTTGTCACTGAAAAATGTCAAAATCTTGTTTAGGAAATAAAATTGAAAGTCGAAAGTGGTAAAAGTTAGGGAAATGGGATTTTAGGTTCTCAATGTCAAAAGATTGAGACACAATTGTCTGTCATGGATAATAAAAAATTGCACGCAGTTAAGTATCTATTTGACGTTATTTCCAGACTTAAGAAAAACTTTAAAAAGTCTCTTTTTTTTAATGGAATGCCTATTTAATTATCAGCCTATTCGATCCAGAAATAAATTTCCTTTAAATTGATATACCATGTTCCTATACCTAAAATCAATGATTACAGAGTTATTTACATTTTTCTAATTAAAATTTTTATTACATACTTTACAAAACATGGTTGGCTTTGAAAATTTTCAAAAAATTTTTATTCAAATGTTTCTTATGCAACTTCTTGACTATCCAAGGTCTCTTTCCGCCAAACGAACAGAACTTTCAGGGAAAACATTAAAATATCCCAATACATTGGTTTCTGCAGCGTCATTGGGGACAATTGGCTTTGCCAAATTTCGTGGCGCATTTACTTCGCCCAAATTTAGAAAATTCTTTTCAATCATCCTGATTTTTCGTTCTGTCATTGTAGGTAAATGCGGATATCTTTCGTTAAAGTGTTGAGTGATTCTTTATTCAATAGTTCTGTAGGTCGGAAAAGTAATACGAGCAGACTCGCCATGAATGTAAAACAAATTTAGAATATCAGCGTTTGTGTATTCCATATTTCCCAATTAAAAACAAATATCAAGCGCAAAAATCAAAATTCAAACAGATAACACTGATAACAAACGTAAACGTAGCGTAAACTTTCAAACTGATTGCTAACTGACAACTGTCATCATAAGAAACAACTGAATAAAAATTTTTTGAAAATTTTCAAAGCCAACCATGTTTTGTAAAGTATGTATGTAAGTAATTATAAATTTAATTAGAAAAATGTAAATAACTCTGTAATCATTGATTTTAGGTATAGGAACATGGTATATCAATTTAAAGGAAATTTATTTCTGCATCGAATAGGCTGATAATTAAATAGGCATTCCATTTAAAAAAAGAGACTTTTTAAAGTTTTTCTTAAGTCTGGAAATAACGTCAAATAGATACTTAACCGCGTGCAATTTTTTATTATCCATGACAGACAATTGTGTCTCAATCTTTTGACATTGAAAACCTAAAATCCCATTTCCCTAACTTTTACCACTTTCGACTTTCAATTTTATTTCCTAAACAAGATTTTGACATTTTTCAGTAAAAAAATTTTTTTTTCCAACAATCCAAATTGGTACGCCGGTTATTTTAAGCATACTTCTAAACATTTTATGACACATGAGAAGTGCAAAAAAATTTCCTGGTTTGTATTTAAAATAAAGAAGTTGATGCTCACTTCCGGTATTTCCGGAAGTACTGCCATTTGGAAAATATTTTTATTTAATAGATTAAACACTCCATGTCATTAACATAACTTGTAAAAAAATAAAACGGTTACTAAGCAAAATGAAATAGTGCTTAGTGCTTAGTGAATAGAAGCTTATCAATAGAACATTGATAATAAGCTTTAGCCCAGTCAAATTAGACTTTTGGTTACCATTAATTCCGACAAAGCTGGAAATGATTTTGATTTACTTTGGGCATCCCAAATAAGAGTAATACGAGTTTGCGACGGTTTCTGAATGAAGCGTTTGACGCTATAGCAAAAAAACCGCGAAATTTCGGGATTTTTTTTTAATTTTTCGCTTGTATCTTTTAAATGGCTGGTTGTAACAAAAATCATCATATAGGTACAAAAAAATTAAAGATTTTTAAATTTTCGAAAACATTTGTGTGACACTCTTTTTGCTATCTCTAACCGTTTATAAGATTGATGGGTTCCATTATGTTGATAAAAGTTTTTTCCCAGAATGGAGTAAAACGTAATCAAGTTGAAAATGAAAATCACACAACCTTCCCCATGATTGTTTAATAAGTAAAAATTGATGAAGTTAAAGTTGATAAATTTGTGGATGTAATTCGAGATCAAAATTAATGTGAGGCAGGTGCTATTAAACCATATTTTAAGTGATGTAACCTTCACTTTTAAGCTTAGCTTCTTGTAGTTAATGGAAAGATTTATAAGATATTTGCTATCGAAAAAAGTATGTATAGGTATTCGAAAAAAAATCCTCGCGATATGTTTATGAACTAGCAAATCCCCTTCACTTGTTTTGTCAAACCCTTCAAATCGCAAGTTTCTCTAAAGGGAGTACAAACTATCTAAAGCCACGTCCACATATACAAAACAACTACAACCTTCCTGAATCACACTCAAATCAAGACTGAAGTGCCAACTCGTCTATCAACGCGTCCACACATTTTTCATTCGACCAATCCCCTATGACAAAAACCGACATTTTTGGATTCTCAGTCGACGTCGATCGATGTTGATCGACGTCGACTTTACCCCATCCATCGATGTGTCTACACTTATTCAACTTTTTAATTCAACCTAATTGATCGACGTTGACTGACTATATATGGACGTGGCTTAACAATCTATCATGCCCAAAAATTTAAAATTTAATTGATATAATGCTCCTGATCAATACTTAAATACAATTTTCTTTATAATCTCTAATGATCCTTAATGCTAAACACTTTCGCTTCACCAAGATTTTTACTTTTAAAATTTGAACTTAAATGGTTTTCGTGAAACTTAATTTCTTTCAAATCGTTCGAAAATACAAAGAAATCATCAACGTATGAAGCAATTACAGTTAATAACCCATTTTCTTTTCTTTTAACGGTTCATAATCCGACCTTTGTATTTAATATTTAATACGACTTGATCCCCCTTTTCGTTTCAACCTCGACTTGATTATTTCAAACCATACACGGCCCTGTTTTCTTTCAATATTCCATTCAGAAACGCAGTCTTTACTCTTAAATGTAGGTACAATTTTTAAATCCAACTATAATGATAATGCTATCAAAACCCGTAAAGTTGAATGGCTCACACGCTCACTACAGGCGCGAAAGTTTCAGTATAATCAATACCCTCCTTCTGAGTATATAGCCCTTTGCCACTAATCCAGCTCTATAACTGGTTTTGTTTTCACTATTAGGTACACTTCACTTTAAACACCCATTTACACTCCACTATTGTGGGTCATCAACCAGTTCCCAAGTCTTATTTTTTTCAAAAGATTTGATTTCATCTAACATAATAATCTGCTTCCACTTATGCCCATCTGGTCCTGAATGCGCCCCTGTGACTGTTCTCGGAAGAAGATAAACTATTTGATGTATCGCTACCATTTTTTCCACCAAAATAAATAACATAATCTTCAAAAGTTTTCTTCTTGATGGCTCTCTTTGATCTTTTTGGAAGTTCTATAGGATCCGATTGCACTGAATCAGGAATATACTCACTATCATCATTTATTCATTATCGGCAAATTCAATCACCCATCACCAATCCATTAAATCATCATTGAGGGAAATAGATTGCTCACTTTCTGAAAGTAAACAACACGTACCTGGTTTATCTTGGTATTCAATTTGTACACCCAATCATTCAAGTATGCGATTCCAATTAACTGAATGAACTGGTTATAAATATTGCAGTTATCTACTTCAAAAATATCATTGTTTCCATTTTTAATCAGCTGACTAACCGACAACAGATTATAGTACTAGTTTCTCTAACACACAAAACTTTTTGCATAACAATGTCATAGTCAATATTATTTACAACAGTCTTAATGTTAAGGTACATTGCCTGTACAAGAAACTTTAATTTTATTTTGATTAGTGACAATTATTTTTTTAATATCAGGACAGTCAAATTTATTTACAATCGAATTTTCATTAGTTACTAAATGAACACTAGAACCTGAATCTACATTCCAATCTTGTTTCGAAAACTGACCATTCCAAAATATAGCGGTAAAAGCGTTGGTATTTTTCTACCTACTAAGGTCAGCTGTTGCATTGAGACATTTGTTTTTATAGTGGCCAAACTGTTTACATCTGTCACAGTACTGCTAACCCATGATACAAATAAACAAGATATGATATTGCGCATGTGGGCGGAGTCATGATTACGTCACGCGGTGCTGGATTTCAAATAATCGCGTTGGCTTATGTGACGTTACCGCCGTTCTTTTTCTTGTAAATTTTTGTTGTGCGTCAAAAACAGTTTCGTACATTTTTAATTCTATTACATACTAACATACATGTTGTAAATAAAATTTGAGGACACTGTCTTATTATTTTTGTAATTATATAAGTAAAATGTATATAAAGATGAAAATGTATATAATTAAAAAAAAGATTTTCAGTGTTTTTAGTTTCCTGTTTAAAATCCTGTAACTTAAAAAAATCCCTATACGTATAAGTACGTAATATAAGCATATTTTAGAATCAAATGTGTTATTTACCCTCAATCGTCGTAAAATAGTATTCAATTAAACCATAAATTAACTGTTTTATATTCAAATTGTATAAAAAAACATTACTTTCTTATTAGTAAAAGCCTCAAATCTATTTATTCAGCACCGTGTGACGTCATGCGCAAGCCGGACGAGTTTGGGACGGCAATCGATCATATCTTGTTTATTTGTATAATGCTGCTAACCCAGATTCGTAAATTATGTAATATTGTTTCATTTTTTATTATGGTTCTGGGGTGTTATTACCCACTTTACTCCACACACTCCTTGTAACCCAGCAGATTAAAGTTGGTGTTACCACTCACCTGAAGCGATGGAGGAACATGACCGAAAGCGCATCATCATTCTGAAGATTTTGGTTTAAAGATTGGTCCGAGTAAGGCTCGTTTGACACGAGACTAAAAATTGGTACTAAATAGTAGACAAGTTGTGCGCACCCCGATTTACAATGTGTAAAAGCTTGGAAATACGAAACTCCCGTTTTCCACCAAGAAAAGAATTTTTATACTAAAATTTGTGTTAACTCTTGTTTTTTGACAAGAAATTATGATCGGTTGTATTATGCGCACAACTTGTCTAATATCTACCTAATACTAATTTTAGTCTTGTGTCAAACGTTCCTCACATATATAGCCTAAGCCTTCGAATTAGCTTTATATGTAATAGTTTACTTGATATGTGACAAGAGGAACTGTGTTGTAAAAGTATATTTTAATTGTTATGCTGTTAATTGTGATTTTCACTTACAACCTCATAAATAAAATACTAACAAGACGTAATAACGCAACACATCCATAACATTTTATGTTATTGTTGCTATTGTTGCTACTGACACAACGTTTTGTCTTTAAACTATTCTTCCTGCGTTGCCAAATCTTGCCAACAAAAGTGGAACCTGCTTTGGACTTGTCGACATTATCTGACATATTAAGGAGTCGTTATAATCATCCACCATAGTGCAGGTCATAATCATTCGCGAAAACTGTCTGGGAACCTTACCAATGTTATTGAAACCCGTGCCGCGCAATTTTTGTCTCGTTTCAACAACAACGTTGACATAGGTACGACGCCATGTTATCGTAATTTTCTAAACTTAAAGAAACCTTATTTTCTGTATCATTTGTGGCCGAGGTCGATTTAATAAAATCCCCAAGTTCGTCTAGATTAGGTAGTATCACACATAGCTACTTTTGTTGCGCAGTTTTTTTGCAGCGGCTGCTGAAGTTGCGTACTGTGTTCACACACTAGTATAGCCAGGGCAAAACGCGCAGTTTTTATGCTGCAGCTGTCTACAAAAGTTGCAGGTCGAGACTAGAGATTGCACATACGTTCACACAGCTCTACTTTTGCAACAGGTTTTGATTTCAGCTGCAGCCCTTGCAGTTTCAGCTTCGCAATTTATTCGTGTACGTTGTGGGAAACGTTTCTTTACAGAATGGATGAGGATACTCTCAACGTATGAATTTCCTTCTTTATTTCTTCATCGAGCATGTTAAGTTCCAAAGAAATTGTTGGGTTTCTTACTTTAAAATAATTAAAGGTACTCCTGTGTATAATATGTGTATTTAACTATTTATAACAAAAGAAATGTTGTACGCATTTTAGTTGACACGATATGTACTACCTTCGACTACGCGAATTCGACTGCTACTAACTTACGGCAACAACTAACTGCAACTGACTGCTTGAGGGCTTCGTCACTACTTAAATATCCTTTAAATATACTGCGCGCGCAACCATTTTGAATTTATCATATTCTAACAGAAATATACTGAACTTTTTACATCCCATAAGCATTCCCTTACTTTTACCGCTTCTATCAGTTACTTCATTTCATCTCTGTCTGCACTTACTTTCTGTTTAGTTCCCACATTAATAGTTATTTTTGTATCTAGTGCGCGAAATGGTACTTTGGTGCTCGAGAACTGATTCTTTGAACGAGGCGTAGCCGAGTTAAAAAAATAGTCGAGATCACCAAAGTATTTCGCGCAAGAGTTGCAAACAAAATTTTTTCTACAAACGTCAAAAATGCAAATTTATACATATATTTATAAATTGACGATCATAAAGGTTAAAATACAATATTAACAAAACTTTTATCAAACTTTCAGGGATGGCAAAAATGCAAGCAACAGAAAATGTGCGAAGTTTTAAAGAACTTCCATGTTCACAACGGAGGAAACAGATTTTGAAGTACCATGTAAAGATACATAATGGTACAATTGATTTTAAATGCGCACAATGTAACTACATATCAAAATCGAAAAAACGTTTAATAAGACATATGAATTGTCGTCACGTTTCTACTCAATTTAAATGTGAACAATGTGATTACGTAGCAAAATATAAACGTAATTTAAAGTCACATATGAATGTTCGTCATGGTTCAACTCAATTTCAATGTGAACAATGTGATTACGTAACAAAATATAAACGTAATTTAAAGTCACATACGAATGGTCGTCATGGTTCAACTCAATTTCAATGTGAACAATGTGATTACGTAGCAAAATATAAACATAATTTAAAGTCACATATGAATGTTCGTCATGGTTCAACTCAACTTCAATGTGAACAATGTGATTACGTAACAATATGGGAATCATATTTAAAAAGACATATCAATGTTCTTCATGGTTCAACTCAATTTAAATGTGAACAATGTGATTACGTAACAATATGGGAACCATCTTTAAAAAGACATATCAATGTTCGTCATTGTTCAACTCAATTTCAATGTGAACAGTGTCATTACGTCACAAGATGGGAACCATCTTTAAAGAAACATATCAACGTTCGTCATGGTTCAACTCAATTTAAATGTAAACAATGTGATTACGTAACAAAACAAAAATGTTATTTAAAGAGACATATGATTGTCCATCATGGTTCAACTCAGTTTAAATGTAAACAATGTGATTACGTAACAAAATATAAGTGGAGTTTAAAGAGACATATGAATGTTCGTCATGGTTCAACTCAATTTAAATGTAAACAATGTGATTACGTAACAAAAGATAAACGTAATTTAAAGTCACATATGAATGTTCGTCATGGTTCAACTCAATTTCAATGTGAACAATGTGATTACGTAGCAAGATATAAACGTAATTTAATGTCACATATGAATGTTCGTCATGGTTCAACTCAATTTAAATGTGAACAATGTGATTACGTAACAAAATATAAACGTAATTTAAAGTCACATATGAATGTTCGTCATGGTTCAATTCAATTCAAATGTACTGATTGTGATTATGTAACAAAAGATAAATGGAATTTAAAGAGACATATAAATGTTCGTCATGGTTCAACTCAATTTCAATGTGAACAATGTGATTACGTAACAATATGGGAACCATCTTTAAAAAGACATATCACTGTACGTCATGGTTCAACTCAATTTCAATGTGAACAATGTCATTACGTCACAAGATGGGAACCATCTTTAAAGAAACATATCAACGTTCGTCATGGTTCAACTCAATTTAAATGTAAACAATGTGATTACGTAACAAAACAAAAATGTTATTTAAAGAGACATATGAATGTCCATCATGGTTCAACTCAGTTTAAATGTAAACAATGTGATTACGTAACAAAATATGAATGGAATTTAAAGAGACATATGAATGTTCGTCATGGTTCAACTCAATTTAAATGTAAACAATGTGATTACGTAACAAAAGATAAATGGAGTTTAAAGACACATATGAATGTTCGTCATGGTTCAACTCAATTTAAGTGTACTGATTGTGATTACGTAACAACATGGAAACCATTGTTAAAGAGACATATAAATATTTGTCATGATTCAAGTGAATTTAAATGTCATCAATGTGATTACATAACAACAAAGAAATTTAATTTAAAGTCACATATGAATGTTCACAGTTCAACGCAATTGAAATGTGCTAATGCTAATTGTTATTATGTAACAAAATGGAAAAGATCTTTAAAGAAACATATGATTCTTCGTCACAGTTCTACGCAGCGTCACACCTAGGGTGGGTGTCACCCGCGAGAAAAACTATGGTGTCACCCCTATACTTGGATACATTGAACTGTATCGTTGATTGAAATATTAATAAAGATAGACAACCTTACGGTAATATACGACCCCATTGTCGTACAAGGCATCAGGGGTCGTTGCGGTCGCGTCGTACTCAAGTAGTGTGTAACCTGACTTTTATGATAGAATTCTGTAATTATGCTAGTATTCGTGTACATTCTTAACAATGTTGCCAGTAAAAGAATATTTGAACCCGGTACTTTTAAATGAATAAATTAGTAGCGCGTTATGCCACGTAAATATTTGTTAGGATCTTTCTTTATATAAAGGGCACCTTACACTATCAATAATTTATTATTGTACAATGTATTGAAGAATTAATTTTTGTGCAATAATATTCACTGTTTCAGGATAAATATTGGCAATATAAGTGGGTTGTTCAATATATTGAAGGCATTCAATATTTTTCAAACAAGTTTGATATTTATTGAAGACCCACCAATATATTGCACCATGTTATATTTTGGAGCGACGTGTGAGGTGATTTATTGACATATTGCGCAATATTTCATCAGTCTGTCATGTATTTGCACCTGCTTGACGTGTTTTTTCTCTTGTGTGCCCCCGAGAGTATCACAATGAGTGATGAAGTAAAGAAAAGTAAAAAGGAAGGTGAACACGACTTTTTCCTGCACTACATTGAGGTATAAATTAATGAATTAAGGGCATCTTACACTATCAATATTATTGCACAATATTTGGCGCAATATGCTACAGAAATATTGAATGCTCGCGGAGCCCGTACACGTCAAAATTCTTTAAGCAATATTTCAGTGTTCCCTTGACTTCCAAACTGTGATGCACGCACGTCGCACAGGGTCTTAGTTTTCTGCTCCGCCATAGTGGCATCTATTCTATCACCCATTGGGGATCCTGATGAATTTGCTGACATATTTGTAGCGCTATGCGCAGGTTTAAATAGGCTGGAGAAGAATGAGAGGAAGAAGAAGAGAGTTTGGATAAAAATTGGTTAGAGGCGACCAACTCATGGTCATAGAAACCTGCTTCGTGAACTTAGTTTAGAGCCGACAGATTACCACAATTTCTTAAGAATGAATGAAGCATGGTTTCTCCACTAATTCAAAAGCAGGATATACCAATGAGGACAGCCATTTCTCCAACCGAACTTTATTTTGACATCATCCTCCGTTGCATTGGGGTACCTTTCGTTGTACACCTCTAGTAACCCACTATGCAAAAATTCATCGCAGTAACAGCTCAGTAACGTCACCCAGTTACACTGCGACGTTAGCATTGATGTACTATTAACATCATGTTAACGTCGCAGGGTCATTACAAGTTCGCGTCAATAACGTCGCACTGTAACATCGCAAACGCTACATTCACGCGATGTTACGTAAACGTCTACATTTCCTGTTCATTCAATGTCGAATTGTCGACGTTAATATGATGTATACCTATTACTTGTTTATTCAATGTTGTTTAATTGTGAACGTCCTGACCATATTCTGTCATATATTCATTGAACACCAAAAAAAGGGCAAAAAACTACATTTTTACGTTCAACTGTACTTAATTATTTTAACTTAATCATTACACAATCCGGATTTTTACCTAAACTTGAAAAGGCGACCACTTTATTATGTTCCCTTACCTACTCTTGTCTTGTTGGAAAGTGTCCCTTAACCAGATTCGAACCTGTGTAAGCAGGGTCTTCAAAATTCCTAAATACGACATTACCGCTGAGCTATCTGAAACATAGCTACTGGTTGGCTTTTCGTGCTTTACTTTGTAGGTATTCGTGTTAACAGTTTCAATTTTTTTAATTTTTCTTGGAAGTTGATAACTTAAACTTCCCAGAACGTTATCAAATAGACTTTATATAAATATCAATCAAAAAACATTTCACCTACAACGTACTTGAGACATCAGTGTGATTTGTTCAAAATAACGTCGCTTGAGCGAAAGTATGTTGACATCGATGAAACGTTATATGCTTTGTTAGAGTACAACGTTGTTTTCCTATACATTACATCAACGTTGGCTAACGTTAATGTTCACAAACATTTCACTTATAACGTCATTGAGACATCTTTGTGACTTCGTCAAAGTAACATCGCTTGAACGAAAGTATGTTAACATCGATGAAACGTTAAATGCTTTGTTTGATTACAACGTTATTTTCTTATACATAAAATTAACGTTGGCTAACGTTGATGTTCACAAACATTTCACTTGTAACGTCGTTGAGACATCTTTGTGACTTGGTCAAAATAACGTCGCTTACCTAAAGTGTGTTGACATCAATGAGACGTTAATGCTTATATTGCCAATATTTATCCTGAAACAGTCAATATTATTGCACAAAAATTAATTCTTCAATATATTGTACAATAGGTGTTTTCTTTTTGCATTTTGTGGCACACTTAAATCACCTCTGTCAATACACACCATTCGTTTTATAAAAATAATTTGACTCAGTTCTCAATAACCCTATTCGTTTTAAAGCTTTATTTAAGTTTTATATTAACCTGAGGCAGAAATGCCTACATGACGCAAGGTGCTTCAATCACGTGATAATTGTGCATTTGCCTAACCCTGTGACACACCTGTGGCGATGCAAAAAGAAAACACCTACTAATATTGATAGTGTAAGGTGCCCTTTAGTTGTTTTTACGGCCCTGTGAAATGACACAACTCTGCTGTTGTGGGTTTATACGTCACCTCCAGCCCTATGGAAAATCAAGTCGGATAACTACAAGGATCGGGACAAAAAGGCCCAGTCGTGGACTACGTTACTATATGTGTACAACGAAAGGTAGCCCAATGCAACGGAGGATAATGTCAAAATAAAGTTCGGTTGGAGAAATGACTGTCCTCATTGGTATATCCTGCTTTTGAATTAGTGGAGAAACCATGCCCAACAGTTGATATCTCTTCATTAATTCTTAAGAAATTGTGGTAATCTGTCGGCTCTAAACTGAGTTCACGAAGCAAGTTTCTATGACCATGAGTCGGTCGCCTCCTTAATCAATTTTTGTCCAACCTCTCTTCTTCTTCCTCTTATTCTTCTCTAGCCTATTTAGGGCCAGTTGTATAAAAGTCTAGTTGAGTTCAACCGGCGGTTAGTGTAAAATTAAATCGCAAAAACTAGGATTGACGTCCGTGATAGGGTTGAACTGACGGTTTTACCACCAATTTACCAACCCATAAATCGTTAGATCAACCCTAGATAGACGACAATTTTAGTTTGTGCGATTTAATTTTACCCTAACCGCCGGTTGAACTCAACTAGACTTTTATACAACTGGCCCTTAAAGCTCCTCATAGCGCTACAAATTTGCCAGCAAATTCAGGATCCCCAACGGCTGATAGAAATGATAGAATAGATGCCACTATGGCGGAGCGCGGAGCAGAAAACAACACCCCGTGCGTACTTCACACTTTGGAAGCCAAGGGAACACAGTTTTGTGTAAATAATTTTTTTTAAAAGCCGTATCATTGATTGAAATATACCGAATACGGCAGAATCTAATTGAGTCATAATATTACTTAACTTTAGTAATGCAAATTCCGAACAATTATGATGACAAATTCTTTTTGTTCGATACCTCCTTAGAAAGTGGCCCGTAACTATGGTTACGAGTGAGAGAAAGTCAGTGAACTCTATACAGGGTGTCCCAATATTCCGTGGACATAGAGCTACAGTAGGTTTGTGGGAACAAAAAAAGTCGAATGGGCTAAACTTACCTATATACTAAAGTACATCGTTAAGCCGTGAGAGGGCGTCAAAGTTGGAAGAATATTTTTGTTTTATTTTAATAAATCGGAAATTCTTTGATCGATTTTTTTAAAATTTGGTTTGGGCACATATCAATGAAGGAACTATGTTTTTAAGTGGATATCAATTTAACTGAATTCCGGGAAGGGTGAAAACTACCCCTACCGTTCGATACATTTAATGGTAACTTTTTGTGGGTCGTAGGAGTGCTTTAATTTTTTGTAAAAAGGAAGATACATTAATTTTCTGTATTTTTCGTCTCTTACAAAAATGGCGTATCTCTTTTAGTTTTTGAGTGAATCACACAATAGTCACAATAAATGTTCAATACGACCACCACCTCTTCGACCCTGCATAAATTAATTGTACGCAGGAAACTGAAATTGACTCTTCTCAACAGGCGTTGGTCTTGCAAAGAGTTCACAGCATCTTGAGAAGAGTCAATTTCAGTTTCCTGCGTAGAATTAATTTATGCAGGGTCGAAGAGGTGGTGGTCGTATTGAACATTTATTGTGACTATTGTGTGATTCACTCAAAAACTAAAAGAGATACGCCATTTTTGTAAGAGACGAAAAATACAGAAAATTAATGTATCTTCCTTTTTACAAAAAATTAAAGCACTCCTACGACCCACAAAAAAGTTACCATTAAATGTATCGAACGGTAGGGGTAGTTTTCACCCTTCCCGGAATTCAGTTAAATTGATATCCACTTAAAAACATAGTTCCTTCATTGATATGTGCCCAAACCAAATTTTAAAAAAATCGATCAAAGAATTTCCGATTTATTAAAATAAAACAAAAATATTCTTCCAACTTTGACGCCCTCTCACGGCTTAACAATGTACTTTAGTATATAGGTAAGTTTAGCCCATTCGACTTTTTTTGTTCCCACAAACCTACTGTAACTCTATGTCCACGGAATATTGGGACACCCGAAGGATAACGGTTACTGCAAATGCGTTCGTAATTTGTCCTCGACTGTTAGACAAGCACCGCTACTGCGTGAGTGGATCCCTATTTCTTTCTAACGTATTTGTATAAACGATGCGAAGGCGTGGTTAATACTTAATAATGAGAAATAAACACAAAATATTAAGAATTTCACTCTTGTATATATAATTATCGTACACTTATGTTATAAATGTACATTTAAAAATTAATCATGAAATAAGTGTCATAACCAAACATTATTTTTAATATCCATAAGAGAAATGTAGTAAGATAAGGATAGCGATCCCCGCACTAATTTCCCTCTTGCTCTAACAGAACCGGTCAATTTTTATATTCGACGTTATCCTTCCAGTTATATATAGAGTTCACTGGAGAAAGTTGTACTTTCGCTCACGCAATTTTCGCTCACGCATTTTTCACTCACGCATATTTGACAGTATTCACGTCACTTGTAATTACATTTGTTTCATAGCAACGGATCGTCACGACTGTGTGATTTTTTTAAATAAAATAATTCCAATTGTAATACAAAGTTACGGAGTCACTTTCTAAAGAGGTATCGAACAAAATCTAATACAAAACTCGTGAGTAAGGTCACACTCGTTCACTCGCTGCGCTCCTGGACGAACACGCAATTCGCGTGAACGAAAGTTGTACCTTCCTCACTCGTGTGTAAATAACTATTACATATTTAGTTCAAAAAACAAATAGTAACTTCAACAAATTATAGCTTTATATCCGTACGTCTTAGGAAGAAATGTTTTCAACAAAACTTATAGATAATATGATTAGCTTTAAAATGATATGTGTAGTAATGCATAACGTTAACACTATGGCTTCATAGAGACCGGTGAAACAGTAGTGGACATCGCGCCGCCGCGCCCGCCGGTCCTATCAGGGCCGTTAACGTGGTGTCCACTACTGTTTCAAAACGAAGCTATCTACATAAAAAGTGTATATAACATAATTTGTTAATAATTTTGTTAGGAATAAAATAATATAAGAAGCAACCCGGTAACATCATTAGTTTTCAAGCTATAAGAATATAACCAGGGTATGAGGGTACTGTTCTTGTGAGGTTGCTGCAAGGGTGGGGGTGAAAGCAAGAGGGGGAGAGCTCGGGACTTTGTGTTTTTTTAGTGCATACTTTATGTACTAACACCCTGCAAAAATTCAGCTTTCCCCTAATTAGTTGTGACAAAGCTTAATTTTTTACCTTCATTGACTGGGCTACAAAGTGCGTTCTTTAACTGTGTTGACAAATAAGAAAAATTAACAGAACAATTAAAGTGCCTAACTTAACTTCTTGAAATATAGTTTAATACAATAAGCAAATTTAATTTATTGCTTAAAGTGTATTTTCTAGACGAGAATAATTAAACAAGTACCTAAACCTTTAGCAGTAACTTGATTACATTCTAGTTACAATAATAATGACAGTAATCTACTTAAAAAATAAATATATGATGTTTCATACAAAAAAGGTCCTTTTGGATATGTAATATAAATTAAAAACCCAATAAACATCGGGGTAATGTTCGCGTTTTTTGGACTCTTACGTGCGGACATTGGAAAGTTGGTCATTTGACGTCACACCGCGTCATATACACCGAACGCTCATTGGTCCGGAGTTACCAGGCAACCTGTTAGTATACTGATCTTGTACGTGCTCTGTAAACCGAACACAGTTTTCCTCTGTGCCTCTGTCGGGCTCCGGGATATTTTATGTGTAGTACCTTATATAAGCGTATGTATTTCAACGATCTGCTCCTTGTTTAAACGAAAATACATTTTTGTTCGACGATTATTTAGTCCCTTTAAAAGGAGAAACTCCCCATGGGTATTCCCTTGCTTTAAATAATCATGCATTTATACAGATTTTCTACGTTTCTTAGTCATACTGTACAATAATATTACGGTTTCCGTTTCTGAATCTGATTCTAATTCAAAATCGAAATACATTTCGGTATCAGTACTCATAATTGCATACTTCACCCGAAAACTGCACAGAAGAAATTAAAATCACTGCGTTCAATATGCGGTGACCATTAGTCGCAGAGTCGAGGAATAGTTTTCCTCTGCTGCGCTGTGCTATGCTGTGCTGCGTTCAATGTGCGGCCGGCCTTAACGCGAGACATCGACGTTCGATTCCCAATGGAAGAATTTTTTTTATGCATAGTCGTGGAGAAAGTATAGTCTTTTACGAGATCTTTTACTTGTGTAGAATGGCTAATACTCACTTGGATGATTCCAAAACTCACTCGCTGCGCTCGTTTGTTTAGGGCGGCAGCCCAGCGTCATTTTAGGTATAGCCCAGTAAAATAAGGAAATTTGAATGAAAAAATGGTTACAGCTTTGAAAATTTGGAAACAGGCTTGTTTTGTGTTCGCTTTGAAGTGTTCAAAAGTCCCCACCGGTACCCCCCCCCCCCCCTCCGAGAGAAATTGTGGGCCAAAAAGTGTCAAAATAACAGGTTATCGTAAATAACTGAAAAAGTATCAATTTTATCAAAAACAAAAACGTTAAGAAAATAGGCCTCCTGCACGGCTCGCGTGGCTCCGCCCTAGCGGTCCCGCTCAAGCAACTTTGGGTAAGACAGCTGATCGACGAGTTTGAATTCGTCCGTATTCGAGTAATTACGGGCTCCACATTGAAACCAAAGAATAAATACGTGTACGTATTTATTCTTTGATTGAAATTTGGCTATAGGGGAATTTTCAATTGCAAACAGATGTAAATTTACATTCCCACAAATTATATGCTGTTGTTTAAAAATAGAATTCATAGTTTTCATATTCCATGAAAAAGAGGCAAACCTTTCATCGTAAAATAGTATTCTCCACAAGTGGCTTTCCGGAGAATTTGCATTCGCGTCTTACACAATATTTCGCGCCGTGACCGCTGGTGGCGTTGTTCGTGACATTTCAAAGATTTCAAATCCGTGCAGGAGGCCTATATTGTAGCCGACAAAATTCCGCACATTTTCATGTTTTATTTTTGTCTCTACGACCAATTAGGAGCCGAGATAGATTTTTTAAAACACATGTGCGCATCGCGCGTATTTCGCTTGTATCTCGAGAATGGCCATTTGTATCGCAAAATGCTTCAAATAAAAGTTGAAGAGAATTTAATTACGAACAATTTTCATTTTTAAACATTTCCATACGATTAATATTGACAGAGATATAATCATTTAAACCTTTTTCTAAGACACAATCGCTGCTCGTTTTGCATAATAAAATCAATAATAAGTCGAAAACTATTGATTCTACGTAGTTAGTGTATATTATAATGAAAGTTGTAGAGAATTAAATTTTGAATCTATACAGGGTAGACCATTTTAAGTGATACACGCGAATATCTCGAAAAACGTTTCAAATGAAAGCTTTGTGGCTTTGAGGGGGAAATATAGTGACATTAACAATTTAATTGTAGATGGCGCCACTTTAGAGATTTCATCATGGCGGTCATTTTTTTAAATGGGAGTTGATTTTTCTGTCCAAGTGATAGTTGTAGCTGGCAATAAGACGAATACAACAGTTTTTTGTTTTTTGTAATCTGATCATTTTTCACTGAGTTACGGTGTTCCAAAGTTTATAAATTAAGTAAAAGTTTCCACGATTCCACCTCCCACCAATTTCGTTTCAATTGCGTGTGTGTGGCTTAGTTTAACAACGGGTACGGAATACTTCAAAAATTTTAACAACGGGTACGGCCGTACCCGTGCGTACCCGCTGAATATCACCACTGTGCCGAAGTGCATGTCGAAGTTAATTCTACCGTTCGCATCATTCATATTACCAATCAGGATAAGTTGTGCAAGTGCATCCTTTTGAAAAGCTTTCAAAAACTTTTGGGCTGCTACATATTCTTGTTCGGATGCTTCTGGTCCTGGGTTTTGCGGTGGTATTTTTTCCCCCTTGCAATATCTAAAACATCATGATGACATAATAATAGTTCTACTTGCTTACGCCACTTTAGATTTAGAAATCCATTTTCACAATTTGATTCCGTTACGACGCTTTTATTTCACGACTTCCGATATCTACTACAACGTACAACGATTCTATCCACAAATTACTTTTTTACTACCTGACTTTACCCAAATTCAAATTCACTACAGCTCCCGTCACGAAACCTGGCGAGAGCAATTTATGCGTAGAAGGCGCTTTTTGTGTTCGGATTCCATAACCGTACTGTTACTACGGTTATTATAGTACAGTAAAAACGGCGAGCTATCGTTCAAAAAAAATTTTTTTGCGTACAACCACTACAAACCTAGCCAGCCTCGTTAATTATGTTGTTCTGCATCCGAAACTGCAAATTACGACATTTTAGGTTGGTCGAGACATTTTTTATTTAGAAAGAATCATAAAAAAATACGATATTCTAAAATAACGTTTCTTTATATCCAACTCGCTATATCTTCGTAACTACTACAGATATTTAAACATTTTTTTTTAGAATAAAAGATGATGAGTGAGCGCTTCTAATGGCACTACATTTATTTTAAAAAACTCAGATGCCTTTTTGCAGCGCACCTGAAAGTAACAGAAAACGTGTTCGTGTAATGTAATTTTCGGTCTGCTAAAAACTTTTTTATTTGTGAAAATTTACCCATATATATACGAGACGAATTAAAGACAAATGTCCAAAGTAGTTTTTGAAAAAGGAAAATTTCATCTAAGACAAAAAAGAATCGTGTAAAACGTTTTTTATTGTTAGCCACAACTTTCGCGTTCGGATTGCGTATGGCATAAACAGTCCGTCCGTCGAGTGCTTACCTTTGTTATTTAATAAATCAATAATACTATATGTTACATCTACAGAAAATTACCTATTTAGTAGCAAACATAAATTTCAATGAATTTTTAATAAATAAACACAATAAATAATAAAAATTAAATACAAGCTAAATTAAATCAAGGTCTTCGTTCAAACCCAAATCATCGCTTTGAAATTCGTGTATAACATTGGAACACTTGGAACATTTACACTGTGGCCCGAAATAAAGGAGTACATTTTTTAATCTGAAATAACTTTTTTGTTTTTAGGGCGATTTATTTTCTTTTTACAGGGTTAATACCTCAGCATGTCCCCAATATGAGTGCAAATTTTGGTATAAATAAAATGTACAGGGTCGGACTTACAAATTTTTTTCTTTAATGGTGCATTTGTGATCGTTGCAAATGAAACATGTTTTAGCTAAATTTGAACTGATATGCTCTTTCGGTACGGTAAGTACCCAGAACACTTCCGTACAAACGAAATTCTCCGAAATTGTAGGATTTGCGAAATATCATTTTTTTATTTAAATGGTACTAAGTACGCGCATTAGCCATAAACTAAAGAAAAATATCGAATTTTAATATTTATGTAAATTTAAATGTTTTTCTAATATCTTCACTAAAACGGAAGCTCCTTAGCACTAAATTACATCTTTCCTGCCATTTCTTCGAACGAATGCAGTTTGTATGGAACAACTTTGAACAGCGTACAATAAATGGGGCCATCAATTTATGGCGCAGAAGGCTACAAGAAGTGGTGAACAATCATGGTGGCCACATTCATAATGTTTTACTTTAAGTTATAAATTATGTAGCTAATTTTCTTAGTTATAATTTGTGTTATTTAATAAAATGTATTATTTCCTTATTTCAATAAAAAAATGATATTTCGCAAATCCTACAATTTCGGAGAATTTCGTTTGTACGGAAGTGTTCTGGGTACTTACCGTACCGAAAGAGCATATCAGTTCAAATTTAGCTAAAACATGTTTCATTTGCAACGATCACAAATGCACCATTAAAGAAAAAAATTTGTAAGTCCGACCCTGTACATTTTATTTATACCAAAATTTGCACTCATATTGGGGACATGCTGAGGTATTAACCCTGTAAAAAGAAAATAAATCGCCCTAAAAACAAAAAAGTTATTTCAGATTAAAAAATGTACTCCTTTATTTCGGGCCACAGTGTATATTGTGTTGTACATCGTACTCCTTCTTTGTAACATATGCATTTATTATTAATATATTGTTTATCAGAGCAATATAATAAGCTAACAGTTTCCAAAAACGAGTACCAATATTTAAATGTCGCTGATTTGTTTTTTCCAATATTTACAAATTTCTTAATAGCATTTTGAAAAGGTTGGAGTTTTTATAAGACATCTTCAAACTGACTTGGACTAAAACTGTAATCCTTAAAATCATTAACGACTTGTTGTAAGTGATTTAGATCTTCTTCATTTACTAACTTTGATTCGAAAGAAGAGTCGTGCCATTCAACTAGGGATTCAAATAACAATCGGTATAAGGCATCTGCAACTAAGGTCAATCCGCTGATAGCTCTTGAATACTGTTTGCCTTGTAACATCATTCTGCAAGAATTCTCAGCAAATACATCAGTTTCGACAAGTAGAGCTGTAAGGCCTCCGTCTCCGAAAATATATCCAATGGCTGGCTTGGCTAGTAATGCCATTGTAAGATGCATGCCACCTAACTGTAAAGTGACTTTGCCAGTTAACATGGGAGGAGAATTCCATAATATTTCACGAGCCTTAGAATAGATAGCTAGATCTGCAGTGATAACAATATGATCTTGTCCCATTGCTTCAGATAATTGCACTAAACGATCCATAGCTGTATAAATAGTGTCAAATGAAGTAGGCGGTGAATTCAAAAATGGCATAATATTAGAGACATACGCTTTGTTTTTAGAAAGTGTGTTATTAAAATCAAACCACCCTAGAAATGGTTCTG
Source organism: Pyrocoelia pectoralis (assembly GCA_036250285.1). Classification (NCBI taxonomy): domain Eukaryota; kingdom Metazoa; phylum Arthropoda; class Insecta; order Coleoptera; family Lampyridae; genus Pyrocoelia; species Pyrocoelia pectoralis. The sequence continues at coordinate 21,953,236 of CM070081.1, read as the reverse complement.
CAGAATAATATTTTAAGGTTAACCAAGTAAGATCGGTTGTTTTTGAATTTATACATATATCTTTATCAAAGTGTAAATTAGTGTTGATTACTGGAGGCTCAGGGCGTTTTGAAGGTTTTAGATATGAAAAAATATCCTGAAAAGGTAAATCTGTATCATCGTTGCTATAAGAGTAAATGTACGCTGTTCCAGATTATTGGTCCAAGGGACAAAACTCGTATTGGATTTCTTCTGAAAAACAACCATTGCCATTGAATGTGTTGTGTGCTTTCCATCTAACGTTTCTTCGTTAAGATCAAAATCATCCATACTAGCATGAATAAGTATAGATAGTTATTTTTTATGGGATCTACACGTTCAAGTCCAGGGGGTACATAAACATCGGTTCCACAGTTTATTCTTTCTTTAGCCATTGATGTAGTAAGAAAATTAATTGATTTCCAAAAACGTGATACAATTTTGGTTTCTAAATGAATCTCATTTTATTATTCATATTACAACGAAGACGTTCGTGTAAGTGTAATGCTCCTACGACCTACCATTCCCGAGAATGCAATGTGCTACAATATCGTCTGTAGCGTATATAAAAATCAAATTTTGATACATAATACCATTTTACAATCATATTAACAAAGGTTGAATCTACAACATACTAAAATTTTGTTCCATTTGAGCAGTGGCGGATTTCCAGTCTTGGCCGCCCTAGGCCATGTAGTACCAGCCGCCCCTTTCTCAGCTTCCATGATTTTATTTAAAATTCTCCCTAGGTCCCAACACTCCCAACCAATATAATTTTTAAGAATATAAATTTTATTTATACAAAATGAACACGTATAGTACTTACTACTTACCTAATAGAAGAAAACAAAACATATTTCAACGAAAACGGAAAACTACAAATATACAAACAACATTCTGATGTTGACATCATAGCACTCTTCAATTACTTATCAATCAAATCAAAAAACAAAACTAAAAACGCACGTAAAATTCTTAGGAACGCATGAAATACACAATCAGTCAGAATCAACAATTAGTACAAGGTGGCAGCGCGCGTAGGTATAAATTCATAATAGTATATTAAAGTAGAAGTGGATAAACAGGTCTTTAAAACACGCGCGAGTTTTCAAGCACGACGGCGCAGCCGAGTGCTTCAAATAGAGCAAGTGTTTTAAAGACCATTTATCCACGAATACTTTACGCTATTTTTTTTATTGGTTTACTTTGAATTTAAACACGCTGGGGCGTGGTTTAAAAGGCTAAAATAGGACACCAATAAAAAAAAACTATTTTAAAAATCCAATTACAGTAGAACTTGGTTATAACGTCATTGTAGGGACCACAAATATTTTAACGCTATATCAGAGTGACGCTATAAAGGTGTATCTCAAATATTTTTGTTACAATAGAAAAATGAAAAAAAAACTGTTATTATAGAGTAAGAGTGGATTTTAATTTGTTTACTGTAACTTAGCGCTGCTTGCGAATGTCCTTGGCAGCGCGCACGGGTTCAGTGACTAGCTTTCCATCGACTTTCTAACATACAAATGCGTTTTATTCCAAATTATTAGAAAGATTTTATGCCGTTATATACGAGGTTTATTGGATTATTGACGATACAACCGGGGTTTTATTAATGGGTATAAGTGAGGCCTGGCGGGACCAGTAAACGAATGACGTTATATCCGTGTTGAAGCTATAGCCAAGGCCGTTATAACCAAGTTCGACTGTATTCAAGTGATAGCGATTCGAATTTCGAATACCTTGTAAAACTAAGAAAGTGACAATGCCGAATAGCCGGAAGCGGAACGTTTATCAAATTAAAACGCGAGTATAGTATTACATACTAGCAAGCAGTACACGTATGAGTAATCTGATTCCAACAGAAGATTATTGTTTGTTTACGGTGCAGGACTGCACGCCGAACTAGTCAGCGTTTTTTGCACACAATGTTTTATTTTCTTCGGGTCGTTTCTTGTTATCATTCTCATTCATCGGTGTATTTTTTGCCCACTATTGGCCGCCCCTAATATCTGGCCGCCCTAGGCCCGGGCCTAGTGGGCCTTATGGGAAATCCGCCACTGCATTTGAGCGAGTAATTTTGTTTTTATGTGACTCTAAACTTAGCTAGCGTGTCGCAAACCCCGAAAACGGGCACTTTCCATCGTTCGGCCGTAGAAATAGCTCTCAAAGTGCATTTTTAAACAAAGTTGTTACTTCTAAATAACGTAGAAATAAATAGGCTTTAAATTGATACCAAGCTCATTCGAATCAGCCCAATGGTTATTTTTCTATTCAGCTTCAAACTTTTTGCGCCGACATCGACAGTAGTTCGGATTTTGTAGGTTTAATAACAATATCTTGCTTTGAAGATACGTCTAACAATTCTCCACAAATAAGGCAATTCATTTTTTAACTATTTAAGTCAACAAATCAAAAGACACCCAAAACTAGATTTTAAAAGGCAATGTCACCTCACCATTACAGGAGAACCAGAAACTGTGATGCATGTTTAGTCAGGTAGGAACTTAACCGTGGCCGTGATTGTGTTCGTAATCCATTCGCGCGCGCATCGACTCGTTATTTGATAAATTGTTTACGTAAATTGTGGAAGCCCTATATCTTATTTCTTTATATTAAAAACTTCTTTATTCCTTAATCTTCAATTTGTCTCGAATATGTACGGGTAAATTTCCATAAATAAAAAAGTTTCACGCTGACTGAAATTTACCACATTCGAAAATATATTGATCGTATTTAAAAACATATTACAAAAAACTTTTTAAGTATTTTTGGATAAATGGGGCACTATTATAAGCGCTCAATTCTCAGCTTTCAGGGGAAAAAAAATTCATAAAAATACTTCTAGTAGTTACGAAGATATAGCGAGTTAGATATAAAAAAACGTTATTTTACAAAATCGTAATTTTTTACAATTTTTTCTAAATAAAAAACGTCTCGACCACCCAAAAATGTCGTAATTTGCGAATTCAGATGCAGCATAAAATAATAAACAGTACTGACTAAGTGTCATGTGGTTGTACGTAAAAAAAATTTTTCTTAAAAACTAAGCGAGCTAGAAACGCTCATTTACTGTACTATTACGTATAATCACAGAATAAAACACTAAAGTTTTATTCTGTGGTACCTATAATCATGTTTTAAAAAAATTCATGAATTGGTCTTTATTTAACTTGGCATCATTTCTCTTAATTAAACTTACAAAGTATTTGGTATAAAAAACAACAAACATTAAAAATAAATATATTTCGTGAAATTTTCAACGTTACTGTAATCAATATTCCGTCCGTGCGTCCGTGCGTTGCAAGAGATGCGTATTGTCTACAACCGTATGTGAAATTTTATGCTGATTCAAGATCCGGTCCCAATTTTTCGATATCTCAAATACTTTTCGAAATATTCGACTTTAAAGTCGAAATTTCGAAATTATCAAATTTTGTCTTTTTGATATTTAAGGCGAGATTTTTTTATACTTTCGTTATTGCGGTATTCGAAGTTCGTTTTGTAATCCAGGGATTTCAACATCTTGCCCCTGACTCAACCGTGTCTACCTATACGTTTGCAAGCCTTGCGTCCATTGAATAAAGAATCTTGCGTCCGTTCCAGTTAGTATAGAGTTCACTGAAGACAGGTAATTTATTTTATTTACAACCACATATGTAATGCTGACATTACTGACTTTTAAAAATTTTGAAAGTGTCAAATTATTTACATTTCTTTCCCTCTTCCACTTCCCTCACCCATTTCCCTCACTCGTTTCCCTCACTCGGTTTATCTTGTTTCTCGCCTCATTTAATTAAGCAAAATATTCTTGTAATATCTTTAGTAATATTTAACATCAACAAAAATAAACAAGAAGATTAACAATAATAATTAAAGATTTAACATCAACAAAAATAAACAAGAAGATTAACAGTAATAATAAGATTTACTACATTTATTTGTTGAAATTAATGGTCAAATTTGAATTATTGTACGCGTTAATCGATATTGTTAAGGGGCCGCCCTGATGATGTGTTTCACTCATTGAGTTTTCACTGCTGCAAAATCTTAATTCCTGACTTGTGTCAGGTCTTCTAATGTCAACGAAAGAAGATAAAGAGTTTGAATTGCTACAGGAAGACGATGGCAATGTCGTTAAAGATATCATATTTGCGGTTTTAGTTTGGTTGGCTACAGATACATCCACATAACCTTCAGCAACAGCACTGGATTTCCATCCCCCTAGACGCTTCAGCTGTAAAATATCAGCTCCGCTATTTACCAGCAACGTAGCCGCTGTTCGTCTAAAAGCATGACCTGTGTAGGTTTCCGCATTGGGAAGTTTCAAAAGGCTAGCAATATTGTACGGAAATTTAGATATAGAATTATATCCAAAGGGTTGATTTCGAGCTTTTCCTAATCGATATTGAACAAAAAATCTTTCATTTTCAATATCTTTTCGTACCTGGATAAATTCTTTTACAATTTCTATCCAATTTGTGTTAGTTATCATAAATGATCTGCTCTTATAAGTTTTTGTATCCGGAATTTCTATGCAAATTTTGTTTTCTAAAATATTAATATGCGTAGTTTTCATCTTCAGTAGCTCATCACTTCGACATGCCCCAGACACACCTACTATAAGCGCAACCTAAAACAATGAAAAGAAATATTTAAAAACAGGAAAAGAAAACATTTAAAAAGAAAGCCTTACTTTAATAGGAAGGAATTCTTGAGGTGCTTTCTTGAGAAAATCCTCCAAGTTTTCCCTAGTAAAAATGCTAGACTTCTTTGGCTTAAAACCTACATTCTGGCGTTTTAAAAAGGCGACGAGTTTGTAATATTTTGATATGTCAGTCTTTTTCCTTAATTCTAGCATTGTCCGTATCATGCTGTAAGTAGCCCAAAGAGTAGATGGCTTTTTTTGCCTTGCCATGTCGCTAAAATATGCCATCAAGGCTGTCTCCGAAGCAATATTCTTAGCATTTCTTTCGGCACACCATTTTTCGTATACTTTCAATGCCATTTCATATCGCCCCCTACTTTTCTCTGGAAGTAAACGGGCTTCTGCTCTTTCTGCAGCTTCTTTAAGTTCTGGTGGAGTACCAATATTACAATAGTCTTCATTATCAGAACTTTCCGAGAACATTCTGGCTTTCTAAGTTATATAAATTCGAAAGAACGAACGAGAAATTCAAAACTGTCACTATTTAGTTGTTTATTTTGAAAATTTTGAAGGTTTGCGCCATAGCAACCAGTCGCGTAAACTAATACCGGTGACTAGATATGGAAATGTCAAAACAGAAAAGGACAAATTTTCTCATATTTATTTTATTTTTTTATTTTCAAAATAAAATATTGTCCCTACTTTTTAATTAATGATGTGGTTGTAAATAAAATCGTATACAAACCTCGGAGGAAAGTTTTCATTATTGTCTCGAGATTTAGTTAATCTCGACGCTACGCGTCTCGATTAACAATATCAATCTCTCGACAGTAATGAAACACTTCCCTACTCGGTATGTAATATACTATTTATAATTAAATAGCCCAGGAAATAAAAGGAAAAATTTAACGAATGTCGGGAAAAATTAGTGACAAGCTGATTTTTTGCCAGCTGTTAGGACACCACTAGAGGTATATTTTCACAAAAGTCCCCACCCCTCCTCCCGGTGCTTTCCTCCGTACCCCCCTTCAATATCCAATTTGCAAGCTTTTGGATTATTGTTCATATCTCCGTTACCTTTTATCCTAACCTAAAAATCTTTTTACCAATTTTTTCCTTAGAAAATTATCTACTTAAATTATCTCATAAGTATTTTCGACAGACTTAACAGTTTACTACGTAGGATTGAAACAAAGAGCGCGCTAGCCACTTGCTGACCTCGCCGCGCACTCCTATGCTGCAAGTTAGTTGTTACTTATTAGTGATTTGTGGTTAGTTGTATACGTGCTCTTTGATTGTAAGGTACTGTGTTAATAGCCGTATAGTTTTCGATATTATATTATATTATATTATATGGGGAAATAGTAAAAAATTACTGTGACTATATAATGCGTAACTATGGAGAAAATACAACCACCATTTTTGACGGATATCCGGATCATTCAACCACTAAATACGAAGAACATAGTAGAAGAGCTGCAAAGAAAACTTCATTCATCATCAACTTTGAAGAAAGTACCAAATGTATGACTCCCAAAGAAAATTTTTTAGGCAATAGGAAAAACAAGAAAAGACTGATCGAGGCCGTATCATCAGAATTAAATAAAAGGGGTTTATCTACGTACACTGCAGAAGACGATGCCGATGTTGATATAGTGAAAGTTGCTATAGCAAAAGTAAAACAGTATTTCAAAGTTGTTGTTGTCGGTTCGGATACGGATTTGTTAGTCTTATTAGTGGCTCTTACACCCGAGAAAGAGAAAATGTATTTCTGTAAACCTAGAGGTGGCAAAGATCCAACGAAAGCATTCTACAACATTGAAATGTTGGTTCAGAAATATACTGACATCCGGCAAAATCTTTTATTTATACATGCAGTAACTGGCTGCGATACAATATCGTGCTTTTATGGTTTAGGGAAGATAAAAGCAGTAGAGTTGTTAAAATCTGCCTCTGAAGCTAAGAAACAAGCTTCGGTGTTTACTGAAAGTAATATAGCAAAAGACCAATTACTAACCAGTGGGGAAAGATTTGTGTTAGGACTATACGGAATGGACAGATATACAAACTTAAATGAAGCCCGATACTTCAAATTTGCTATGATGACAAAAATGTCAAATTTAAGATCGAATTTTGATTTGGCTAAATTACCTCCAACGACAGAAGCATGTCAGCAACACATACTGAGGGTTTATTTGCAAGTTCAAACATGGTTGGGGAATAAGTTGTCACCTATTGAATGGGGTTGGGAGTTGGAGCTTGTAAGAGAAGATGGAAGAGAGAGACAAGTACTTAAACCAGTGACCACTTTAAAGCCTTTTGCACCGGATGATTTGTTATATGTAGTGTCCTGTTCTTGCAAATCTGCTTGTGGGAATTACTGTGGATGTCGAAAATCAAGTTTGCATTGTTCAGGTATGTGCGAATATTGTAATGGTCTTTCATGTAAGAATGCACCATCCATAGTCGAAGATGAAGACGCACTGGATGATGATTAATATTTAAATGTAAATAACAATGACCAACTTATTTTACTATAAATTTCACAAAAAATAAATATTTTATATTCAGGGAATATATTTTAAAGTATTAATGCTAGCGAAAAAAATATGTCAATCCCTTTTTTCCAGACAATAATTCAACAAAAACGATCGTAAAAAGTGTTTTCGTGTAAGCTAAATGGTCACTGAGATATGAACGGTATTCCAAAAGCTTGCTCATTGGATTTTAAAGAAGGGGAAGGAAGGAAAGGACTGGGAGAAGGGGGGTGACTTTTGGGAAAACATACCCCTAGTTAGGCTCTAACAACTGGCAGCAGTTCAGTTTGTTACTAATTTTTCCAACACATGAAACCTTAGTTATACGACGTCACGGCTGTCAGTAAGTGGTGAACGCGCTCTTTGTTTCAATCCCCAGGTGTACATATGTTACTGTCAGGAGTTATTTGGAAAGATAAAGAATTGCTCTACCACTTTTACTTAAAGTGTTTTGTTAAATTATTACCAAAAAACTCGTTAAAATGCAAAAACCCATTTAAAAGATCCTTAGAAAAGTAAAATTTTCCGTAAAAAAACAAATTTCTAATAAACTGTTAAGTATATCGAAAATAGTTGATATAATTGAAGTAGATAATTTTCAACAGTAAGATCATAAGTGCTCAACTCTTGTCGGCAAGATTTTTATTTTGTATGAGCAGTGGTTGCTTGGCAATTAAACGAGATCAAATTGACGAAAAGACCCGAGCGCGAAGCGCGAGGGTTCTTTTCCCAAGAATTTGATCGAGTTTAATTACCTTTTAGCAATCAATGCAAATAAAAAAAATAAAAATCTTGCCTGACAAGAGTTGAGAACGAATGATCTTCGGTTGGAGAATTAACTGAATGAAGCGTTAAATACGTCAAATTTTTTACTTTTGTCAAAATGACATTTGATTTTTTTAAATAGGTTGCTAAAATAATTCTAAAACAATGAGGTAGCGGCAAGAAAAGTAGCATGCATTCTTTTCAGTTAAAGAAACTTGTGATTGGTGCATGTGACACTATTCTTAATGTCTCATTGGTCTACAACACTATGAAGTTAATTATCTAAGTAAAAAACTGATCAAAAAAATTTTAGGTTAGGATAAAAGATAACGGAGATATGAACGATAATCCAAAAGCTTGCAAATTGGATATTGAACGGGGGGTGCGCAGGAAAGCACCGGGTGGAGGGGCGGGGACTTTTGGGAAAATATACCCCTAATTAGGCTCTAACAACTGGAAGAAGTTCAGCTTGTCACTAATTTTTCCCGACATAAAACCTTTATTGCCTGGGCTATAAAGTTGTGTTTCTTTTTCCACCGTTCTTTCTTTTATGTAATATGCACGTCATATGTTACAACATCCCTTCTTTTTATCTGCACTCGTAGGTTTGTGATTGTGATATAATTAAGTGGTGTAAATTGGAAATAGATATTTTGTTATGTAGTTCAAATGTAACATAAGTAGTAACCAAACCACATCTGTTATGTGGTAGTCACAAATTACATATGTAGTTTTAACTACGTAATCTTACTGCGTAATACTCAACAACATATTTTGTGAAATTGTTTTTATTGCTATTTACAAATAAAAATAAAGCATTTACAATCGTTTTTGTAAATATGGCAAGTAACAACGATATTGAAATGCAGGTTTTTAAAATAGAACCTAAAGAAGAGGCTGATACACAGTCTGTGGCTGATATAAACGTACTTAATGGGGCAGAAAACATGGCCATTTGTAAAATAGAACCAAACCACGAAATGGAAATCAATTTATTTCTTACTGAACAAGATCTTTTATTAAATGGTGAAGTGAGAAATGAAAATATAAACCAGGAAGAAAATACTACGAATGAAGATCAAGGTATGAATAATGTAATATTTTTATGTCCTCGTTTTTGGAAATCGTCAATTTACAACAATGACCTCTAAACTGATCTCATTTTAATTGGACCACCATGTTAGTTCAGTAGTCTATTGGTGTTTTGGGAAATTAACCTCACCAGCTAGTCATCTATCTCGTCTATATACCTACCTGAATGGAAATAATTGTTGTAAATTAATTACTGTAACAATTTGTATTGGGCCAGTTTAAATCAATTTAATATCGTTATCGAAGATGTAACAACCGATACTAAATGATACTTGCATTATTAATCTTGAAATGTTCTTTATACTAAAATTCGTAATACATTTACATGGCAAAATCTTAAAAGTGATGATATAGCAGGACTGCGTTAAATAGCTATTAACGTAGTATAAAATTAATAACAATACTTTCACTACAAAATCCTTTTTTTAAATAAGATAGAGAAAGAGTTCTGCAGGCAGAATGGCTTAGAGTTGCACAGCTGCATGTTGATGCTTTTCTAAAAGTAAACAACAAACTTACATTATTGAGGTAATATCACAATGCATTGGGATATGTACTTAAGTAAGCAAATGGGCTACCATCAGTGTTGTAACAGATACATTTTTATCAGCATCTAGATACAGATACAGATACTTTAAATAAAATATGTCTAGATACTTCTTCAGATATATTTTCTTATATCTATCTAGATATAAATACAGATACTAACAAAATGTATCTAGATACAACGAAGATACTTTACCCACATGAAAATAAAAAAAAGTTATACTTAAAGCGGTATTCACACTTGTGCATTTCCATGCTGAATTTTTAGATGCGGCGTCACCTTGAACTTGCTGCAATCTTTCATGTAGCAACTCCCATGCATTCACATTAGTGCATTTTTAAATGCACAGGGAAAATCCCTGCAGGGATTTAATTTTCCACAAATTATAACTGTATGTTGGTGTTGAGAAGTGCACATTCCCACAGACAACTAACACATTACACAAGTTGCAGAGGGGAAGTACCAACTTAAAACAAACATCAACTGACTATTGGCATAATATTGGCAAGGAATAAATCGCTGTAAAATCCTAGAAATGTACGATAAAACTGCTCGAAAATAGAACAAGTTCTAACTATGAGTATCATGCATGTTGTGATGCTGGAACTTTTCCAGTGTGAATCAAGAGATACCACCGATCGTTTTTACAATTTGTTTATATATTTATAATTTTATAGTTTGTAAAATATCTAGATACAGATACAGATACAAAATTTTTCAAGTAGGTATCTCAACTGTATCTCGATACTCAAAAAAGCATCTAGATACTTGTATCTCGATACATTACAACACTGGCTACCATACACCGTATTTCTAAGATCATTACAAAAGGATTGTAGTTCTTTCACAAATGTGCTGTAAGTTTACAAAATGTTTTGATGCAGACAACTAACACATTACACAAGTTGCAGAGGGGAAGTACCAACTTAAAACAAACATCAACTGACTATTGGCATAATATTGGCAAGGAATAAATCGCTGTAAAATCCTAGAAATGTACGATAAAACTGCTCGAAAATAGAACAAGTTCTAACTATGAGTATCATGCATGTTGTGATGCTGGAACTTTTCCAGTGTGAATCAAGAGATACCACCGATCGTTTTTACAATTTGTTTATATATTTATAATTTTATAGTTTGTAAAATATCTAGATACAGATACAGATACAAAATTTTTCAAGTAGGTATCTCAACTGTATCTCGATACTCAAAAAAGCATCTAGATACTTGTATCTCGATACATTACAACACTGGCTACCATACACCGTATTTCTAAGATCATTACAAAAGGATTGTAGTTCTTTCACAAATGTGCTGTAAGTTTACAAAATGTTTTGATGCAGTAGTTCCATTTCCCTGATTTCCCCCTATCAGAATGCAGCATTTATTTACATTAATCTCGTAGCTGATATTCATTACTACAATCGAGAATTGAAAATTTCCTATTTCTAAGTACTCGAACGATTTGCTTCACTCACGTACGGCTCGTTTTCGCAAAATTCGTTCTCGTGATTAATAGCCTCTCTTATATGCTCGTTGTATAATATACTATTTCATTCAACACGGACAAAATAAAAAGAATAAATCACCAAGTAATATGTGCTTTACTATATTATACCGTAGTCGTGGACAAAGATAATAATGACTCACTGCCTATATTTACAATAATTGATGTAGCAAAATTAAAGTTCACCAATACATATTATTTTTAGTTGGTTTGGAATTATCCTATTAATCCTCACAACTTTTTATGGTAAATATAATGATTTTGGCTGGAAATAAATAGTATATTAACATAAATTGTAAAAAATAAAACGGTTAAGCACAATGAAATAATAGCGAATCGAAGCTTATCAACAGATCATTGATAATAAGCTTTAGACCAGTCAAATTAGACTTGGTTACCATTAATTCCGACAAAGCTGGAAATGATTTTGATTTATTTTGGGCATCCCAAATAAGAGTGATATGAGTTTGCGACGGTTTCTGAGTGGAGCGTTTGACGCTATATCAAAAAATCCGCGAAATTTCAGGACTTTTTAGTTTTTCGCTTATATGTTTTAAAGGGCTGGTTGTAACAAAAATCATCATATACCTACAAAAAAATTAAAGATTTTTAAATTTTCTAAAACATTTGTGTGACGCTCTTTTTGCTATCTCTAACCGTTTATAACTAAGATTGATTGGTTCCATAATGTTGATGAAAGTTTTCTCAGAATGGGGTAAAACGTAATCAAGTTGAAAATGAAAATCACACAACCTTCCCCATGATTGTTTAATAAGTAAAAGTGGATGAAGTTAAAGCTGATAAATTTGTGGATTTAATTCGAGATCAAATTTAATCTGAGGCAGGTGCTATTACCTATTAAACCATATTTTAAGTGTTAAGAATATTCTAGACTCGATATATAAATATGTATAAGTAGTTAGTAGTTGCCTATGAAAGCTAGTTGCTATGATATAGAGTTGTTGTTGTCAATCGATAAGAAAATAATTTTTTCTTCAAACGTCAAGAAATTATGTCATTATTCAACTGAATAGTAGGCGCCAAAGTTTGACATTTATCGCTAGAACAGATTTTACTTTTACTTTTCCGCCGCCGGAGGGAAAAGTGTTGTCATAGCAACACTTTTCCGCCGCCGTAGGTAAAACAATGTGATTCTCATGCGTTACCAAGGAAACAGCACTTTTACCTACCCATTCGTCCTATTCGTGAAAACAAATACCTACCTATTTGACAATGACGTTTAATTTAACGAACGCCGCTAATAATATCCCTTAAAACCATTTAAAAATAAATGTTTTGCGTAAATTTGCGGAAGTTTGAAGAAAAAATAGCATATTTTATTTGGCGGAGAAGTTACTTTTCATGGCTTCGTTCGGCGGCTAAACACAGGCGCGCCATGAAAAGTTGTACCTACTTCTCCGCCACATAAAATAATATACTATTTCTGCCGATCGTTCAAAAATTATGACATTTCTGACAGAATTTGAAAGGAAAAGGACAAGATTGCAGTGCATGTAGTCGTTGCTAGGCAGCCAACGATTACTGTAAGGAAATATTCATTTCTGTACTGTAAAGAAATAGTTATTTGCATTACAAGCTACGAAAGCGTACTTTTCATTGCGAGGTGTTTATAAATCGCCGAGGCGTAGCGTAGCGGAGCCGAGGCTATTTAAAAACACCGAGCACCTGAAAGGACTTTCGTAGCGTGTTATGCATTACGTTTTTCATTCTCCCCGTATTTTAAAATTTCAAAGATAAAGTTTATAATAAAAAGTAGAGTAAAAAGTAGTATAGGTGGCTTCGTGCTGACGTCACTCTTGCAACAATATAATAAAAATAAAATAGGCGGCTTCATGCTAATGTCACTTTTGCAGTAGTGTTATGACCGTAGCTAGGTAACGGAACGAATGTCATGTCATAGAATTATGTGTTTTAAAAACGTTAATGTTTAGTGTTCTGTATTTTCGTTTTTAAAGTAATATGAAATAATAATTGTGATACTGTGTTAATTATTCCGACACAACAATTGGCGACGAGGCTAAAAGTTAAGTGTAAAATAATCAAACAACGAATTTGTTTTTAAAATTGGATCAACATCAAAGCTGACGTCATCGACTAGGTATCAATCAAACAAGTAACAACAAAACTTGTAAGTAATTAAATCAATATCATCAAATGTCAATCAAAAATCAATATCAAGCATGAATGAGTCACAGTTTGCGACATTTTTGTCAGTGATAAAATCTAACCATCAAGAGATAATCCAGGCGTGCGCCAATCAAAATGCTAATCAACCGCTAGTTCAGACAGTACCATCAAACTATTTTATTCCACCTTTCGAAAATTATAACTTAAAAGAAAGTTTCCGATCATACAAACAAAGATTTGAAAACTATTTAGAGATGAAAAACATTTTAGCAGATAAGAAGTACTGTGCTCAGCTGCTCTTGAATTCAATTGGGTCAACCAGCTACGAAATACTTGAGAGCCTGGTTGCACCTAAAGCACCTAAAGAGTTTGATTATGGCAAGCTAATCGAAATTTTAGAAAAGCATCTTTGCCCCAAGAAAAACATTTTAGTAGCCCAACACAGATTCTTATCAACATATCAAACAGAAAGTCAAACACTTTCAGAATATCTGGCTGCGCTAAAACGAGGTACAATCGAATGTGATTTTAATTGTTCATGTACAGCTAGCATAGCAGACGTTTTTTTACGTGCACAATTTATCAGGGGGCTCCGCGATAATGCAATTCGTGAGCAATTATTACAGTCAAGCGAAAAAGATTTCGACAAAATAGTCTCAAACGCCCTGGCCATCGAAGCATCAAAATTAGATAACAAGGAAATCTCTAACGCTAGTAGTAGCACTCCTACTGCTGAGATAAATAAGATAGATCGAAAACATTCAAATGGTAAAATGGAGGATTACAAAAAGCAATCTCAGAAAAGACAAAATTATCAACCCAATCGACAGCGATCACAAATCGATTTCAAAAAACTTGGTATTGATAACCTCTGCCTACGGTGTGGCAAAGATTCGCATAGAGCAAAGAATTGTACAATTGAGTATGAACGCTTGTATTGCCAGCAATGTAAACGCGAAGGTCACGTAAAAAGAGTCTGCATTCAATCACTAATGCAAGCTTGTGGGAAAGTTAACCATGTGGAAGATTCATACCCAGAACAGCCTGACGATGACCTTGATCCTATTCATAGTATAAACACGGTTGTAGACATGTTCTGTAATCAAGTCGAAGATTATTCAAAGTACACAGTAACCGTATTAATCAACAATCATTACCAGACCTTTGAGGTAGATAGTGGCTGTGCGTATACGCTTCTACCTGAATCAGACTTCAAAAGGCTAAATATAAAAAAACGCTTTGGTCAAGACAAACATTCGTTTTCGTTCATACACTAGTGAAATTTTTGAACCACTAGGCACTGTGGAAGTATCGGTTACGTTTAATGAGAAAGAATCAAAAGAGTTATTATTTGTAGTACCCTCAGAATATACAGCACTTCTGGGACGTTCGTGGATTCGCCACCTTAACATAGATATTTTAAAACTCGATAACCAGCAATCTGAACAAAAGTATCCGGAAGTTCATGATATCGATTCTACATCTGGCTCCATATCAAATATTTTGAAATCTTTTTCTCAGATTTTTGAGCCAAGAATCGGATGCATTCCAGACTTAACATGCTCTTTGATACTTCGTGAAAACAGTAAGCCAGTTTTTATTAAAGAACGAGATGTGCCGTACGCTTTACGAGAGAAAGTCGAAAAAGAACTGGACGACCTAGAAGCCAATGGAATCATTTCTAAAATCAATCACAGTGATTGGGGTTCACCACTGGTAGTAATCCCGAAATCAGATGGAGGGGTACGACTCTGTGTAGATTACAAGATAGCCGTTAACAAAAATTTGGTT
Organism: Pyrocoelia pectoralis; assembly: GCA_036250285.1. Lineage (NCBI taxonomy): Eukaryota > Metazoa > Arthropoda > Insecta > Coleoptera > Lampyridae > Pyrocoelia > Pyrocoelia pectoralis. The sequence goes on along the minus strand of CM070081.1, from coordinate 21,938,180 downwards.
TCATCAAATTACCCAATAAACAAAATAAACGACATTCTTTCAAATTTGAGGGGATCAAAATATTTTTGTCGCCTTGATCTTTATAAAGCATACTTACATCTGAAGGTAGACGAAGAGAGCAGTAAAATCCAAACCATTTCGACCCACAGGGGAACGTATCAAATGAATCGACTTTCATTCGGGATCAAAACAGCTCCATCAGAATTCAATAGGATTATTGATCAAATACTACGAGGTTTAACAAAAACACACTCATACTTCGATGATATTATTTGCCATGGGGAAACGAAGGCCGAATGCCAGCAGAACTTAATAGCATGTCTACAGCGTCTAAAAAAATTCGATCTTCATCTTAATAAATCTAAATGTGCATTTTTTGAAACTAAAATTGAATATTTGGGCCACGTTATTGAACAAAACACTATTTCTAAGTCCCCTGTTAAAATCAAAGCAATTATGGAAATGCCTTTCTTGGTATGATTACATATTATTCTAAGTTCATTCCAAACATCTCTAGTTTATCTTATCCAATGAGAAATTTGTTAAAGAAGAACATGAAATTTAGATGGACTAGAGCATGCGAATCGTCATTTATCAAATTAAAACAAGAATTATCAAGTGATCGAGTGTTAACACCTTACGACCCAAAACTCCCGTTAGTACTCGCCTGTGACGCAAGCCCCACTGGAGTAGCCGGGATCTTATCACACGTCATAAACGGTAGTGAAAAACCTATTGCTTACGGATCGCGTTCTCTGACAGCAAGTGAACAAAATTATAGCCAACTAGACCGTGAAGCTCTTGCTGTCATGTTTTCAGTTAATCACTTTTTTATGTACATTTTCGGGCGAAAATTCAAGTTAGTGATGGACAATAACGCTTTAACAAGAATTTTTCATCAAAACTCTAAATTGCCATCCATGACAACAGCAAGACTCCTACGATACGCCACATTTCTCTCTGGTTTTGATTATGAGGTAGTGTTCAAGAAAGGGTCAGATCATGTGAACGTAGATTGTTTATCAAGAGCATCAGTCATACAACCTCATTCTTCAACTGATACCTTAATCAACAAAGAGGTAAGAGAACTGTGCTTTTATTCTATCTCGAACATTGCTAGCTTAGAACTGAATGCAGAAACGATAAGAAGTGAAACAGTAAAAGATCCAGTCTTAGCAAGAATCAAAACAGAAATTATGTCATCTAGCGATCCTAAACCAAACCAATTCACACTAACTTGAAGATGGCATTTTATTTAAGGGACAGCGAGTAGTGATTCCCGCAAAGCTCCAACAAGTGGTCTTAACAGAGCTACACTCCACCCATATTGGAATAACCAAGATGAAACAACTAGCTCGAAGGTACTGCTACTGGGCAAACATTGATAAAGATATAGAGCAAGTTGTAAGATCCTGCCAGTCGTGTGCAAATGTTCGTTCTTCTCCTGCCAAGGCCCCACTGCACCATTGGGAGATGCCGGATTCAAGCTGGGACAGAGTCCATATCGATTATGCAGGCCCGTTTCAGGGCCACCATTTTCTACTGGTTATCGACGCAAAATCTCGATGGGCTGAGATCAAAGTCATAAAACACTCTCCAACATCAGAAAAAACAATTGACTTATTAAACAGCATTTTTTCATTTCATGGGTTCCCAGCGGCAATGGTTTCAGACAATGCATCTATTTTTGTAAGTGAGGTTTTTGTGACGTATTGTAAACAGCATGGAATATTCCAAAAACTTATAGCACCGGGGCACCCAGCTACAAATGGCTTAGCTGAACGAAACGTACAAACGCTGAAGCATAGGCTTAAAGCCATGGAAGATGATCCTAAGAGTATTCAAACAAAAGTTCAAGAAATCCTACTAAAATATAGAGCCACACCCCTCGCCTGTGGCAAATCGCCTGCAGAGTTATACCTCCATCGACCAATTCGAATTAAACTAGATACAATCCGACCCCACAATGTTGAATTTGGTACCGGCACAGTGCAAACGTCGAGAGTGCGCTCATTACGAGTAGGGGAGAGAGTGCAAGTGAGAATGTACAAAGGGAGCCTCATCTGGAAGTTTGGCACAATTCTGAACAAGTTTGGTAATCTTCACTACAAGGTGAAGTTAGACGACGGCCTATGCCTAAAACGGCATATAAACCAACTCAGGAGTACACAAGTCCCAGAGATCGACCGACCTAACGCGTCATCCAGTCAAAATCAGAAGGTACCGTCCGCAGCACGGTCATCCCCAATCAATAAGACACCTCCTGGAGTGCTGCCACCTCCAATGGTACAAAAACAACAACCACTGGGAATTCAAGAGCCACTTCCTGCCCTACAAGAGCCGCCATTTAACCAACAGCCACCGCCTGACCAGGAGCGAGAACCACCGCCCACTCCACCCATACTACCAAGGCGAACAGGAAGAATACGACACCGACCAAGTTACCTTCAAAATTACAGCTCTACTCAGCAAACAAGATAGTTGGAGAGGGGATACCGGCGCTAGAGTAGCTTTTAAGGTACAATCCGGAAAGAAATATTTGGGCGCTTAATTTAAATGTGTATTGTTGGATACACATAAATATATTGTATTCTGCATGAGAAGTCATCAGAAAGATTGATTTTAACAAACAAGAGTAACACAATAAAAGGATTAAGTAATAAAACGCCCGCGAAAAATGTCAGCTGTAAACTGTAATAATTTACTTTCAGGTGTGAATGTACACCTTAGAATTCTCAAATATGATTGGACAAATAATTTGCCGCGTCAAAAATTTCAAATACATTATTTTAGTTGACATATTTTCCGACTATCTTGTTTGCGGAGTGGAGCTGTACGTTTAAAATAAGCCTGGGAGAACTGTTATGACCGTAGCTAGGTAACGGAACGAATGTCATGTCATAGAATTATGTGTGTTAAAAACGTTAATGTTTAGTGTTCTGTATTTTCGTTTTTAAAGTAATATGAAATAATAATTGTGATACTGTGTTAATTATTCCGACACAACAAGTAGTGAACAATTTTTACGGTGAAATGGATTACATATCGCAAACCGCAAGAATTGCTTGCGGTAGTTTATTACCGAAACAGTCAGAGGACCGATACCAACAAATGTACACCAAATTTTCCAATTGGTGCAAATCAAAAGAAGTTGAAAAGATAAGTGAAGAAGTAATGCTTGCTTATTTTTATGAGAAATCAAGTGAATTATCCCCGTCTACATTGTGGTCGGAATACTCGATGTTAAAATCAACGATTTCAATTCACCAAAATATAGATCTTTCTAAGTTCAACAGATTAAAAGCGTTTATTAAACGAAAAAACGATGGATATCAACCACGAAAGTCTCTAGTGTTTACAAAAGATGAAATTTCGAAGTTTTTGTTAGAAGCTGCCGATGAGATGTATTTAATGAAGAAAGTTGTGGCAATTTTTGGACTAACAGGAGCATGTCGATCACATGAACTATATGACATAAAAGTAGACGATGTAGAACCTCGGAGTGAGTTTATATTGGTGAGGATTTTACAAACTAAAAATAATGTTCCAAGAACGTTTGTTGTAACGAAGGAATGGACCATAATTGTATTGAAATATATGAAACTGAGGCCGAAGAAAGCTGAAGATAGACGTTTCTTTTATCGGTATGAACGAGGAAAGTGTGTAAACCAGGTAGTTGGAAAACATACTATTTCTAAAATTCCTTATGAAATTGCTAAATTTTTAAAATTGGAAACCCCAAATCAGTACACCGGTCATTCCTTTCGAAGAACATCTTCCACCTTGCTTGCAAATGCTCCGGGAGTGGATATTTTAGATATGAAACGACACGGTGGCTGGAAATCTTCGGCGGTAGCTGAAGGGTATATAGCAGATTCAATTAGCCATAAAATTGAAGTCAGTAATAAAATTATGCCAACATATTCTATGGAATCTTCTAGCAGTAGATACGTAAATCAAAAATCAACAGAGCACAATGAAACAACAAGTTCACTAGTGGAAGATAATTTACAAGAGACGGGTCATGAAAATATTGCATCTGAAATGAGTATTCAGCAGCAAATCATGGAGAAAATTGACATTAATCAACGTTTACCATTAAATATTTCAGGAACATTTACTAATTATTGTAAATTTTCATTTAACCTTAATACAAAATAAACGTCTGTTATTATATTACTTATTATTAATTAAAATGTCATTTTGACTTTTTCGTCGTCCAGGTACCGAAAGTTTTTCAGACCTAGCAACCGGATCACCACGACAGTTTCACTTTCGGTTTCGCTATCTGCGATCACAATTGAAATGGGCACTTTCATGGGGGGGAGAATGAAATGTTCATTTCCTTACAGTAATTAGAACATTCAACAAGGTACTAAAGAAAACCCATTTAACAAGTCATATTTAATTATTTCGTTCTATTAATAGTTATTATAAGGCAAGTTGAAGCTCAAAAACAGCTAATATTTTGTAGGATTTCGGCGATTAGATACACGCCAGCGTAGAATTTATTAAAAAGTTTTTATAGTTGAAAGAATCTGACAACCATATTAACTGAAACGTTCAAATTTACCACTATTACACGTAGGGTTAACATGAATTTTAAATCCAAGGAGGTGCTACCCTCCATTTTAACATTTCGTCCATATTTTTGGGAACTTGATTAAATCTTGATTAAAAAATGTATATGAATAAGTTCTAATTAGGAACGAAACGTTATACTTTCAACTATAAAAACTTTTTAATAAATTCTACGCTGGCGTGTATCTAATCGCCGAAATCCTACAAAATATTAGCTGTTTTTGAGCTTCAACTTGCCTTATAACCATACTACACAGCTAAAAAAAGAAGAATACTTAAATTAATAGTTATTGTTACTTATATTACAATTATTACAAGTGTTAATTATTGATTATTATTGGTATTAAAATTAGTATTGGAATTGCAAATCGCGTGGTCTGATAGCTACAATGTTGGTACTTCTCCATGGATACCGACGTTCGTTATTTTCAAGGCATCGCTTATTCTTTTCTTCATAAAATAATTTTTAGAATTCCCATGTTTTCAGTCTGTTTTTTAACAATCGGCGGAAAAATAGTATGTGTACCTCGTAGGAAAAGCAACATTCCCCGACTCTGTGTTGCTGGGCTCGGCTGGCGCCTCGCCCAACAATATTCACATCGTCCGGGAATGTTACGCCTTTCCTACTCGATACACAATGTACTATTGTGTTCCATCATCGTTTTTCAATAACCATTTTTATTACGATCCATAGTACCTTTTAACAGGTTACGGCCCCAGAAGAACCAAAACAAAATCTACATAATCTAACTGCACGTTTACTTGATCAGGAATTCAGTCTAAGTAATGAGGAGGCGACCGATACCGCACTAGTTGCAACTGTTGGTAATCGAAAAGAACCAAACGGAAAGAAGAATGTTGTTTGTTATAATTGTAGAAAAAGAGGAGATTTTTCAAAAGATTGTCGCGCTCCCAGGAAGAAAAAGAATAGTGATCCTGAAAGAGGTGGATCGAGACCATCGAGCAGCAATTATTCAGCATTCAGTGTAGAAAATGACAAGATAATTGACAAACTCAAAAGTGACGAACTTGGATGGACATTGGACAGTGGTGCATCGGCACACATGAGCCCATTTAAAGAGTTGTTTTTTCTACTATCGAACCGACAAACGAATTTAATGTGAAATTGGGTAATGACGAAGAACTACCTGTTAAAGGAATAGGTTCAATTTCAGTTGAATGTCTGTTAGACGACAAATGGGTAGAAAGCGTAATAACTAACGTGTGGTATGTCCCAGGTTTAAGGAAAAACTTGTTTTCTAAAGGTGTAGTGACTAAAAAAGGTATGGTAATTGTCAAAAGAGAAGAACGAGGCAAAGATCGTTGAAAATAGGAAAGTAAAAGCACGTGCGATTCCAGGTTCAAATAATCTTTACAAACTATTATTTCGACCAGTTTCTCGTGAACTAAACGTTACTAGCACTGACAGTTTAAAAGTGTGGCATGAACGATTAGGACATGTAAATGTAAAAACGATAAAAAATACGTTTCAGGAAGGTACCATTGTAGGTGCAAATTTAAGTGACACTGAATTTAATTTCATATGTGAAGGCTGTCAATACGGCAAGCACCATAAACTACCATTTAAACAAGCACAAAGCAAACAGAGTAAACCGGGTATGTACTTTCATAGTGATCTGTGCGGTCCGATGTCAGTATCGTCACTCGGAGGGTCCCTATACTTCGTGCTATTTAAAGATGACTATACAGGGTATAGATTTGTGTACTTCATCAAACACAAGTGAGATACACTGAATTGTTTCAAACAATTAGTGCAGTTATGCAAAAATAAATTCGGTGATTACATGCAAACCTTACGTGTGGATAATGGAACTGAATATAAACATGAAGAGTTTAAAAGGTTTTTAGTGAACAAAGGAATTGACCTTGAAACATGTGCTCCATAGTGTCCTGAACAAAACGGTAAATCAGAGCGAGAAATACGTACAATTGTTGAATCAGCAAGGTATCTTCAGTTTTAAGCTTAACTTCTTGTAGTTATGGAATGATTTATAAGATATTTGCTATCGAAAAAAGTACGTATAGGTATTCGAAAAAAAAACCCTCGCGATATGATTATGGACTAGCAAATGCCCCTTCACTTGTTTTGTCAAACCCTTCAAATCGCAAGTTTCTCTAAAGGGAGTACAAACTATCTAAAGCCACGTCCACATATACAAAACAAATACAACCTTCCTGAATCACACTCAAATCAAAACTGAAGTGCCAACTCGTCGATCAACGCGTCCACACATTTTTCATTCGACCAATCCCCTTTGACGAAAACCGACATTTTTGGATTCTCAGTCGACGTCGATTTACATCGAGTTGACCATCAATCGATGTGTCTACACTTATTCAACTTTTTAATTCAACCTAATCGATCAACGTCAACTGACTATATGTGGATGCGGTTTAACAATCTATGATGCTTAAAAATTTAAAATTTAATTGATATAATGCTCCTTATCAATACCATTGACTTTCTACACTATAGACAAACGGTGAGATAGGGAAAAGTGAAAACTACTATTTTGGTGAATTTTTGCGTTAAATAGGCAACTTGTTATACACACTGGAATGCAAATCTTATTGATTTTTTCAGTATGGAACGTCATTACATAAAAGGCACCATCAGCTTAATGACGTTTCATTCACACTTGTTATAATATTGTGACGATGTCACATACCTATTCCCACCCACATAGTTTATTCGAAAAATGTGTTTATAAATTCATCGCAATGCGTTCATTTTTTTAACACCAACAAATCAATTATTAAAATTTGTTTTTTGAAAAAACCTTACCTCATCGGCGTCGAATCACGAAAAGATTATTTGTTTTTTGGAATCCGTGGAAATGTTTAATTTTGTTTAAGTTAAAAATGAGATGTTCATTTTATTTTGTTGCAGCTTAACATTCGTTAAGAATACATAGCTATCCCTTTTCGGGAATTACAAATCCGTTTGCCGGGGTGGTTAAGTCCCCACATAATACATTTCACATGTCACTTCATCTTTCCTACTCATTTCTTCTCTTCTTTCTTATCCTGTTTTCTCATCAGTCATCACCCTTTCCCGTTGCTGTCCTTCATTCCTCTTTGAGTTATATTACCTTGTGTTTTTGTTTTTTTATGAGTACAGTATATGTATTTTTGATTCATGTTTCCAGTTACATGTTTCTATCTCCTGCATTTTTTCGTCATCCATTTGTTCTTTTTGCTCTTGTACATCTTATCACCTTCTCTAAAGCATTTTTTGTACTCTTCCAAATCTTCTTTCCGCCCCGTCTTTAGCCTACCCCCCCCCCCCACTCCTTCCTTCCTTAATCTCAAATTGAGAGCGTGATAGACAATTTTTAGAACCAACATCACTCCGTTTTTCATGAATCCTGGGCACAAATCTCGACAAAAATTCTCCGAAAATATCTGGAAAAATCCGGGACGAAATACTCTAGCGGGAAAAGTCCGCGAGAACATCTTATTTTCTTCTTTTTTTTTAATTAAAATCTCGATAATAAAAAATACTTTAAAAACACTCTGACTTAGAGGACTTGGCTTAATTCGAGAGGTGCAAAACGCAAAGGAGGAATTTTCTAATGGACTTTCCCCGCTAGAGCATTTCCTCCCGGATTTTTCAAGACATTTCGGGAGAATTTTTATTGAGATTTGCGCCCACGATTCAAAAACAACGGAGGAGTATTTTTACATGTTGAAAAGTCCTCTAAAAAATCTAAGGTTATCCTTAAGTAAATACGGTAGTGAAATTTATGCGGTTTGAAATGGAAATATGTACAAAAATATCGGACAGGACACCAACAAATAAAACTACAGCAGAAAATGTTCAAAGCAAATTCATGAAAGAAGCGTAAATAAAGAGATTGTTGTTTTGTAACAGCACTGCAATTTCCATTGATTTTATCATAGTACGCAAAGAACGTAATATACGTTCTGTGATCGTAGTAAGTAACTGTATTTCTTGTAACGTTATCAGAATATAGGACGGGCGCTAACGTAAACATGACGTACATTTATGACGTATATTTATATAACGAGAGTGGCGCTGTGAAGATTTGGTAGCACAGCGCCAAACTAACACTTTCACAGCTCCAATATTTGTCGGGAATTTATAACATTGCACCGTTTGTCTATAGTGTAGAAAGTCAATGTCAATACTTATACAATTTTCTTTATCATCTGTAATGATCCTTAATGCTAAACACAAAGTACAAATTTTTTTGTAGTTTCAATTTGTTAGTTATTTTGGAGTGAGTATATTTGGTAGGTTGTTGAAGAAATAAAACGACAGCTACTTTTATTTAATCGTCAATTATATAATTGCCCATTGTTGGTGTTATTTATGACGTTTCGCTTATATATTTAAGCTTATTCATATAATAAATTAATTTGTAATGGTATAGGAGCCCACGACACTAAACCTGTCATGATAGGTCTCCCAAAGTTCATACATATAATTCGTCATGTCATTTATAGGGGAACACAAAATGGCCCTGCTGCCATGTCTGGGGCCGGTCAACGCAAAAAGAATAAAAAAACAAAAAAAATATTTTTCTAGGTTTCTGACATGTTAAGTCTCCCGTATTCTGATTGTTCCGCGAGACAGATGAGGGGTAGAACTACACGAAAAGGTAGTGCTGCCAGCCCCCTGATAAGCCGTATCATTTGCTGCCGAGATATAAGCGACACCTCGTACCTAGGTGTCTATCATCATCGACCTCCTCAAAAAACAAAAGTTTATCTGAAAAATCATCAATTTTTGTGTAAGAAAAACCACTGCTGCTTTTTTCAAACAGTGGAGAAAATGGCGGCAGCAGCGTTTGAAAGTCGCCCTCCGCGCAACCGAATTTGGCGCTTCAATTCGGTTTTATCAGCAATTCTTTCGATTTGTATTATTGGAATACGCCTGCCACTATCAGGAACAATGAATTTTAGGTTTATTTTTTTAGGTTGATTGTTTAAGCAAATGATTCTGACAAGTGTTCTTCTCTAGGATTTTATACGGTCGCACTTATCCTTTTCGAAAAAACGCAGCCGTATAATCACTCCCAGTAAAGGCGTGGAAACCAGGTAATGCTCCACAAAGTCCGGTCCTAACGCTGTTTCTAATTTAGAGCAGTCGACTAAAGATTTGTCCAATGCATAGAAACTTTAAAATTTTCTATGGTCCAATGCTTTCACGGAAGTGTTGTTCATCCATATCTTCATCTCTGGAAATTTATATTTATATATTATATATTTATATATTTCCCAACAGAATGATGAGAATGTCCGTATCCGACGCTTTTATGACTGCTCTACATGTCGGTGCCGCTTTTTAAAGGTGAAATATAACTCTCGTGTCTGCTTCTTCGTGAGAGCACGTGTAATTAGTTTCTTCTGAGTTGGCGACGTGGTTACCGATTACTTGGTATGAAAAACAGCGATCTTCGACCGTTATGGAAACCTTCTTATCTTGAAGGACGATCGCTACACTATCATTCGCCCAGTGCTCCGATAAAAAGCTCACAAGAGCTTCTTTACACTGAGGTTATTTTCTTAATTAGCGGCCAAAAGTTAGTCAAAAACAAATCACAGATCTAAGACAACGAAATGTCTGTTCCCCAGTGAAATTAATATTTAATTCTTATTATTGCAAAAATAGCCAATTTGTAGCCAACTTAAAAAGGAAAAATAGCCAATTATGTAGCCCGTCGCCTACATCATTTTTTTGGCGCAAAGTAACCTGAAAGATAGCCAAATTGGCGCAAAGTAGCCAAATCTGGCAACCCTGACTGAGCAGGTATAACGTCTAGACTCTAGACCATTAGCGCCCTCCCTCCCTTTTATTCTGACCGTTTTGAATAGCACAGCCGGATCGAAGACTCGATTTCTGCTAAAAATATATAGCCAAAAAAATCTGCATGTTTTTCAGGTAGTCTTCATTTAAAAACATAAAGCGGAAGAGATTCGTACGGGCCACGAGAAATGATAAATTAATGACCAAAAAATGACTGAAAAATCCCCAAATTTGGAATAATTTATGGAATCTTATTCGTTGAAACACTGACACTTTCACCGAAGAAAAGTAATTTACTTTGAAATGTAACGAAACACATGCCTAAGAAAGTATAAAAAACACATTGAAAACGGTTGAAAAATCGAAAAATATGACATAAAATATGCGATTTCATTTGTTTAAACAATCAACGACACCTAAAATTCATTGTTCGTGATAGTGATAGTAAAATATAAAAACAATGGTGATAGCGTATTCCAATAATACAAATCGAAGTATTCCAATAATACAAATCGAAGAGAACCGGGTGATTGCTGATAAAACCGAATTGAAACGCCAAATTCGGTTGCGCGGAGGGCGACTTTCAAACGCTGCTGCCGCCATTTTCTCCACTGTTTGGAAAAAGCAGCAGTGGTTTTTCTTACACAAAAATTGATGATCTTTCAGATAAACTTTGGTTTTCTGAGGAGGTCGATGATGATAGACACCTGGGTGCGAGGTGTCGCTTATCTCTCGGCAGCAAATGATACGGCTTATCAGGGGGCTGGCAGCACTACCTTTTCGTGTAGTCCTACTCCTCCTCTGTCTCGTGGAACAATCAGAATACGGGAGACTTAACATGTCAGAAACCTAGAAAAATATTTTTTTTGTTTTTTTTATTTTTTTAGCGTTGACCGGCCCTAGACATGGCAGCAGGGCCATTTTGTGTTCCCCTATGAATGACATGATGAATTATATGTATGAACTTTGGGAGACCTATCATGACAGGTTTAGTGTCGTGGGCTCCTAGACTATAAGCAAATAATTTGATGTAAATGTATGTTCAAAATTGTTTAATGAGTACAATTAGTGATTCAATCAATGTTGGATGTAAGATGAAAATTTAATGTGTGTGCCAGCTAGTTATGACGTAAATTAAATTAAAAAGCTTACCATGATTTATCTAACGAAGGATCATTGTTTATGTAAAATGGGGTAAAGATGTTTTTTGGAGGGAATTGGACACCTCCTTTGTAATTACACTCATTTTTTTTTATTTTAATAAAATTTTGTTTGGAAATTGAATAATTGGTTATTAACAATTATTACAATGTTCAATTTAAAAAGATGGTTGACGAAAGTCTGATAATGAATTGATAGAGAAATAGTCATGCGTATAAAAGGGGGTCAAAATAGTAAACCAGCACCATCTATTTATTTCATCATAGACTGTAAAAAGAAGTATTGAGTATGCTTGGGAATAAAGTTAGTAATACAAAAATTAAACGTTTTTATTTTTATTTAAGATGTTGTTGAAATATATGTTACTAAGGTTCTGTACATCGGTGCGGTAGTTGACAGCGTGTTTGTGCTTTTTGATTTCAATCATTTCAAGGAATAGTCTTTTTGGTAAAATTGGCTCGTTGTGTAGGATGCATGGGTTGTCAAAATCGAAGTGGTGGAAGTTATTTATAGCATGTTCTGTTAATGCTGTTTTTGGATTGTTGCAGGATTCTATTTGTTTTTTAATTGTATTTTTGTGTTGTTGAATACGTTGTTTCAGGTATTGCTTAGTTTGTCCGATGTAACATGCGTTACACCCTTTGCAATTTAAGCGATATATTAGATTGGATTTGAGGGTCAGTGTAGTACTATCCTTCAGTTGTGTGTAGATGGTATTTTTTAAGGTGTTGCCATTTTTGAAAATAGCTGTGTAATTGTAGTTTGTTAGTATTTGTTTTAATTTTTCTGACAATTTAAATATATATGGCATGAGGATATAATGTTTATCTGTGATTAATGAGTTGTGGTTGAAAGTGTCACCGAAACAATTAGGTTGGAGTTCATCTGTGATTAATGAGTTTTTAATTTTTCTGACAATTCAATATGATATTTTCCATTTTCCATTTTTAATCAGCCGACTAACCGACAACAGATTATAGTACTATACAGTTTCTCTAACACACAATGTGATAGTCAATATTATTAATTATTATTAATGTTAAGGTAGGTACATTGCCTGTACAAGAAACTTTAATTTTATTTTGATTTTGATTTCTGTCTCGTTTCAACAACAACGTTGACATACGACGCCATGTTATCGTAATTTTCTAAACTTAAAGAAACCTTATTTTCTGTATCATTTGTGGCCGAGGTCGATTTAGTTCGTTTAGAATCTAGATTAAGGTAGTATCACACATAGCTACTTTTGTTGCGCAGTAGAGACTGCTAAAGTTGCGTACTGTGTTCACACACTAGTATAGCCAAGTATAGAGCAAAACGCGCAGTTTTTATGCTGCAGTTGCCTACAAAAGTTGCAGGTCGAGACTTCCAAAGAAATATAATGAACTTTTTACATCCCATAAGCATTCTCTTGCTTTTACCGCTTCTATCAGTTACTTCATTCATCTCTGTCTGCACTTACTTTCTGTTTAGTTCCCACATTAATAGTTATTTTTGTATCTAGTGCGCGAAATGATACTTTGGTGATCGAGAACTGATTCTTTGAACGAGGTGCAGCCAAGTTAAAAAAATAGTCCAGATCATCAAAGTATTTCGCGCAAAAGTTGCAAACACAATTTTTTCTACAAACGTCAAAAATGAAAATTTATATATGTATTTATAAATTGAGGTCCATAAAGGTTCAAATACAAAAATCTCATCTAGTTTACATGCAGAACCTTGTGATTTTTTGAGGTTTGTAGAAAAAGTGATATTGAATACTGCACCGGCAGCCGCAGTAAAAGTTTCAACTGATTTAATAACTTTTACTGCGTTTGCAACCTTCCGAAATAGCTGTTAACACACGGCTACTTTTTAAACTACGTGCAACAAAAAATTACTGCACGCAACCAGGCTTCGATCGCAACTTTGTAGATTGCATGGGTCTGCATGTTCACACTTGCTGCAGTTCAAGTTGCGCAGTTTTTTAATGTGCAGCGCAATTAAAGTAGCTATGCGTGATACTACCTTTATTCTCAGCATCAAATGCCCAATCCCCATAATATTCCCTTCCACGTAGCTTGAGAACGTATGTGAGAAAAGTAGCAGCCATTTAACACTGCAACACATTAACTACGCGGAAAAACAAAAAAATCCTACCAAAACTGGGCGCATAACCTGTAGTTAATAAATAGGAAATCACAGGTATAAAGTCTGAAAATTCAGAAGAATGGAAAAAACGAGTTGCTGATAGACATTAAGTTCTTGTACTTAACTATTTCTTTTATTTGCTTCACCTACAGATGTCGCTAGTTTGGAGACAAGTGAATTTATAATATTTACAAAACAATTGACATTACGATTAGGTAGTAAATTCCAATTTCTTTACTGTACTGTAGATAAGTACCAAATTTGAATATACCGCTTTTCACAAACAGCGATAATTGACTGTTCTTGCCCTTTTGGGGTTCCCTCTATAAATGTATAGGTACATACGATGGCTTTCATATTAACAAAACTTTTATCAAACTTTCAGGGATGGCAAAAATGCAAGTAACAGAAAATGTGCGAAGTTTTAAAGAACTTCCATGTTCACAACGGAGGAAACAGATTTTGAAGTACCATGTAAGGATACATAATGGTACAATTGATTTTAAATGCGCACAATGTAACTACATATCAAAATCGAAAAAATATTTAATGAGTCATATGAATAGTGGTCATGGTTCAGCTCAATTTAAGTGTGCACATTGTGATTATGTAACAAAATGGAAAGCATCTTTAAAAGGACATATAAATGTTCGTCATGGTTCAACTCAATTTAAATGTGCACATTGTGATTATGTAACAAAATCTAAAGCAACTTTAAAAAGACATATCAATGGTCGTCATGGTTCAACTCAATTTAAATGTGAACAATGTGATTACGTAACAAAAGATAAAGGTAATTTAAAGTCACATATGAATGGTCGTCATGGTTCAACTCAATTTAAATGTGAACAATGTGATTACGTAACAAAAGATAAACGTAATTTAAAGTCACATGTGAATGGTCGTCATGGTTCAACTCAATTTAAATGTGAACAATGTGATTACGTAACAAAAGATAAACGTAATTTAAAGTCACATATCAATGGTCGTCATGGTTCAACTAAATTTAAATGTGAACAATGTGATTATGTAACAAAAGATAAACGTAATTTAAAGTTACATAATATAAATGTTGGTCATGGTTCAACTCAATTTAAATGTGAACAATGTGATTATGTAACAAAAGATAAACGTTATTTAAAGTTACATATAAATGTTCGTCATGGTTCAACTCAATTTAAATGTAAACAATGTGATTACGTAACAAACTATAAACGTTATTTAAAGTCACATATGAATGGTCATCACGGTTCTACCCAGTTTAAATGTACTGATTGTGATTTCGTAACAACATGCGAACCATATTTAAAGAGACATATGAATATTCGTCATGGTTCAACTCAATTTAAATGTGAACAATGTGATTACATAACAAAAGATAAAGGTAATTTAAAGTCACATATGAACGTTCACTGTCGAACTCAATTGAAATGTATTGATTGTGATTATGTAACAAAATGGAAGAAATGTTTAAAGATACATATTAATGGTCGTCACGGTTCTACCCAGTTTAAATGTACTGATTGTCATTACGTAACAAAATGGAAACCATTTTTAAAGAGACATATGAATGTCCGTCATGGTTCAACTCAATTTAAATGTGCACATTGTGATTTCGTAACAACATGGGAACTATCTTTAAAGAGACATATGAATGTTCGTCATGGTTCAACTCAATTTAAATGTAAACAATGTGATTACGTAACAAAAGATAAATGTAATTTAAAGAGACATATGAATGTTCGCCATGGTTCAATCCAATTTAAATGTACAGATTGTGATTATGTAACAAAATGGAAATCAATTTTAAAGAAACATATAAATGTTCGCCATGATTCCGCTGAATTTAAATGTGAACAATGTGATTACGTAACAAAAGATAAATGTAATTTAAAGTCACATATGAATGTTCACAGTTCAACCCAATTGAAATGTGCTAATTGTGATTATGTAACAAAATGGAAATCAATGTTAAAGAGACATATAAATGTTCGCCATGATTCAACTGAATTTAAATGTGAACAATGTGATTACGTAACAAAAGATAAATGTAATTTAAAGTCACATATGAATGTTCACAGTTCAACCCAATTGAAATGTGCTAATTGTGATTATGTAACAAAATGGAAAAGTTCTTTAAGGAAACATGATTGTTCGTCACAGTTCTACGCAGCGCCGCAGCTAGGGTGGGTGTCACCCAATGAATAAATAGTGTCAGGAAGAAGCATATGCAATATTATCGTGCGACCGGGATGGCCTGTGCATATGGCAAATGACTGTTTCCTGTTTGACAGTGACGTGCTGTCGCAAAAAGATACTTACTTCAAAAATAATAATAAAATATAGATTTCTACTTTTATACATTCGTATATAGTACTAGTTTGGCTCGCATTGACATATACCGGCGTCTGCTATATGCTTCTTCCTGTCACTATTTATTCATTGGTGTCACCCGAGGGAAAAACTATGGTGTCACCCTTATACTTAGATATAAAGAATTTTATAAATTGTAAAGCTTAATGAAACATTTGTAATTTGTATATTCATACATATTTTTCAATCAGACCTGACAAACTGGTAGCCTGTATAAGGCGGAAATTTTCAAGCTCCCATCAGTTTCCGTTTTAGCAAGTTTGACTGTATGTATTTGAAAATAATGAAATTTTCAGTTATAGCTCATAAAACCAGTTAATTATGTAACAATTTATGGCACAATAACAATTTTATGATAAGTAAGTTCAAACTGACCGTCAGCCGCAAAAATGGTAAATCCATGCCCGTTTTCACCATACAAATTAAGTAATGCTTAAAGTTAGGCAGAACTTAAATGCCATAACAACGATTATTGAGACAATGGTTGCTATGGTATTTAAGTTTTGCCTAACTTTAAACATTACTTAATTTGTTTGGTGAAAACGGGCAACAGTGTTTTTATTGCTGTTCATTAAATCCGGACTCCCTCAATATAAAACAATAGTTATAATCCTCGCCGCAACGTCATTAATTTATGAATCTAGCTATCCAATTTGTTAATACTGTCTTCTCATATAAAACAGTGAATTTGATAAGGATGGTGAAGATTCGTAGTGCATTTGACGAAATCCACATACGGTATTGCATAAGGAAATGTAGTAGAAAGAGTAAACCTATAAACGCGAATTCAATTTGTTTTATATGTATATGAATTAAATTCTCATTTGATTAATATAGTACAATTTTGACTCGTGTTTTTCATGTTACACCATATGTTTGTATGTAATGACGTAACGGTAAACACCCCTGGCGAGGATTATAAACAATTGATTCTCCCATTTTAATTTTTACACATGTTAAGCATATAGGTATAGTTAAATGACTAATGTGCTACCCAAAAATGAAAAAATTTCACCGCCCAGTTTTTTCAGTATGACCACTCAAATTGAGGGGCCTTGGATTTTTACTCCGATAGTAGGAAGTTTGGACTGTTACATGGTTTGGCGAGTTATGCCAGTTCAATTGGTTAAATTTAAATTTTTTTATATAGGTACAACATTATAAAATAAAAACTGTTTTTGTGTGTGTCTTTTGTTTATTTTTGTTAATATTCAATACTTACCTTCAGTTTCTAGCAGAAACGTTATGACGTTATGAGCCAGGTTTATTCAAGTGTCTGTAGTAGATGTATTTATGCATCATATAAAATTTATAAGGTATCAGCGTGTAAACTCGTACATACAAGGCCGTTACATTAAATAAATGGTGGTTATTTTTAGTGATAATAGTCGGAAATAAAAAGTACAAGCGCTAATAAGTGATTATAATTAAGTGTAAATTATTGAACTATATCGGTATTGTGAGCGAAAATCATAAATGATGGTTTCAATTAACAAAAGGAACATTAATAGTAAGTACGCTAAATAACACGTTTTAATAATACATTCGTTTAAAGGCCACACTGCGATAGTGATAATAAATGATAAACAATTTAATGGCAAATGACAAACAGCGATATTTGACTGTTCTGGTCCTTTTGGGATTCCCTGTATAAATGTATACATATGATGGCTCTCATATTAACAAAAGTTTTAACAAACTTTCAGGGATGGCAAAAATGCAACCAACAGAAAATATGCAAAGTTTAAAAGAATTTCCATGCTCACAATGTAATTATATAATAAAGAGGAAACACAATTTGAAGTACCTATATGGACCATGGTTCAACTGATTTTAAATGTGCACATTGTGATTACGTAACAACATGGAAACCATCTTTAAAGTCGCATATGAAATGAATGTTTATTACGATTCAACTCAATTTAAGGTGGCCGTTGCATTGATGAAAATCGCACATTTTGAAATATAGGCAATCAACATTACATCCATTTTTGCTATTTATTCCAAGATGTCGCATGCATCGTAATCTTAAGGATTTTTTGCAAATATACTCAGTGACCCACTACGGCTTGGTTTCAAAATATGTAACTGTAAACCTTATTTCAAATGGTTTTTAATATACGTCTCTTAATAAATTGTCCCATTCGTCATACAACATCCATTTCAGTTAGGCACTAGAATTCCATACTTTCATCTCACTCAGTGAAAATTACTACTTTACAGCAACACAAACAAGGGTTATTTTTATTTTAAAGTAAACGTATTTGAAAATGAAAACCTCTTAGAAATAAACAGATAATTGTTGCAGGTTCCAGGTTGCAGGTATTTTACCTACTAGAAACTAAATCAACGTACCACAAAAATGTTAAAATATGTTACGCAAATTTAGTCTATGAATAACAAACTAATATAACATCATTTTTTTTTGTATAAAACAAAAAATATTTAATAATAATAAAATTTAATCAACGCTTTTAAGTATTCATTCAAATAGTGATCACAATTAACGTTTTTTAATCTTTCGGCCATTTTCAACCACAGCTTTCGATGTTCGATCTTTGCTTATTTTTCCATAAATAATATTCTTGTATTTATAACGTAACGAATATCTGTTGGGGGGGTCTCTTTTAGATAAAAATAAAAATGATTGACCTTGCAAGTTGCACTTGATAATAATATACATGGTTTTTTTAATTGAATTTAATTTTTGAGAGATTACGAACAAAACTTAATTTTTTCATTAATATTCCTTCTTCAGATGTACCTAGGTACATACTATTATACATATTCTATAATAATTTTATTATGACCATTTCGAATTTTATGTATATTTCATAAAAATTGCTTTTCAGCGCTATTTGTAACAGTTATTAGCGCGTATTTGCCCAATCACAAACCTCTAAATATCTTCACATACACCATTATTTGAAGTGGTAAACGACCGAATGACATCAGTGTCCTGTTCTCATTTATAGCCATTTTAGACGCAGTTGAGGAAAGAAATTTTGCATTTTGTGTAATAGGTATTGAATTTGATTTTGTTAAATTCGAAATCTAGCTCTTTAAATTTGCCTTACATTTATGGTTCATTCTTATTAGAAACTTAAAATATTAAAGTTTGTACATTATTTGTTTATACATTATACAGGGTGATTCACGACTATTCCCTCGGTCTCTTATTGTGCCTAAAGGGTACAAGATATCAACTTCATTTTTTGGTGTGTTACGGCAACAAATGATCGGTACCGTAATCAGGAAAAATGCAATGACTCGATAAGCTCAGTTATAAGGGGCAATCTAATGGGCGTGGGAATAATGAGTATAGAATTTAAATTTATAGTAAGTTATAGTTAACAAATATAGTCAAATACCTTTTAGGGCGCCACGATAGTTCTTTAGTAAAGACAAGCTGGTAATCAGAACTACGAAGAGCTTAGCAGCTTATAATAATAATAACAGAGATATGATTTCTGAAAGAGAAAGTGGGTATTCGATAAAGAAATACACTAAAATAATGATAGTGGTGGTTATAATGAATCAAAACAAAATAACATTGACACAATCGGAACAAATTTTACAAAACAAATCTTCACAGGAGTGAAGCAGTAAAGGGGGTTTAACTTTTACCTTGCAGGGAATGAAGTTTGCATATTACAACAATGTACAATTAATAACACAAAAATAATACACATAAATATATCAGCAACCGTCTCGGTAGCTGTACGAAAGTCAGTACGTAATAGTTGTCATTAA
The DNA here is from genome assembly GCA_036250285.1 of Pyrocoelia pectoralis. Taxonomy (NCBI): domain Eukaryota; kingdom Metazoa; phylum Arthropoda; class Insecta; order Coleoptera; family Lampyridae; genus Pyrocoelia; species Pyrocoelia pectoralis. Next base: position 21,918,388 of record CM070081.1, on the reverse strand, counting down.
ACAACGCTTACCAAAAACACATCCGATTATCGCCGTTGCGCAACGTCAATATCGCTGAGTTATCTAAACAGAAAGGTTGATTAACAAGAAAAATTAATAGGGCTGCGACAAGCAGACCGACTGAAAGTAATAATTACCGACTTTGGTCAGTACTCGTTCCGAGAGTTGATATTTAAAAATAATAGCAATTAGCTTTTAAACTTTAACTTTAGCAAATTAAATCTTCAAGGTAAAAGATAATACACAAATAATAAAAGTAATTTTTAAAGTAACGAACAAAGTTAATGCAAAATTAATTGAGTAGTAAACAAAATGAATAAATTAAATGTTTTAAATTGAAGCAAAAATATGAAATGTGATTACGTAATTTAGTATAATCAAATTTTATAATAAACAGTAACAGGAGTTCAAATAAAGTTCAGCAAGAAATGTAGGGTTAGTAATTTAAATAACTTATCAAATCTTGTTTTCAAAGGTTGACACCAGATGGCAGCATATAGTTTCCCAAAAGCAGTAATGCAAAATTAATTGAGTAGTAAACAAAATGAATAAATTAAATGTTTTAAATTGAAGCAAAAATATGAAATGTGATTACGTAATTTAGTATAATCAAATTTTATAATAAACAGTAACAGGAGTTCAAATAAAGTTCAGCAAGAAATGTAGGGTTAGTAATTTAAATAACTTATCAAATCTTGTTTTCAAAGGTTGACACCAGATGGCAGCATATAGTTTCCCAAAAGCAGTAATTTCTTCACAGGAATGCGGAAATAACTAAAGATGATTTGTGGAACAGCAAATATGTAGTTTCACAGGAAAATAACCATCGATGTTCAATAGTAACGGATCAGCAATAATTTCGAGTAAAGTTGACATCAATTTTCTAACAAAATGGTGGTAACCAAAAGTAAGATGTAGTAATCCCAAAAGTAAACGGGGTAGGAAACGCTAGGACAAATAATATAAATTACTGTCGAGGAATTTAAGAATGACACGGTAATTGTTACAAAAGAATTTTCTACATACCTCAAGGAAATTAATCCTAGAGCGTGGACACTTTTAACGTAGCGGTACTAATGCAAAAAGACGTAATATCACGTTTTAATGGTACTTAGAATAAGCAGATGATTCTAAATAATCACTATTTGTGGAAAACTTTCACTTATAGACGATTAATATCGATATGAGAAACTTGTGAAATTTCCGTAGCACTTAGTAACGTTTGTTAGGAAGTAGAATAGAAAAAGATACGCGGTTGAAAATCGAGTTGCTATTTATATCAGCACGGAGATATTCCCTAGTGAAGTGCTTGTTCCGTTTTTAAGATGAAATATTTTATTTAGTTAGCCGAGGATCAGCCAATCAGAAACTAAATGACTACATTGACAGCCAATAGAATAATTTACAGTACAGCGATATCAGTTGTTTTCGTTGCCGAGTAGAAAAGCTGTAAGGGAACCAACGAAGCCGAAGTGGTTAGAGATAACGCTTCGCGTAGAATAGAGCAAATGCGGAGGAAAAGTAGTACCAAAAGTATTGAAAGTGGACTCTATTAGCAAAACATTGAATTAAGAGATTGTAATCTGTAATTCTGATAGAGAAATTGATATGATTGATTCTTGCGAACTAAGCCAATAAACGAGGAACGTAACAGGTGACATATGTAAATTGATAACGACTATTTTTTAAAATTATTTCCAATTATACAGGATGCTTCACAAAATTGTAATATATCAAAGTTAGGTTTTTTTTAATGCAACCCCCTGTATTTTATTTCATTTTTAGATTATACGTTAAAAACTAGTAACTTTATTAAACGTTCCCTATACCTATCGATTACAAATTTTGAGAAAATTGTGATTTTAAGGAAAATATTCAATTTAAACAACCCCTAATAACACGGAAACCACTTACTTTCAGTAACACACATTTATATCGATTTATCTTGACCTTAAAGGCTTTCATTTGCACTACGTAGGATTTCGATTTTTTGTACAGGGTGTTTAGAAAAAGGATTCATATTTTATATTTTTCAAACATCAAAAACTCACTTAAATGGAACACCCTGTATGTTTTTATTCTATGTTGAATAACTTTTCATTTTCTATCAAAAACTATGAGTAATGCATATGTCTAAAATCAACGATTAAAAAGTTATTAAGATTTTTCTCTAAAATTTGTATGGAAATGGTTTTTGTTTGCATTCTAGTAGGCCATAATTTTTTTTATTGTAGTTGATAATTAGATATGGGATCAAAACTTAATTAAAAATGAAATTGAAGCAATGGAAAAAATACTGTAGTAAATGCCTTTTTTTCCTATGCATAACCGCACTCGTTTTCAAGAGATCTTCTAACGTTATGGTGTTATAGTAGCAAACGCATCCTTTATTCTAATCTTCATGTCATCAGCAGTGGTAGGTGGAGTGTTGTAAATTAAATTTTTAATGATAAAATAATAATAATAATATCTAAACAAACTTCATCAAGAAGAGTGAAGACTCGAAAAAGTGTTGTTCTAAAATCCGTAAAAATTTTACTCCGTTCAAGTTTCCATCAAAAAATCAAAATTCTCCCAAATCCATTGAGGCTCCACCGATTTTGGCGGTCAACAGTGCGATATAGGTGACGATTTAGTAATGAAAGTTATGTCAGTTTACCAAGCCGTTATGTTGTGGAAAGTGGATTCGTCGGCAAATAAAACATATTTAAAGAATTCATCTTCTTTTCAAACTTTTTCGAGACTCCATAAACAAAAGTTCAACCTTCGTTGAAAGCCTCGTCCATCTAAATTCTGGTGAGGTTGAATGTGATAAGAATGGTGTTTATGTTTTTTTCAAAAATATTTAGATAGACAATTCCTCAATAAATGGATTGGAAGGAGGGGTCCACAACACTCTACCTACCACTGCTGATGACATAAAAATTACAATAAAGGATGCGTTTGCTACTATAACACGAGATATCTTGAGAAACGTTAGATCTTTTGAAAATCGAGTACGGTTGTGCATAGAAGAAAATGGTCATCATATTGGAGCATTTACTATACCATTTTTTTCCATAAATGATTACTTCTTGTTATTAATTTCATTTTTAATTATGTTATGATCCCATATCTAATTATATTTATTTAATAATTTTAGAGGAAAATCTTAATAACTTTTTAATCGTTGATTTTAGACATATCAATTACTCATAGTTTTTGATAGAAAATGAAAAGTTATTCAACATATAATAAAAACATACAGGGTGTTCCATTTAAGTTAAGTGAGTTTTTGATGTTTGAAAAATATAAAATATGAATCCTTTTTCTAAACACCCTGTGCAAAATATCGAAATCCTACGTAGTGCAAATAAAAGCCTTAAAGATAAATCGATATAAATTTGCGTTACTAAAAGTAAGTGGTTTCCGTGTTATTAGGGGTTGTTTAAATTGAATATTTTTCTTAAAATCACAATTTTCTCAAAATTGGTAAGCGATAGGTACCTATAGGGAACGTTTAATAAAGTTACCTTAGTTTTTAACGTATAATCTAAAAATGTAATAAAATACAGGGGGTTGCATTTAAAAAAACCTAACTTTGATATATTACAATTTTGTGAAGCATCTTGTATAATTGAAAATGATTTAAAAAAATAGTCGTTATCAATTTACATATGTCACCAAAAAATGAAGTTGATATCTTGTACCCTTTAGGCACAAAAGAGACCGAGGGAATAGTCGTGAATCACCATGTATAGGTACCTACCTACCAAAACAACTTTACATCATAATGAATTAAGGAATGTCTACATTCATCTCCAAAGTTGTGTAGTAATTGGGCACAATGAATTTTTTTCCGTCTTCTTATCCAATTCTGTAGCTGTAGCGTAAATTTCGAATTTTTGTTCCCAGGTGGTAATTAAGAAACACGTCTTCACAACTTGAATATCATTTATTGACTTGATTGACTTCCTACTATGTACATTTTACATTCTTAATGTTGCGGTATGCAACACATACACGTATCTTTACACATACCTTTTACTATATTATTATTCCATTGCCTATTTCTCTTTCAGATTACTACGTTTACCTACTTACCTCCATATTGGGATTATCTTCGCAGTTCATATTCCCAATAATAGCTATTATCTTTAAAACTTGCGTGGCGCCCTTCCTTACTGAATATTCTCTCACTCATACTGCACACATAAGGTATTCTCCCTCAAAATTATTAGCCCACGCCACCCCAAACTTGCCCCTTACAACTGAGCTTCCCATGGATTATGTTTTTCCAAATTATTGTGCTACACTCAATTTTTATCGTAACAATAGCAAATAAGATGAACTATAATTTGGATGGATGAATGTAGTGTGGCACACAGCAAGGCTAGACAACACCATAGAGAAATTAATAATATGAGAGGAGAGTTGTCAAATACATAGGTACCTACAATTGTTTGGTATATAACATGCGGGTGGCGACCTGCTGGAGGACTGTGTGTACTATGCCGAATTGAGTAGGTAATACAGAAACATGTAATAATAATTCAACTAAAAGTAGGTAGAGTAAACGTAAGGTTAAGTGACGAATAGTATATGATGAATGATGAAAACGTACAAATTACTGCCTACAGATGATACACACTCGACTAAAAACAAAATGTAATGAAATTTGTAGTTTGTAAGTTTTCATCACATAGGTACCATACCTACTATCATTGAACTAGTTCAATGCCTACTATTCGTCACTTAACCTTACTTTTAGCAGAAAACATCAACAAAATCTCTACTTTTAGTTTAATTATTATTTATTACATGTTTCTGTATTACCTATACTCAATTAGACATAGTACACACAGTCGTCCAGCAGGTGGCCACCTGCATATTATATACCTACAACCAAAAAGTTGTATGTATTTGACAACTCTTATATTATTAATTTCGCAATAGCCTACGCCCACTGAATACAGTGCATCCATGAAACGTTTCGAAATGTTGCGTAAGAGTTACCTACCATTGAACTGTACGCTATACGCAACTGGAAAGGAAACGTCCATAAGTGACACTGAACCCACAGCAAAGTTAGGCAACCCTCAACGTCTGGGTATTTCGGTCTCTTTCTTTCGCACGCAACGTCATATCTATAAACGATAACACGGGGAATAAAATGTAAGTAAGTCAGGTAAAAATACGTTGATGGTTATCTCTTTCACCAGTCATCATCCATTGTGATCCAAGTCAATAAAACGTTTACAATTAAATAAATCAATGTTTTATTATGCGATATATACCTACCTACAATTTTTGTGACGCTGCACATACATACAGGGTGATTCACGACTATTCCCTCGGTCTCTTATGCCTAAAGGGTACAAGATATCAGCTTAATTTTTTGGTGACATATGTAAATTGATAACGACTATTTTTTAAAATTATTTTCACTTATACAGGATGCTTCACAAAATTGTAATATATCAAAGTTAGGTTTTTTTAAATGCAACCCCCTGTATTTTATTACATTTTTAGATTATACGTTAAAAACTAAGGTAACTTTATTAAACGTTCCCTATACCTATCGCTTACCAATTTTGAGAAAATTGTGATTTTAAGAAAAATATTCAATTTAAACAACCCCTAATAACCCGGAAACCACTTACTTTTAGTAACACAAATTTATATCGATTTATCTTGACCTTTAAGGCTTTTATTTGCACTACGTAGGATTTCGATTTTTTGTACAGGGTGTTTAGAAAAAGGATTCATATTTTATATTTTTCAAACATCAAAGACTCGCTTAACTTAAATGAAACACCCTGTATGTTTTTATTCTATGTTCAATAACTTTTCATTTTCTATCAAAAACTATGAGTAATTGATATGTCTAAAATCAACGATTAAAAAGTTATTAAGATTTTTCTTTAAAATTTGTGTGGAAATGGTTTTGTTTGCATTCTAGTAGGCCATGATTTTTTTTATTGTAGTTATTACAATTTTGTGAGGCATCCTGTATAAGTGAAAATAATTTTAAAAAATAGTCGTTATCAATTTACATATGTCACCAAAAAATGAAGCTGATATCTTGTACCCTTTAGGCACAAGAGACCGAGGGAATAGTCGTGAATCACCCTGTATATTGAGAATACAGACGCGTTTAGAGAACATTACAAAATTAATTCAGTTATTTCGTTTGTAGTAAAAAAAAGTTATATATTTGGTGCTATTTTCTACTAATTGTTATGAACTACTAAATTGTTAAATTGACTAATTCACCCTTAGATCATTGGAATATAAGAGTTCACCAGACAAAAATTATGCAATTTCTACATTGCTTGTCTTTGAAAATACAGTAGAACCCCGCTATTCCGAAAATCCGTCTATTCTGAACAGAACAGAACTAAAAACACGCGCACTATTATATTTCTTTTCACTTCATTCCTGGCCCTTTTATTGTGCACGGAAAAATTACACGTTATGTTATTTATTAAAAACAAAACGTATAAATTGCGTTGACAACAATTAGGACATCACAGATATAAAGTCTGAAAATTCAGAAGAATGAAAAAAACGTGTTGCTGATAGGCATTAAGTTCTTGTACTTAACTATTTCTTTTATTTGCTTCACTTACAGATGTCGCTAGTTTGGAGACAAGTGAATTGTTTGTAATATTTACAACAATTGACATTACGATTAGGTAGTAAATTCCTTGTTTTTTACTGTACTGTACAAGTACCAAATTTGAACATATCGCTTTTCACAAAGAGCGATAATTGACTGTTCTGGCCCTTTTGGGGTTCCCTCTATAAATGTATAGGTACATAAGATGGCTCTCATATTAACAAAACTTTTATGAAACTTTCAGGTATGGCAAAAATGCAAGCAACAGAAAACGTGCGAAGTTTTAAAGAACTTCCATGTTCACAACGTGATTATTTAACAAGGAGGAAACAGATTTTGAAGTACCATGTAAAGATACATCATGGTACAATTGATTTTAAATGCGCACAATGTAACTACATATCAAAATCGAAAAAATATTTAATGAGTCATATGTATAGTCGTCATGCTTCAGCTCAATTTAAATGTGCACATTGTGATTATGTAACAAAATGGAAAACAACTTTAAAGTCACATACAAATGTTCGTCATGGTTCAACTGAATTTAAATGTGCACATTGTGATTATGTAACAAAATCGAAAGCAACTTTAAAAAGACATATAAATGTTGATCATGGTTCAACTCAATTTAAATGTGGACATTGTGATTATGTAACAAAATGGAAAGAAAATGTAAAAAAACATATAAATGTTCGTCATGATTCAAGTGAATTTAAATGTGAACAATGTGATTACATAGCAACAAATAAACTTAATTTAAACTCGCATACGAATGCTCATCACTGTCCAACTCAATTGAAATGTATTGATTGTGATTATGTAACAAAAAGGAAACATATGATTGTTCATCACAGTTCTACGCAACGCCTTCCATTTTTACTCCCAGATACGTTACATGGTTTGGTGAGTTATGCTAGTCCAGTTAAATTTTTTTATATACAGACATTATAATTGAAAATAAAATAAAAACTGTTTTTGTGTACCTATCTCTTTTGTTATTTTTGTTAATATTCAATATCTTCAATTTCGAGGAGAAAGGTTATGATCCAGGTTTATTCAAGTATCTATATTTGATGTGTTTATACATTATATAAAATTTATAAAATATACATATGTATAATAAAAGAGGAGACACCAAACACATATTTTTATAAATTCTACCATAAGGGCCTAAGGTACTAATATGTGAACAATAAGACAACATGCACAAGGGCCGATCACATGGCGAGTATTATTTCAAATCAAATAGTGTTTATCCATCTTGTCTTGTCAGTGTCAGTAACAGAACTGTTCTCAAAAATATCAAAGACCAAGAAGGAATGATTTCAAAAGAGGTTATCGGAGCGACATCTCATCCCAGCGATGTCCTCTGCAAAAATAAGAATATAAAAGTAATATCCTAAGCTCAACCAACATCTTTTACACCTTTTACATGGGGGAGGAGTATGTGGCAGTGCCAACTGGCAATAGTTTTAGTTTTTACTTTATTAAAAATAGTATGCTATTAGAGAAGTTAGTTTTTTTGTTAATGATAAATATTTTAGATGTCAAATAAATTACTACGAAAATTTAATTATTTAAATATAATAAAAAGTGTTATAGTGGCATCTGTACACGACAAAAAATTGCAATATACGGCGTTTGATGATTAAAAGGTTTCCATTGGCAGAGTGAATAGTTAGAACCCTTAGATCATTTTACGAAGGAGAGCCATTCAAATTTTTGATGTGGGGGGTGAGGGGGAGGTCTTTTGTTAATAAGCGCTTTTTTAGGTTACAAAATTAAGTTTAGTATCATTTTCGACTAAACTCGAAACGTAGAATCCATTTATGAAATAATATTCATAGTATTTAATATAAAAAACTCGAAAGAAAAAGAAAATTAATAAAAATATTCACTTTTGCCTTGAAATGGTTGCAATGTTTTGGCACGATAATTTAATTAAAGTTAGATGTGCCGGTTCCGATGTTCCGAACGGCTCACTAAGCTTCGGTCAAGGTCATCGCCCGCTTGCATGCCGCGCATATCGCTCCCTCTCTTTCTAGCTTGCGTCCCCCGCCTATGCGCTTGTACCTACTTGCGCGCACTGCCGACTGCGCGGCGCGCGAAGTCAGTTTCTATTGAGGCGTTACCGTGTGATACTGTTTCAACGTTTCATTCTAAGGGCAAAACGTTAACGTGGAATACTTGGCAGCGATATCCCGAGGTTACTGTTGCTTTCAAAGCCTTATCTAACCCACTAGAAGAACTGGTCCAGAATGTATTTAATACATTAGAAAAATATGCGGTGCGGCTTTACTGCGGAGACGTTGACATCATTAGTGCATCTAAAAATAGGTCTCTGCAGAATATTCCTCCAACAAAAGATGTGTTATTACCTAGACAAAAAAAACCCTCCAAATGCCGTACCGAAAATTTCCCAAAATGTAATAACAAACTGTACTACTCCCGGACTAGTTCTAGGTCGTGGGCCAAGGAATCCAACAACCATAAATTCGACAAACAGGTGACTATAAGGGCGCCAAGAACGATACTGAAATTTTTATTACAGTAGCCAGTTTCAAGAGCTATAGTTGCTCTCGCTCTAGAAGCAACAACGAGTTGAGATTCGGCAAACACTAAAGGTACACAAATAAAACCTAATAAAGCTACAAAACAATTGCAACAAAATACCAGTAAATATGTAAATATATTGCAACCCTCCAAATAACAAACAACATGCATAAATTTTAATATATATATAAATAATTAACCTTTGTATAAATAAGTAAATCTATAGGTGAATACGATAATGAAGGATGATAACGATAATGCAGATAATGGGGCTGATTACACAAAATCGGTATGAAAATAAATGAATAATCACGGTAGGACGCTAACAAGATTACCTTGTCTTAAGGTCTGCTAAACAACAAAACAGTGATTAAATTGGCCAAAATTAAATAGTGTTAATGCAAGGGCAAGGGGCTAAACGAAGCGCTTCTTTTAGTTCTACCCAATGTTGTACTTTTTGCAGTACTGAATAAATCAAATAATTTTATGGGGTAGTTCTTGTTCTTTTCCCACCTTACACAGTAGTTATGGTTCGAGGTGATAGTTCAAATGCACTGAGTAACATAATTTCCAAATAAATGCTTGTGCTACTAAGGTTGACTGTACAGGTAATTATTAATGAATGACTATAATAAATGATTATCTTTTAGATATGCATGCAGAGTCTTATGGACCAAAAAGGGTTGCTTTATTTAATTGAATGCGCCATATATACATAGTAGTTTCGTTAATACATAATGGTGGAAAGTGTTGAAACCATTGAATAAAGAATAGAGAGGAAGGAGAGTATCGTATCATTGCTGCATAAAAATTGGTGACGGAAGTTCGGCCATTTGTAAACCACTGTTGAGTCATCTTTGTTTACATTTTGGTCGTGTTGACAATTCACCATAACCTGCAAAATTTGAAATATTTATTTGTTGATTGTTACAGTCACTGAAATCCAATTTAAGGCATCTGCATCACGGGACCATATATTTCGCTTGGAGTACAAACATAACTTTTACTGCCCTTTACTTGTTTAAAAAATTTATTTTGTTCGATCGATATTTCATTCAAGTGGATCGCAGCCCTTAAAAGAAGCGATAACTGAATTAAAACTTAAATAACGGTCCTGTATGTTCGAGACATTTTATAGCAGGTACATTTATGAGATCATAAATCATAATGTTCTCATAAAATAAAATCCCGAACGTTAAAGGGCCCCATTCATGTTGAGATAGGTATCGATACATGTCGCAAGTATCAGTAATCAGTATAGAGAGAGAAATCTCGACGTGTATGTGGAAGTATCAGTATCGCAGTCTCAGTAATCCGCTTGTCTAGTTGTTTGTCGCACTGCACTGCGACCGTGTATGTGCTGGTATTATATTAGGTGTCGTAAAACACAGTAGTTTTGCATTTAGTTATTGCAAGGGTATTGCAGAAAATCGTGAATTTTGGGAGGACTTCCTCAATGCTTATAAACATCTTCGGCATCAAACAATAATAATTTTGTCCATACTCTCTTTCGTCGACGATTTTCTTATAAGCACTCCATTAATACTACTGATGAAGCTGCTATTACAGCTTCAGGAGGAACCGTTTCACTTCTATATGAAAAACACGAAATATGTATGCACATTTCGAAAACTAGTATCATTACAAACCTGTGTGAATGGAGCTCTCCGTTTGAGACAAATCTCAGATACATGTATCGCTGCATGTCGCGATACACGTATCGATACCAATCTCAATGTGAATGGGGCCCTTAAAACTGCACCATAAGTATGTGGTTACCTTTCTTTCTTTTTGGTAACATGTCATGACGACTTGCTACTTGTTAATTACCACAATCGACATTTGAGTGTTATCGGTGTTGCACTGTTGGCACTTAGATTTAGTTGCAATCATACAACAGTATCTAGGATATTTCGTAGAATTTTAGAAATACTATATGAGAAGTTGCAGGTAATTTAAATTAGGATATAATAATATTCTACCATTGAGTAAATGAATTCTACTTTATCACTACAATCAATTAATTTTATTGAAGAAGGAATAATCTTTACAACACTTATTTTACTTACTTAAATAACGACTGGAATGTTCACTATCTAATGTCTTATAATAATCACTGTAATTATCCATGATGAGTACCAAAAAACAGTATACTGCTTTATTACAAATGGTTGTTTACTTGCTATTTTAGGTTATATTTGTTGTACTCCAGGCGAAATTCATGACGTCACATGCAGTTGTTTCTGTCAATTTCTATTTAACAGGAAACGTGTTAGTAGCCATTTTGCAACCACTTTGATTTCAAGGTCGAGGGCATATACTCCTTCCTCTCTATTCTTTATTCAATGGTGGTGGAAACTGGAAATTTTGTAGTTCAAATGTAGCATAACAATAAGTAGTTACTACGTAATCGTAGGTAATTCTAATTAATCATTTATTTCCTATGTCAAACATATTCTGTGAAAGTGTTTTTATTGCTATTTACAATTGTACAAATAAAAAAGCATTTACAATCATTCTGTAAATGGCAAGTAAGAGGGATATCGAAATGGAGGTTATTAAAGAAGAGGCTGAAATAAACGTTCTTACTACTAATGCAGAAAATGTGGCCATTTGTAAAATAGAACCAGAACAAGAAACAGAGATCAATTTATTTCTTACAGAGCAAGATCTTTCACTAAATTGTGAAGTGAAAAATGAAAATGTTGAAACGGAAGAAAGGATTGAGAATGAAGATCAAGGTATGAATAATGTAATATGTTGAGATTATCTAAACCTGATTAAATATTTGAATGAAATTACTCAAATGTTGAAAGAACAAAATGAAATACTTTTAAGGTAGTTCCTCCGCGACAATCTCAACCAAAAGTTTCGTCCTATGTAACCACAGTAACTTCTATTATTAACCATTTTTGTCACGCCAGTGGAAGTACACTGTTTGTTCGGACTGTCCGCGTTGTCATGGAACAGATTGCGTATGCAATCATTCGCTTGCCTAAACATATCTAATAATACCAAAAACGTCATGTTTCTCAAGGCTATATCTTCAAAGTAGACGGTAAACAATTCTCAAATGTTTTCACAATATTCGTATAATCCCTCTCTAGCATTCTTTAGTTTTTTATTAGATTCTGACATTAAGTTTTGACAGTACAATTGATAATGTGTCATTACTCACATAACACGAGATCTGCAAGGGATGTCCTGTGGACTTATGCGGACATTTAGAAGTTCTCAGAATGTCGTTCGGATGTCCTGGGGACTTATGTGGACATATAGAAGTCCTTAGAATGTCTTTGGGACGCCTTTGAAAGATATGTGCTACGTGGGCGGTGTTTTTTGTATATGGGTTATATGTCAATTATGCCAATTTTAAGTGTAAATATCTCGACTTAGGGACGGTAAACCTCATTTAAACTCCACAGATGTTTGGATAACGTATTTAATAACGTATACGCCAAGTTTGAACAAATTCTGTCGCAAATCGTTCTGCGGAGGAACTACCTTAAGTTAGCACACTTTACTTTTATTTTGTGCCGAATCGATAAACATAAACATTTGTCTATTTTTCAACATAATATTTTATTTTTAGGTTTTTTTTTTGAAACGAGTCAATTTCCAACTGTTAAATATTTTGGATTTTTCCTAAAAATCAAAATCATATTTGTTGACACTTTTTACTTGAACAAAAACTGACTACTTGATCCATACGAAAACATCATTCCGACACTATGAGCTCAAAAATTAAACCTTACCACCTCATCTATATACCTGAAGGGAAATAATTGTTGTAAATTACTTACTGTAACAATTTGTATTGGGCCAGCTTAAAGCAATGTAAGATTAGAGATGTAGGTAACAACCGATACTAAATTATACTTGCATTATTAATCTTGAAATCTTCTTAATACTAAAATTCGTGATACATCTACACCGCAAAATCGTAAAAGTGATGATATAGCAAGACTGCATTAAATAGCTATAACGTAATATAACATTAATAACAATACTTTCAGTACAAAATCCTTTTCAACCAACTTCAAAAAGTTGGTTACTAAATTCGTCCGGATGTCTGTGTCTGTGTGTCTGTGCGTTGGTCGATATTACTGGGTTTAGAAAGCTGGAAGTGGTGTCATCTTATAGGAAATTCTTCACTGATTCCAAATCGCTGGTAAATTTTTTGATCGGATCACCCGTTCGCCGTCGGGACGCCATTAAAGTCAAAATATACACCTTTTAATATCTCGAGAACGACACGTCCAATTACAAAAAGAAAAAAATACGTTTCCTTTATTTGTTGAAACCTATTAAGTCATGATACGTAAACATCACCCTCACCCCTCCTGTGGGGTTGAGCGGGGGTGAGTTTTCAAAACTTAAATGGGAACACCTATTTTTTATTACTTTTGGATTCTCCATAAAAAACGATACTCAAATTGCAAATTTCACCCCCAACTGCAACCCCTTTTTTGGGGGTGGAAAGGGGGAAAATTGCAGGTCCGCAGAAAAACGATCTTTTTTTACTTTTTTTTCCTCTAACATTTTTTCGTGATTTACAAATTGTCCGTCACCCTCTCCACTCCCATCTCCCTTAAGGGTGGAAAGAAAAACTGACTCATTTGTGCAGAGTCCGGCGTGGTTGTGTCTGAGGTGGGGAGGGGGGGTAGTTATATACATATATATTGTATATAGTATATATGCCATAATTAGTTACAGATTTGAAGTTGGTTGAAATTAAAATTCTATAAGAATTTGCGCCTTTTGATACTTGTTTTAAATAAGATAGAGAAAGAGTTCCGCAGGCAGAATGGCTTAGAGTTGCACGGCTGCATGTTGATGCTTTTGTAAAAGTAAACAACAATCCTTACATTATTGAGCTAATATCACACTGTATTGGGATAGTAAGCTACCACCGTATTTCTAAGATCATTACATTACAAAAGGATTGTAGTGCTTTTACAAATGTGCTGTAACTTTACAAAATGTTTTGATGCAGTCAGTGAACTCTATACATATATAACTGGAAGGATAACGGTTACTGCAAATGCTTTCGTAACTTGTCCTCGACTGTTAGACTAGCACCGCTGCTGCGTAGTGGACACCTATTTCTTTCTAACGTATTTGTATAAACGTGCGAAGGCGTGGTTAATACTTAATAATGAGAAATAAACACAAACTATTAAAAATTTCACTCTTGTATATATAATTATCGTACACTTATGTTATAATTGTAAATTTAAAAATTAATCATGAAATAAGTGACTTAACCAAACATTATTTTTAATATCCATAAGAGAAATGTAGTAAGATAAGGGTAGCCTTCCCCCTACTAACGTCCATCTTGCTCTAACAAAACGGGCCAATTTTTATATTCGACGTTATCCTTCCAGTTATACAGGGTGTCCATTTAATAGCCCGTTCTTCAAGTACGGCTTTATTGTTAAATTTACTAAAAAATAAATATACGGGATGGCACTTAGGTTGAATGAAGCACATTTGCAAATTATTTACACACATACAGGGTGTCTCCAAAAAGTATGGTGCATAAATCATATATTTTTTTAAATGGAATGACCCACTTTTTTTAATCCCCTTGGGTGAACTTTTCAGTCGTATATTATTTTTGTATTAATACACGGCGTTGCCAAGTTACTAATTAATACATATTTTTTTACTAAATATCCGCTTCCATTATACGCTTGTATTTTTTTAACGTCTTGTTTTTGTTTTTACGTAAGTTCGGTGGTGGACTTGGGTTGAATCAGAGTATTCAACCGTGACGAAACATTAAATTATTTCATACAGGATGTTCACTTTTTTTTGTTCCAAACATCGACATTTTCAAACTAATTTTTCTTCATTTTTTTAAATGGCACACCCTATTTATTATTGCATATTTGGAATCGCCGGTAAATTTTAGTGCAACTTTTTAAGCTTACCCTATACCTAAGTGCGATAGTTTTTTCGTAAATGGAGATTTTCTATTCCTTACGGCAGTAGATAGTGGGGCGATGGTTAAGGCGCGTGGACGAGCCAACGCATAGGCTGGACACTCGAATCGAGGATGCGATGAAATAAGGTTCTATTTATTTATTAAATATGTGCTGTTTACGGACGAATGCACGTTCCATTCAAAAAAATAAGGACCAAGTTCATAGTTATGTACGATTCCTCCCCATACGTTGAGACTCCGGTTATGTTGGAAATGGTTGACCCGGATAATGTGCCAGTTTTGCGAGTCATAAATGTGAAAGTTGTATCTGTTTACAAAATCATTTCTATGGAACGTGCATTCGTCCGTAAACAGCACATATTTAATAAATAAATAGAACCTTATTTCATCGCATCCTCGATTCGAGTGTCCAGCCTATGCGTTGGCTCGTCCACGCGCCTTAACCATCGCCCCACTATCTACTGCCGTAAGGAATAGAAAATCTCCATTTACGAAAAAACTATCGCACTTAGGTATAGGGTAAGCTTAAAAAGTTGCACTAAAATTTACCGGCGATTCCAAATATGCAATAATAAATAGGGTGTGCCATTTAAAAAAATGAAGAAAAATTAGTTTGAAAATGTCGATGTTTGGAACAAAAAAAAGTGAACATCCTGTATGAAATAATTTAATGTTTCGTCACGGTTGAATACTCTGATTCAACCCAAGTCCACCACCGAACTTACGTAAAAACAAAAACAAGACGTTAAAAAAATACAAGCGTATAATGGAAGGGTTGATATTTAGCAAAAAAATATGTATTAATGAATAACTTCGCAACGCCGTGTATTAATACAAAAATAATGTACGACTGAACAGTTCACCCAAGGCCCCTACATTTGGGCTTAAAAAAAGAGGGTCATTCCATTTAAAAAAATATACGATTTATGCACCATACTCTTTGGAGACACCCTGTATGTGTCTAAATAATTTGCAAATGTGCTTCATCTAACCTAATTGCCATCCCGTATATTTATTTTTTAATAAATTTAACAATAAAGCCGTACTTGAAGAACGGGCTACTAAATGGACACCCTGTACATATATGTTTTTATTGAGGACCATAAAGGTTAAAATACAAATATCTCAGCAGTGCGCGAAATATGTACCTATTTCCCACACTATTTCGCGCGTAACGTAGGAAAATGAAAAAAGGGTCACTTCGTACAGTATATTGTATGAATGCGCGAACCTTGTGATTTTTTGACGTTTGTAGAAAAAACGGCAGCCGCAGTAAAAGTTTCAACTGATTTAATAACTTTTACTACGTTTGCAACCTTCCGAAATAGCTGTTCACACACGGCTACTTTTTAAACTACGTGCACCAAAAATTACTGCACGCAACCAGGCTGCGATCGCAACTTTGTAGGTTGCATGGGTGTTCATGTTCACACTTGCTGCAGTTCAAGTTGCGCAGTTTTTTAATGTGCAGCGCAATTAAAGTAGCTATGCGTGATATTAGTATATGGTCTAAGGCGTGATAGTACCTTTATTCTCAGCATCAAATGCCCAATCCCCATAATTTTCCCTTCCACGTAGTTTGAGAACGTCTGTGAGAAAAGTAGCAGCCATTTAACACTTCAACATGTTAACTACGCGGAAAAACAAAAAAAAAAACTACCAAAACTTTGCGTCTGAAAATTCAGAAGAATGAAAAAAACGTGTTGCTGATAGGCATTATAGTCGTAGCGGTACATCGAGAAAATCGCAAATGTCTGTCAAATTGTGCGGGAAGTGTGAAATTAGGTACACTTATTAATTAGATCAAAATAAACGATTTGACCCGCAACACCCCTATTTTCAACCCTTAGTTTTCAAAAGTGCCCCGTTTTTAGTTTTTTCCATCCCCTAACGATAACTCCTTTGTTTACAACTTTTAGAAAAGATTATATTCATAAAAGATTTAGGAATTCTTATAAGGAACATTTTATA
This sequence comes from Pyrocoelia pectoralis, assembly GCA_036250285.1. Taxonomy (NCBI): domain Eukaryota; kingdom Metazoa; phylum Arthropoda; class Insecta; order Coleoptera; family Lampyridae; genus Pyrocoelia; species Pyrocoelia pectoralis. Next base: position 21,901,310 of record CM070081.1, on the reverse strand, counting down.
TAAGGATAAAATTTTCACAAATATCAACCCTTATCGAGATATGTGGGAAAAACTGATTTTTGCAGTTTCATTACAAAATCGGTCATAGTTTTCTTGTTTATCGTTTCTCAGAAAAATTATTCAAATAAAAGATGTAGATATTATGGTAATACTAATAAATAACAATTTTCATTGTAAGTACACAAGCAGAAAATTGTTATTTATTACCATAATATATACACACAAAAATGGAGTACTTTATCAAAAATGTAGATATTAATATGATCAATATTTTAGGTATATATAATATTTTCACAGAAAGCAACCCTTAACAAGTTATTTCGATATTTCTGAAAGTAAGCAACCCTTAAGTATGAAATCGCTCGTATCTTTTTTATTTGTAACTTATGAGGAAAAACATGTGAATAAATATTATAGAAAATTATCTTTTGGGAATTTTATGTAGGTATGAAAATTTCTCAAAAGTCAACCCTTAACGAGATATATCGAAAAAACCAGAAACTGTCAATTTTCACGTAAAATCGAGCATAACTTTTCTATATTTCACTACAGTGACATTATTGTTATATAATTCGGTAGGTATATGGATGTACAAAATATAAGGGGTAATTTTTTTACAAAAACTCACCCTTAGCGAGATATTTTGACAAAAACAAACTTTCGGCACTTTTTAGAAAAGTTTTCGTAACTTTTTCAATTACGATGGTTAATATTATTTCTTCGCGGTTAATAATAGCCAATTACAGTGCGTTTCATGAAATCATAGTGATTTTGCACCATATCACACTGGTGCGGGAATTTTCAACGTACAAAGTGTAGGGTTTATTCGCGGTAATATAATTAAAAAGAAACAATCTAATTGTACCCAAAATGCAAACATAGGTCGATTTTTATATCAAGGAAGACATATTTTGATGTTATTTTCTTGGGGGTGGTTCTCACCTCCAGCGCTTCACAGGGGGTGACATTGAAATTTCGTCGCGGCGTATGGTTTCGCTCGGGTGCCGCATTTCCTTTTTAGTCTTCTATTTGGTTGTTCTCACTAAAATACGAGTCGGTGAGATAATACTAACTTGCTGTTGAAGTGCTTACCTTTTATTTTCGCATGTAAAATGTCTAAAGGAGATGCGACACCCGAGCGAAACCATACGCCGCGACGCCCGCTACGTAACGAGCTCGCGCACCTAAGCCAAATGTGTTTAAATAAATATTTCAGTATTTTACTTAGCTACTGATAGATATAAAGTGAAAAAAATGCAAAAATGAAAAGGCCAAGTAATTAGCTTTCCAATGATGTATCACATGACCCGCCTTCCGGTTTGAAATTTCAATATCACCCCCTGTGAAGCGCTGGAGGTGAGAACCACCCCCAAGAAAATAACATCAAAATATGTCTTCCTTGATATAAAAATCGACCTATGTTGGCATTTTGGGTACAATTAGATTGTTTCTTTTTAATTATATTACCGCGAATAAACCCTACACTTTGTACGTTGAAAATTCCCGCACCAGTGTGATATGGTGCAAAATCACTATGATTTCATGAAACGCACTGTAATTGGCTATTATTAACCGCGAAGAAATAATATTAACCATCGTAATTGAAAAAGTTACGAAAACTTTTCTAAAAAGTGCCGAAAGTTTGTTTTTGTCAAAATATCTCGCTAAGGGTGAGTTTTTGTAAAAAAATTACCCCTTATATTTTGTACATCCATATACCTACCGAATTATATAACAATAATGTCACTGTAGTGAAATATTAGTATATTATGCAACGAGCATGTAATGATAGCTATTAATACACGAGCACGAGGTAAGTTATGACACGAGCCTTGGCGAGTGTCATAAATCTTGTGCGAGTGTATTAATAGCCATTACATGAGAGTTGCATACACTATTTTTTCTACGACCTGTGTTAATTAAACAAAAATTATTATAAAAGAACGAACAAAATTTTTGACAAATATCAAAAACTCCTGTAACTATGGCAATCAAGTAAAATGCTTGACAGCTATTGGCTAATTGACTCGTTTTATAATGAAAATCTGTATCGAAATGAATATCATTTCGATACAATCTAATGACACTTAATAAGTCGATTAAAGTATGGGAGTAGAAAAAAAAAAGTTATGCTCGATTTTATGTGAAAATTGACAGTTTCTGGTTTTTTCGATATATCTCGTTAAGGGTTGACTTTTGAGAAATTTTCATACCTACATAAAATTCCCAAAAGATAATTTTCTATAATATTTATTCACATGTTTTTCCTCATAAGTTACAAATAAAAAGATATGAGCGATTTCATACTTAAGGGTGGCTTACTTTCAGAAATATCGAAATAACTTGTTAACGGTTGCTTTCTGTGAAAATATTATATACAGGGTGTTTAAAAAATACGTTCGAATATTTGGCCCACTTATAGATCTCATCAGTACAAACAAAAAAGTCAAAATAAACATAAGTCCAAAAATCAGCCGTTTCCTAATTACAGCCTGTTTTTCAAATTAAAATAATTGTATGGCAAAGCCATTTTTTTTTTTTTTGCATTTGGGGGTATTTAAAGACATTAGTTTATTCAAATCCTGTGAATAATTTAGATGAGTTGCGAGAACGAATTGAACATGCCTGCCAGACTGTTCGTATAAATCCGGGACTCTTTGAGAGAGTGCGGCGTTCACTTTTACGGAGATGTGAAATGTGTATACAAATGGAAGGAGGACATTTTGAACATCTTCTTTAAGAATCATTAATTTGTAATAATTAAAATGTATTCATACTGATATTTGTTCATGTTCTAGTGGAAACCTCGTTGAAATACTCCTACTGAGTGTAAATTATTTTAATTTGAAAAACAGGCTGTAATTAGGAAACGGCTGATTTTTGGACTTTTTTGTTTGTACTGATGAGATGTATAAGTGGGCCAAATATTCGAACGTATTTTTTAAACACCCTGTATACCTAAAATATTGATCATATTAATATCTACATCTTTGATTTGAATAATTTTTATGAGAAACGATAAACAAGAAAACTATGACCGATTTTGTAATGAAACTGCAAAAATCAGTTTTTCCCACATATCTCGATAAGGGTTGATATTTGTGAAAATTTTATCCTTATATAAAATGTTCCTTATAAGAATTCCTAAAACTTTTATTAATATATTTTTTTCGAAAAGTTGTAAACAAAGGAGTTATCGTTAGGGGATGGAAAAAACTAAATACGGGGCACTTTTGAAAACTAAGGGTTGAAAATAGGGGTGCTGCGGGTCAAATCGTTTATTTTGATCTAATTAATAAGTGTACCTAATTTTACACTTCCCGCACAATTTGACAGACATTTAGATGTACCGCTACGACTATTAAGTTCTTGTACTTAACTAATTCTTTTATTCGCTTCACCTACAGATGTCACTAGTTTGGAGACAAGTGAATTTATAATATTTACTGATGTATTTTATGTTTACTTAGAAAGATATTTACACCTAACATGTGAATTTAGTACAAAAATTAATATCGCCTTTTTCTTGCTTCTTGTTGACTTTTCTTAAAAACAACTACACACCCTTGCTTCTAGATTAACAAACATTGCTTACAAAAAACACTTGTTTCATTTTATATTTCTAACACTTCCTCTATAATTAAACACTAAGAGTTTTTATTGTTCCTTAATCAAGCACATTCCCAACAGCTTAGGTACGTTTGAGAAACCGTATTAACCGCAAAAGCAAGATCAGGCCGAGTAGCGACAGCTAAATACATTAAGTTTCCCACCGCACTTCGAAACGGAACCTCGTCTCTTAGATTGACGCCTTTTCCTGCTTCCTCTGATGACCAACCTTTCTCCATAGGTGTAGCTGCAGACTTACATTCGCTCATTCTAAATTTCTCTAGTACTTTCTTCGCATAGGCCGACTGACAAATGAAAATATCACCATTACGTTCCTGTTGAATCTGAACACCGAGAAAATTTGACACCGGTTCAACTGTAATATGAAATTCTTCTTTCATCTTTTCAAGCAGCTCATCTATTTCACTTTGATCAACACCAAGCACAAGACCATCATCCACATAAAGTCCGATAAACAATTTGTTCTTTCCGTCTTTTATAAACAAACTAGGATCTGCTTTGTTCTTATGAAATCCACATTTCACGAGAAAATGCGAAAACTTTTTATTCCAGCACCTCGGTGCTTGCTTTAATCCGTAAAGACTTTTATTCAACTTGCAAACGCGATTAGTTCCATCTTCACAGCCTTCTGGTTGTAACATATAAATGTTTTCCTCAAGCTCACCATAAAGAAACGCTGTTTTAACATCAAATTGCACAACCTTAAGTTTTTCCTCTGTAGCAATCGCTAAAACTGATCGAATAGTATCGAATCGCACAACAGGCGAAAACGTTTCCTCATAATCAATACCAGGTCTCTGCGAAAACCCTTTTGCTACTAGACGAGCCTTGTATCGAGCAACCGTTCCATCAGGATTCTCCTTTACACGAAAAACCCATCGATTAGAAATTGCTTGACGACCTTTAGGCAATTCAGTTAATTTCCAAGTTTTATTTTCCGCTAACGACTTTAGTTCATCGTCAATAGCCGCCTTCCATTCAACAGATTTTTCTGTTGCTAAAGCTTCTTTTATTGTTCTAGGCTCACAACTGCTTCCATTTGCAAACATCGCAAAACCGTTAAATCGACTTGGTTTTTTTAACGTTGATCGATCACGCAATCTCATTGTTTCTTTAGCCGATTCCAATTCTTCTTCTCTTTCAGATTCTGAACTCGTTTCAGAGTGCACCGATCTTTCATCAACTCTAGAGTCTTCTGAAACTTCAGAATTTGGATTATTGATCATAACGACAGTTGTTTTCTTGACTACTTCAGGTTTGAAGTTAACATTGCGACTAATCACAAGCTTCTTTTCATCCTGTAGCCAAATACGATAGCATCAATCTTTTTATTTTTAAAATCTTTAGCGCCATCCGATATCAGTTCTACCACTTGAATACCAACAGTTTTCGCTTCATTGACAAACTGTTCCCATTTGTCACAGACTTCCGACTTTTCTTTCATGAAATACACTTGCCTGTATTTCGTAAAGTCATCTTTAAAACAAACATAGTAACGAGCTCCACCAACCGAAGTAGTTTCCATCGGGCCACATACGTCAGCATGTACGATTTCACCAGCTTTCGTTGCTCTCACAAGACGTGATTTGAAAACTAATCTGTGCTGTTTCCCGTATTGACACGATTCACAAAAGAAATCCTCAAATTCACACGCGACACCACGAGCTTTCAAGAATTTCTGAACATGACGTTTATCTTGATGTCCAAAACGCTCATGCCACATTTGAAGACTTTTCGATACAGAACTATTTTCGTTAGCATTTGCTAACTCGCTAACTGTAGTTCAGCACTACTTTCCCGTTCAACGCTTCTCATACGCATTTTATACAGTTTATCTTGAGCATCACCTACAGCCATAACTTCCTTTCCACGCATAAAGAAACACTGAGTCTTATTTGCAACAAAAACGTAGTTCTTATTTGTAACCTCAGACACCGAAATCAAATTTCTGTCGAGTTCTGGAACATACCAAACGTCTTGCAAATAGTTCTCGATCCACTTTCCTTTAACGAGCATTTCAACAACAACTTTTCCAAAACCAGTAGCAGGTACTAATTGACCGTTTCCAACTTTAACGAGTTTCGGCTTATCGAAAGCTTTAAAGTCACGAATCCAATTACGCTTCGACGTCATATGCTCAGACGCACCCGAATCTGCTATCCAGTCTTTTTCTACATTGCAGTTTACTTTAGTGATCGTTATAAACGCTGCAGTACTATTATATCGCTATTACTTTTCGAATTCTTACCGATTTTCTTTTTAGGACAGTCCGCCTTGAAGTGACCTTTTTCACCACAATTATAGCACTTATACTGTGCTTTCTTTGCGATCGACGTATTTTCACTATGCTTTTTAGCAGTTTGTGGTTTTCCGCATTTTGCAACAAGCGCAACCGAATTCGATATTTCGTTATTCTCACGCTCACGAATATTCGCCTCAACACTGCAAAGCCGCTCCGTAAAATACTCAATAGTCCACTTCGTTTTCTCGGTACTACCCCAATTGTCGACAAAATTACTATAATCGGCCGTTAACGAATCTAACATTCTCCCGATTAGCAAACTTTGCGGTCACTTACACGCGTCTTCTTTCCATGTTTCACTTTGTAACTCGCTCCAAAGACCTTTAAACTTCGAGATGTGACTCAAAACCGACTCTTTCGAATCCATTTTTAGATTGAAAAACTCCTTAAACAACCGCTGTTGTTTCTGAATCGACGTTCTTTCAAAAATACTGAGTAACGAACTCCAGATGCTTTTTGCAGACCGATAAGACACAAGCTGTCTCTGCAATTCCACACTAACATTATTATACAGTAAACAAAACGCAAATCGCTCCAATTTATACGACTTACGATACAACTCCTTTTCTTGTTGTTCTTCCGATAACGTACCAATTTCTTCAGTCAACCATTTAACTGATTCCGAAATCTCCAGATACGATTCCATTTGAAGCTTCCACGTATTCCAGTGTGATGCATCTTCCAACTTGTACAGACCAATAGCATGCATTTTCTCCATCTTTCAATATTTATTATTTCACAACAAACTTCCTTGAAAATGAATGTTTCTTTGCACAATATTTTTTTTTTACACAAGCCCAATGTTCACACTATCTTTTTGTACTATAAACACTTTCCAAGCGGGACTGGGCCCATAACCTGATGTATTTTATGTTTACTTAGAAAGATATTTACACCTAACATGTGAATTTAGTACAAAAATTAATATCGCCTTTTTCTTCCTTCTTGTTGACTTTTCTTAAAAACCACTACACACCCTTGCTTCTAGATTAACAAACATTGCTTACAAAAAAACACTTGTTTCATTTTATATTTCTAACATTTACTACAACAATTAACATTACGATTAGGTAGTAAATTCCCTGTTCTTTACTGTACCTACTGTAGATAAGTACCAAATTTCAATATACAGCTTTTCACAAACAGCGATAATTGACTGTTCTGGTCCTTTTGGGGTTCCCTCTATAAATGTATAGGTACATACGATGGCTCTCATATTAACAAAACTTTTATGAAACTTTCAGGGATGGCAAAAATGCAAGCAACAGAAAATGTGCGAAGTTTTAAAGAACTTCCATGTTCACAACGGAGGAAACAGATTTTGAAGTACCATGTAAGGATACATAATGGTACAATTGCTTTTAAATGCGCACAATGTGACTACATATCAAAATCGAAAAAATGTTTAATGAGTCATATGAATGGTCGTCACGTTTCTACTCAATTTAAATGTGAACAATGTGATTACGTAGCAAAATATAAACGTAATTTAAAGTCACATATGAATGTTCGTCATGGTTCAACTCAATTTAAATGTGAACAATGTGATTATGTAACAAAAGATAAACGTACTTTAAAATCACATAATATAAATGTTCGTCATGGTTCAACTCAATTTAAATGTGAACAATGTGATTACGTAACAAAAGATAAACGTAATTTAAAATCACATATAAATGTTCGTCATGGTTCAATTCAATTTCAATGTGAACAATGTGATTACGTAACAACATGGGAACCATCTTTAAAAAGTCATATCAATGTTCGTCATGGTTCAACTCAATTTCAATGTGCACATTGCGATTTCGTAACAACATGGGAACGATATTTAAAGAGACATATGAATGTTCGTCATGGTTCAACTCAGTTTCAATGTGAACAATGTGATTATGTAACAACATGGGAACCATCTTTAAAGAAGCATATCAACAATCGTCATGGTTCAACTCAATTTAAATGTAAACAATGTGATTACGTAACAACAGGTAAATGTAATTTAAAGTCACATATGAATGGTCATCACGGTTCTACCCAGTTTAAATGTGAACATTGTGATTTCGTAACAACGTGGAAACCATTTTTAAAGAGGCATATGAATGTTCGTCATGGTTCAACTCAATTTAAATGTGCACATTGTGATTACGTAACAACATATAAAGGTAATTTAAAGTCACATATGACTGTTCATCATGGTTCAACTCAATTTAAATGTACTGATTGTAATTATGTAACAAAATGGAAAAAATGTTTAAGGAAACATATGAATTGTCGTCACGGTTCTACCCAGTTTAATTGTACCGATTGTGATTACGTAACAACATGGAAACCATTTTTAAAGACACATATGAATGTCCGTCATGGTTCAACTCAATTTAAATGTGCACATTGCGATTTCGTAACAACATGGGAACGATCTTTAAAGAGACATATGAATGTTCGTCACGGTTCAGCTCAATTTCAATGTAAACAATGTGATTATGTAACAAAAGATAAATATAATTTAAATAGACATATGAATGTTCACCATGGTTCAACTCAATTTTAATGTGAACAATGTGATTACGTGACAAAAAGTAAACATAATATATAGTCACATATGAATGCTCGTCACAGTTCAACACAATTGAAATGTGCTAATTGTGATTATGTAACAAAATGGAAAAGATCTTTAAAGAAACATAATATTGTTCATCACAGTTCTACGCAGCGCCGCAGCTAGGGTGTGTGTCACCCGGGGGAAAAACTATGGTGTCACTCCTATACTTGGATATAAAGAAATTTATAAATTGTAAAACTTAATGAAACATTTGTGATTTGTATATTGATACATATTATTTTTTTTAAAGCACCCGACAGGTTAAATTTATAAGTAGGATGGGAGGGGTGCAATGTATTTAAATTAAGTAGCCATAGTTTGTTTAACAAAGAAATGTTTAGACAGGTAATTTATTTTTATAATTAAAGTTGTGTTTCTCTTTTCCACCATTCTTTCTTTGATGTAATATGCACGGCTTATGTTACAACCATTGAACTGTACGCTAAAGCAACTGGAAGGGAAACAAACGATTTCAATGCATTGTAGGCGTTGAAGCTGACAAAGACAGATGCGGAATGGGTACTTCTGTCGCCTTCTAGCTTGTTGCGGTAGTAGAACAGACGAGAGAGATAAATGTTGCAACATATTTTTTTTATCTGTCGCCAGTCACCTGCATTTTATGCTCCGTGTCATCGTTTGTATGACGTTGCGTGTAAAAGAAAAAGATAAAGATATCCATTCTTTTGCTTCAGTGTTACTTATGCGCGTTTCCTTTCCAGTTGCGTATAACGTACAGTTCAATGGTTACAACATCCCTCCTTTTTATATGCACTCTTAAGTTCAGTGGTGGAAATAGCGGACTTCGTGTTAAATTGAAGAGAGAGGAAAGTTCTACACTTAGATCATTATGGGATTATGGTCTTTAAGGTTCTGCCCTACCCTTAGACCATAATCATAAAGTGTTTTCTTTTTGCACGTTGTGGTAGTCAGCTCTGTCATAACACACCATTCGTTTTATAAAATTAATTTGACTCGGTTCTCAACCCTATTCGTTTTAAAGGCTTTATTTCAGTTTTACATTAACCTGAGGCAGAAATGTATACATGACGCTAGGCACTTTAATCACGTGATTGTAACTTTACCTAACTCTGTGGCGATGCAAAAAGAAAACACCTATAATATGATCTGAGTCATTGAACTGTACGCTATACGCAACTGGAAAGGAAACGCGCATAAGGAGCACTGAAGCCAAGCGAATGGGTATCTCTATCTTTTTCTTTTATACGCAACGTCATACAAACGATGACACGGAGCATAAAATGCAGGTGACAGATAAAAAAATATATTGCAGCAGTTAGCTCTCTCGTCCGCAACAAGCTAGAAGGCGACAGAAGTATACCCATTCCGCATCTGCCTTTGTCAGCCTTCAACGCCTACAATGCATTGAAATAGCCCGTTTCCCTTCCAGTTGCTTATAGCGTACAGTTCAATAGGTGTTTTCTTTTTGTACCGCCACAGGGTTAGGTAAAGGTACAATAATCACGTAATTGAAGTGCCTTGGGTCAGCTAGAAGACATTTCTGCCTCAGGTTAATATTCAACTTAAATAAAGCTTTTAAAACGAATAGGGTTATGAGAACTGAGTCAAATTATTTTTATAAAACGAATGGTGTGTTATTGACAGAGCTGACTTAAGTCTACCACAACATGCAAAAAGAAAACACCTAATGGATCTAAGTAGAGTCCGGGCAGCAGCTGACTTTGACAGCTCTGAGGGCAAATAAACGCCACATAAAACACGTATTTTCAGTTTACGCGGGCTAAAATAACTCACGTTTTCTTAACGCGCGCAACCTGTACATGCGAACACCATAGACTGTGCTATTAGCTATTAAATTACCAATAGAAAAAATTTTGCCCTCATAGTTGTAAAAAAATAGGTTAATGACGTCATCTGTCCGGTCCCTGTTGGAAATCAGTGAACTCTATAGACTATAATAACTGGAAGGATAACGGTTACTGCAAATGCTTTCGTAATTTGTCCTCGACTGTTAGACAGTTAGACAAGCACCGCTGCTGCACGAGTGGATTCCTATTTCTTTCTAACGTATTTGTATAAACGTGCGAAGGCGTGGTTAATACTTAATAATGAGAAATAAACACAAAATATTAAGAATTTCACTCTTGTATTATCGTACACTTATGTTATAATTGTACATTTAAAAATTAATCATGGAATTAGTGTCTTAACCAAACATTATTTTTAATATCCATAAGAGAAATATAGTAAGATAAGGATAGCCTTCCCCCTACTAACTTCCATCTTGCTCTAACAGAACCAGAACGGGACAATTTTTATATTCGACGTTATCCTTCCAGTTATATACCTATAGAGTTCAGTTGGAAATAGACACTTTGTAGTTCAAATGTAGCATAAGTAGTTACTACGTAATCGTACGATTGAACTATTTCCATTTCCAACAGATTTGTTAAATTGTTTTTATTGCTATTTACTATTTACAAATAAAAATAAAGCATTTACAATAGTTTTTGTAATTATGGCAAGTAACAACGATATTGAAATGGAGGTTTTTAAAGTAGAACCTAAAGAAGAGGCTGATGAAGAAGAGTGTGTAGCTGATATAAACGTACTTACTGGGGCAGAAAACATGGCCATTTGTAAAATAGAACCAAAACACGAAATGGAAATCAATTTATTTCTTACTGAACAAGATCTTTTATTAAATGGTGAAGTGAGAAATGAAAATATAAACCAGGAAGAAAGTAGTACGAATGAAGATCAAGGTATGAATAATGTAATATTTTTATGTCCTCGTTTTTGGAAATCAGTCAATTTACAACAATTACCTCAAAACTGATCTCATATGTTAAGTTCAGTAGTCTATTGGTGTTTTGCGAAATTAAACCTCACCAGCTAGTCATCTACCTATATACCTGAAGGGAAATAATTGTTGCAAATTTAAATCAATTTAATATCGAATATGTAATAACCGATACTAAATGATATTTGCATTATTATTAATCTTGAAATGTTCTTTGTACAACAATTCGTGATACATTTACATGGCAAAATTTTAAAAGTGACGATATAACAAGACTGCATTAAATAGCTATAATGAAAAAATCCTTTTTTTAAATAATATAGAAAACGAGTTCTGCAGGCAGAGAGTTGCAGGGCTGCATGTTGATGCTTTTTAAAAGTACACAACAAATCTTAAATTATTGAGCTAATATCACAATGCATTGGGATACTTAGTAAGTAAATGGGCTACCATACACTATATGTATTTCTAAGACAATTACAAAAGAATTCTAGTGCTTTCACAAATGTGCTGTAACTTTAAAATTTTGTTTTGCTACACTAGTTCCACTTCCTCCTATCAGAATGCAGCATTTATTTACATTAATCTCGTAGCTGATATTCGTTACTACAATCGAGACTTGAAAATTTCCTGTTTCTCTAAGTAAAACACATTTTACTTGGTGATTTATTCTTTTTATTTTGTCTGTGTTGAATGAAAAGATAATTGCTCACTGCCTATTATTTGCAATAATTGATGTAGCAAAATTAAAGTTCACCAATATTATTTTTAATAATTGGTTTGGAATAATCCTCAGAACTTTTTATGGTAAATACTCGGATAAATATAACCATTTTGGCTGGAAATAAATAGTATATTAACATAACTTGTAAAAAAATAAAACGGTTAAGCAAAATGAAATAGTGCTTAGTGAATAGTGTAATAATAAGCTGCTACGCTTCTACTTTCAAAATTTACTTTCTTATTTTTCTTCTAATCTTTTCGTGGATAAAGTCTAACATTAATCATTAATAATTCAAAGGACTAATTTAGTATGATTTTTGCCAGGTGGTCGAAAATCACTAACAAAGCCAAAGAGCACCAGTTTATATCAGAAAATTGTACAAAAGATAGTAATTGCGCGTAATTTATTATTTATGTCTAGGGCTGACAAAAATATTGATTTTCATATAAAATATTTATTTAAATATTTCGGGCAGATTTAGGGTTTCATCCATATTTTTCAATTTGTATTCTTATCAATATTTTTATCTTGTTTATTCCTTATAAAATTTAACTTGTAAATTATAACAACTTATATGTGATACTGAGTGATGAGTGGTGAACTGATGACAAATAAAACAAACTTTGATAATCTTAAATTTGTTATACTTCGCCAGCTGGAAGACAAAGGTATGCTGCTCATTGATGCAATCCAGACCTTAAAGTCCATCCGCGCTAATATCTTAGCTATTCGGAAATGTACAGAATTCCTGCAGAATTTCCTTCACAACAAGAATCTATGGTTTAAAAGCGTTGGAAATTATTAGCGAAATTCTAGCTGGTAGTACACCACAAGGCACAGAGCAAAAAAACCGAATCAAAGCGAATTGAGTCCAGTCGCATTGGCAGCTTTTAAGTACGCTCCAATCACGTCGTGCGACGTTGAAAGATCCTTTTCAGCGTACAAAAGGGCGTAAAAAAGTGAAGACTGTCGTCGTTCATTTGTGTTCGAAAATTCAGTGCAATAAATTCAACTAAATGTGAATAAAAATCAATATTTTCCATCCATATTTCGACTGTTTTTCGTCCATAAGTCCGTACCTTAATTCTAAGATCCATACATATTTTGTAAGCTTTTGGTCCATATTTTTGTCAGCCCTAGTCATAATCATTAGCGAAAACTGTCCGGAAACTCCGCTAATACAACCTTCTTATCAATGTTATTGAAGCCCATACCGCGCAATTTCTGTCCCGTTTCAACAAAACGTTGACATGTGACGCCATGTTATCGTAATTTTCTAAACTTAAAGAATCCTTATTTTCTGTATCATTTGTGGCTAAGGTCATGGGCGCCGGAAAGGTGGGGGGGGGGGCATGGTAGGGCACTTGTCCCCCCTCCCCTAGAAAATTGAATTTTTTGCTTCTACTTCTACCTACCTACCGTTCGTAAAATAGTAGAATTTACATTTAAAATCATACAGCCTAACAAATTGCAAAACTGAATACTAAATATTTTATAACACTCGAGATAATATATTAATTTCATCCCTATCTGCATTCAATTACACAGTCCATTGAAGTCCGATTTTCCCAAGCAGTGGCGCCGGGTTTTTAAGATCTACATGGGGGCAATGGGCAGCAGCACTACAGGAAAAGCTCATCTTTTAAAATCATAAGGAGCAACGGTGTAGGTATTTTTGAAATATCAAGATAAAAAAACTACTTTGTTGCAGTTTCATTTTTATTCATAGAAGACAACATTTTGGAAAAACATCTAAACTGCATACAATGTATTTCTTTGTTTGTAATAGAGTACGACATACGAAATATTACCATCTATTCTATGTTGTGAATGATGATTTAACGAAATAACTGATATGCTAACAGCGACAGCCTAGGAAAAGACTAAACAAAACATTTTTTCCGGTCAGTATTGTCACGTATCGTGGTATCGTGTATAGTTACGTAATTTTGATATAAATCTGCATACACTATACACTATACAAACAGGTAAACTGAGCCAGTCATAACATAATTAAACATCTGCATCATAAACATACAGAATTATTTACTTCTGGATCGGTCCTGATCTGATATTTCTGAAAATTTTTAAATTCTCACTTTCATGGCGTGAAACAGATAGATATAGACTTACGTATAAAATTAATGTGCCTCACTTTCCCAAATCCCAATTTTGTTCATAGTCATGTTCACGTGCCAGTGAAGTGCATGGGGGCCATGCCCCCACGCAATCTGCCTACATGGGGGCACGCGCCCCGCTGCCCCCACGAAGTCGGCGCCACTGTTCCCAAGTGCATTTGCTCTGTCTATTTTTCATCCGCAATTAATCATACAGACAGAAACATTTAGTGTGCTAAAAATCAAACATTCATAACATCTCAAGACTTTATCAAATTGAAAATTTGAATTGTGAAGCCAACACTTGGAAAGAAATGTGGGTTTCAAAACTCAAAAATAACGATACTGAGACTGAGCTCGAGGTGGCTGAATTAATAGATAAACATTGCCAGTTCTTTCCTTGCATCAAAAAAGCGTTACAAATTTTTTTAGCCTTGCCTCCTACCTGGTTGAGATCAACCATGTCTCAAGAGAGACTTTCTGGCCTCTGTATGCTTAGCGTTCACAGAAAATCTGTGAATAAAAATAGGGACACATTTATTGCCAAAGTAATTAATAGATTTTCTCAAAACAGAAGAAAACTCTTATTACTTTTTTCCGATTAGAAAAATAACGTAAAAGTTTATTTTTTAACACCGTAAGTATATGTACTTACCTATTATACATATTTTTAATAATAAAGGTGTAAAACTTTTAATCTATTTTACTTTGCCCCCCTCTATATTTGACTTCCGGCGCCCATGGCTGAGGTCGATTTAATAAAATCCTTAAGATCTAGATTATTCTCAGCATCGAATGCCTAATCCCTATAATGTTCCCTTTCGTGTAACTTGGGAACGTTCGCGAGAAAATTAGTGACCATCGCTTTAATAGCGATATAAATCTTTTTTATCATAAATGATAGCACAAGCACAATTTTTCTTAACACTTCAACACGTTAACCACTCGCAAAAACGAAAAAAAAATACGAACATTGGTCTGAATATTCATAAGAAGGAAAAAAAACGTTGCTTTTAGGTATTGAGTTCTATTGAGAAAACTACTGTTTGTGAAATAAATCTGCTACAAAATTTAAACGGAACTTTTTATATTGAAATCCTTATTTCTTGTAAATTCTACACGCCCCCTCAAGAAATATTATCATTACAAATATTCTATTTAAGTATAGTTCTCAATCATAATGAGCAACAGTGCTCTTTAAATTTTGGACCTGGCAAAGCCTTGTTCTTCTTGTAACCATTTCTTTTATTTGCTTGACATACAGATGTCGCTTGTATGGAGACAAGTGAATTTATAATATTTACAACAACAATTGATATTACGATCAGTAAATTCCTTGTTCTTTACAGTACCTACTGTACATAAATACCAAATTTGAAAATATAATGTATACATATGGTAGCTCTCATATTAACAAAAGTTTTAACAAACTTTCAGGAATGGCAAAAATGCAAGCAATAGAAAATGTACGAAGTTTGAAAGAATTTCCATGTTCGCAATGTGATTATATAGCAAGGAGGAAACATAATTTGAAGTACCATGTAAACATACATCATGGTTCATTTGATTTTAAATGCGCACATTGTGATTACATAACAAAATCGAAAAAATCTTTAAAGAAACATGTGAATAGTCGTCACAGTTCTGCTCAGTTTAAATGTACTGATTGTGATTACGTATCAACATGGGAACCATATTTAAAGAGACATATGAATATTCGTCATGGTTCAACTCAAATTAAATGTAAACAATGTGATTACGTAACAAAAGATAAATGTAATTTAAAGTCACATGTGAATAGTCATCACGGTTCTTCCCAGTTTAAATGTACTGATTGTGATTTCGTAACAACATGGCAATCATATTTAAAGAGACATATGAATATTCGTCATGGTTCAACTCAAATTAAATGTAAACAATGTGATTACGTAACAAAAGATAAATGTAATTTAAATAGACATATGGATGTTCATCATGGTTCAACTCAATTTAAATGTACTTATTGTGATTATGTAGTAAAATGCAAGAAATCTTTAAGGAGACATATGAATGATCGTCACGGTTCTACCCAGTTTAAATGTACTGATTGTGATTACGTAACAACATGGAAACCATTTTTAAAGAGACATATGAATGTTCGTCATGGTTCAACTCAATTTAAATGTGCACTTTGTGATTTCGTAACAACATGGAAACGGTATTTAAAAAAACATATGAATCGTCATGGTTCCACTCAATCTAAATGTGGACAATGTGATTACGTAACAGCTTATGAACCTAATTTAAAGAGTCATATGAATGTTCATCATGGTTCAACTCAATTTAAATGTACTGATTGTGATTATGTAACAAAATCGGAAAAATGTTTAAGGAGACATATGAATGGTCGTCACGGTTCTACCCAGTTTAAATGTACTGCTTGTGATTACGTAACAAAAGATAAATGTAATTTAAAGAGACATATGAATGTTCGTCATGGTTCAACTCAATTTAAATGTGCACATTGTGATTTCGTAACAACATGGGAACGATATTTAAAAAAACATATGATGGTTCGTCATGGTTCAACTCAATTTAAATGTGGACAATGTGATTACGTAACAACATATGAACTTAATTTAAAGAGACATATGAATGTTCATCATGGTTCAACTCAATTTAAATGTACTGATTGTGATTATGTAACAAAATCTAAAAAATGTTTGAGGGGACATATGAATGGTCGTCACGGTTCTACTCAGTTTAAATGTACTGCTTGTGATTACGTAACAACAGGGAAACCATTTTTAAAGAGACATATGAATGTTCGTCATGGTTCAACTCAATTTAAATGTGGACAATGTGATTACGTAACAATATATGAACTTAATTTAAAGAGACATATGAATGTTCATCATGGTTCAACTCAATTTAAATGTACAGGGTGTGATTACGTAACAAAAGATAAACGTAATTTAAAGAGACATATGAATGTTCGTCATAGTTCAACTCAATTTAAATGTACAGGGTGTGATTACGTAACAAAAGATAAACATTGTTTAAAGAGACATATGAATAGCCGTCACGGTTCTACCCAGTTTAAATGTGTTGATTGTGATTTCGTAACAAAAGATAAACGTAATTTAAAGAGACATATGAATGTTCGTCATGGTTCAACTCAATTTAAATGTACAGAGTGTGATTACGTAACAAAAGATAAACGTAATTTAAAGAGACATATGAATGTTCGTCACGGTTCAACTCAATTTAAATGTACTGATTGTGATTTTGTAACCAAATGGAAATCATGTCTAAAGGTACATATAAATGTTCGTCATGGTTCAACTGAATTTAAATGTGCTAATTGTGCTTATGTGACAAAGTGCAAAAGATATTTAGTAATTCATATCAAGAAAAATCATGGTTAATTATGAGGCGCCGTTTGTACCATAACTATTCTTTAGATATACAGGGTGTCCCACTGCTCCGTAATCGGTCGATAACTCAATGTGGGTTGAAGATACTGAAAAAAGTTTCAAATAAAAGTTGCTTTGATTTGAATTGCACATTTTTTAAAAATATTCTTATATCTACAGTATGTTGCATTTTCACGTGGCAGGAAAATGTCACTTTTTTTTAAATGGCACACCCTGTATTTTTTTCTCTTAATGTATCGACCAACCATATTTATATCACGCCTGATAATTTTTTTAATATTGGATGTGGGGTTGCCAAGTTATTAATTATTTTGTCAAAATTTGGTACAATTCAAGGTCGGACTATAATATTCATAACAATCATAACTAAGTTATTCTTCAAAAAAGGAAAAATTTATTTGACGAATAATATTACCCTAATGTAAAAAAAAACTAATTGATTAATTTTATACCGAGTGTTTAAAATGAGAATTCAAACTTTGTGAACTTTAAATAGAATTTATACGAATATTTTAAATGGAACACCCTGTATTTTTATTTACCAACAAATTCTCGACAAAAACCCTATTCAACTGTGTATTATTTCCTGGTATTATTTTTTGTACTTTTGTTAATATTTACGATTTTTAAAATTTCACGTAAAAAAAATTTGTTAAAAGTAATTTTTATTTAATTATTATTACAAAATACCGTTTAAATAGTTGTTATCAACGCAAAAAAACAAAACTCAAGTCCTGTGACTATCTCAATTTCTAAATAATTAAAACAAAATTTTTAGTAAACGGTATTTCCCGAATTTTTAATAAACGGTGTTTCTCGAAGATTAAAATAGAAAATAAATACAATATCTCTCATTAAAGTAAATGTTCCAAATGTCTTCCACTTTGATTAATGCACTTTTGAAGCCTAACCCTAAATAATCTCACATTACTCATAGGAGTAATCGGTTGAAACGCCTCTCGAATTCAAATTTTCATGTCATCTCGAGATGTGGCAGCTGTTGATATATTTGAAATTTAACAGTTCCCCAAAGATAGTAATCCATAAAGGTAAGGTCCGGTGACCTTGGCGGCCAAGGAACAGGGCCTCCTCTACTTTATTAGGGTACAGTAAATCCAATTCTCGCGCGCATCTCTGACTGTTGTTTTGCTTTAATTATTTAGAACTTAAGATAGTCACAGGACTTGAGTTTTGTTCTTTTGCGTTGATACCAACTATTTAAACGGTATTTTGTAATATAATTAAATAAAAATTACTTTTAACAAATTTTTTTTACGTGAAATTTTAAAAATCGTAAATATTAACAAAAGTACAAAAAATAATACCAGGAGATAATACACCGTTGAATAGGGTTTTTTGTCGAGAATTTAATGGTAAATAAAAATACAGGGTGTTCCATTTAAAATATTCGTATAAATTCTATTTAAAGTTCACAAAGTTTGAATTCTCATTTTAAACACTCGGTATAAAATTAATCAATTAGTTTTTTTTCGTAGAGTAACGCGACATTAGGGTAATATTATTCGTCAAATAAATTTTTCCTTTTTTGAAGAATAACTTAGTTATGAATATTATAGTCCGACCTTGAATTGTACCAAATTTTGACAAAATAATTAATAACTTGGCAACCGCACATGCAATCTTAAAAAAATTTTCAGGCGTGATATAAATATGGTTGGTCGATACATTAAGAGAAAAAAATACAGGGTGTGCCATTTAAAAAAAATGACATTTTCCTGCCACGTGAAAATGCAACATACTGTAGATATAAGAATATTTTTAAAAAATGCGCAATTCAAATCAAAGCAACTTTTATTTGAAACTTTTTTCTGTATCTTCAACCCATATTGAGTTATCGACCGATTACGGAGCAGTGGGACACCCTGTATATATATATATATTAAAAAGAGTCAATATATTAAAAATTAAAAATATTTATATATATATATATCATCCAAATATAAAAATATATCTGGTAGTTAAAGTACAGATATATAAAATTTGAGGACGAAATATATAAAACTTCAGCTTCGAATATCAACCACTAGTGACGCTGTAGTTGGAGACAAAATTTGAAACAGCGTAGATGCTGATACATCTGTCACGTAATTATTTAATTTACCTTTTAATTAGAAGAGTTTATGTTGGAATTGGTTCGATGTTATGAAGTGCCATATAGTTATCGATATGAACAACCTTAGCCGGATAATTATTTATGTGTATTATCCGAATATGCTTACAAATTAGAAAGTAACTGCCATACCTTCATAATCCTAATATGAAATGCATGTATTGATCTTTAGGAACTACAACTACTCCTAAGCATGTATGACACCAATTTAAATCTGTATGGATCAATATAATCAATCATACAAGGTGGAAAGTTATATGTAATGCGCTAATTTGTAGTGTAAATCAAATCAAACAGCTTTACAATGTAGAAAATGTAACTTTACGTAGGTCGCGTCGCTTATGTAAGTATTGTCGTTGCTGGTTTCCCGAGGAGCGCCATCAGTGGTCAACGTTGGAAGTTCAAGTTTTATATATCAGTACTCTCATCATTGCTGATATATTTTTATATTTGGATGATATATATATATTTTTTTTAATTTTTAATATATCGACTTTATTTAATATATACAGGGTGAATGAGACCACCCGTATCAGTCTTTTATTTAAAGAACGGTGAGTCGTAGAGAAGTGGAGTAAAAAATGTGATTATAAAAGCCATAATAAAGAATAGAATGGTGATATCATTATTTCTCGGAGAAGTCAGCATTCCTCCAGAAGGCCTCCAACTCCAAAATTTTAAATGGCACCATAAGTCGAAAAAGGTATTGTTTAAAAGATTATTAAAAAAGAAGAAAGTTTTATAGGAA
This sequence comes from Pyrocoelia pectoralis, assembly GCA_036250285.1. NCBI lineage: Eukaryota > Metazoa > Arthropoda > Insecta > Coleoptera > Lampyridae > Pyrocoelia > Pyrocoelia pectoralis. The sequence continues at coordinate 21,880,864 of CM070081.1, read as the reverse complement.
AAATTATTTTATTACTACCACCCCTTTTAAGTAATATTCCACTAAAGTTGTTAAATTTGAAATTCATTGTTAACAAAAAAAATTGAAAAGTCGGCTTTTAAAGTCTAGTTGCCAATGTTACATGTGTTCAAAATATCTTCCATTTACTGCTAAGCACTGTTGAGCTCTTCTAGGTACACTATCAGTGGCTTTAATAAGTACTTCTTGAAAGGGAAGAACACAATATGTAACATTGGTAACTAGATTTTAAAAATTGTAAAGAATTGTCTTTTCAGTAATTAATACTGCTGATATAATTATATCAGTCGGTGGACAACTCGAATTTTTAGTTCGTAAGCAAATCCTGTTACAATTTTTAAGCTATGTAATGTTGGTTGCCTACGGTTACTATTGTTTATTTTCCCAAGGTAAATCTCAGTTGGAGACGGTCAATTCTGGTCGTTGATTAAATAAATCGGTGTTTATAAATGTTTATAATGAAAATTATAACAAATAACTAAAATACAATGGTAATTAAAAATAAATAAAGAATTCTTGAATGCGGCCCAATCTCATTCGACCTTGTCAAATGGCATCTATTTTGACAGTTTGCTTTTCTGTAATAAATATTAATTTATGTACAATGATTATTTACAATTCAATTCTGTTAATTAACGGAATCGGTTAATTCTGGTGGTTGTAATTATTACTCAGGACAGGTATGTAACAATTACAAGTTCAAGTGAATAATTAGTCAGGTTTTCAGGTTAAGTTTAAAAAGACAGGTATCTGGTTTCTGGTATTAGGTTTTTCTATCGGAACTTATGTAAAAGTTAGAACGGTAAGGTATCAATGACCAATGAGCTCGGTTTACAACCAAACGTCAGTTTCAGGTAAACGGATATTCCAAGTCTCGGTTATACTACCGTAACACAGAATATTAGGATCGACTACACTACGCTCGGTGTTTAACTACCGTACGTGAATGCATCCGGTAATACGGAGATTTATTAATATGCTCGGTGTTTAACTACCGTACATAAAAATACAGGGTTCCTCTGCTCGGTTATACTACCTACAGAATCAAGTGAATTAAATCAGGAATAATCAGGGTTTTCTGCTCGGTTCTACTACCATACAGAAGCGGTTATATCGGGATAAACGGAATTCTCTGCTCGGTTATACTACCGCACAGAAACAGGTGAGCGTTAATTCAAAATGTAAACAAGGATTCGGATTCGAATTCGGATTTTGAGTCAGAGTCAGAGTTAGAGTTCCTAATAATAACGGTGCTCTTCCTTATATTGGTTTTCTTTGTAGGTGGGAGTAATAGCACAGCTTAAATACACACAGCTAGCCAACTCTCGGCGGCACCTTTGATGTGGCGGTCTACGAGTAAGCGAGACAGAAGCCTTGCTGTCTCTGTCGCACAGAGGGGAAAAGTCAGGGCCGGATTAAAATGATTATTTATTCAATCTTCCTGACAGTACCGTAGTAGTAGGTAATTTTAAAATTTATTGGATTATGATATTTTTTGAATCTACAGTCCTCGCCAGGAGTGTTTACCGCTACGTCATTAATGCCTGAACTAGCTATCCAATTTGTTTATACTGCCTTCAGTGCCTTCTCATATTAATCAGTGAATTAAATAAAAGATGGTGAACATTCGCAGTGCATTTGACGAAATCGACATACGGTATTGAATAAGCAAATGTAATAGAAAGAGTAAACCTATAAACACGAAATCAATTTGTGCTTGGGTATATCTGAGAAGACGGTGAGAAATATCAAGTTTCGAGCTGCAGCTAACCCTGTTTTAATTTTAACAAGTACGGGTAAAAACGACCACGCAAGAAACTAAAATCAGACGATCTACCTGCAACATATCCAAAATGGGCATAAGGAATACGTTATCCAACATGTATGCACAAAGTGAGTAATATTACATCACAGTTTCACAGTGTTTTACAGATGTTTGACGTAGGTACTACATTTTGTTTACAGAAAAGCATGCCACAGTTGCAAGTTTAAATACAGAAATTCGTAATAGCCACATATTTAGTAAGCGACAGAAGTCTTCACCGTGCAATCCAGTCGCTAGGATTCAAATTAAAAAAAGACTCCAACCGTAGAGCTTTATTGGAAAAAAGTTACATTGCAGAAATGCGAATTAAATTTCTTAAGCAATACATTAAAGAGATCAATTCACCGAATCGTCTGCAAGTTGTATTATTATGGATGAAACTCAATGAAAGGTGGATCTAGTCGAAAGGAAATCCGGGACAATCATGGCAGAATGAAGACATTAGGAGTGTATGAAAACCTGAAGGCTACGATGGCAAGAGATTCATTGTTGTTCACGCTGGATCTGCCAGAGGATTTGTACAAGGTGCTGCTCTATTATTTCCACACTATTCAAAACCGAGCTGTATGGTCTAATTAAGTAACTTTAAATACAAAAAAGGTATGAAGTAAGTACATACATGAAATAATTAGAAGCTATGGACACGAAGTATTAAGTTTACCACCACATCACTGCGAGTTTAATGCCATAGAATTAGTATGGGCGGCATGGGCACACACAAAGGGATATTATGGCAGGCATATTGGACGAGATGGCTATAAAGATGAAAACGTAATTGCTATGTGGAACAAAGCTTTACAGCAGTGTGATGAGACTGTATGGGCTAATAGTGTGCGACATACTAAAGAAACCATAAAAGAGTGGTATAAACAGGAAGAAATGTTGGACGTCGCAGTTGACGAACTAATTATTAACGTGGGAAACTGTTCTGAAAGCTGAGATGTAGAAAGTCACTCCGATTAGAAGTCTTAGAACACTTTGACAAGCAAGTTTCTACAACTTACAATTTGTAATAAAAGTGTATTTCATATTTAATACAATTTCTATTAGTAATGTATTTCAATCATGTAAGTACAATATATTTTGTCGTAAAATGCTGTTAATTCACACATTTCCTATGTAATGTTCAACATTAAAAATGTCATCTTCGTACGAATAAATATGTACTTCCATTTTATTTATTCATGTAACTTAATATGCATTTTGTGTAATTACAGTATAATAATGTTACCATCATATTGTTGCCCAATATTACTGAATTGGTAACAATAAGAAATTATGATTATGAAACGTAGTAGCCTTGCGAGGTGTAAATAATGCAGCTCGACAGTTGAGTTCTTCGATGCAAATTGTTTAACCTATAAATTGAATTCTATAATTATCAATTGTTTAATTGTTTATCAGTAACTTACCACACAACCATTCTCCTACTTTTATAGTTCCGCTGCAATTACCTATTAAATGTTTTCATTTTGTTGAAAATTGCTGTTTGGATTAGAACCTACATAACCTGCAGACTACAAAAATAACGTACCGAGCACCTGTTCAATTTCAAGGATACTGTTTTGGTAATAAAATAGAGTTGTGCAGCTTACATTTTTAATAAGTCTTATATTATGATATATGATATTATATGATGATGTCCTGTTGGTTTTTTGTCACCCATTTTATTAGAGTTTACAAAACAAAACATAAAACAAAGTTCTACAAATCGTAAGTACGCCTATGATTGCTAAATGCTAAGGCAATTCCCGACTGCACGTCAAAGACATCTTTTCCCCTAAGAGGCGGAGCATAAAGCCTGCGCGAAGGGATCGACGCAAACCGTTCCCGCCAAGAGAGTGTTATAGCTGTGTGTATTTAAGCTGTGGTAATAGTGGGAGAGTTAGAGTGGGAATTCATGCGTGATAGTTCTTGGTAGCGACCCCTTCTGGCGAAAATTACCATTATTTGTGGAATTTCTCCAGAAGTTCTCAAACAAATAATATTATATAATTTCACATCATTACAAAATCGACTTTTCAATGTTTCTTGTTAACAGTGAATTTCAAATTTAATAACTTTAGTCGAATATTACTTAAAAGGGGTGGCAGTAATAAAATAATTTTTCCTATAAAACTTTCTTCTTTTTTAACAATCTTTCAAACAATACCTTTTTCGACTTATGGTGCCATTTAAAATTTTGGAGTTGGAGGCCTTCTGGAGGAATGCTGACTTCTCCGAGAAGTAATATCACCATTCGATTCTTTATTATGGCTTTTATAATCACATTTTTTACCCCACCTCTCTACGACTCACCGTTCTTTAAATAAAAGACTGATACGGGTGGTCTCATTCACCCTGTATATGTAAAAAATAGTTATGGTACAAACGGCGCCTCATAGTTAATTGTGTCTATTTCCTGCTGTATATAGTATATAGTAGCTGGAACAAAATTATGCATATACATTATACATATAGAAAATTGTAGTGTGTAATAGGGATTTTATGTATATAGGGAGTTTGGACCGTTAGTGAGGCTTCACACACACCGATGTTATCGTTGTCGGTGTCAGTATCATGCTGCATCAATAATGTATTGTTTTAAATGGTACTGCTTCACACAGCCAACGATCCGGCAAAAATGTCGGTTGTCGTATCCGACATGTGTATGTCAGATGGTTCTGTTGATATCAGTCAGTAAATTATCGTTCAGTTTTAGTACGCAATGCAAACCAAATACACTGATTCACGCAGACCAGTCCCAACACATCGGAATCGTTGTGCTGGCTTTTGCATTTCACTGAATTCAGTGTCCTCTCAGTACAAATGTAATCAATTATGAGTGCTGTTAAATTTAATTACCTTCTCTCAGTTTCTTCTTTCGTAAATATAATAAATACAGTAACAACAAGGTTCTTTTCTTCATATTAAGGCATTCTAGTATGTACAACTGAATTCCAAAATTTTTACCTATGAAATATTCACAAGGCGCAGCGACACTGGTGATGCTAACAAAGATATAACCACTATTCCAATTTCGACATACTGTTTATCGGTGTGTGAAAAGCTCTCCGATACCGACACGACACCGATAATATTGGTGTGTGTGAAGCCGCCCTTACAGGGTTTGGTGAGCTATGCTAGCTCAGTTGGTTAAAGTTGAAGGGTCGAAAGCAATGTGTCCTTACATTAGTTTTTAGTGAGGAAATAATATGTTAAAGACTTTCGATTCCTTAGAACAATACTTCTCATCCAACGATCTTCTCTTAAATATTACAAACTTTCAAATTTTATCCTTTAACAACACAGATCATAAAACAATTCATGTCGAATTCAATCAAAAAGACATTCTGTCTGAAAAATTGTTCTATTTTGAGGGATACACATTGATAGAATTGGAAGACATGTATAGATTATGTTGCGACTAATGTATCTAGATACTGATATGCATTACGTATAACATCCGAAAATGTAAGTAGACATCATATCATGCATACATAGAATCTCGGATTAGGTATGGTGGAAATTCCTGTGACATACAGAAAAGGACGATTTGGAGCCACTGAACTCAATAATATATGGAAGAGCAAAGCCGTTGAAATCAAATGAGTTGCGCGTGAAAAAGTGGGCAGATTTGAAGAGAATAATAAGGTCGAAAATCGTTTAACCACGGGGACTACGCGTTTGCGCAGTGGAAAATACGATGAACACGTGGATTGATTTGATTTATAAACGTTACAAGGGAGAAGGGTTTACAGTGGGTGTTATGAGGTTCAAGATTAAAATACAATTTTAGATAATATATAACAGCTGTTTTATTTGTATGAACTCGAATTTATTACGGCGCATGATCGGAAACCCCGTGCGCGTATTCAATTTGTATCACTTAAATTTACAACTTTGCTCTTCCATATATTATTGAGTTCAGTGTTTGGTAGGCATTGGTAGAGGGTGTTTATGAAAAGTGTACCTTTGTGCTTAGGAATTAATTAAACGTAATTGTGTGTCAGTGTTTATCTTTAATGGGTATTTTTGGGACTGTAAATGTGTACCTATGTATGATAACTTTAAATTTAAACTGTCTTTTTAATAGTAATTATATCAGTCAAGATCAAAATCAAAACTTTTAACAGAGGCATACGATGTTTTCATATGTCATGTTAGCATTGTGGAATAAATAATGATTATTATTATTATAAATTTTTTATATGTACAGACATTATCATTGAAAATAAAATAAAAATTGTTTTTATTTGTGTTTTTTTTTTTACTTTTGTTAATATTCAATACCTAGGTACCTTAAGTTCCAGGAGAAAGGTTATTATGAGCCAGGTTTATTCAAGTTTTGCCCAGTCAAATCTGATAATGGAGAAGTACCTAAATCAAAAGGTTTAGAGCGTTGCTACGGAATCTGTATTAGATGTGTTTATATATCTATATCATATAAAATTTGTAGAATAGAAGGACATAAAGGAGACGTAAAACTGGTAAAGAACCTTTGACTGCGATCTCTGCTTGTTCCAGAGTTTGACACCGCCTGTATGGAACCCATCCGCCTACCTGCAGAAATCAACAGTCAGATCTACCCAATGAATAAATATGGATCTACCACATCCTGATGTTCTAATTTTTTTAGAAAAACTGCGGGCAGGAGTGAGACTTGTTCGTCCAATGATCGCAAAACCGAAAATCTTTGTACACAACAACTTATTACCTACGGCAGCCATGTATTTTTTAAACATGACGCAATACGTAAGAATCTTCAGGCTACACCCACTGAACACAGTACATACATTCATGAAACGGTTGCAAATGAAAGATTCAAAAAGTATATACTCAAGTTTGAAGCTGAATAAAAAATTAACCATTGGGTTGATTCGAATGAGCTCAGTATCAAATTAAAGCCTATTTATTTCTACGTTATTTAGAAGTAACCACTTTTTTTTAAAATGCACTTTAAGGGCCATTTCTACGACCGAACGATCCAAAGTGCCCTTTTTCGGGGTTTACGACACGCTAGCTAAGTTTAGAGTTATGCTTCTCTCTCTAAGCGCCGGTGTATGCATGTCTCTCTAATTTTATAATTTTCTTTGCTACTAAAGTTATCACAATTATAAAAATTAGCAACTACCAGACAAGATTGTCCTTGAAACGAAACAGGAAAGTTAACCGAATTTCAGTAATGATTATAGCAAGTGAGATTTGGATATGGCTCACGTATGTGCGACGTGCACCACACTACTAATGCAAGTATTTTTCAGTTTAACTCGGAGACATTGAGCTACCCTATTATTTTTAAGATATAAAAGACATCACAAGAAGCATATTTGATATCGCGAAATTTTTGTATCTTTAAAAATAAACTCCGTACAGACGAAAAACACATCAAATGAGGAAACGTAATTCACTCTGTAAGTGACGTCATACGTACAGTCGACGAAATGTAAACGTCGGAGCATCCGGCCTTGACCACATCCCTCCTTTTTATTTGCACTCTTAGGTTTGTGATGTAATTCAGTGGTGGAAACACAAGATGTTTTCTTTTTGTACAGCCATACATTGAACTATACGCTATACGCAACTGGAAGGGATACGGCCTATTCCAATGCATTGTAGGCGTTGAAGCCATGCTTCAATCACAGCTTAAATACACACAGCTATAACACTCTCTTGGCGGGAACGGTTTGCGTCGATCCCTTCGCGCAGGCTTTATGCTCCGCCTCTTAGGGGAAAAGATGTCTTTGACGTGCAGTCGGGAATTGCCTTAGCAATCATAGGCGTACTTACGATTTGTAGAACTTTGTTTTAAGTTTTGTTTTGTAAACTCTAATAAAATGGGTGACAAAAAACCAACAGGACATCATCATATAATATCATATATCATAATATAAGACTTATTAAAAATGTAAGCTGCACAACTCTATTTTATTACCAAAACAGTATCCTTGAAATTGAACAGGTGCTCGGTACGTTATTTTTGTAGTCTGCAGGTTATGTAGCAATTTTCAACAAAATGAAAACATTTAATAGGTAATTGCAGCGGAACTATAAAAGTAGGAGAATGGTTGTGTGGTAAGTTACTGATAAACAATTAAACAATTGATAATTATAGAATTCAATTTATAGGTTAAACAATTTGCATCGAACAACTCAACTGTCGAGCTGCATTATTTACACCTCGCAAGGCTACTACGTTTCATAATCATAATTTCTTATTGTTACCAATTCAGTAATATTGGGCAACAATATGATGGTAACATTACTATACTGTAATTACACAAAATGCATATTAAGTTACATGAATAAATAAAATGGAAGTACATATTTATTCGTACGAAGATGACATTTTTAATGTTGAACATTACATAGGAAATGTGTGAATTAACAGCATTTTACGACAAAATATATTGTACTTACATGATTGAAATACATTACTAATAGAAATTGTATTAAATATGAAATACACTTTTATTACAAATTGTAAGTTGTAGAAACTTGCTTGTCAAAGTGTTCTAAGACTTCTAATCGGAGTCACTTTCTACATCTCAGCTTTCAGAACAGTTTCCCACGTTAATAATTAGTTCGTCAACTGCGACGTCCAACATTTCTTCCTGTTTATACCACTCTTTTATGGTTTCTTTAGTATGTCGCCCACTATTAGCCCATACAGACTCATCACACTGCTGTAAAGCTTTGTTCCACATAGCAATTACGTTTTCATCTTTATAGCCATCTCGTCCAATATGCCTGTCATAATATCCCTTTGTGTGTGCCCATGCCGCCCATACTAATTCTATGGCATTAAACTCGCAGTGATGTGGTGGTAAACTTAATACTTCGTGTCCATAGCTTCTAATTATTTCATGTATGTACTTACTTCATACCTTTTTTGTATTTAAAGTTACTTAATTAGACCATACAGCTCGGTTTTGAATAGTGTGGAAATAATAGAGCAGCACCTTGTACAAATCCTCTGGCAGATCCAGCGTGAACAACAATGAATCTCTTGCCATCGTAGCCTTCAGGTTTTCATACACTCCTAATGTCTTCATTCTGCCATGATTGTCCCGGATTTCCTTTCGACTAGATCCACCTTTCATTGAGTTTCATCCATAATAATACAACTTGCAGACGATTCGGTGAATTGATCTCTTTAATGAATTGCTTAAGAAATTTAATTCGCATTTCTGCAATGTAACTTTTTTCCAATAAAGCTCTACGGTTGGAGTCTTTTTTTAATTTGAATCCTAGCGACTGGATTGCACGGTGAAGACTTCTGTCGCTTACTAAATATGTGGCTATTACGAATTTCTGTATTTAAACTTGCAACTGTGGCATGCTTTTCTGTAAACAAAATGTAGTACCTACGTCAAACATCTGTAAAACACTGTGAAACTGTGATGTAATATTACTCACTTTGTGCATACATGTTGGATAACGTATTCCTTATGCCCATTTTGGATATGTTGCAGGTAGATCGTCTGATTTTAGTTTCTTGCGTGGTCGTTTTTACCCGTACTTGTTAAAATTAAAACAGGGTTAGCTGCAGCTCGAAACTTGATATTTCTCACCGTCTTCTCAGATATACCCAAGCACAAATTGATTTCGTGTTTATAGGTTTACTCTTTCTATTACATTTGCTTATTCAATACCGTATGTCGATTTCGTCAAATGCACTGCGAATGTTCACCATCTTTTATTTAATTCACTGATTAATATGAGAAGGCACTGAAGGCAGTATAAACAAATTGGATAGCTAGTTCAGGCATTAATGACGTAGCGGTAAACACTCCTAGCGAGGACTGTAGATTCAAAAAATATCATAATCCAATAAATTTTAAAATTACCTACTACTACGGTACTGTCAGGAAGATTGAATAAATAATCATTTTAATCCGGCCCTGACTTTTCCCCTCTGTGCGACAGAGACAGCAAGGCTTCTGTCTCGCTTACTCGTAGACCGCCACATCAAAGGTGCCGCCGAGAGTTGGCTAGCTGTGTGTATTTAAGCTGTGCTTCAATGCTTGTCTGACAAGCACAGATGCGGACTGGCGTTTGATTATATATAACTACTGGATGTATAAAACGTGAAGCTAAAAAAAGAGATAGACAGTGTTTTGCGCATGTTTATGGTTATTTACTTTGACTTTATCGTCCCGGACGCATTTGAAATTTAATTTTCGAGGTAACAGCTGGCAGAAATGAAAGTTTTTAAGTGTTTAATTATTGTCTCTGATTAAATACCTAATTATTACCACACAAGAAAAGAATTTTCGTTAAGAAATATGACCTCAAATGCCTAAATCGTCAAGAAACTAATCACACTAATCAAGCATGCGCGTTGTTCTTTAGTAGAAGTTTTGTATCCATCTCTTTCTCATCAATACCGTGCCCAATAAAAGGCCCAGGAATGAAATGAGGAGAAATTAACTCTTGTTCTTTTTCTATGAGAGAAATATAATAAGTGCGCGTGTTTATTAGTATAGGAGCCCACGACACTAAACCTGTCATGATAGGTCTCCCAAAGTTCATACATATAATTCGCCATGTCATTCATAGGGGAACACAAAATCGCTCTGCTGCTATGTCTAGGGCCGGTCAACCCAAAAAAAATAAAAAATATATTTTTCTACGTTTCTGACATGTTAAGTCTCCCGTATTCTGATTGTTCCTCGAGACAGAGGAGGGGTAGTACTATGCTACAAGGTAGTGCTGCCAGTCCCCTGATAAGTCGCATCGGTTGCTGCCGAGAGATAAGCGACATCTCGCACCCAGGTGTCTATCATCATCGACCTCCTCAAAAAATCAAAGTTTATCTGAAATATCATCCATTTTTGTGTAAGAAAAACCACCGCTGCCTTTTCCAAACAGTGGAGAAAATGGCGGCAGCAGCGTTTGAAAGTCTCCCTCCGCGCAACCGAATTTCGAGTTTCAATTCGGTTTTACCAGCAATCGCCCGGTTCTTTTCGATTTCTATTATTGGAATACGCCTGCCACTATCACGAACAATGAATTTTAGGTGTCGTTGATTGTTTAAATAAATGAAATCGCATATTTTGTGTCATATTTTTCGATTTTTCAACCGTTTTCAATGTGTTTTTTAATACTTTCTTATGTTTTCGTTACATTTCAAAGTAAATTACTTTTCTTCTGTGAAAAAATATTAGGTGTCATTGTTTCAACGAATAAGATTCCGTAAATTATTCCAAAGTCGGGGATTTTCAGCCATTTTTTGGTCCTCCGGTTCCTCGATTTCCATCGCTGTTTGTGAAGATGCAGACGGTGACGTCGATGGATTCACGGTTTGCAAGACCGCGGGTGTGGAGGTCGTCATGGTTTCAGATATTCCAGGTTCCTTCGCAAGATCTCCTAGTGCGGACTTTGACGTACTGGGAGCGGGGTTTGTGTCCTCAAAAATTTCCTGTACACAGTATTAGTGCAACGCGAGCTTGTTGGTGTTATTGTAACACCAGCGTGAACTGTTATTAACAAAGAAAAGAGCTTATCGAAGAGATCCCGATAATAATACAGTAAAATAGATTAACTCTGCCGTTTCAATTGCACTTGGTGGAAAAAACTTACCCCAGGTGCCACGCCATTCCTTCCATCCGCGGAATCATCTTAGTTCCTCTGAGCAGATGGACTTCCTGGAATGCCTCTTTCTGCAGGACCAAGTTTCTCCGTAGAGACGGATGTGTTGGACTGTACCATTTGTGAACGAGATATGAAACACGGAAAGGCAGAAATGGGTGAAATGAGATATTGAAGCCTCCTCTTATATGTACTTTATACACATAATGTTTTTTATACTCACATTTGCATTCGAAGAAAACAGCGCTTCCAGTTCTTCTTGGTATTTTTGTTTCAAAACAGCAAATTTTCTGTAGCACCCATAGTGATAACCAAAATTGACACTATTCTCACAAGTCATCAGTCAATGATGAGTTGCCGTATTTGAAACGTTTCTTCCTCCGGTACGCGAAAATAGTTAGACATTGGTCTAATGTTCTTTCAGTAAATTTCGTAACATCGCCACACTTTTTGCAAACAAAACAACGCATTTTAGAGAGATGTAAGATTTCAAAAACGGACAGCGACACGGCCGTTACGAACCTGAGCCACTGAGCAGGTATAACGTCTAAGCCACTGACCTGTATCATAAAGGACTGAGCATTCTTCAATACAACATTGAAGCAAACAAGCCCCACCTAAATATTAGTTACTTCAGGTGCCAACTAGTGCGTTAGTTATATAATGATGGTAGCTCGGTGTTTGTAATGTGTTGGTAGTACTGGTATCAGTTGTTACAGTTTAGCTTGTTCTAATCTATATGCTTAATATCTGGTGAAAAGTAGTATAATTACAGGCTCATAATTATTTAAAAACGTAAATTATTAAAAATTGTATTTTATTGCAATGCATAAACGTAGTTTATACTACGTATGAAACAAGGTTATGTTTATGTAAATAAAAACATTAGTTACAGTGTTACCAATAATCACCAACACAACAAACCTAAATTACTAATTGGCACCTTAAAACACCGGTTTTCAATTTGCTTCAAAAATAGTGGAGGGGATCATTAGAATGCTCAGTCCTTTAAGATACAGGTCAGTGGTCTAAGCTCTTAGCGCCCTCTCCCCTTTTTATTCTGACCGTTTTGAATAGCACAGCCGGACTCTTACAATGTAGGGTCGAAGACCCGATTTCTGCTAAAAATATATAGCCAAAAAATCTGCATGTTTCAGATAGTCTTAAGACATAAAGCGGAAAAGATTTGTACGGGCCACAAGACATCATAAATAACCAAAAAATGGCTGAAAAATCCCCGACTTTGGAATAATTTACGGAATCTTATTCGTTGAAACAATGACACCTAATATTTTTTCACAGAAGAAAAGTGATTTACTTTGAAAGGTAACGAAAGACATAAGAAAGTATAAAAACACATTGAAAACGGTTGAAAAATCGAAAAATATGACACAAAATATGCGATTTCATTTGTTTAAACAATCAACGACACCTAAAATTCATTGTTCGTGATAGTGGCAGGCGTATTCCAATAATACAAATCGAAAAGAACCGGGCGATTGCTGGTAAAACCGAATTGAAACTCGAAATTCGGTTGCGCGGAGGGCGACTTTCAAACGCTGCTGCCGCCATTTTCTCCACTGTTTCGAAAAGGCAGCAGTGGTTTTTATTACACAAAAATGGATGAGCAACCGATGCGACTTATCAGGGGGCTGGCAGCACTATCTTTTCGCATAGTACTACCCCGCCTCTCCCTCGAGGAACAATCAGAATACGGGAGACTTAACATAATGTCAGAAACCTAGAAAAATATTTTTTTTATTTTTTTAGGGTTGACCGGCCCCAGACATGGCAGCAGGGCGATTTTGTGTTCCCCTATGAATGACATGACGAATTATATGTATGAACTTTGGGAGACCTATCATGACAGGTTTAGTGTCGTGGGCTCCTAGACTATAGTTCTGTTCAGAATAGTGGGGTTCTACTGTATTTTCTTTTTCAAAGACAAGCAATGTAGAGTAGAAATTGCATAATTTTTGTCTGGTGAACCCTTAGATCATATATACTCCAATGATCTAAGGGTGAATTCAATGATGTGAGTATATACATCATTGGGTGAATTAGGGAATTTAACAATTTAATAGTTCATAACAATTAGTAGAAAATAGCACCAAATTTTATACCTATCACTTTTTTTACTACAAACGAAATACCTAACTAAATTAATTTTGTAATGTTCTGTAAACGCGTCTGTATTCTCAATATGTATGTGCTGTGCAGCGTCACAAAAATTGTAGGTATTATCTCATAATAAAACATTGATTTATTTAATTGTAAACGTTTTGTTGACTTGGATCACAATGGATGTATGACTGGTGAAAGAGAAACCATCAACGTATTTTTACCTGACTTACTTACATTTTATTCCCCGTGTTATCGTTTTTAGATATGACGTTGCGTGCGAAAGAAAGAGACAGAAATACCCAGTCGTGGAGGGTTGCCTAACTTTACTGTCCAACCGTCCAAGGCCCTAGGTGGCCTTGGTTAGTCAAAAAGTCACAATTATCACGTGATTGAAGTGCCTTGCGTCATAAGACATTTCATTGAGAACTGAGTCAAATTATTTTTATAATAAGAATGGTGTGTTATTAACAGGGCTGACTTAAATCAACATCAACCACAAATTGCAAAGAGAAAACACCTACAACCTACAGGACAGTATAAGCCGTATGCTGTGGTGGAAATAGACATTTTGTAGTGCAAATGTAAAAAATGTAGCATAAGTAGTTCTACCTAATCGTAGACGTAGGTACGTAATTAAAATTAATAAATAATTATTATTTCCAACCGATGTTGTGAAATTGTTTTTATTGCTATTTACAAATAAAAATAAAACATTTACAATAGTTTTTGTAAATATGGCAAGTAACGACGATATTGAAATGGAGGTTTTTAAAGTAGAACCTAAAGAAGAGGCCGATGAAGAAGAGTGTGTAGCTGATATAAACGTACTTACTGGGGCAGAAAACATGGCCATTTGTAAAATAGAACCAAAACACGAAATGGAAATCAATTTATTTCTTACTCAACAAGATCTTTTATTAAATGGTGAAGTGAGAAATGAAAATATAAACCAGGAAGAAAATACTACGAATGAAGATCAAGGTATGAATAATGTAATATTTTTATGTCCTCGTTTTTGGAAATCAGTCAATTTACAACAATGACCTCTAAACTGATCTCATTTTAATTGGACCACCATGTTAGTTCAGTAGTCTATAGGTGTTTTGCGAAATTAAACCTCACCAGCTAGTCATCTATATACCTGAACGGAAATAATTGTTGTAAATTAATTACTGTAACAAATAACAATTTGTATTGGGCCAGCTTAAATCAATTTAATATCGAAGATGTAACAACCGATACTAAATGATACTTGCATTATTAATCTTGAAATGTTCTTTATACTAAAATTCGTAATACATTTAGGTACATGGCAAAATCTTAAAAGTGATGATGATATAGCAAGATTGCATTAAATAGCTATAACGTAATGTAGTAGAACTCTGCTATTCCGAAAATCCGCCTATTCCGAACAGAACTCAGAAAAAATACAAATTTTTTTTTAACTTAAAAACAGAAGAAATCAAAAGACTTTCGTAAAAAAACATACATTTACATATTGTTAGAACTAAGTAATTTACACACATTTAAAAAGTAAAATGAGTCATTTTTTTCTTATGAAGGGTGTTGAATCGATTTGAGGATGCCATTACGACATCATTATATTGAAATTATTCATGAAATCCGCCTATTCCAAATTCCCGCCAAACTGAAAGGGTTCGGTCCCAATTAGTTCGGAATAGCGAAGTTCTACTGTATAACATTAATAACAATACATACTTTCAGCATGCAAAACCCTTTTTTTAAATAAGATGGAAAAAGAGTTCTGCAGGCAGAAAGTTGCACAACTGCATGTTGATGCTTTTCTAAAAGTAAACAACAAACCTTACATTATTGAGCTAATATCACACTGTATTGGGATAGTAAGCAAATGGGCTACCACTGTATTTCTAAGATCATTACAAAAGGATTGCAGCGCTTTCACAAATGTGCTGTAACTTTATAAAATGTTGTTTTGCTGCAGTAGTTCCACTTCCTCCTATCAAAATGCAGCATTTATTTACATTAATCTCGTAGCTGATATTCATTACTACAATCGAGACTTGAAAATTTCCTGTTTCTAAGTAAAGCACATTTTACTTGGTGATTTATTCTTTTTATTTTGTCCGTGTTGAATGAAAAGATAATTGCTCACTGCCTATTATTTACAATAATTGATGTAGCAAAATTAAAGTTCACCAATATTATTTTTAATTGGTTTGGAATAATCCTCAGAACTTTTTATAGTAAATATAACGATTTTGGCTGGAAATAAATAGTATATTAACATAACTTGTAAAAAAATAAAACGGTTAAGCAAAATGAAATAGTGCTTAGTGAATAGTGAACAGATAGTTTAATAATAAGCTTCTACTTTCAAAATTTCCTTTCTTATTTTTCTTCTAATCTTTTCGTGAATAAAGTCCAACATTAATCATTAATAATTCAAAGACTAATTTAGTATGATTTTTGGCAGGTGGTCGAAAATCACTAACAAAGCCAAAGAGCACCAGTTTATATCAGAAAATTGTACAAAAGATAGTAATTGCGCGTAATTTATTATTTATGTCTAGGGCTGACAAAAATATTGATTTTCATATAAAATATTTATTTAAATATTTCGGGCAGATTTAGGGTTTCATCCATATTTTTCAATTTGTATTCTTATTACATATCAATATTTTTATCTTGTTTATTCCTTATAAAATTTAACTTGTAAATTATAACAACTTATAAGTGATACTGAGTGATGAGTGGTGAACTGATGACAAATAAAACAAACTTTGATAATCTTAAATTTGTTATACTTCGCTTGCTTTCCAATCGCCATCGCAAAGCTGGAAGGCAAAGGTATGCTGCTCATTGATGCAATCCAGACCTTAAAGTCCATCCGCGCTAATATCTTAGCCATTCGGAAACGTACAGAATTCCTGCAGAAATTCGTTCACAACAAGTAAGTGGAAGAAATAATACGGCTAATTGTGGTTGATGGTTGAGGTATTTATATAAATACCGAGTTTATTTAGCAAAAATAACTCGAAAAATAATATTGGACGACGTTTCGCCTTTTACTGGTAAGGCTTAATCATGTCTTTTATCTGATGAGATGATGATTATAATGTAGTGAAGTTTTAATGATAACGAGGGAGGGAATGGACACCTCCAAAACTTGTGGTTAACATTTTAGCGTTTACGGTTTTTTTTTTTAATATTTGAAACTTTTATTAGCCATCTTGTACAGTTCATTAATTCCAATCCAATTAATTGTTATAATATTTTTTTTTTTAATATTTGAAACTTTTATTAGCCATCTTGTACAGTTCATTAATTCCAATCCAATTAATTGTTATAATATTTTAAAAAAAACCGTAAACGCTAAAATGTTAACCACAAGTTTTGGAGGTGTCCATTCCCTCCCTCGTTATCATTAAAACTTCACTACATTATAATCATCATCTCATCAGATAAAAGACATGATTAAGCCTTACCAGTAAAAGGCGAAATGTCGTCCAATATTATTTTTGCTAAATAAACTCGGTATTTATATAAATACCTCAACCATCAACCACAATAGCTGTATTATTTCTTCCACTTACGTCAATTAACCCACCACAGCTACCAATAACGAAATTAAAAGTTCATAACAATAATCATATGGTTTAAAAACGTTGGAAATTATTAGCGAAATACTGGCTGGTAGTACACCACAAGGCACAGAGCAAGAAAACCGAATCAAAGAATTGAGTCCATAGTCGTAGCGGTACATCTAAATGTCTGTCAAATTGTGCGGGAAGTGTGAAATTAGGTACACTTATTAATTAGATCAAAATAAACGATTTGACCCGCAGCACCCCCATTTTCAACCCTTAGTTTTCAAAAGTGCCCCGTATTTAGTTTTTTCCATCCCCTAACGATAACTCCTTTGTTTACAACTTTTCGAAAAAAATATATTAATAAAAGTTTTAGGAATTCTTATAAGGAACATTTTATATAAGGATAAAATTTTCACAAATATCAACCCTTATCGAGATATGTGGGAAAAACTGATTTTTGCAGTTTCATTACAAAATCGGTCATAGTTTTCTGGTTTATCGTTTCTCAGAAAAATTATTCAAATAAAAGATGTAGATATTAATATGATCAATATTTTAGGTATATATAATATTTTCACAGAAAGCAACCCTTAACAAGTTATTTCGATAATTCTGAAAGTAAGCAACCCTTAAGTATGAAATCGCTCATATCTTTTTTAGTTGTAACTTATGAGGAAAAACATGTGAATAAATATTATAGAAAATTATCTTTTGGGCATTTTATGTAGGTATGAAAATTTCTCAAAAGTCAACCCTTAACGAGATATATCGAAAAAACCAGAAACTGTCAATTTTCACGTAAAATCGAGCATAACTTTTCTATATTTCACTACAGTGACATTATTGTTATATAATTCGGTAGGTATATGGATGTAGAAAATATAAGTAAGGGGTAATTTTTTTACAAAAACTCACCCTTAGCGAGATATTTTGACAAAAACAAACTTTCGGCACTTTTTAGAAAAGTTTTCGTAACTTTTTCAATTACGATGGTTAATATTATTTCTTCGCGGTTAATAATAGCCAATTACAGTGCGTTTCATGAAATCATAGTGATTTTGCACCATATCACACTGGTGCGGGAATTTTCAACGTACAAAGTGTAGGGTTTATTCGCGGTAATATAATTAAAAAGAAACAATCTAATTGTACCCAAAATGCAAACATAGGTCGATTTTTATATCAAGGAAGACATATTTTGATGTTATTTTCTTGGGGGTGGTTCTCACCTCCAGCGCTTCACAGGGGGTGATATTGAAATTTCAAATCGGAAGGCGGGTCATGTGATACATCATTGGAAAGCTAATTCCTTGGCCTTTTCATTTTTGCATTTTTTTCACTTTATATCTATCAGTAGCTAAGTAAAATACTGAAATATTTATTTAAACACATTTGGCTTAGGTGCGCGAGCTCGTTACGTAGCGGGCGTCGCGGCGGCGTATGGTTTCGCTCGAGTGTCGCATCTCCTTTAGACATTTTACATGCGAAAATAAAAGGTAAGCACTTCAACAGCAAGTTAGTATTATCTCACCGACTCGTATTTTAGTGAGAACAACCAAATAGAAGACTAAAAAGGAGATGCGACACCCGAGCGAAACCATACGCCGCGACGAAATTTCAATGTCACCCCCTGTGAAGCGCTGGAGGTGAGAACCACCCCCAAGAAAATAACATCAAAATATGTCTTCCTTGATATAAAAATCGACCTATGTTTGCATTTTGGGTACAATTAGATTGTTTTTTTTTAATTATATTACCGCGAATAAACCCTACACTTTGTACGTTGAAAATTCCCGCACCAGTGTGATATGGTGCAAAATCACTATGATTTCATTAAACGCACTGTAATTGGCTATTATTAACCGCGAAGAAATAATATTAACCATCGTAATTGAAAAAGTTACGAAAACTTTTCTAAAAAGTGCCGAAAGTTTGTTTTTGTCAAAATATCTCGCTAAGGGTGAGTTTTTGTAAAAAAATTACCCCTTACTTATATTTTCTACATCCATATACCTACCGAATTATATAACAATAATGTCACTGTAGTGAAATATAGAAAAGTTATGCTCGATTTTACGTGAAAATTGACAGTTTCTGGTTTTTTCGATATATCTCGTTAAGGGTTGACTTTTGAGAAATTTTCATACCTACATAAAATGCCCAAAAGATAATTTTCTATAATATTTATTCACATGTTTTTCCTCATAAGTTACAACTAAAAAATATATGAGCGATTTCATACTTAAGGGTTGCTTACTTTCAGAATTATCGAAATAACTTGTTAAGGGTTGCTTTCTGTGAAAATATTATATATACCTAAAATATTGATCATATTAATATCTACATCTTTTATTTGAATAATTTTTCTGAGAAACGATAAACAAGAAAACTATGACCGATTTTGTAATGAAACTGCAAAAATCAGTTTTTCCCACATATCTCGATAAGGGTTGATATTTGTGAAAATTTTATCCTTATATAAAATGTTCCTTATAAGAATTCCTAAAACTTTTATGAATATATTTTTTTCGAAAAGTTGTAAACAAAGGAGTTATCGTTAGGGGATGGAAAAAACTAAATACGGGGCACTTTTGAAAACTAAGGGTTGAAAATAGGGGTGCTGCGGGTCAAATCGTTTATTTTGATCTAATTAATAAGTGTACCTAATTTCACACTTCCCGCACAATTTGACAGACATTTGCGATTTTCTCGATGTACCGCTACGACTACCAATCGCATTGGCAGCTTTTAAGTACCCTTCAATCACGTCGTGCGACATTGAAAGATCCTTTTCAGCGCACAAAAGGGCGTAAAAAATAAAAAGTGAAGACTGTCGTCGTTCATTTGTGTTCGAAAATTCAGTGCAATAAATTCAACTAAATGTGAATAAAAATCTATATTTTCCATCCATATTTCGACTGTTTTTCGTCCATAAGTCCGTACCTTAATTCTAAAATCCATACATATTTTGTAAGCTTTTAGTCCATATTTTTGTCAGCCCTAGTCATAATCATTAGCGAAAACTGCCCGGGAACGCCGCTAATAGAACCTTCTTGTCAATGTTATTGAAGCCCATACCGCGCAATTTCTGTCCCGTTTCAACAACAACGTTGACATGTGACGCCATGTTATCGTAATTCTCTAAACTTAAAGAATCCTTATTTTCTGTATCATTTGTGGCTGAGGTCGATTTAATAAAATCCTCAAGTTCGTCTAGATCTACATTATTCTCAGTGTCGAATGCCTAATCCCTATAATTTTCCCTTTCGTGTAACTTGGGAACGCTCCTGAGAAAATTAGTGACCATCACTTTAATAGCGATATAAATCTTTTTTATCATAAACGATAGCACAAGTACAATTTTTCTTAACACTTCAACACGTTAACCACTCGCAAAAACGGAAAACTGTACCTACTGTACATAAATACCAAATTTGAAAATATAATAGGTATATAGCCCGGTCAATTTAGACATTCACCCTTGCATAAATTCCCAACAAGCTGAAAATTTGCATGAAGGTTGGGGACACCATTATAATGAAATTGTGAAAAGTCCCCATCGATCCCATGTGTGCAAAAAATTTTATTCAAGGTCAAAGGTCGGAAAAATGGGTTTTTTAGATTTTTCAGCGAAACGGTTAGTTTTATGATAAAAATATTTTAGACAAAAATTGTAGACCATACAATTATCTACAAAAATTGTTCTTATACTTTTTTTGATAACATTAACCATTTCTGAGAAAAAGCGATTCTAAAATTTCCTTAGTCGTATTCTCTATAATATGCACACGTTACCACGCCACCTACGAGGTAGTGTACTTAGCACGTTTTTTTAAACGTAGTTTCCCCAGTAGACCTACTCCACGGTCTATCTCAGTAAAATTTAATGGAAAGTCAGATTATCTCATTCATCATGATCGTCATCATCTGTTTCTTCTTCTTCTTTTTCTCTTCCTTCATTCTTCTTCTTCTACTTCTTTTTCCTCATCTTTCTGAGTTGACGTAAATTCTTGTAACAGCGATACATCAGTTGTTTCGTCGTTGATGTAAGAAGCCACGGCTGGATGAAGACAAGCTAATTGCACACGTTTTTTATTACTTGTATGTTTTGCAAAAAATAAGTAACGTAACTTGTCTATGCAAGTAATTTTTTTTTGGAGCTCCATATACAGAAAGAAGAAAGCGAATTCCGTTGGTGATTAGAGTTTCTGGAGTACAGCTCTACTCAGCAAACAAGATAGTTGGAGAGGGGATACCGGCGCTAGAGTAGCTTTTAAGGTACAATCCGGAAAGAAATATTTGGGCGCTTAATTTAAATGTGTATTGTTGGTTACACATAAATGTATTGTATGCTGCATGAGAAGTCATCAGAAAGACTGATTTTAACAAATAAGAGTAACACAATAAAAGGATTAAGTAATAAAACGCTCGCGGAAAATGTCAGCTGTCAACTGTAATAATTTACTTTCAGCTGTGAATGTACACCTTAGAATTCTCAAATATGATTGGACAAATAATTTGCCGCGTCAAAAATTTCAAATACATTATTTTAGTTGACATATTTTCCGACTATCTTGTTTGCTGAGTGGAGCTGTAGAGTTCATATCTTCGAAAGTTTTTGTATCACAGCCAGTCATAGCATATAAAAATAATATATGATTTTTACATTTAGGATAATCAGATAAACTCGTATTTAAAAATATCTCCGATGGTTGTTGCGCCTTGTCGGGTTTCAAAAAATAAATAATTTTTTCAATTGGAGTTCGAGTGGTAAGTATTAGGTACCAATAGATCAACATCTTCACCAACAACA
Organism: Pyrocoelia pectoralis; assembly: GCA_036250285.1. Classification (NCBI taxonomy): domain Eukaryota; kingdom Metazoa; phylum Arthropoda; class Insecta; order Coleoptera; family Lampyridae; genus Pyrocoelia; species Pyrocoelia pectoralis. The sequence goes on along the minus strand of CM070081.1, from coordinate 21,858,939 downwards.
ACATTTATATCAGTTGGATTGAATTGATTTATTGCAGTTTCTATAATGAGTACATCAGTATCATTGTCAGCTTGCTTGACTAAAATATGTTCAGCGGTAAATTTTTCTTTTAGCATTGTAATTAACCGAGACTTATTATGAATATTTGACAGAAATTGTTGTTGGGTAGTTGGAACTGTCATAAATTGGCCAAAGAGAATATCAGAAGATGTCGATGTTTTTGCTATTATACGGCGACGTTGTTCTGCGGCTTTAATATTTTTTGTAGAATCTGTATAGCCATCAAATACTACAGTTACTCTTTAACCAAAATGTATGCGTATACCTACACTGAAGATACTTATCTGAGATGTTGCTGAATATGTCTTCTTCTTGATCCCAAATCACACATATCTAATAACATTTAAGTTGTCAATATCAATGTCTACTTTTTTAAAACACTCATAAATGGCTGATTTTTGTGATTTTCGCATTCCAACCTCATCAAATAAGGACAGCGGGTAGGGAGGCAATTCATATTCAAAATACTTTTCACATAAAGTGAGGGATGTACATAGTACCATTGAGTAATATAATGAATAGAGAAACTTTTCCATATGTAAAATGGGGAACGCCTAAACTGAGTGTAATAATAGAGGGAGTTACGGAAATCATCTTACGGCACACTTAGTAACTAATAATTTCAATGACAAAATAGCAGACTGATTACCACTACTAATACTTAAGTATGCTACTAGATGGAGACCTTGGAAGACACGTTCTACAGTGACTCTATTACAAACAGTGACGACAAGCGTGGTATCGATTTTTATTGGTCGTGGTATATTTTGCCTCATAATGGCGGATGGGTGGAGCTAATCGCTGCTTGTCGTCACTGTTTGTAATAGAGTCACTGTAACACGTTGCAAACTCATTTTCTGTCCTTTTTCGTCTATAGTGGGCGTTTAAACCTTTACAGCTGTTGATATTGAATCCTGTAGCAGATAATAATATAAACCAATAGGTGACAGCACCTCTCGAGTTAATTTTAAATGGGACACATAATCCTATGAAAAAGTTTCTCTATTCATTATATTACTCAATGATAGTACATAGTTAGGCAGCATAGTCATGTTTATTATGGGGAATACAACTAAAGTAAATTTTAGAATCGCTTTTTCTCAGAAATGGTTAATGTTATGGAAAAAAGTGCAAGGACAATTTTTGTAGACAATTGCATGAGCTACAATTTTTGTCTGAAATATTTTTATCATAAAACTAACCGTTGCACTGAAAAATCCAAAAAACCCATTTTTGCGAACTTTGATCTTGAATAAATTTTTTTGCACACATGGGATCGATGGGGACTTTTCACAATTTCATTATAATGGTGTCCCTAACGTACATGCAAATTTTCAGCTTGTTGGGAATTTATGCAAGGGTACCCCTATTTTTTTGGGTAAATTGACTGGACTAATATACATATGGTGGCTCTCATATTAACAAAAGTTTTAACAAACTTTCAGGGATGGCAAAAATGCAAGCAATAGAAAATGTGCAAAGTTTTAAAGAATTTCCATGTTCGCAATGTGATTATATAGCAAGGAGGAAACATAATTTGAAGTACCATGTAAAGATACATCATGGTCCATTTGATTTTAAATGCACACATTGTGATTACATAACAAAATGGAAAAAATCTTTAAAGAAACATGTGAATAGTCGTCACGGTTCTGCTCAGTTTAAATGTACTGATTGTGATTACGTAACAACATGGGAACCATATTTAAAGGAACATGTCAATGTTCGTCACGGTTCAACTCAATTTAATTGTAAACAATGTGATTACGTAACAACAGGTAAATGTAATTTAAAGAGACATATGAATGTTCGTCATGGTTTAACTCGATTTAAATGTACAAGGTGTGATTACGTAACAAAAGATAAACGTTGTTTAAAGACACATATGAATAGTCGTCACGGTTCTACCCAGTTTAAATGTACTGATTGTGATTTCGTAACAACATGGGAACCATCTTTAAAGAGACATATGAATATTCGTCATGGTTCAACTCAATTTAAATGTAAACAATGTGATTACGTAACAAAAGATAAATGTAATTTAAAGAGACATATGGATCTTCATCATGGTTCAACTCAATTTAAATGTACTGATTGTGATTACGTAACAACATGGAAACCATTTTTAAAGAGACATATGAATGTTCGTCATGGTTCAACTCAATTTAAATGTGCACATTGTGATTTCGTAACAACATGGGAGCGATCTTTAAAAAGACATATGAATGTTCGTCATGGTTCAACTCAATTTAAATGTAAACAATGTGATTACGTAACAAAAGATAAATGTAATTTAAAGAGACATATGAATGTTCGTCATGGTTCAACTCAATTTAAATGTACTGATTGTGATTATGTAACAAAGTGGAAAAGATCTTTTAAGAGACATATCAATGTTCGTCATGGTTCAACTCAATTTAAATGTGAACAATGTGATTACGTAACAAAAGATAAAGATAATTTAAAGTCACATATGAATGCTCGTCATTGTTCAACTCAATTTCAATGTGAACAATGTGATTACGTAACAACAAATAAACTTAATTTAAAGTCACATATGAATGTTCGTCATGGTTCAACCCAATTTAAATGTACTAATTGTGATTTTGTAACAAAATGGAAAAGTTCTTTAAAGAAACATATGATTATTCGTCACGGCTCTACGCAGCGCTGTAGCTAGGGATGGGTGTCACCGGGAAGAAAAACTATGGTGTCGCCCCTATACTATATACAGTGTGTCTACTTAAGTTGGCAACATATGGGAAACTTTTTTATTATTAATTTTACGAAAAAAAGTTATTCTTTATAAAAAGCTCTGCATGTTCTAAAATCTAAAATACAATCATCAGATATTAAATTTTTTCAGTCGTGTACGCGATATGTCAAAAAATATGAATTTTGCTCAAGAGTAAAGTACCTTTATTTTTGACAATATCGAAAATTGTTATTAAAAAAAGTTAATCAGAACTAAAAACTACGTTCAAATATGCAATTACATCCTGCTAGTTAACATTTTTTTTACAACTTTTTGTCAAATAGCTACCTCCCGATACTGATACCTACTTAAAATTTTTTTTCCCTATTTTTGTCTACAATAACGATGCAAATGTAAGTGTAGTTACGTGAAATCTAGGATGTACTGATCAACAAATAATTTATATTATATCAAGAAGTGTTTGACGGTGAGGTTTCTGAACGGAACGGAAATCGTATCCGTATCGGTAGGTAGTAATTGAGAAAAAGTTGTAAAAAACAATTTTTAACTAGCAGGATGTAATTGCATATTTGAACGTAGTTTTTAGACAGAACAACGATTCAGCAGTGACGAAGAAGTTAAAGAAGAGGTTGAACGCTATCTCAACAGCTTGGCGGCGGACTGGTTCGACACGGGGATACAAAAGTTGACCCAGCGTTTTCAAAAATGTGTGGGTGTAAATGGAGATTATGTTCAAAAATAGATCAATGTATGAGCTTTAAAATGATGTATTAACTTTTAAAATAAAACGGTTTTTTCAATTTTTAAAAAATCAAGAAACCTTACTTTTGGGTTCGCCCTCGTAACAATTTATGGAACAATAAGTTTTATGATACCTAAGTTAATACAGTGTTTTTATTGCTGTTCATTAACTCCGGACTCCCTCAATATAAAATAGTAGTTAAACAATTGAATCTCCCATTTTAATTTTTACACATGTTAAACATATAGGTATAGGTAAATGACTAATGTGCTGCCTAAAAATGAAAAAATTTCCCCGCCCAGTTTTTTCAGTATGACCACTCAAATTCAGGGGCCTTGCATTTTTACTCCGATAGTAGGAAGTTTGGACTGTTACATGGTTTGGCGAGTTATGTTAGTTCAGTTGCTTAAAGTTTAAAATTTTTTATATACAGACATTATAATTGAAAATAAAATAAAAACTTTGTGTCTCTTTTGTTTATTTTTGTTAATATTCAATACCTTCAGTTTCTAGACTAGGAGAAAGGTTATGAGCCAGGTTTCTTCAAGTATCTGTATTAGATGTATTTATACATCATATAAAATTTATAGGGTATTGGCGTGTAAACTCGTAAATACAAGCCCGTTACATTAATAAATAAAAGGTGGTTATTTTTAGTGATAAAGCAGTTGATGCGCGTAGAGGTGCTTGGAAATTCGCTGTTCCTAGATCTCGGCCCGTAACATGAATAAATAAATAAAATAAATAGTCGGAAATAAAAAGTACAAGCGCTAATAAGTGATTAATTAAGTGTAAATTATTGAACTATATCGTAATTCTGAGCGAAAATCATAAATTAAGGTTTCAATCAACAAGAGGAACATTAATAGTAAGTACGGTAAGCTTAATAACACGTTTAAAGGCCACACTGCGACAGTGATAATAAATGATAAACAATTTAAAGGCAAATGAACTTACCTATCGTACATAAATAGCAATCGAAATTTAAATACAAATTACTTACATGATTTCTGAAATTAAAACTAACGAGTGTGGTGTGAAATTTACGAGTAGAAAACACTTTAGTGGCTAGTGGCTACCATAAAATAGGCAACACAAACGGACAGAATTAGCGCAATCCAGTAAATGAATGAACATAAAAACCGCAGAGACAGGACCAGCAGTGTCGGGCAATTAGATCAATATTTTAAAAGGAAAAGAGAAGATAAAACACAGGAAAACGAAGTATTTGAGAAAAGTAAGAAACCTATAGATCCCCAGAAAAAAAACGAATCACCAAAAAGAGAACCAGAAGTAAAACAAAACGAGATACCAGACATGAGCACAAATGTGCTGTAACTTTACAAAATGTTGTTTTGCTGCAGTAGTTCCACTTCCTCCTATCAAAATGCAGCATTTATTTACATTAATCTCGTAGCTGATATTCATTACTACAATCGAAAATTGAAACTATTTCTAAGTAAAGCACATATTACTTACTTGATGATTTATTCTTTTTATTTTGTCCGTGTTGAATGAAAAGATGAATTGCACACTGCCTATATTTACAATTATTGATGTAGCAAAATTGAAGTTTACCAATATTATTTTTAGCTGCTCAGAATTTGTTATGGTACCTTATAATGATTTTGGCTGGAAATAAATAGTATATTAACATATAACTTGTATAAAAATAAAACGATTGAGCAAAATGAAATAGTGCTTAGCGCTTAGTGCTTAGTGAATAGTGAACAGAACGTTCTTCTACTTTCAAAATTTACTTTCTTATTTTTCTTCTAATCTTTTCATGGATAAAGTCCAACATTAATCATTAATATTTCACAGACTAAATTAGTATCATTTTTGCCAGGTGGTCGAAAATCACTAAAAAAACCACAGAGAGCACCAGTTTATATCAGAAATTGCGCGTAATGTATTATTTATATCTTTAATTGGAACAATTAATTTACTACAATCATGTCAGTGTCTTTTCTCGTTTTGTTGAATCATTTCACTAAATGAGGTACTTTTTTTAATAATAGTATATTTAATTAGAATCGTTATTTAAAATTAGGTATCGGAGACATAATAATTTAACATTTTTTACTATAATATCATACTATGGGGCCAAAGTACAAATTGGCACAAAGTATTTGTCTTGCAAAAACAGATTTTGAGATTATGTAGTTTGTAACTTAAATTACTTAGAGTCGTGCAGAAGTTATTTTGAAAAATATAAAGTACCTACTAACGGTAATAAGTTACTTTCATATATACCTACACCAAAATAAGAACCAGTTGACTTACCATAGTGACATACATAGTCACTTTACTAGAGGGAAAAATAAAATCTATTTGTCCGCGAAACCTAAACACGCCCTGTGTATGAAGTCACCCATTATTGCGGGTAGTGTCCTTTACAATATTCTTCCGGAAACGTTTATTAACTGTACGACTAAAGAGTTCAAACACCTACTTAAAAATTTCTTACAAAATAATGTAATTTACTCAATTGAGGAATTTAGAAATTGTATAACAAAAAGAAAATAACATTGTCTTAGTGAATTAATACTTTCATATTCTTTGTTTAGTTGGTGTTATGTTATATACAAATAAGTGTTGTGTACTGTGGTAGTTATCGTTACTGGTATATTCATATACAGCTTATATTATGACATCTAATTATGTAAATGTTGCAAATTGGATATTAAATAAATAAAAAAAAATTACTCAATAACATTTCCCAATCACTTAATCAAGATATCTGCTACTGTTGCATTTGTTATTTGTTGGCATATATTTAATACCAATTTTCTTATCTGAAAGAGCATCTCTTAAGAAATGGCATCTGATGTTTAGATCTGTTATGAAAAACTATATTATTCGCTAGCTTTTGGGCACTCTGATTATCATTTTAGATTTCAACACAATCCAATTTGCCAGTCAGATCAAACAAAAGATTTCGCAACCACTCCTCCATAACGAAAATTGTTTGAACGGCATCGTATCGTCATAAAAGAGCGTTTAGTGAAATTACTAAAAAAGTAACGATTTGTTTCAACATTTTTTTGTCTTATAGTGTCGTTTAGGATGCTTACTTTATCATTTCACCATAAAACTTTCTGAATGATAGTGCAAAACAAGGTTTTTTTAAATTTGATGCTAAACAGTTATTGCTAACTTCATACATAGTATACTGAAGTATGCCTATTGTATTGCTACACTTTTATTGCTAACTTCCTGTCGGTTACAAAATAGACAAAAAATGCTGCTGTTCCTATCACTCATCTCATAAATAAAATACTAACAAGACGTAATAACGCAACACATCCTAACATTTTGTTATTTTTGTTTGTAGTATTGTCTCCAATGGCGCCGCCAGGGGGGAATTCGCCCCCCCCCCCTTGGGAAAAAGAAAAAATTCGTAATGTACGGTCAGTACTCAAAAAGGGGTTGAGTATAATAAATAAAATCAACTACAACTTCCCCTTAACCAATGACGTTTAATGAATGACGACACTTCATTGGTTAAGGGGAGGTTGTAGTTTGTTTTATTTAAAACAAAAAAAGGTAAAAGTTATTAAAAATAAAAATATTTTTTTTACGAAATCTTGAAAAAACGCCCAATACTACTTGCCCCTCCTGGGAAAATTTTGTGGCGGCGCCCTTGGTTGTCTCACTGTTTTCCGCCACACCAGTGTTGCTACTGACACAACATTTTATCTTCGAACTATTCTTGCTGCGTTGGCAAATCTTGCCAACAAAAGCGAAACCTGCTTTGGACTTGTCAACATCATCTGACATATCAAAGAGTCGTTATAACTATCTCGAAGTGCTCTAGGGCTGACAAAAATATTGATTTACATATAACATATTTATTTAAATATTTCGGGCAGATTTAGGGTTTCATCCATATTTTTCAATTTGTATTCTTATTATTAATATTTTTATCTTGTTTATTCCTTATAAAATTTAACTTGTAAATTATAACAACTTATAAGTGATACTGAGTGATGAGTGGTGAACTGATGACAAATAAAACAAACTTTGATAATCTTAAATTTGTTATACTTCGCTTGCTTTCCAATCGCCATCGCAAAGCTGGAAGGCAAAGGTATGCTGCTCATTGATGCAATCCAGACCTTAAAGTCCATCCGCGCTAATATCTTAGCTATTCGGAAACGTACAGAATTCCTGCAGAAATTCGTTCACAACAAGAATCATCTCATTAATACCTTGTTTCTCAAAAATAATCGAAACCTTAATGCTTTCTAGAATGACATCGTATATAAGCAAATGTAATTTAATATCAAGATTTCAGTTTGGATTTCAATCAGGAAAAAACACGCACGACGCTATTTTTAATTATACAAATCACATCTATCAACTGTTGAACGACAATAGATTTACTGTAACTGTACTATGCGATCTAACCAAGGCATTTGATTGTGTGCATCATGCACATTTGTTATCTAAACTAGACGCATATGGATTTCGCGGGATCTCATACAAATTGTTTCAGTCCTACCTAGCGGACCGTACACAAATGGTTCGAATTACATTTGATCAAAACGTTTTCTACTCACATCCTTTACCTATTCTACATGGAGTTCCACAAGGCTCGATATTGGGGCCTATCTTGTTCGTTCTGTACATAAATGACTTCTGTAGGTTATCGATAGATGCCAACATAATATTATTTGCCGACGACACCTCAATCACTTGGAGCGACCATGACCCAAATTTACTGCAACAAAAAGTTAATTCTGATCTCCTTGACATAAAAAAATGGTTTGACAGTAATAAATTAACACTAAACTTAAGTAAAACGACCTTTATAAATCACAAACATCATTTCAATTTCAAATTTATGTTAAATGATGTCAATATGGTAGAGTCTCCCCACTGTAAATTTTTAGGACTTGTAATCGATTCCAACATGACATGGACGGCCCATATACAAACCTTAGCTAAAACCTTGTCATCTGCCTGCTTCGCTCTTCGTGTTTGCAGCACATCAATGGATAAAAAGTTACTACGGACGATTTACTTTTCTTTATTTGAATCTAGACTGAGATATGGAATTGCGTTTTGGGGTTTTACGTCGAATGATAACCTAAATAAACTCTTTATAATTCAAAAACGAGCTATTCGGATATTAAACCGCGTCCCTAGTACAACGTCTTGTCGTGAACTATTTATTAAAAACAATATCTTAACCATATTCTCTTTGTTTGTCCTGGAAACTTTATGCATGATGCTGAGACATCGGCAGCACCTTCAAATTAGTCAGGATCATCATTCATACAACACACGTCAAAAAACACATTTATACTTACCTCTCCCTAGCACTGCCTTTTGTAAAAACACTATATTTTACATGGGTAAAGTATTTTTTAACAAATTACCTGATGAACTCCGGGAATGTACAAATATAAACAAATTCAAAAAATCAATAAGGTACATTTTCCTCAAAAAAGCGTTTTATTCTTTGGAAGAGTTTCTTCAATTTAAATTTTAATGTTTTGATCTGATTGTTAAATAAACTACCATGTGTATATTGTTTATAATATTATTATGTGTTAATGCTTGTCGTACATTTTTTTATATGAAGTAATATGTACCATTTATTTGGTGTTAATAAAAATACTACTACTACTACTACATATGGTTTAAAAACGTTGGAAATTATTAGCGAAATACTGGCTGGTAGTACACCACAAGGCACAGCAAGAAAACCGAATCAAAGAATTGAGTCCAGTCGCATTGGCAGCCTTTAAGTACGCTCCAATCGCGTCGTGCGACGTTGAAAGATCCTTTTCAGCGTACAAAAGGGCGTAACAAAGTGAAGACAGTCGTCGTTCATTTGTGTTCGAAAATTCAGTGCAATAAATTCAACTAAATGTGAATAAAAATCTACATTAAACGCCAAACAAAATCCGTTGCACGTCAGCAATCAGCTGATAATTGACGTTCCTGTCGTAAATGTAACGGCATAAAAATCGTGAAAATTCGACCTGTAAAAATTAATTTCATCAGAATTTTATGATCGCCACGTTGGTAACAATGGATTGTTTTCAGCAACGTTGCCAATGCCAATTCCATAAGGTATCAATTTTGTAATGTTTTGTTGTGGTTATGTTTTGACTGTCACAATTTTGAAGTTTTGATTTTGTTTTTTATTTATTATAACTAAAGTTACGAGTGAACTCAGAAGTTTTATTTGCGTTACCTTCTTTCAATTACAATCTGGCAACATTGCCCCCAATCTACGTCACTCACATTATATGACGTGCAACGGATTTTGTTTGGCGTTCACCATATATTTTCCATCCATATTTTGACTGTTTTTCGTCCATAAGTCCGTATCTTAATTCTAAGGTGCATACATATTTTGTAAGCTTTTGGTCCATATTGTTGTCAGCCCTAGTCATAATCATGCATTAGCGAAAACTGTCCGGAAACTCCGCTAATAGAACCTTTTTGTCCATGTTATTGAAGCCCATATCGCGCAATTTCTGTCCCGTTTCAACAACAACGTTGACATGTGACGCCATGTTATCGTAATTTTCTCAACTTCAAGAATCCTTATTTTCTATATAATTTGTGGCTGAGGTCGATTTAATAAAATCCTCAAGTTCGTCTAGATCTACATTATTCTCAGCATCGAATGCCTAATCCCTATAATGTTCCCTTTCGTGTAACTTGGGAACGTTCGCGAGAAAATTAGTGACCATCGCTTTAATAGCGATATAAATCTTTTTTATCATAAATGATAGCACAAGCACAATTTTTCTTAACACATCAACACGTTAACCACTCGTAAAAACGGAAAAAAAACATCGAACATTGGGCGCAAACCTGTTTAATAAATAGGAAATCACAGGCGTAAAGTCTGAATATTCAGAGGAAAGAAAAAAACGTTGCTTTTAGGTATTGAGTTCTATTGAGAAAACTACTGTTTGTGAAATAAATTTGCTACAAAATTTAAACGGATCTTTTTATATTGAAATTATTTGACATTGGAAAAATTACTATCTATTGTTTTACAACTCTGATTTTTACTAAAAAATAACAATAACAAAATCTCCTTATTTCTTGTAAATTCTACACGCCCCTCAAGAAATATTATTATTACAAATATTCTATTTAAGTATAGTTCTCAATCGTCAATCCTATTGAGCAACAGTGCTATTTAAATTTTGGACCTGGCAAAGTCTTGTTCTTCTTGTAACCATTTCTTTTATTTGCTTGACATACAGATGTCGCTTGTATGGAGACAAGTGCAGAGTCAGTAGATTAACAGAGTACCGCAAGCCTTTGACGCGACAAATGCCGCCCTGGCGGCCATTTTTAGTCCATATACATAAGATAGACTTACGAAGTGCGTAATTTTTAATAAAATGCCGTGTTGTTGTGCCGTTAAGTGTATTTGTTTTATTATATTCCGAAAAATTTAGTCAAAACATCATCTACTTTACTGAGCGTGTAGTGAGTGAAGCGCGGAAAGGACTAAAAATGGCGGAGGTTGCGGTACTCTGTTAATCTACTGACTCTGGACAAGTGCAGAGTCAGTATGATTAACAAAGTACCGCAACCTCCGCCATGTTTAGTCCTTTCCGCGCTTCAGTCCCTATACACGCTCAGTAAGGTAGACGATGTTTTGACAAAATTAGTCGAAACATCCGAATTTAATAAAATAAATTGATATAAGAAGTATTATTTTAAGATACTGTGGATTTACAAATTTTAATGAAGCGCGAAAAGGCGGAGGTTGCGGTACTCTGTTAATCTACTGACTCTGGACAAGTGAATTTATAATATTTACAACAACAATTGACATTACAATCAGTAAATTCCTTGTTCTTTACTGTACTGTAGATAAATACCAAATTTGAAAATATAATCTATACATGGTGGCTCTCATATTAACAAAAGTTTTAACAAACTTTCAGGAATGGCAAAAATACAACCAATAGAAAATGTGCGAAGTTTTAAAGAATTTCCATGTTCGCAATGTGATTATATAGCAAGGAGGAAACATAATTTGAAGTACCATGTAAACATACATCATGGTTCATTTGATTTTAAATGCACACATTGTGATTACATAACAAAATCGAAAAAATCTTTAAAGAAACATGTGAATGGTCGTCACGGTTCTGCTCAGTTTAAATGTACTGATTGTGATTACGTATCAACATGGGAACCATATTTAAAGGAACATATCAATGTTCGTCACGGTTCAACTCAATTTAAATGTAAACAATGTGATTACGTAACAACATGGGAACCATTTTTAAAGAGACATATGAAAGTTAATCATGGTTCAACTCAATTTAAATGTGCACATTGTGATTTCGTAACAAAATGGAAAGCAACTTTAAAAAGTCATATAAATGTTCGTCATGGTTCAACTCAATTTAAATGTGGACAGTGTGATTTCGTAACAACATATAAACATAATTTAAAGCAACATATGAATGTTCGTCACGGTTCAACTCAATTTAAATGTAAACAATGTGATTACGTAACAAAAGATAAACGTAATTTAAAGTCGCATATGAACAGTCGTCACGGTTCTACCCAGTTTAAATGTACTGATTGTGATTTCGTAACAACATGGGAACCATCTTTAAAGACACATATGAAAGTTAATCATGGTTCAACTCAATTTAAATGTGCACATTGTGATTTCGTAACAAAATGGAAAGCAACTTTAAAAAGACATATGGATGTTCGTCATGGTTCAATTCAATTTAAATGTGGACAGTGTGATTTCGTAACAAAAGATAAACGTAATTTAAAGTCACATATGAATAGTCGTCACGGTTCTACCCAGTTTAAATGTACTGATTGTGATTTCGTAACAACATGGGAACCATCTTTAAAGAGACATATGAATGTTCGTCATGGTTCAACTCAAATTAAATGTAAACAATGTGACATAAACGACTATTTTAAGTTAGATTTTAAATTATCAAATTTTATTTATTAAATGCAGCTTCATTGACTTGTGTAACAAAATGTAACATTTGACTACATCAATAAAAATATCTATATCTATATCTATATCTATATTACATAACAAAAGATAAATGTAATTTAAAGAGACATATGGAAGTTCATCATGGTTCAACTCAATTTAAATGCACTGATTGTGATTATGTAGCAAAATGCAAAAAATCTTTAAGAAGACATATGAATGGTCGTCACGGTTCTATCCAATTTAAATGTACTGATTGTGATTACGTAACAACATGGAAACCATTTTTAATGAGACATATGAATGTTCGTCATGGTTCAACTCAATTTAAATGTGCACATTGTGATTTCGCAACAACATGGGAACGTTCTTTAAAAAGACATATGGATGTTCGTCATGGTTCAATTCAATTTAAATGTAAACAATGTGATTACGTAACAAAAGATAAATGTAATTTGAAGAGACATATGAATGTTCGTCATGGTTCAACTCAATTTGAATGTAAACAATGTGATTACGTAACAAAAGATGAACATAATTTAAAGTCACATATAAGTAGTCGTCATGGTTCAACTCAATTTGAATGTACTCATTGTAATTATGTAACAAATTGGAAAGCATCTTTAGAGAGACATATAAATGTTTGTCATGTTTCAACTGAATTTCAATGTGAACAATGTGATTACGTAACAACAAATAAACGTAATTAAAGTCACATATGATTATGAATGTACACAGTTCAACTCAATGGAAATGTACTAATTGTGATTTTGTAACAAAATGGAAAAGATCTTTAAAGAAACATATGATTGTTCGTCACGGTTCTACGCAGCGCTGTAGATAGGGGCGGGTGTCACCGGGGCGAAAAACTATGGTGTCACCCCTATACTATAGATATAAAGAAATTTATAAATTGTAAAACTTAATGAAACATTTGTAATTTGTATATTCATACATATTTTTCAATCAGACCTGGCAAAGTGGAAGCCTGTATAAGGCGGAAATTTTCAAAGTCTCGTCAGTTTCTGTTTTAGCAGGTTTCACTGTATTTAAAAATAATGAAATTTTCGGTTATAGCTTATAAAACCAGTTAATTATGTACTCGTAACAATTTATGGAACAATAACAGTTTTATGATACCTAAATTAAAACTCAGAGCCAGCTGGGAAAATGTTAAATACAGTAGAGCGTCGATAAGCCGGATTAATTGGGACCGAACCTCATCCGGATTATTAAAAAATCCGGATTTTCGAAAATCGACGGTCCGGATTATCGACGCTCTACTGTACAGTGTACAGTGTTTTTATTGCTGTTCATTAACTCCGGATTCCCTCAATATAAAATAATAGTTAAACAATTGATTCTCCCATTTTAATTTTTACACATGTTAAACTATACTGCCGTGTTAATTCTAAGGGGCGTATCTACAATAACATAGAAACTGAGAAAATTGACTTTTAATATTTTCAGTTATGCCATCAAATCATTTATGCTTAGAGGAATTTTAATTTTATACTATTGAATATAATACTGGCAGCAAGTACTGTGAGTACACAGTGTACAGATACAACCTTTTCAAATAACAAAATCATATACACCTTTTTTTAATCTAACAAAGGCGGCTAATTTGTAGATACAAATTTCTTTAAAAGCGAGTTTTCGCCTATATAACATTGAGATACGCAATCTCTTCTTAACACATACATAGTACTTTTAAAGAGGATTCTAAAAATGCGTCTAACTCAATTTCTGTCGAATTTGCAGATACGCCCTTTAGAATTAACACGGCAGTAAATAGGTGTAGGTAAATGACTAATGTGCTGCCCAAAAATTTCACCGCTCAGTTTTTTCAGTATGACCACTCAAATTCAGGGGCGTTGCATTTTTACTCCGATAGTAAGAAGTTTGGACTGTTACATGGTTTGGCGAGTTATGTTGGTTCAGTTGCTTAAAGTTAAATTTTTGATATACAGACATTATAATTGAAAATAAAATAAAAACTTTTTTTTGTATCTCTTTTGTTTATTTTTGTTAATATGTATTCAATACCTTCAGTTTCTAGGAGAAAGGTTATGAGCCAGGTTTATTGAAGTATCTGTATTAGATGTATTTATACATCACATCACATAAAATTTATAGGGTATCGGCGTATAAATTCGTACATACAAGCTCGTTACATTAAATAAAAGGTGGTTATTTTTAGTGATATCTAATAGTCGGAAATAAAAAGTACAAGCGCTAATAAGTGATTAATTAAGTGTAAATTATTGCACTATATCGTAATTGTGAGCGAAAATCATAAATTAAGGTTTCAATCAACAAGAGGAACATTAATAGTAGATAAGTACGCTAAGGTAAATAACACGTTTTAATAATACGTTTAAAGGCCACACTGCGACAGTGATAATAATTGTTGTTCATAAGGCCACAGTTTTTATTTGCAAGTTTCTCCTGAAATGCAATCACCAGAAAGTTTATTAAACATATACCTAACCAGTATAGGACTTACGATCCAATTTGTTTGAGCCCCAATCATAATGGACAAAACACTATTACATTCTTAGTTTAATAAGTTTTTAAATGAAAAGTGCGTTTCATGTACATTATTTATTTATGGTTAAAACATGCATTTGCTTTAATTATTTAATAATAATTTTTCGAAAGTATCATCCATCACTAATTGACCTCCGTTTTGGTCGCATGATCATCCCAGTATTGGAAAACAGATTCTCCACAGGTGCTGAGAGGGGAGATAATTATAAAAATAAATCTTTTAGAATAGGAAAATTTCAGTCCCGTATCAACAACAACGTTGACATATGACGCCATGTTATCGTGATTTTCTAAACTTAAAGAATCCTTATTTTCTGTATCGTTTGTGGCCGAGGTCGATTTAATAAAATCCTCAAGTTCATCTAGTGTTAGAGATTATTCTCAGCATCAAATGCCCAATCCCCATAATTTTCCTTTCCACGTAGCTTGGGAACGTCCACGGGAAAATTAGTGGCTATTACTATTGCTTTAATAGCGATATAAATCTTATTTGCCAGACACGATAACACATCACAAGCACAATTTTTCTTCACTTTAACACGTTAACCACTCGGACTCGGAATGAAAACTACGTAAACTGTTGTTAATAAATAAGAAATCACAGGTATAAAGTCTAAATATTCAGAAGAATGAAAAAAACGTGTTGCTTATTATGAAATGCTTTGTTCTTTACTGTACATAAGTACCAAATTTGAAAATATCGCTTTTCACAAACAGCGATATATTTCACTCTTCTGGTCCTTTAGGGGTTCCCTGTATAATTGTATAGGTACATATGATGGCTCTCATATTAACAAAAGTTTTAACAAACTTTCAGGGATGGCGAAAATGCAACCAATAGAAAATGTGCGAAGTTTAAAAGATTTTCCATGCTCACAATGTGATTATAGAACAAAGAGGAAACGCAATTTGAAGTACCATGTAAAGATACATCATGGTTCAATTGATTTTAAATGCGCACATTGTGATTACGTAACAACATGGAAACCATTTTTAAAGAGACATATGAATGTTCGTCATGGTTCAACTCAATTTAAATGTGAACAATGTGATTACGTAACAACATGGAGACCATCTTTAAAGTCACATATGAATTGTCGTCATGGTTCAACTCAATTTAAATGTGAACAGTGTGATTATGTAGCAACAGATAAATGTAATTTACAGTCACATATGAATGGTCGTCATGGTTCAACTCAATTTAAATGTGCACATTGTGATTATGTAACAAAATGGAAAACATCTTTAAAGAGACATATGAATGTTCGTCATGGTTCAACATCAATTCAATTTAAATGTGAACAGTGTGATTACGTAACAACAGATAAATGTAATTTACAGTCACATATGAAAGGTCGTCATGGTTCAACTCAGTTTAAATGTACTGATTGTGATTATGTAACAAAATGGAAAAGATCTTTACAGAGACATATGAATGGTCGTCATGGTTCAACTCAGTTTAAATGTGAACAATGTGATTACGTAACAAAAGATAAACATAATTTAAAGAGACATATGAATATTCGTCATGGTTCAACTCAATTTAAATGCACTGATTGTGATTATGTAACAACATGGAAACCATCTTTAAAGAGACATATGCATGTTCATCATGGTTCAAGTTCAACTAAATTTATATGTGGTAATTGTGGTTATGTGACAAAGTGTAAAAGATATTTAGTAGAACATATCAAGAAAAATCATTGTTAGTTGTGTTGAGTGAAGTATTTCCTGCTGTAGAGTAGGCATAACATGTATAGTAGCTTGAATAAAACTATACATACAGAAAATTGTTGCTTGTAACAGGGATGTATACCGGGTGAATGAGACTACCCATATCAGTAGTTTATTTAAAGAACGGTGAGTCGTAGAGAGGTAGGGTAAAAAAAGTGATTATAAAAGCCATAATAAAGAATTGAATGGTGATATTATTATTTCTCGGAAAAGTCAGCATTCCTCCAGAATGTGTCGAACTCCAAAATTTTAAATGGCACCATAAGTCGAAAAAGGTATTGTTTAAAAGATTCTTACAAAAGAAGAAGGTTTTATAGGAAAAATTATTTTATTACTGCCACCCCTTTTAAGTAATATTCGACTAAAGTTGTTAAATTGAAATTCATTAACAAAAAAAATTGAAAAGTCGACTTAAAATTTAGTTACCAATGTTACATGTGTTCAAAATGTCTTCCATTTACTGCTGACTGTTGAGCTCTTCTAGGTACACTGTCAGTGGCTCTAATAAGTACCTACTTCTTGAAAGGGAAGAACACATGTAACATTGGTAACTAGTATAGGTTGGAAGAATTATACCAGCTAATTTATATCCGTCTTACCAATGTCAACAGGTCGGGGATGTATACACTATTGTAAACCAACACAACCCACGATACCTTTAGGGTATAAATTAGCTGGTATAATTCTTCCAACCTATACAAATTTAAAAAAAACAGCTACAAACCGATGCAATAAAATATTAGTAACTAGATTTTAAAAGTCGACTTTTCAAATTTCATAACTAGTTGAATATTACTTTAAACTTTAGAAGCTTGTTTAATCTCGTGTCAAACGGGCCTAACATATAGAGCATTTGAGTTAGCTTTATAATGCTTTCTACTTGATCATAAATAAAATACTATCAAGACGTAATAACGCAACACATCATAATATTTTATGTTATTTTTGTTTGTAGTTGTTTCACTGTTTTCCGCCACACCAGTGTTGCTACTGACATAACGTTTTGTCTTCGAACTATTCTTGCTGCGTTGGCAAGTCTTGCCAACAAAAGCGAAACCTTCTTTGGACTTGTCGACATCATCTGACATTAAGAAGTCGTTGTAACTATCTCGGAGTGCTCTATGGTCATTATCATTAGCAATATTGTCTGGAACCCCGCTAATAAAAGCTCCTTGTCAATGTTATTCAAGCCCATACCTTGCAATTTCAGTCCCGTATCAACAACAACGTTAACAAGTGACGCCATGTTATCGTAATTTTCTAAACTTAAAGAATCCTTATTTTCTGTATCATTTGTGGCCGAGGTCGATTTAATAAAATCCTCAAGTTCGTTTAGATTATTCTCAGCATCAAATGCCCCATCCCCATAATTTTCCCTTCCATGTAGCTTGAGAACGTCCACGAGAAAATTAGTGGCTATTGCTATTGCTTTAATAGCTATATAAATCTTATTTGCCAGACACGATAACACATCACAAGCACAATTTTTCTTCACTTTAACACATTAACCACTCGGACAATGGAATGAAAACTACGTAAACTGTTGTTAATAAATAAGAAAATCACAGGTATAAAGTCTAAATATTCAGAATGAAAAAAACGTGTTGCTTATTATGAAATGCTTTGTTCTTTATTGTACTGTGCATAAGTACCAAATTTGAAAATATCGCTTTTCACAAACAGCGATATTTCACTGTTCTGGTGCTTTTGGGGTTCCCTGCATAAATGTATACATATATGATTGCTCTCATATTAACAAAAGTTTTAACAAACTTTCAGGGATGGCAAAAATGCAACCAATAGAAAATGTGCGAAGTTTGAAAGATTTTCCATGCTCACAATGTGATTATATAACAAAGAGGAAACGCAATTTGAAGTACCATGTAAAGATACATCATGGTTCAATTGATTTTAAATGCGCACATTGTGATTACATAACAAAATGGAAAAGATCTTTAATGAAACATGTGAATGGTCGTCACGGTTCTGCTCAGTTTAAATGTACTGGTTGTGATTACATAACAACATTGAAACCATATTTAAATACACATATGAAAGTTCATCATGGTTCAACTCAATTTAAATGTAAACAATGTGATTACGTAACAAAAGGTAAATGTAATTTAAAAAGACATATGAATGTTCATCATGGTTCAACTCAATTTAAAAAAAACATAACAACAGATAAACATAATTTAAAGTTACATTTGAATGTTCGTCATTGTTCTACCCAGTTTAAATGTACTGATTGTGATTACGTAGCAATATGGCAACAATCTTTAAAGAAACATATCAATGTTCATCATGGTTCAACTCAATTTAAATGTGAACAATGTATTTACGTAACAACAGATAAACATAATTTAAAGTCACACATGAATGGTCGTCATGGTTTAACTCAGTTTAAATGTACTGATTGTGATTATGTAACAAAATGGAAAACATCTTTAAAGAGGCATATGAATGTTCGTCATGGTTCAACTCAATTTAAATGTGAACAGTGTGATTATGTAACAACAGATAAATGTACTTTACAGTCACATATGAATGGTCGACATGGTTCAACTCAGTTTAAATGTACTGATTGTGATTATGTAACAAAATGGAAAACATATTTAAAGACACATATGAATGTTCGTCATGGTTCAACTCAATTTAAATGTACTGATTGTGATTATGTAACAAAATCGAAAACATATTTAAAGGTACATATGAATGTTCATCACTGTTCTACCCAGCTTAAATGTACAGATTGTGATTTTGTAACAAAATGGAAAGTAACTTTAAAAAGTCATATAAATGTTCGACATGGTTCAACTCGATTTAAATGTGAACAATGTGATTACGTAACAAAAGTTAAACATAATTTAAATAGACATGTGAGTATTTCTCATGGTTCAACTCGATTTAAATGCACTGTTTGTGATTATGTAACAACATGGAAACCATATTTAAAGAGACATATGCATGTTCATCGTGGTTCAAGTTCAACTCAATTTATATGTGGTAATTATGGTGACAATGTGTAAAAGATATTTAATAGAACATATCAAGAGAAATCATTGTTTATTGTGTTGAGTGAAGTATTTCCTGCTGTAGAGTAGACATAACATGTAGTAGGTAGCTTGAATAAAACTATGCATACCTATAGAAAATTGTAGCTTGTAACAGGGATGTATATACTAGGGGACTAAAAATGCAAGGCCCCTGTGTTATATACGATTTAATAAAGTGATACAACTTTAACTGAACTTTAATTAGCAAAAGAAACGGACACTAACATTACGTTTGGCAAATGACAACAAAACTAACAAATTGTTATTTAGTCAACTATATATGTATAGGAATAGTGGTGTGTCTCTCAGAACAAACATATTACATTCATCCCCCCCTTTTCATTATTTAGTTATATACAACTGTAAACAGCTGTCGGTATAACCAAATATGTATCATCGTGTATCATGTAGGTGAATTTTCAAAAATGATGCATTTAAAAACTACAAAAGGGAAGGAACCAAATTTCACTGTACTTGTTAATATACGCTTCCGCTCCGGCTGACACTATTTTTAAAGCAATCCTTATTGTATAAGGTCAGTTTTCACACAATATAGCTAGGGAAACAAATCACAATATTGTTAGCAAAACATTGCTGCGCACCATGTATAAAACACAAGACCCATCTGGCATGAATGTAGTAACTATGATCACTCTTAAATAAACTCAGTCTTTGCTGAATATTCTAACCGACAACAATCCTTTTTCTAACAGGTTATGGACCCAGTGCCGCGTGTTTTAAAAGACAAAAAAGATTAGTGTTGTAAGTGGTTGAATGCACAAGAATGGCTAGTAATTACTTAGTAAATGTACCGAAGTTGAAAGGTCGTGAGAATTACGACGACTGGGCATTTGCGGTCGAGAATTTTTTAATTCTAGAAGGGTTGCAGAAATGCATATCAGAAACAGGAGAAATGGCGGATGACGCCAAAGCCAAAGCAAAATTGATCTTAACAATCGATACCTCTCTGTATGTACACATCAGAGAATCAAAAACAGCCAAAGAATTATGGCAGAAATTGAAATCCTTGTACGATGATACGGGTTTTACGAGAAGAATATCTTTGCTGCGTGGTTTGATTTCCGTACGATTGGATAACTGTGACTCAATGGCGTCGTATGTAAACCAAATTGTTGAAACAGGCCAAAAGCTAAGAGGTACTGGTTTTCCTATAAGCGACGAATGGATTGGACTTATGCAAAAAGAATTCTAAGATACAAAAAACCATGGTTTAGTTTTTTCTAAGACTGATAATCTTAATTTGCAAGGTTTCGTTGATGCCGATTGGGCAAACAATATTGTAGATAGGAAGTCTTATACAGGCTTCTGCTTTAGACTCTCAGGCTGTTTAATTTCATGGGAGAGTAGAAAGCAGAATACTGTGGCACTCTCCAGTACTGAGGCGGAATATATGGCGCTATCTGAAGCTGCAAAAGAGGCCATATACTTGCGAAATTTAATGTACGATTTAACTGGTAAATTAAATTGTGCTTTGATATACAATGATAATCAAAGTGCACTTAAAATGTCAGCAAACCCTATTTTTCACAGGCGGTCGAAACATATTGATGTTAGGCATCATTTTGTAAGGGAAGCAATAATGAATAATCTCATTTCTGTAAAGTATTTGCAAACATCTGATATGGTTGCAGATATATTTACAAAAGGGTTGTGTTTTGCTAAACATGACAAATTTATGAACCTTTTAGGAGTTAAACCATTGTAATAATACTTAATGCATATTTCTATGTTTGTGTTGGTTGGTTTTGTGTTTCGATATAGTGGGGGTGTTAGATTATATCAAAACATTGCTGCGCACCATGTATAAAACACAAGACCCATCTGGCATGAATGTAGTAACTATGATCACTCTTAAATAAACTCAGTCTGTGCTGAATATTCTAACCGACAATAATCCTTTTTCTAACAAATATCTCTTTAATTATCGAAATCTCAAATTACTTCAGCCCGAGTACAAGAATGTGCTTTCTTATAATAACACACATTCGTGGTTTATATCACATTCACAAAGGCGATTATCATTTTTGAAAATTTACTTGTGGTGCCATCTAGTCGATAAAGCTTCAGAAGTGCCCCTCTTAATAAGATAGTTCGTCAACCGGAGGCGGGTGTCTGAGCATTGTTTTTAAATAGGACGTGGCAATCGCCATCTATCAACCGTGGTTCAGAAACACCTCTGGTTGTCTAACTATCTTAATAAACAATGACTGTAGGTTTTTTTGTATGTCCTTTGCTTTGCCAATCTTATATTTTGTAACAATAAACACAAGACTTATTTTTTTAAAAGAATATAGAATTTATGGATAGGTTTTATAACCAACAAACTTACAGTTTTCTATAGGTATTTACGGATTTATTGTTAAATAAGAATTGTAGTTTTCTGTAATAACTAATAGAACCTATATTTTTTCGATTTTTGAAACTTGAAATCAAAAACTTGTAGTTTATAGGCCACACTATAGGGGCTATATTGTAGGTAAACCGATAGCGCCCTTTAAAATATACAGGTTATATATTTTACAGATAGTTAGTCAATCGGAGGTTGTTTCTGCGCCACGACTGATAGATGGCGAGTGCCTTAGCATTGCTTTACAGTGACTTTAGTCACTGTACATCAATGAACTGTATACTATACGTACCTATAGCATTGAATAAATAAGTTATTCAATGCCTATAGTATACAGTTCATTGCTGTACATTGCTTTTAAATAGGACGTGGCAATCGCCATCTATCAGTCGTGGCGCAGAAACACCTCCGGTTGTCTAACTATCTTCTTAATAAACAAATGATTTTACAACCAATACAAACTTATAGTTTTCTATAGGTATTTAATGGAATTTTAACTTTTTTATAATAGAAATTATAGATTTCTGTAGTAACTAATAGGAGCGTATAAAAATCAATAGGCTTTGACGCTTAAACTCGTAGAAATTTGTAGGTTCCTATAAAAATCATAAGTGAACGTACGTACAGTGTCCTTTAAAAACCAATAAGTGGTTTTTGTTATTACCTATTTAATACCATTGATTATACACACATAATCAATGTTAATACCATTGAATAACTAATATTAGTTATTCAATGTTAATACTCAAGGTACATGTACCATGCTTAATATTTATACAGCTTATACATTTCAATAGGAACCAATAGCATTTGATATTGAATAAATATATATCTAATTAGTTACTCAATGCCAATAGGTAATTTTAGCGAAAAAGCACACTATATGAAACCATTGAATGTTCAACGACGAAAGCTATTTGTTCCTTTCCTATAGGTTTTCTTTTTTATAGTTTTAGGTTATTTAGGTACAACAGGAATATTAAATGAAGTATTATTTTTTCCGTAAAGTAGAATATTTTATGAAAGTGACACGATAATGGAAGTCTTATTTTACCTACCATTAACCCTGACATTGTTTGAACTGGTTTTTATACTAAAAGCATATTGAATATTTAATGTAAAAATGTTCCATTGTTTGTATCGTCAGTATAGTTACCACAGTTTTTATTACAAAATGATCAAAGTTAATGGTGTTGATATTTCGTACATTATTTGAACAGTTCGTAAGTATAGACATTACAATGGATCTGAGTGCTTTTTTTCGTTTGAACCACTCTATTTCCTTTTAACACGAACACTAAGGTATGTTATTGATTATTGACTTTAGTAAAAGCAGAAAACGTTTTAGTTTTATTATATACGTGTGTGAGGGTAGTCGTGTGTCGTGTTCATGATGAAATTTGCAGTGATTATTACGATTCTAATTTCTTTGATAATTAGTGGAATTTGTTTAGCTGCTGGTGACATCGGTAATCAACTGGCAATCACGGATGGACCGAGTACTAAAATTCAATCTTGTGTTGCAAAAGTGATTGAACATATATTAAATCCATCCGAAAGTTTGGCCTTCCTGATTAGCTCTCACCCAGATTATCTACCTAGTCGGTTGCCAAATCCATTTACCATTGTGGATATAAGGTTCCCTCTGCCAACTCAATACAAAAGGTATGAAGTGAATTATGTAATAGAGGCAGAGAGTTATGCATTATTCGCGCAAACACTCAACACTATACGCAGTTCTTCTTTATGGCACTCAAAAGAAAGTCCAAAGGGAAAGTTCGTTATACTCACCAAACATGAAGAAGCATTGCAAGACATATTTCATATTATGTGGCAAAGGATATTCGTTCTACATCTTATAGTTGTTATTTACGATGACACCTCCAGAAATTGTCCGATGAAGGTTATAACGAGCAACCCCGAAGCGGAAGGGAACAACTGTGCTGGAAAATCTACAGTATTTTCCAATTTCAGTTGTGACAATATTTCTCTTGAATTTTTAAAACCAATAAGAAATTATAACGGTTGTCCAGTTTATATTCAACCTAGCGACGAACTCCCTGTATTTGATTTCAATGTGAATGGACATAGAATAATGTATAACTTGTTAGTTGGTCTGAAACGAACATTAAATGTAACCCCTATAGATCTGAGTAAGTACAATGAAAAGCAGTTAAGTAAAGTCATTAGTAGTAGCGAAATTCTCATGATTGAATATTTCTTTGCTAAAATCAGAAACATGGAAAACAGCATAATATTCTCGAGACAAATGTTTATATGGATGGGACCATCAGCTACAAGAGTATCTCCTTTAAACACGCTTTTTTTACCATTTACATATGATTTATGGATAGCAGTTTTATTTATAATGATATTGATTGTATTGCTAAAGTGGCTGATTATGAAAGGCAACGGATATAACAATAATTATGTTAACCTCGCGTGTGCTTTTACGGACATAATTGGATTATCTTTCGGTGTGGGTGTGAACAGAATTCCGAATATTTGGTCCTTAAAATTATTGCTGGGATTTTTCTTGGTCTACATGATTCATATTCATACTGCTTACACTTCAGAAATAATCGATATTTTGACAGTGCCACGATATGAAGGATTAATGAAAAACGTTGAAGATGTTGCGGTTAGCGGCCTTCCGATATTTGTAGAGGAAGAACAAGCAGAGACATATTTTAAAAATGTTACCGATGGTGATAGTAGTTTTTTCAGGAAAATACTTAAGTCAATTGTCCCTCTTCCCTATAAGGACATTCTTTCAAGTAAGGTGAGGAAAAAATTTTTTGTTGGTAGCGCAGATTCTATAATGATGCCAAATTCCCGAAGTAGGTTCAATAGTAGGTATCTTCGTAAAAAAAAAGTTAGCACATTTTTGACCAATGATGTATCAGGCGAGATGAAGAGAGTTTTTCTACTTCGCAATGGTAGATATTTTGGTGAAAGCTTAAACGCATTGATAACTCATTTGTGGGAATCTGGTACACAAGAAGCGGATGCGAATTTAAATCCGATTCTGAATAATGTACAAATCGCGGAGGCTGAGCCTGAGGTTGTAACTGCGTCTGCGTGGGACGCCTATAACAAAGTGGAGAGTGTTCGACCTTTACATTTGAATGATTTATTACCAATTTTTGTTATTCTACTTATATGTCACTGTTTTTGTATCATCATTTTTGTAGCAGAAATATTGATACATAAAATAGTTGCACACATTACTCGTAATCAAGTGGTGCCTCTAAATGTGTGATTGTGTGCACTGCACATTATTGATTCTCTGTGTATTTAACATTCTCACATGTGAGATAGAAGTGAGTGAATTCTATATTATGTACCTATCTACTTATTGTCACAAACGCAATAATCAGTTTTGAAAACACATAATGAATTAATAATTTTACTGTGTTTTATAGGTAGGTACCTAATTATTGTTACTTTCCTCTGTAAACAAGTAGACACGGAGTTGTACCTATTTCAAACAATGTTTCACAATTTATATTATGTGTGTTGCATGTAATTGCATTTTGTTACTTTTTGAAATAAATCAAAATTTTATCAGTTTTATTAAAACCTCTGAAAGTAAAAGTATCAATTATAAAATAATCCCCCCCCCCCACCTTTATCCCCTCAATTAATATTTATCAACACTTATAGCCCAGAATATCTGTACCTATTCTGGCCTTATAGTAAGAATACAGTTTCTGTAAAATAAACAACGAATGCCTTAAAGGTAGAATTGAAAATCTCAAACAACGAATGAGTACCTACGCGTTTAACGAAAGTTGATTTCATAATTTACATAAGAAAGTCGTATTTCTTCGATTAATAAAAAAAACTATTGCGTACCAAAACATTTT